>RDPX01000001.1:10123771-10211252 GCA_003991215.1 Morbakka virulenta | reverse complement strand
CCCAGATGCTGTTCTTCCAACATGGCCATTTAGATCACCTGCAATAGCAACAATTTCTTTCTCTGCCAGCTTACCAGTGACTGCAATGAGACTGTCATAGAATTCATCCTTGACTTCTTCACTTAAGCCACATTGTGGTGCATACACTGATATTGCTGTGAAGATTGTCTCACCTATCATCAGTTTAATCAGCATAATTCGATCATTTATGCGTTTGACATCAATCACCTTCTCTATCCATTTCTCTGCAACAAAGATACCTATTATATATAATAATTATATATATAATTATTTATATATGATAACAAATCAAAGGATGGGCAGAAGAAAACTAAGGTTAGTTTATAAATTGGCTTAGCAGCAGTTAATACAATGTTAATCTGACTAATGTATTTCTCCTAACAAGTTCCCTGGGTGCTTAAAAATTTGTAGGGAGGAGAAGATTATTAGGACTAACAATAGTTAAAGAAAAATTCAACCGAGCTATTCAAGGCATAAGTTTAATATCCAAAATCGAAATAACAATAGAGATGTGATGGTCAGATTTGCTGTTGCTTTGTATGGGAAGCAAAAAAGTAGTTGGTTGTTTGCTCCAGGGATATTCAAAAATCAGCTGGAACATTTTGAAACATGGTGACACAGCAGGGGGCTGTTACTGACAAAAGAGGAATTCTATAGTTGCTGGTGGACTTTTTACTCTTAACACATTGGAAGCAAAGTTATGTTACTACAACAGCTTGCAGAATTGCTCCATTAAGAAAGAACAAAAAATTCTTTTGTCCATCCAAGTTCCATCTGTTACCTCAGCCAACTTTTTTGATGATAGCTTAGGTTTTAAAGAACCTGAGGGGTACTTATCATCAGAGAAAGTGCATTTATTAGATTGAATACAGTAAGAGGAGAAGTTTAAAAAATCTATTTTCTAACTAAATGCAATATACTTATTGGCTTGTTTTTGAGTGTTCTTTTTCTTTATGTCTCACCAAATGACTTTGGCTGAGCACCATTTTATTCTGAAAAGGTAATTGAGACTTGAAAATGCTACAGATTCCAGTGGAGAATGACAACAAACATCTAAACACCTTCTCCAAGAAGACTGTGTACTTATTTATTTATTTAATCCTGGATAAATATAATAACAAAGGTTCTGTTTGAGATGTATTTAGTCAAAAACAAGTCCCAATGGAGAAAACAAACATCTGATTGGTGAATCAGAAACCTTTGATCCTCAAAAACCAATACAATGTTATGCTCCCAAGTTGGGCTTAAATGAAAGAATGTTTCAGATAATGATGAAAGAATTTAACTACATGTCTTATGTGTTGACTCACTCATGAAGTGAGGATGGTGGAGATTGTCTTTAGCAGGTCTGCAAAATCAATTTATATGTGCCCTATTTAATAAAATAGTGTGGTCTGCTGAAGCACAATTCAAACTATCTTGAAGTGCAAAAACTGCACTTAATGGGTTCCCGAGTGTCCTTCTTCTGACTATCCCAAGTCAACTGAACTAACCAGGAGTAATTGTTCTGGGTAGGATAAGTTTTTGGATCACCATCCCTACTTCCTTTGATGAAGCAGTTAACATAGCTAACTACATAGAAACATTACAAACCACAACTAGTCCATTTAAAAAAATTCTGAACTGCTAATTATTATAATTGCATTATCTAACAATAAATGTAAAAAACTGTATAGTGACACCACATGTGTGTGTAAATATAAACTAAAAATCTTGCATGTCTAAAATGACCAGACAGCCAAGTCTTGTTAGCCTTCCTATGTTGAAAAAAATTGGTTATCCTAAATCAGTTGGTTTATTAAAACACAATGTATTGTTTATTTAATACAAAACTGCTTAATAAATCCCTCATGAAAAATAAAGTACTTACTAAACCAGTCTAATATTCCAGCATATTGTGTAGCACAATTTAATAGAAACAAGAAACAAACATTCAATTGACCATGGGCTGTATGCACAAATTTTCACTTACCCTTACATGCAGATCTGGATGAAACTTTAAAGCAAGCTTCATAAATGATCTTCTTACATCCTCTACAAAATTGAATACATACATAAGATTAATAAATCATAAAATAATTCCAAAATATGCTTGTATAATAACAGGTATCTAAACCACTGTGTATCTGCCTGCATCCCTTTGTCTGCCTCACCCTCTCTAAATATATATATATATATATATATAGTCAAACCTGCTTAAATGATTACTAGTCTCAAATGACCATCATTGGGCCTGCTCAAGCTACTTCTTATACATATAATAGTTGCTATGTACAATGACTACCAAATTTAACCACTTTTATGTGGTTCCAAGTGATCATCTTATACAAATTTCATTATTTATATGGTCAAAGAAATATAAATGCTTTGCAGTGAAAATTTTATCTAACAAAATATTCAAAGGAAAAAAACAATTAGGAATAAAAGTGGGTAAACAATGAATGAAAATGTCAATGGCTAATAGTGTACAAAAAGAATAAGGAAAGCATGGTTGTATAGGTTATCAAGATCAATATTATTTCATACACCATTACACATACAAATATATATAAATAATTGTGTATGTGTAAATATTTAAAGGAATAAGCCTGCGTTTTTCTATCATTAGCAATGATAATCCTGGTGTCATTTGTGTTTTGGCTACCATGGTGGTGTAATTAAAAGTGGATAATTGTTAATATCATGTTTGAGTAGTAACCCTGGGGCATCATACTTTTGAACTTCATAACTTCATAGTTGTTTATGACTAAAATGCCACACAGTGAGGCACTATCACTTCTTTGACATATTTAAACAGAGTGTGATACATTAACAGGTTAAATTAACAGCTGTGGTAAGTCAAGGCCTTGAAAAAACCTTGACAATGCCTTTCAGAAATGTTTTATTGCAAGAGTAAATAAAAACCATGTTATCTGAAACAGTATGTTAAGTGGCACGTATAATGGCATACAGCCACATGCACACACTTTAGACCATGCCCTTGACTTACTGCATGTTGTGTTGAGTGCCATCATTCGAGTTTCTACCTCATATCGTAACAGAGTTCTAATCTAGATATATTGTTAAGTAATAATTTTTCCAAATATATAAATATGAAGGTACTGGTGGCAATGTCATTAGAAATTAACCATACTGCCACAAACCCTCCAAATAAGCACTCTTTTTGTACAGGAACAATATTTTGATAAAGTATGTGAGTGGTCTTTCTTAAATATGTAATTGTTGAAGAGTTAAAATCCTTTTGCTTGTTGTGACTGTGTCATTTGAGGATTTTAAAGTCCATCTATAAGTTGTGTGCTGTAACTTTGGTCATAAATGATATACATGTCACTTTCTGCATGCATGTAGCACATACATGGATTACATCAAAGCTAAAAATATTTAAATTTCTAATTTAAAACAAGTTAAACAAATTTAAATTAAACAAATTGTACTTATGTGCTCCCAGAAAGTTTTAAAGGCATTGGGAGCCATTTTGAGTTTAGATTCTGAATCTTCTCATTCTGTTACTTCATTTGTACTGTTAAAAATTCAAATAAACTTTGTAAATTTCTAAAATTTTATAAACAATTATATAAGTACACCTTTATCAATTTCTGCTAATAGTCTAGGCTATTGTAATACCACAAGTATAATGCATAACTAAACTGATAAAAAATCAAATATCAAATTTTGTCTTTATCTGTAACATTAATTATGGTCAAGGAAGCTCATTTTTAGTTATGAAATTATTTGGTTTTGTGATGACTTTTGTGGTATGAAACAACACTGAGATAGAAGCTAAACTTCAATGTGACGAAATGGACATAGCATTCTACCACAACCTGCAAGACAAAGAACCTTATTATTAATCCAGTATATCTTTATTGGAAAACAAACTGATGCATGTATACATTACATACATATTACAAGCTCACACTAACATACAAAGGAAAATCATTGCATTTTGAATTGAATTGACACAGGGAAATTCAAAATGCAAAAAATGTAATTGCTCTATTTATATATTAACTTCTATTTAATATCACTACCAACAGAGTTAGTTGGTCTATTCTCACGAAACAAAATAAAATGTAAACTTTTATTTGGTTTTAAATGTTATCTTTCCAGGTAACTGGGCTCAGTCAATGCCCTTCAGAGGGACTTTGTTGTGGCAGTGCAGAATTAACTAAAATGAAACTATATAAATGGGACAATTATATCTTCTTGATTTCAAACTGAATTGACACATGGGATGTTCAAAATGCAAAAAATGTGATTGTTTTATTTATTTATTAACTTCTATTTTATTTAATACCACTACCAACACATGTGAAGTGACCAACTATTTCTAGTATTACACAGATAAGGTATTTTGCCAAACAAAAAATGTCACATTCTCCAGTTATTTGTGTTGTAATGAAGAATATGCAAAGGGAGTGATAATTTTTAACCCTCAATGAGAAACAGAACAGTGGCAGAGATTTTACTGCATCAGTCACCAATTCTTTTAACATGTGGGTTACTATTGCCCTAGATAGCTCATTTTTTTTAATCTCATAAAAATTGGTAATCATCTGAAAGATGGTAGCTAAGTAGAGGAGGCAAATAAGCCTATTTAAGTACATATTAAATTCTTGTTATTAAAAATGTCGCTTTATTTGAAATTTAACTCAATATATTGAATGGATGGAAACAATAAGGACACAATATTATAAGCCAAATCAAGATTATATGTTGAATTTCAAGTCTCTTTCAATTAAATAAATATTGGTTAGACTAAATTTACTTTCCAAATAATCTTTACATTATTTTTAAGCAGCAAAGAAAGTTTAACCTGCTTTTATTAATGTTTATTAAGGTTCATGAGCAGTACATTTTGGTATCCAAATGGATGAGTGGTGCAATAAAAAGGTAGTAATTTTAATCCTGTTTACATGTGCAAATACTTATGGGTCATGCATGGCACAGCATCCATCTTGAAAAACTCGAGGATGCTTTAAAAATACTTTGCAACAGTTCAATTTTTCCGAATTTTATGAATGTTTATTCCCGCTCTATTTGTAGTTTAACACCCATTTGCCATAAGCCAAAGGATCAAACAACCCCCCCCCCCTCCTCGAAATATCACTAAAACGCTTTTGGTATTCCAAACTAAGTACAAATGGCCTTAAAATATCGCCTGAGTTTTCCCATTCACATGCAGTGCTTTTGCAATTCGTTATCATTGCATGAACTCTTGTCAACTGTAACTATTTCGCGTTCAAGCCTTCCATAGCAAAATGGTCCTTTCTGCCGACACGCAAGTGACGGTTCTTATTTGTTTTTCACTTATATTTATCAGCTAAATTTAATATTTTCATTTTGAAAGCCTTCACACTTTGTGAAACAAATGCTCTCATCTCATGCATCTTAAGTACCATAGTGACAAGTCTTCCCCTCTTGGCCTTTGACGACTGCGACAAACATCGCTCTCCCAAAGGCAATTGCTACTAAAATAGCACTACACATGCATGCAGTTGTTAAAAAACTATTTTCAAGAGTTGTTCGATTAAGATTGTAATATCCTAATTGAAGCACAATCCATCTATTTCAATGCTCCTCAGGACGGTCTTGGGGTCTTTACAAGTCACCGCAGCACGACAAAATTACTGAAAACCCACCATGGACACGAAACACTTCATGACCAACGACGAAGTGGTGATTTTTCATTTAAAAAAACTACTTTTTCTTCCGTCTGATGTATATATATTTTTTACTCTGTAACATCGTCTTTAAAATCGGTGATGTTTTACCTTCAGTTGCTGAGTTTTCTAATCCAAGGATCTCATAATCTCTTTTTGTCTCATCTCCTTTTGGCATGTCGATTTCCAAATTTACTTCGGTTTACAGTAGGTATAGATTATCTATACGTACTTAAAAAATACTATCTAAGTTGGGTAGATAAATATAAATCTGTATTCGTTTAATCTTCTTGGAGTGTTTCCAAACAATATGTGAGATCATTCGCTTCGAACGATCAATCCTCTTGCTCTTTTCACTGGAGTCCGTTCTTGGTTCAAGATGGCGGATGTTTCCTCAACTACGTCATCACTAACTAGCATCCAACTCTCTAGCACCCTTCTTACCCAACCATCACTTCTCGAATAAAATTTGATCAGCAGACTTGTACTTTGGTAGGTTGCAAACAGTTCCAGGAAAATGAAAAACTACAATTAACATGTGGTTGGTGACCTAAGAAACTGTCTGTTTGGTAAATGCCCGTTGCCTGTTCATCTGGTGAATGTTTTTGAACAAACTCCATTAAGTCCCGACTTTTTATTTTATTTTAAACTAACTGATTAAATAAAAAATGTTGGTATTCGGGAAAATTTCCATAACAAAATTGCTTTCTGAAAATGATACCTGTATTTTCTCAACCCAAATTATCGGGCAGCGTGTTAAGTTATGTACATACAGTTTTTACCAACTGAAGCTTTTTCAGATGAGTATTTGTCCTCACAGCTTCTCTGTAAGAAGGAATTTTGAATAAAGTCATGGCCTTGATTCACTATGAGCAACATGTTTACAGAGATTCAATGCTGCACAAATCAGACTCTTGAAGCCTAGAGGATAACTCGTTGATTTTTATGATGGGGGAAAATATGTCAGACGATTTTCTCAGACCCATATTGAAATACAAAATTTTTCAGAGTCCTAATATGTTGACCAAATTTTTTAACCTTAAATATTTGACCAATTTTTAAAAGTTCTAACTTATCGACTTTTGTTGCTTGTTATTGACAATGGTTTTGTAATGTCCCAAAATCAAATTAGTAGTTGCTCCTTTAAAGTTTTAGACTGATACCAAATTCGAGACCCCAAATAATTGTTTAGTTCTCAAAGCTGAGACCAAAATTTTTTTTTCAGTCTTCGAAATATCAGGCTTCAAATGTGTTCGTTTGTTCCAAAGTTTAAATCCCAAATGTGAACATCATCAACCCCGTCACAGACGCCAATAAATTTCCTCTGGGTTTTCAGGGTCCCACAGGAAGTCAAGAAACAGGATCTGTAGCCTGTGAAAGTATTACTTGAGATCAGGGGCGTAGGAGCCGAGCCGAGGGGCCATGGTCCCCTCACTTTTTGGCAAACTGTACAAAAGTGCCCTTTCCAAACCCAAAAGTACCCTTTTTGTATGATCCTTTGCCCAAATTCTTAACGTAAGATAAGACTTAGAACATGCTCCGAACGATAATTGTAATCAAGGCTGTCCATGAGGAGGATTGCCAGAATTGTTTTCACAACATTGCATTATCTCTGAATCAGACTTTGTCATTGTCGGTCATCTGTATTGAAAGAATGAACAGGAAATCATAATGGACAGAGTGCTGACAGGTGTTATTCATGCACGGATTATAAGCAGTGTGATTTCCTTTCATTCAGGAAACTACTTCAAAAACTCCGAGCATCTCATTCAAATAGTCATAATATCTGAGATGTGACAAAAATCAGACAAGTGGAAGATTGAAACAAAATGGAAAGAAACAAATTGGATGGATTTTATGGGAGTGATCATGTGCCCCCTTTTTAACCTGCCTCCCCACTTTTTTGATGCTTCCCACTTTCCTGCTTGAGACAGTTTGATTTTTGGACCTTTTCCATTAATTAACGCAAAAATAGAATATTGTAATATCTACAGAAAACTACTGCTTGTAAAAAACACCTGTTTGAATTAAACTCTCTCTGTATGCCTTAAAACAAAGGTTAGAGTTGGAGTATCATCATAATTTCAAAATGATAAAATTTAACTTAAAATTAACAAAGTTTGGTCTTGGTATTTGTTTTGTTGTAAAAATTAACAAAACCTTCTGCTATGGTATCTGTTGTACAAAATCGTCGTCTCTCTTTCTCTGGCTTGAGTTGGAATTAACTCATACCATTAGTGTACAAAATTACGTTGTTTTATCTCTCTTATACTGTCCCACCTCAATCAGCATGGTGCTGTCAGGCCGGGTTTGCTGGTATAGACTGTTACAAATTGTGAACACAGGACATATTTTCTGTGATACCATATCATCATCATCGTCGCATATTTGTTAGGCTAGCCAACACCATGCCATGTAATAATGAATTCTACTCCTGTCTATCGGCAGTTTCTCTATTATTCATGCCTTGGATGCTGATTGCTTGATTTTTTTTATGTCATTTAGTACTGTTCTTATCCATGTCGTTATTTTGTATTTTTGTAGTATTTGTGAAGTGAAATTTGTGCAAGAGTATTTTAACCTGAGAAGGTAGGATAACAAGCTCATTCTTCTTTTTAATATTTGAGTTCGGTGGTATAGCGTATCTACAATCATAAAGATCATTGTTTTTATCCCCTCTGGCCAGTGTATATTAAGAATATTTACGAGTTGGCCTCTCTTTTGGCCAAAGTTTGGAGTTGTATAAAAAATACATACAAAGTGAGATGAAAATACTTTTAATTTAGTTTCTTTTGTCGAGTACTTGTTCCTGAAACACTTGTTTAGGGATAGAAAATTTATTGTCAGGATAGCTTTTCTTTGATTAATATCAGTGAGTGTGTCAAGGTAGGATCCTAGGTCTTTGGATATTTTCCAGCCTTGGTTCTTTCTAAGCTGATGAATGATATGCTACTCTTTAGTTTTGGTTGAGTTAATTTGGATGTTACTTTTTTGAAGCATGGGTGGAAGAATTCTCTGAATTAGGTAGTTTTTACTTGGTCTGACGCTAAGTAACTGACATCATTTGCATATTTTGGATCTGTGTTTATCTTGTGAGTATCTTTGTCAACAAGCCAATCAAGAGCAGATTACAAGAATTTGTGATGTTAATCTTCTACATTTGATTGTTTAGGTATTTTTTTTAGAGATATTTCCAGGTANCCTCTCTTTTGGCCAAAGTTTGGAGTTGTATAAAAAATACATACAAAGTGAGATGAAAATACTTTTAATTTAGTTTCTTTTGTCGAGTACTTGTTCCTGAAACACTTGTTTAGGGATAGAAAATTTATTGTCAGGATAGCTTTCCTTTGATTAATATCAGTGAGTGTGTCAAGGTAGGATCCTAGGTGTTTGGATATTTTCCAGCCTTGGTTCTTTCTAAGCTGATGAATGATATGCTACTCTTTAGTTTTGGTTGAGTTAATTTGGATGTTACTTTTTTGAAGCATGGGTGGAAGAATTCTCTAGAGATATTTCCAGGTAAAAAAGGAAAAGTAATGGGGATAAACAATTACTTTGTGTGATTCCTTGGTTGATTTTAATGTATTCACCGGTTATGGTACCTAGCCTAACATTTAGTATAGTATCGTGAATAAGTATGTAAATCACATGAAGTTCTGCTTGGTGTGAATATTTTGGTGAGATGATGGAGAAGGGTTTTTTTCCTGATTACAGAGTCAAAGTGGTTTGGCATACCCAGTAATATAACGAAGCTGTCATATTCATTGGATGTTATAACTTTTTCAATCATGATTTTTAACGTAAATACTTGTTCGATGGTAGAGCTACCTTTTTGATAAGCAGCTTGGCAAGGTGGTATTTCTATTTTCAGTCTATCCCGGATTCTGTCCGTTAGAGTTATTGTTAGTATTTTTCTTATAACTCATAGTAATACAATTAGCCTGATATTTAAGTTCACAATTTTAGGTGCTTTTAAGAGCAGTGCGAGTATTCCATATTTTGTTTCTATTGTACATTAGTCTGTGAGATTTTGTTTAACGTTAATAAATTCAGCATATTTGTTATCTTTTTCACAGATTTTGTTGCTCTCATGTCTTTTTGGGGCCTTTCCTATTTTATTTGTATCAAAAGGTGTTTCTATTGGACATGGATCTCTTGGGGTTATGTTTTCATCAAGAATAGGTCTCTGAAGTACTCTGTTATTAGTGACCTCCGCTAATTTATTTGTAACTAGTTTGGTTTCTTTATCTTTAATGGTTAATGGTTTCTTTGATTGGTTGTTATTTTGTGGTTCCTATTGCTTGTTGACATTTATTTGGGTCATCTTTTAATTTCTCCATTTCTTCGATTTCTTTCTCAGTTAATTTAGTTTGCTTTTTTGGATGATATAATTTATTTGGGTTATAATTTTTATTTCTTTTTTTTTAAGTAGACACTTTTTTCATGTTTTGCTGCTTCAATGTCTTTTTTGAGCTTCGTGTGTCGTATGTTATTTCGTTTTTCATTCATTTTTGAAGTAGACGTGTATGCTAAAATAACATTTAACTAGTGCTAGGCTTCTATATGCTTACCTCCTTTGATAATTCATTCTGATATTTTTCGTATCTTGGTGAATAACAGAAGTTCCGGTCCTTTGTGTGATACTACTTTGACTGGAAGATAATATGTTTCTCCTTCTGCTGTTGATACTAGCCTAAACAGTCTGCATACATGTCCTGTACAATCGTAATAAAAGCCTTTAGCACATTCTTTCGTCTTAAAGCCCACCAAATGAGTTCTTCAAGTACTCTTTCAAAAGACATTTCTATGTCAATAAAAGCCATGTTTGGTTCTTTGTTCGTTTCTCGGTGCTTTTCGTGGAAAGTTTAAGTTGAAAAATTGTTTCTGTGACAATTTTTTTGGTCTCAAACAAATTGGTGTGTTTTTCTCAACCTTGGTCCACTGTTCTCTCTCCAAAGTTTTTTTTACCCCTGTAGTTATTACAATGCAAGATGTCTCCGTTTTCTTGGTTTTTGTCACAATTCTATTCTTTTTTGTAAATTGGGTATTTTATAAGTTTTAATAATGATTCAGCCAACTTGTCAATAAATGTTAATTCACCCTTGCAAAAACCTTTATGGCTATTGGTCGATCGTCTGGACCAAATAATTTTGCGGGCGTTGTTTTTTAACCTGTTACTCATTGGTAGGGTATTTGCTGTTCACTGTGAGAGAAAGTCTCTTCAAGACTATAGAAGTGCTGAAAAGTACTCCTTTCATCTATTGCCGATGTTTTTACAATCTTTTACGATAATACCATCCCTATCCTTGATAGAAGGCACCTCCTCAATATCGTGCACCTTTTTTGTTCTTGATTTTCATAGCTTATAAATAATCGTAGGACCTTCTTTTGAGCGTAATTTGTTGTAAAGATCCTTATCTGGCATTGCCATAGTCTTATGTACAGACCGTTTGGACTCTTTATCTGATGTTTATTAATGATCCTCTTTACTTCTTGTCCGTTGATACTTTCCGAAGGCCTTTTTTTCCTTGTAGAATTTCCTTTCAAGTCTCCTCTTCCTACCATCATGACTCCTTTTCTGTCTATCTTCCTTTACCAGACTTTTGCATTCGCTGCTCTTTAGATGTTTCTACCACAATGTGTTCCAATCTATTCAACTCATTGTTATTTTCTTTCTTGAGCATTTTTTCATTACTAAATACGCATATACATCTTTTACCTCTAGATTTGTTTTAATTGGGCGAATATACCTTATAGTTTACTACCATATTGCGATTTTGGATTATCTTTCTTTAGGTATTTTCTTGTAGCCTTTGTATACTTTAGATCATCTCATTTAGTTATTATGTAGTTTAATATAGACTTCCTTGCACCAGTTTTGTATGTGATTAGATGCTGATTTTGTTTTATTAAGTGTGGGTTGGTAATAGGCAAAACAGATGCTTGAACAAGGCTCAGTGTACTTTTACCCTCCTCGTTTCTATTTCTAGAGCCATGATTACCGTCAGGCTTGACGATGGAAGAAATATCTCTGGAAACGTAGCTCATTGAAAGCGTACACCTGATGACATGATAAAGCTCCTATTTCTAAATTCGAAAATTGTGAAGACTATTCAGTTACATGAAAATGTGCAAACACTGCTCAAAATACTGAAGGCAATAGACACATAAAAAGGCATGAAAACACTTACTTCAACCAATAAGGAAATTTTAGGAGTCCTACAGTGCTATGAAGGGTCATTTTACTAACAAGAGTATTATTCAGACTTGCTATTGTAAAGAAGGTTATACAGGTAGTGGAATCCTTACTCTTTATAAGATATATTTCTACCGGTGGATAATTTCTGTGATCCTACGATAGGAAGCAGTACTGGAAAAAATTAACTCTTGATTTAACTCCCTTGTGTCCGAAACCCAACAAAATGTAAACAAATCACTTGTGCTTGAACCCATTCTCATTCAAGCTGTTAAATTTTATTGGAAACCTAATTTTTAATGTTTTGGCTCCTGTGGTTGTAGCTCCGCACAAAGTTACCTGTATTCGAGGAATTGTTTTGGTCTTTGTCTCTTTAAAATGTTATGAAATAAAGTCAGATCTTGTTTCCCGAGAAAATTAATAAGGATGGTATATTGCTGGATGGCAAATTTTGTGAGAAATACTCAGAAATTGAGTAAATAATCCTATTACTCATCTTCCCTTGAATTTTCCAAACAATATTTATACTCAACAAGAGAAAAGTATTTGTCTAAAATTGAATTAACATCTTTGTGACTTGTTACAGAATTCTTACGACAGTATTAAAAAATAATTAAGGGTGGAGTCGTTTTAATGCTTTTATTGCAAAAATGACCTTTTGGCTTAATTGAAAGTGTGGGCTTTAAGTTCATTTTTCAATGACAGGGACGGTCTTGATGACAAATGCTTCAGGATTTCAAATACGTGCAAAGACGATTATCTAGAAAACCACTTGAAACATAAAGGTACCATCTGCAAATAACTTGAGTTTTGAGAAAAAAATTATCCTCGAAGTCATTAAAAGTTATCATGAAACCTTAAGACCCAAGAAGCTATCCTTCAAAATTTCAAATGTAATACCCTTCAAAAATGAAAGCCTGCAATGTAAAACGGAAATTGATGACTCTCAGAAAGTAAACTCTTGAATAGTTAAAAACAAACGATTTCAATTAGATTTCAAATTCAATAAGGGACTTTCATGCTCTTAATCTTAATGATACAAAACACAGCGCTGAATTCCTGTTAGCTTTCTAACGCCTGGTAAAAGTGAATAATCGATAACAACTAGATAAATGTTGAGTAATCTGGAAAAAAAATCAGACTTATTTTGTAAATGTTTATCATTATCAGTCAAATGCATGTAAATTTCGTCTAAGTAGACTTTGTTTAATATCTTACTGCAAAACAGAAGCAGTGAAATTATACTGTACCATTTCTCTTCATATGGGGCCTTTAAGTTGGAACTGATCTAATTGAATATAGGTTATCCAAGTATGCTTGGGGTTTGGGCAAGGGATCTGAAAGCCTCCAACGTACTGTCTGGGTGTCGTAAGACTAAATAAAAGGGACAACAAGGATAGTAGAGGACTTGTAGCTGGTGGCTGACACCAATGGGGTCTTTTAAAATAACGAATTCTCAAATACGTTGTGAAAGTAAGTTTAAATCAAATCGTTAAATAGGTCCAGCCATGTCTTGTATCGGGTATCATTGAAGCAGTACAGCTTTCTGGAAGAAAATCGGTTTTCTAAGCTAAGGAAAACTTTTGAAATACCAAGACCAAGGAGTAAAACTGTTTCTGAACCCAGACATGTTACAATATGTACTGGGACACTAAACTTTGAGCAAAAGAGTTTTGTTTTTTAAGCTGCAAAGGTAACTTTTCGACATCTCCACCATTTTTGTTTTTGGAGCCATAGCAGATAGTTTGGAACACAGATTGTTACGTTCTGTATGACTATACAGAGTTTTAAATCTTAATGGAAGTCTAATGAGATTACCATCCTTATAAGGGACTTAAAAAACAAAGGAGGGCCTTTTGTAAATGGTAGTACTTTACAATAGTGTGATTTTCTCATTAAAGAAAGACTTGATGGAACCAGAATGTTGTTGGTTGTAACAGAGAACTCTATTTCCTTGACTTTGATATAAATTAGAATTTTTCCGGCAATGTCTAGTTTGTGTCTGTGGTGGTATTGTGGCATCAGTAAGTTAGTCTGAGATTATAGCTAAAGCAGGAAAACCTATAGCATAGTCAGCATAAATAATTTTCTGTGCTCGATGTCTGCTAGTTCTTGATTTGGAAGGAGGGCATCTAAGCTTCTTACTTGAGTCTAGAGCCTTATAAAATCATGCCAATTCACAAATAAGTGTAGAACCAATGTATCACCTTGAAGAATAGTATTTGTGATCTCAAACAACTCCATCTCCCCTTCAGATGATCTTATCATAGATTCTGCATTTGTACATAACCTCATTTACTGTTTTCTCTTATATTTTTCTTGTCAATGAATAAAATCGAAAGCTTTGGAAAAATAACAGATAAGCAAGACTCTAAAAAGATCCTTGGCAAAAAAAATGATAGAAAAAGGAACATTTCATGTACAGAATTACGTTAAGTCATTTAAAATTTATTATTTGATACTGCAATAGTTTGACATAAGAAGATGCAGAGCCTTTTAGTCATAAAGAGGCTAGCAATCAAGACCAAAGTTTTAGAATCAACAAAACTGTTTGCTTGTTATCAATTTTTTATCTTCCACTACTTTAATCAAAGTGAAAAACGTTATGAAGGTTTTAACCTTATTTTATTAACCACATTATTATTGGGATAGCTTCGATTGATTAAAAACAATGAAGTTTTCAGGCCTTTAAAAACTCAAAATGAATTGAGTTGAACTATACTAATAGAACACGGAATGTATTGTTAAATGATCGTGAAGGAAAAACTTATTTCACATTTGATTTCATTCTTTATATAAAGAGCTACGAAAAATTTCGGATTAAAAGTGACCAATCAAAAATAGTAATGAAAAAAAATTACTGATGTGGTATAGGCTTCTTCGGTGAAGAAAGTGTAAGAAAAAGAACTGGTCATATTCTTACTGCAAACATTGAAGAGGAAAAAAGTGGGGCTAAGATATAGGTAGTGCTGAAAGAGACACTTTCATTTTTTTAAAATGTGAAATAAACATATAGCAAATAATATTATAGAAGCAAATAATATGGAAATAAATGAGCGTTAAGGGCTATCGTGAAATCCATATAGAAACTAAAATATTTCACCAGACATAGCAAATGTGTATGGCTCATAATATAGTTTCTGAATTCCTAAAATGCTAACAGTTCCTCAATAATCTACTAATTGAAAATAATAAGCTGACATACTGGGGGCATATAAGTTTACCATCTTTTCATGAAGCAATTTATTTAAACTTTTACTAAATTATTTTGTATAATTTCTGGATTTTTTTCGTCAGTCTATGTTGATGAAAGGATGGAGTACAATATTTCGATCACGTGAACAGTAAAATAATGAATGAGAACAAAAATACAATACAGAGAGAATATTGGTATTACAGCAAAACACACATTAGCCAATAAACCGAGAGAACAAGAAAAACACAGTAAAATTAACGTTCAACTGAACAGCAACAACAACAAAAATTACGAGGGACAATATTTGAATCCGTGTTACTGTGGTTCGACCGTAGTAGAAGTTAAAATGAAATTATATAGTATAGGTAAAAAAGAGAGATGAAGTAAATATTTTACATGGTAAATGGACGAAGCCAGCGATTCAAGCAGAGGCCAGTAAAGCACTGTATTCTGGTTGTGTAAGAGTTGGATGAGTGTAAGCTAGAGGTAACACGACTACAAAGAACGACAAAGTGTAAACGTCATAAATAGGGCTCAATTTGAATTATCTATCAAAGCTAATTAGAGACTAAGCCATCTTTTCATTTAAAAGCTACTTCAAGAAATTGGAGAAATTGGGTATATTGTAAACCATGTTTTCTTTAGGAGAAGCAGATATTAAGAAATTGGAGCAAATTAACTTTTTGTATCTTTTTAGGTGGTGACTCTTGCAACTGGCAGGTACTTACTGTCTACCTTTTTTATTCAGTCCAGCCATTTTCAATTGGTTTTACCTTGAATCTGTTCATTAGTCTGGCTTTGGCAACTCCTGCAACTTGAGATAGGATAATGATTGCGAATGCCCACAATTTACCACTCACATGCGTGAAATGTGAAAATTATAGAACAAAAATTGTAATTTGCTATTCAACTTTGCATGGATTGGGTTATTAATTACTCATTAGCAGTTTTGATATCTTTTAACTAAATTCCAACCTCCAACCTTGGTTTAAAACTTCATCTTAGTGTAATTTAGAATTTTGAAAATGTTTTAGAATGTAAGTAGAAGATGAATGCAGCCCCAAAATACTTTTGATGAACATTTTAAAGATGTTACACCGACACCAACTGTGTTTTCAAAGTGGATGTCAATTACGTCTGTCTACCGCCTAATAAGTATATAATCAGATGTACAAGGTAAGAAAAACTCTAACTTTACAGTACTCACTTTAAGAAGCACGTGGCTTACATTATAAGAAAATGTAGACTATTGGGTTGGAGGTAAAATTGTACTTTTATTTGAGGTGTGGATGAACATTTTACCATTTAATTCGGTTTGATTGTTGCTTTTCCTCTTCAGCCTTTGTCTCGTTGACTGAACGTGGCTAGTCTTAGCTTCATCTATAGACATTATTATGTGACGTGTTCTAATTAATTTTCCTCGTTCTTTACTGGTATCGACTTAGTTGGTTGACTCTCTTGTGAATTGTTTCTCTAGAAGTCTTCATCCTTAAGCAGTTGTTGTCATTGTTCTTGCTGTAATAAACCTCTCTATGAATGCAGCTTTTTATCTTGGGCGGTTACATAGTTGAAATATTTAACGTCTGGGTTCTTTTCTCCATCATGTGACTTGAAAGTTTTTTAAGGCCAAGATAAACTAGCATTCTTGGGTTAACTACATTTTCTCTCTTTCCATCACAGTGATCTCAATTCAGCCCTTGAAGACCTGGCATTTGGTATGCTCAATTAGGCTGCTGTTCGTCCGGACATTCTTTTTCAGTCTAGATATTGTTGTGATAGTCTCTCCAATGCGTCTGTTGAGCTCATCCTCAAGAGGAAAGGAAATCGGAGATTGTGGAGCCCACGTACACAAACAGGTTGGTCAGATCCAGCTGGTACTTTGTAATATTGATCAAAGGTGAGTCATCTACATCTTGCTGCATCATCTAGAGTTTCTTCACGTTAGTGGTAAAGCCAAAAATTCTGCAGGCTGTTATTAAGCTCTTAAAAAAGATCTGTAAAACAATCCTATGATTTCAAGCAGAATTTCTAGAAACCTGATTTTGAAAATGATCAAGAAAACATCAACTCTGATAACAAAGTAAATACCGTTGTGAGGTCGATAAAGGAGACATACGGAGCCCTTACTCTCTACAGATTTCTAAGTTTTTAAAGAAAAAAGATATCAGAAGTAATGGACTGTAAGGTTCTACCGGGGGAATGCGTAACCACTCAGCATTGACCGGTGATATGTACTTTGAAGCTGATGGCGACTTTAAAGAGAGCGGGAAAGAACCCAGCTAGGATAAGATGGTGGAAATTGCAAGACAAAGAGGTGAAAGCACGATTTGTAGCTGAGCTAGAAGACGAGTTAGGAGAGGAATTGCCGGTGAATTGGGCAACAACAGCCCAAATTATCCGAAGTGTGGCGGATGCAGTACTAGGAAAGAGCTTAGGAGGAAAGGAAAGGAATAAAAAACATGTTGTTGGTCAGAGGGAGATGTAAGAAGCAATTCAGAAGAAAAAGAAGAGCTACAAAGCCTAGTAAAGAGACAGGAGTCATAGAAAGAAAGCAGAATACCTAAAAGCAAAGCAAGAGGCTAAAGCTGCTATTTCTAGAGCTAAACAGTTGGCGTGTGAAGAAATTTGTGGCAGCAACCTTGATACTGAAGATGAGTAGAAGAAGATTTTTGGAATAGTAAACAGATGGACAAAGCACCCAAGGATATCTAACAGGTCAAGATTATGAAGGATGAAGATGGTAGAAAACTAAGTGGTGAAGAAGACATTCTCAATAGATGGAAAGCGTACTTTAAAAAGCTGATGAACAAGAAAAACTCCAAGGAAGAGAGAAAACAAGCAGGACAAGCTTATGAGCAGGAAGTGTCAAGAATTCGTAGAGAAGTGAAGAAGGCACTGAGCAAAATGAAGAATGGGAAAGCAGTCGGACCGAACGAGATATCAGCTGAAGTGTGGAAACCCCTAGGTAAGCAAAGACTTGAATTCCTCACATCACTAATCCATAAAATCTTTGTGACAAGTAGAGTGCTAGATGAGTGAAGAGAGAGCATCCTCATACCGATATTCAAGAACAAAGCTGATGTACAGAAATGTTCCAATAATCAAGACATCACATGCTAAGCCACAGAATGAAGCGCTTTTTGGGAGCGGGTGATAGATAGCAAGGTAAGGAAAGAAGTGCAGGTCAGTGAGCAACAGTTTGCTTTTATGTTAAACAGAAACACAGTTGACCCAATTTTTGCACTAAGGACGATGGCAGAGAAGTTCAGGAAAGGTCAGAAAGAACTAGACTGCATACATATCGATCTTGAAAAGGCCTACGATAGAGTATCTAGAGATGAACTGTGGTAATGTCTGCAAAGCGAGAGGGTTGAAAATCAACAGAACAAAAACTGAATATCTGTGAATCAACAAAAATATAAATCTACCACTAATCAAAATGGCTGGTGAAGGCTTGCACAAAGTTGAGAAATTTGAATACATTTGTTTGACAATCCAGGATGACGGTAGGAGTGAGAAGGAAGTGAAGAAGCGTATCCGGGCCGGCTGGAACAGCTGGAGAAAAGCGACTGGTGTTCCATGTGACAAACACGTGCCAGTCAAGCTGAAGGAAAAGGTGTACAAACCTTGGTTTCACCAGCAATATTGTGCGAGATGAAAACTGTAACTCTCACCAAATGACGAGAAAGCCACTTTGGTGTGGCAGAGATGCAAATGCTGCACCGTGCGAAGGGCGTAACCGGAAGAGACAAGACCATAAATGAAGAAATTAGATTTCTTCATTTATGGTCTTAAAGATTTCTTGGGCATTACAGAAGCTTCCAAAAAGCTGCAGAATTATTGGCTCCGATGGTTTAAGCACGTGGAAAGAAGACATGAGCAGTGTGTGGTAAGGAACTGCATGCAGATGGAACTGCGAGGACGAAAGCGACGAGAAAGATGCAAGAGCAGATGAAGACAACAGGAAAGAAGACATGGCAGTGAAAGGACACAGGGGAGAGGATGTGCAGGATTGCCCTTGGCGGAGAAGCCTTATTTGCTGCGACGACCCATAACAAAAGAAAAGTAGGTAGAAAATGAAGAATAAAAAGAAGAAGAAAAAAAGAAGAAGAAGAAGAAAAAAGGAAGAAGAAAAGAAACACATGTCGATTACTGGGTTGCTGTTCTAAACTCGTACGGCAATTCAGGGTAGATTGTTTTGAACAGGATCTGACGACTGACCAAAAAAGTCTGGTAGACTTCTTCGTCAGTACGAAGGGATAAAATGCTACCATAGTTGGTGCGATCCCTACAGTTCTTCTTTTGTAGATAGTGATGTTTTCATCTTAGGATCTCTCGTCAGCATTGATACAGAACCTTAGGGTTCTCCTCAAAAAGATGATACTCTTAGGCACTTAAAAACCTAAGCCAAAACGCTGTCATATGCTTTGTTCTTTACAGTGGGACGTCAATCTATTTCTTAGCTTTTTTCCCTATCTGACTCGCTGTCTATGTTTGTCAATGATGGAAATTCAGGGCTTCTATCATAACTACAATCTGTTTGAATGACAGTGCAGACAAGTAATCTACACAGTAGTTCATTAGTTGCTAACGATCTTTGATTATCTGTCATGTAGCTGACATCCGATGAGTTTTCTTTTTGTATGTAACCGATTTCCCGTTCAAGTTTTTCGTACACGGCCTCAATAATTTTCGATATTACTGGCACTGGTCTTTATGCTAGTTCAGGGACGATGTTAGAAATCACTGGCACAGGACCTTGTGGGCTGTGGGGCTCTGCTTTGAGCTTTAAAAATTACCGACAGATCTTCAACGACACCAGGTACTCGTGCGGTGATATTACACTTTTCTTTTCCACCACCAAGAAGTAGCAATTTCTCTGTTTGGACGTTAAACTGTCGGTTGATTCAGTTACCTGCTTCCTAAAGGTGGACATAGTTTGGTTGTAGATGACGTCTCTTGGGTGTGGAATTTTTCCGATTGCATGTAACAGAGTTTGATGCAGCAGGTCATCTAGTCGCTATTCTAGTATTTTCTTTGAAATTTCGTACTCAAGAACACCTTAGAAATTTGTCAATTACCATAGCAACTATAGGAGAAAACATGCAAATAACAGAAGTTCGTCTTGGTGTTAGTGTTACATATTACTACTTACATAGTGATAAGGTTAATCAGGCAATGACATTGGTCAGGTTGTCGTGCAAAGGGTATAGGGGTCATGGATCGTTCAGAAAAAGTCTTAGAAACAAAATAAGCTCTGCTTCTCTATGTGTGCGTCTTGATATGGTCATGTCAAAATCAAACTTTGAAAATATTTTATACAAAGAGTTCTCTTTTCGCAAACAGCAAGTTTTCAAGCACATAATTGAAACGAAAGGATTTAACTTTGAGAACACCACTGTCTTTAAACGTATTATTATATTTGAAGTAGATCAAGAGCGAGAGACACCCATCAGCGGCTTATCCTACCTACAAAGAAGGAGAAGCTACTAGGCTTTTGAAACTAAATGCCCTTGAATATATTCATAGAGATTTATTAAACAAACTAAACTGAATTGAAAATAGCATTTTAAAAACTAAATTGAAAATAGCATTTGTAAAACTAAATTGAAAATAGCATTTTTAAAACTAAATTGAAAATAGCATTTTTAAAACTAAATTGAAAATAGCATTTTTAAAACTAAATTGAAAATAGCATTTTTAAAACTAAATTGAAAATAGCATTTTTAAAACTAAATTGAAAATAGCATTTTTAAAACTAAATTGAAAATAGTATTTTTTAAACTAAATTGAAAATAGCATTTTTAAAACTAAATTGAAAATAGTATTTTTAAAACTAAATTGAAAATAGCATTTTTAAAACTAAATTGAAAATAGCATTTTTAAAACTAAATTGAAAATAGCATTTTTAAAACTAAATTGAAAATAGCATTTTTAAAACTAAATTAAAAATAGCATTTTTAAAAATAAATTGAAAATAGTATTATTTAAACTAAATTGAAAACAGCATTTTTAANAAATTGAAAATAGCATTTGTAAAACTAAATTGAAAATAGCATTTGTAAAACTAAATTGAAAATAGCATTTTTAAAACTAAATTGAAAATAGCATTTTTTTAAAACTAAATTGAAAATAGCATTTTTAAAACTAAATTGAAAATAGCATTTTTAAAACTAAATTGAAAATAGCATTTGTAAAACTAAATTGCAAATAGCATTTTTAAAACTAAATTGAAAATAGCATTTTTTTAAAAACTAAATTGAAAATAGCATTTTTAAAACTAAATTGCAAATAGCATTTTTAAAACTAAATTGAAAATAGTATTTTTTAAACTAAATTGAAAATAGCATTTTGCCTGGTCCGATCACATAACCTGTGTTGAAAATGTACAGAGAAATGATGTTTTTTATTTTATACACTTCCTCAATATATATATATGAAAATGGTAAAAGATTACATAAGCATCAGTAATTGATAACAAAATGGTAAGTTTCAAAGAATTGTAAAATAATATGAAATTGGGCCAAATTTTGCAAATTTAAAAAATTACACTTTGTTTGAAGTATAAACATACATTGCAAACTGATAATTGCCAGAGTAGTTTGAAGTAATAATATGAGAGGGTATAGTTAAAAGTAGGCATTGAGATAGAGTACACGGGGGTTTTTCCTCTACTGAGCCCTAGTATTTCATTTAGTACCCTTCTTGTACAATCTGGCTTTTAGGTAGCTAATCAGATGCCACAAAATTGCATTTGTCGATCAAATGTTTGTTTTAATGATTGTTTTAGTTAAGTTATAAGTCAGACTTGCTTTTACGTTAAAAGGCAACAGCAGGCAATTGCAACAGAAAAAGCAAAAATGACCAGATCATCTTAAATAACACTGCAGAATTTGTTCATTTCATTTTGTTGTCTTTCAGTCTTTAGATCTTTTTGGCGTACTTCATTTTTCAATTAAAATCAGGTTCATTTTGATAAAAAGCTTTTTCACTGGGATTCGACTAGTTAAAGAGCCAGAATAAGAAAACATGTTGTAGGACTTTTTCGACTAGTCTATGTTTTCCGTTTTGATATAAACCTACTTGTTTTGTGTCTTTTTATTCTGGTTTCTTTACCCAGTCGAATCCCTCCCTTTATAACCTGTAAAGGACAGGGTAGAATGTTTGTGAAGAAGAACCATATTGGCAAAGCCATGTGTGCAGCTGTTTCTGTGTTGATTTACTTAGTATTTTGTAGCCTTTGATGGGTTGGAATATCAGAGTGATTGGTGATGAGATATTTGTGGGTTTGTTTATATGTGAACTAAAAATGTAAATCAGTATGAGTGACGTCGATGGTCAAACAGTAACAGTACCTAGTCTAGCCAAAATATCACCCTCGACATAGAAATAAGTTGCCTTTTATCTCATACATTTACCTGTCGTCGATGAAGAGCATGTTTCTGACAACGAAAGCAATCCTGTAGCTTTAACAATGCTTATTAAATTATGCCAGTTGCACTTCAGTAAACGCTTTGAAACAAATATAAACTCTGAGTCTCGTTTTTCACACAATTCTTGTCTGGCTCCAATGTAGAAGTAGCTCGTAATGTTTACCCAGTAACACCTGTGGCGGAACAAGAATATTTCCATTCACTAAAGCTACTAACTGTAAATGAATTTTCTTTGGAAAGACAGACTTGTACATACGAAACTGATAGTGGAATCAAGAATTCTTTTCTTTTGAATAATCCAACTTAAATAATCATGTAACTGAACCATCGACTTCGGAATAAATGGCGGCTTCATATTGTTTCTCGAAAACTCGATCACTTGAGGTGATCACCAGACTTGGTCACAGTGAAGGAGAAGGAGGAGGGCAGGTAGGACAGGCCCTCTGATAATTCGCCAAAACATTTTTTAAATGGGAGAAGGGGGAATACAAAAGTGGCAGAAAGAACGAAAGCTAAAGTTACAATGGTGTCAAATTAATTTTAACTTTACGGATTCTTAAGGCATGCCTGCCCTGGGCATGATTTAAAAAAAGTTACCTCCTGCAAATCAATTGGAATAACAGCTAAGAGTTTGAAACTGCAAGAAAAAAGTGTGTGTCACACATTGACGAGAAAATTGAAGTTGATTGTAGGAGAGGACAAACCATTTTTTGACAAACTTTTTATCGCACAGTATTTCTCAGTATTTTTCGTTTTGGTATTGTTTGATGGTCCGAAATAAAATCCAACCTGTGACGTCCCTGCCGTAGGGACGTCACAGATTGGTAGTGCAAATGTATGTAGTTTTATGGAAAAGAGATATCAAGTTGATCCTCACAAATATTGTTTAGTCACCACATAACTTTGAAGATCTGTTGTTTAAAAATGTGCAAATTAAACAACAAACCAAACTTTCTGAGTAACTATCGTTTTGAATCAATTGAACAATCTATCAATTTTCTCTATGCTTATATTTCATCAGTTCATTATTTCTTTATTGCAGGGGGTGAGTTTACTTAGAATGAATTTACGTAAAAATATGGACCAAATTATAGCCAAAAAAATCAAATTTGAAAAACGTTTGGAAATAGACTCGAACGTTCCTTTAGTTACACTGGGTGTGAATTGCACCCTAAGCTCCATTATATAATGAAGGAGGATAGAGGTTTTCTACCACACTCAATACCAAAGAGACCACTTTTAACGGTCCTCTAAATCTGGTATAGCTTTTGTTTCTCAAGGATTTTGTAATTGGAAACGAGTTATTGAAAATTTTAAGAAGCACGAAGCTTCAAGCTGCCATTGTGAAACGACAAGTATTATAGTGGAGAATCGTAACTCGGCAGGAGTGCTTTCGGTCAGTTAATTGCAAGAAAAATCTGAAAAGGAGCAGACGTTTTTTCATATCTCAAAACGTCTTCCCTTTTTGTGTTGATAAGGAAGGCACGAAGGGGGAAATTTCCATCACTTACTTTACTTCAAAGCTAATGTCTAGAGCCTGATATCTATATGGTTTGAAAAAAGAGTCGAAAAAATACTTATCACTCTATTCAAAATGACTGCATCAAGATAATGGCTTTGTCTATTCTTAGAGACATACCCAAAATTATTAAAAATTGCTACCACCATTTTGAATAGAGAGCAATTGGTAATACGCAAAGGCCAAGTTGACGAAAACGTACAAGCTGGACGAGGAATTCATTTCCTTGTACGTGGTACCAAATATTTATGCTGACATCCCAGTGGCTTGTATTCATGATGTTCTTATCCGTTTGAGTCCTTTCATGAAAGCTGTCGTGAATAATGCTGCACTGGCGCCAGTAAATTGACAGGTGTTAAATCGGGCGTGGCTACACGTATAAAAGAGGAGGAACCCAGAGCAATCCTCACACATTGCTACGGGCACTTCCTACAAGTTGCTGTGGGTAATATAGTAAGTGATGCTTCTCATACAATGCATTAAGTCTCAGAGCTTTGGAAATTCTCGCCAAAATTTCTTAATCTCTTTTTGAATTCTGAAATTAGCACCAAAAACTCCTGGATTTTGAAACGTCTCTCCAACTCGGTAAATTGTCCGTGGTAACTCACTTCACAGTATATTAGATAACTAGGCCGTCTTGTAAAACGTATGGGATGAGACTCCGGATGCAACATTAGACTTGGAAATTAAGACTGGTGTCATTGGTGTCCAACATCATATGTCCACCTTTTCGTATTACTTTGGTATGAGTTTAGGTAAACTTGTTCTGAGACACAATAATAACATTTTCAAAGCCATTCTGTATGTCTTGGAGTCGTAAATTTGAATTTGGGAACTCTCGAAGCTATTCGTGCAGATAAGACACGATTTATTTACAACCAACTCTTTTTAAACACTGCTGTGCGCTTTACAGACCAAGGAACGGCTAAATTTCACATCAGTGCAAAAGCATACCATCTCTAAATTTACTTCTGTGGACTAGATTCAATCATGACTTATATCAAGGACTTTTTTTCAAGCTGATTATACAAATATGTATAAAAAGGTCAAAGATCTTCTCTTAAAGACCACTAACCACCAACCTTACGGTGAACTATTGATCGTTTGCAGATTTTCTGGTGTCGATCTGTGCCACAACCGCCTCCAAATACAATTGTAAACACTACAGCAGAAATTTAACACTTGTAGCTCACCTGTACCTATGCACACTGTATTAGACTACCTGGGTAGCCTCTCCCCAATGCAACAAATGCTGTTCAGTGACATAGCCACATATAAAATATTAGTTTTTGGCACGAACTACTAATGGTATTGGTGAGAGGTTTGCGTCAAATCTCAAGGGAACAAAGACATAATTAAGAAACACTGTGTCACAGGCACGATCAAACCACTATTGCATAATCCTCTCTACTTACGAAAAAGAACTAGACGCTATTAAGTTGGTTGACGATTTTTGTCGAGGATCAGATGAGTGATTGGGATTCTTTGAAAAGTTTACAAAGCGTTGTCTTCCTAAGTTCTTTAAAAAAAAATATCTGTAGCAATTCAGACGCAGATTTCTTGCTGAATTATATCATCATCACTACTTATGCATGATGTATTTTGTGTATCCACTGGAAATTATTACAACTTTAGTAAAGTTAATAGATGTGTTGATATGACCGGTGTGCAATTTTTCAAGCAAAATGTCTTGCATTTGCTCTAACGTGGAAAGAATTTCAAATTTTAACTCGATTATAATTCAAATAGTAATTTTTTATTGAAAAAGAAACAAAGCTACTGAGAGGTATTAAATTTTAACCTTTTCCATTTTGATTTATCAGGCAATTTCTAAGTAACATGCACAATCAGTACTACACACATTGATTGATTCATGTAATCTCATGATCTGCAGTAGGGACATTGCATCATGACCCCCCTTTCCTCTTAGTATGAAATACATAAACAACCATCAATGAACATTATGAAATAAGTCTTTAAATCTAAATCCATTTTTGCCCTCCCTCCAACTTTCCCAAACTTCCACAATCGAATTGACCTTCCGCCGCTTCTGGAGTACCAGATACTTACATTTTGCATCAATTTATCGTGGCTGTTTTTTATGGCGACAGTTAATAAAAAGAGGAAATATCCACAAATACACTACAACATTACAATACGATAAAAATGACTCACACAGACAGGTCTTTTACGGTCGTAAATTAAGACAGTAGTCAGTTGGTTTGAATTGTTTTTTTGTAAAACTACTTAAAGATAAGTGTGGGATAATATGAAACAATGAAACCGTAACGATAAAAGTACAATACAATGTACGAAAGCAAAACAAAATCTACAGCATTGATTCTCCATAATTTGGAAGGATAAAATTGAATTATCCCAGGCAGAAGTATACAGTGGGTGTTTTACAATACGGTTTTGGAATGAGTTATTCATTATTAAAGTATTTCTCCTGTCTCTATTCTAACTCAAATTTATTTCTAATCTATTCACACTAAAGGTCACTCCTTGTTTACAGAGGTTTTTTTAAAGGGCAGGTCCAATTTTCCAAGGACCTTAGTATCCTCCAAGAGAAAGGTATGTCAAAATTAGTTTATGGCAATCTTCCCTTGCACCATTTCTTTTCTATCATGAACAAGCCGCCTTCTCCTTCCATTATCAGAGAAAACAAGTCCCAGTGGACAACAAGGTTCTATACCTATTGCCATCAGCTTGAATGAAGGAAAACCTTGTTGGGTGTAGTGCTTGAGCGTGCTTGAGCGTCAATATCGTTTGCTTCCATTTGATTGCTAAATCATGAAGAAAAAGGTAGCTGGGAAATGTTCTTTAATAGACACTTTCCTAGATGTTTTAAAGCTTGTACCAGACAAATCAACTTCATTTATTTCACAACAGAAAGTACTATTAAATATTTCCTTTCTTGTTGTAGTTTCTGACACCAGATGTGATCAATGTTGATAGTAAACCAAATCGTCTTTAAAATCGGATTCATGTTGGTTGAAAGCTCTTGCTGGTACTTTGCTGGACCAAGACACCAGATTAAAAAAATAAAAGTTCAGTGAGTTTTGATCAATATGGAAAACAAATAGAGGATCGAGAAAGGCTCCTATTTTTTTGTTTGGCTAAAAGAAAACAAGGGGGATTGATAAAACCCACTTCACAGGGACTTGAATTTGGCAGTGAGGAATTTCTTGGCCTAATGCCCTTCCTGAGGCCAACCAATGGCTTTTTCTTTTGTGAATTTCCAAAGTGGGCCGCTCGGGGAATCGAATACGGAATTCTTGGTTACTGTGCAGTTGCACTAACCATTAGGCTACGGCTCCTCAATTAATTCTGTATGATGAGCAAAGGCACGAATTAACAAAGTTTTTCCTGCTCCTGGTGGCCCATACAATAGAACAAACACCCTTTGGCTGCGCAATTCCAAGTGCTTCAAAAAATTCCGGAATGGAAAATATATCGTTAATCTTCGGAATTACAAAGTCTGCGAATCTGAGGAATTAGATTTAATAATTCCATAAAATAAATATTCACAAGGAAAAAGTTTTTGCCGATTTTAAGGTTTTGTATCCTCAACTTCTAAAACATATACCAACATCGGAGCAAAACTGAAAAACTCTCATGGTTGGTAAGAGTCTCTGATGTTACTCACTACTTTTTTGGTACTCCGGTATATTTTAAAGACATAGGAAACATTTTAAAGCAAACCAAAGCCAACAGCGTAATCCAGACATAAATACGGTAAAAGAAAAAACGATAAAAGAAAACAACTTATCACAGGACATTTTTTAAAAACTTAGACCATTTGAATGTCAGCGCCCTACAAAATATTACCTTCCCGAAATTCACAAGTACCGTGTTTCCATCAGGCCTACTTTATCGATAGTTGGCTCTCCTTGAAATTACCATTTACTAAAATGCCTTGCTCAGGTCCTTCAATAGGCGGTAGAACAATACTTTAGTTTCTGTGTTAAGGACTTTTCCATATTTCTCAGTAAAATTCAATAGTGTTTGGTAGACCAAAAAAATTCTGTGCTTTGTTATTTTGATATCAAAAGTCTAGTGTAGTCTAGACCAGTCTAGGCCAAAATTGTTCAAAAACTTTGCACCACGAAAACAATGAGTTACCGCCTACTCTAGAAGATCTTTTTGTGAATTATAAATACCTTAATGGTAAGAATTTTCGCTGGTACAAATTTTCGAGGCTGTCGCTAATTTTGGTCGAATTCCCGAAGTTAAGTACCCGCGAAGATTGATAATCAGGAAATTTTCAAAAGATGATCATTCGCAAAAATTAATACCTGCAAGAACTAATCGTTTCAATCCGGGTAATTAAATACCCTTGAAAATTAGTACGATTCAGGTAATTTATCCACCAAATAAGCTAAAATTAGCTTTCAATTTTACTGCTGTCTTGTTGATTTTTCAATAGAGCACGTGTCCTCGCTGAATTTATAATACATAATAACATCTACATTTTATGTAGATTCGAATTATTATTTTTCACAATGGCACACAAAACTATTAGCTAAAGGTGGATCTAGTGCTGAGTCCATCGCTACAACGTTAAGTTGTTGATAAATAATCTTTACAATCTTCATCCATTATGTTTACTGTTGAAAAAGAAAAGACAGTTGTATATCATTTTTAGACGTAGTAAAGATTACGTTTGTAGAAAACAAACTTTCACCTCTTTTAAAAGCAGAGTGCTTAGAGAGCCAAACTTCAATGAGCAATTCGTACGGTCGGACTCATTTAGTTCCATACAGTCTCAACTTGGACTTACGAAAACTTTAGTTCATCGTGCTGTCGTTATTTTCGCTCTTGACCATCTGTCCGGAAAAATAGATAAAGTTATTCAGAATATGTTGAGTAATGGGTACCCAAACGACGTATTAGACAAAGTTACTCAATCAGCATAAATTATTTAGCTTCCAAAGTCCTGTTAAGCAGAGTCCCTTCAAAATATCCTGGATAGGCCTAGTTTTCAATCCAGTTTCTGAATACTATCGTGCTACTGCACCTAAAATATTTTCACTTCGAGAAAAATTTTACGTCATCTACAAAGGAAATCTTTCCTGCCACAAATATTTAATTGGCCATTTACTAGTTTAAGTGTATGTGTGATGCCAAATACACATTCCTTACGTCTTTAAGATTGATTGACAGAGAAAAGCAGCAAGTGCCTAGTGTTATCAGGGAAAAATCCAGTGTTTGTCGTATTCAGCCGAAAAGACAATGTAAGGATACAAACAGCCGAGCTATGTTTACCTTTTATTTAGGAGCATTAGGGGCAATTTATATTCAATTTTCGTCAACTCCTTTTTGCTAATAAAAGCAATTTGTTTAGAGTTTACCATTGGTTTAGACAGCCAGTCACCAGAAGTGACAGGCTTTCCCCAGCCCATGACGAAAAATTAAGGGACTTTCGGATCATTTCATTTTTTTCATGATCAAATAAAAGACACACTAGTTTTCAGCTTTTTTATTCTGGTGCCTTTGGCCCAGTCGAATACCAAGCGAAATAGTTATCGACCAAAATAAACCTTATTTTAATATCGATTTTTACCACAAAGCACTTATTAAAACTTTGTGTTTATGAAGGAGTTTAACCAAAGAAGTACAAGAGTGTACACAATCTTATTAATTGTAATTTGGCTAAAGCACGGACGGTATCTACTGCCGAGTCTCGAATGCAGAGAAGATTAGAAGGCAAAATAGTTCAGAGTAATTGGGAGAGATGGATCAGCCTTAAATTTTGGAGCATTGGAGGCGATTTGTATATTTTTTTCATCAGCTCCTCTTGGTAGACAAAAAAAATTGGTTTATGGTCTTCTAATGTTTTAGCCAATTGCAAAGAGTGGCAGGCTTTCAGCGATTCCTTTTGTTTTCTTTAGCCTATCAAGTGTCGGGATTTGTCAATTCTGTTTTCGTTTGTCATGTTGAGAGGTTTGCATGATTTTTCCTATTATAGCGTCTTAATCCAATCGAGTCCCAGAAAAAATGATTTGGACCAAAAGGAACTGATTTTTGCGATATTAAAGTTCTATACGGCGAATCGTTTGTTTAAAAGTGCCTTTTTCAGGACTTCTGTAATCTAATGGATCTCAGATATCTTCTTGTTTACTCGGAATAACGAAAGCGAATCTATAGTTTGCAGGATTTTTTGGGGGGTAGGATACTATCGTTAACACTTGTAGGTATTTTTTTGATTGGTTTTTTAGTGACCTAAATGTTAGCCGTTACATAAAACCATTAATTCTCTGAGGTTGCTATGGTTGGAGCGGTACCTATCAAGGCAACATGTCAGAATGACATGTTATGACAAGTTAGCCAAGTCCATAATGCTATACATCACTCGGGCTTTTTACTGTCCATTAACTCTGTCTTAAATACAATTGAAAAGCTATTGATTTCTGAAGTTAGGGCAATGGAGTGATAATTGATGATGTAGCTGGTAAAGGTAGCAACTCCGAGGCTGTGCACATGCTTGGACTCCAGTAATTTTTTTCCCAAGGAATTTCCTCACGCTACTTTGCCGATGGTTCTAGTATATTGTCGAGCGAGCAACCTGTGATACTGTTTTCTACAATAGCATTTTCTTCTAATAAGTCTTAAGCAAAAAAAACAATCTGAATTAAAGAAGATGTAAGCATATTTTGATTTTGCTAACCTAAAGTCAACTAAATGGAAGCAGCTAAAGCAATCTAAAAATGTTCTAATATTGAAATGTATTCAATAGCAAAATCATCAATGATGTTGGGGTATATTTTTAATCTTACTGAGAAAAAACAAAACGTAGCCCACTTCGCTAATTAAAGAAAGCTTGTGGTTTAAAGGAATTGTGAAATTTTCTATTGAGCAATTGATGCAAACACCATTGACACAAGAGATAATACTGAGAGAATGAACTGCACTTTTCCTGTAGATTTTATGCTGTAATAAGTTAGGTAAGATAAGAAAGTCGAAATTTAAGGGTTTTAAATGAACCTAGATGACTCTAGGTGTAAAATTGGAGTTGAATTGATGATCTTCGCATTACAACTTCGAAAACATGATTTTTCAGCATGTGTACTGGTTGGGGGGGGGGGGGGGGTTATACAAGAAATTGACCACCGTTGCAAATTTGAATGAAAGAAACGCATTAACATGTTTTGCTTGAGGACACCTCAATAACCCATGCTTGTAACTTTATTTTTTTGACTTATGAGAAGGAAAAAAGCAAACATTGGGTCTTGTTTATATGAATTATTTGCATTAATACGTCGCAAAAAGACATTTATTTTATGCCATTTAAATAATTGAGAAACACGGTTGTTGTAGATACTCAAGTTGATTGTTTGGGCTTGTCTTAAAAGTTATCATTTTCAAAGAAACGTATGTCTATGAGTGTCAGTGATGCACAGAAAAATTCATTGTCATTGTGCGCTATTGCTTACTTTTATTCTCTGTCTATTTCTATATGGAAAAAGTATTGGAATTCAATTGCACAAAGTATTTTTCAATAATTAATGAAGTCTTATGTGACAAATTTTATTGTCTTTAATGAAAAATCCCTTGTTTGTATCAGTTACATGCAACACAAGTCAGAAACAGCAAGTGTCCTGAGACTAAAGTTTTAATATTAAATCAACAATCAATAGGATTATTGTCATCGGAATAACGTGTAACATCTGACAAAGAGAATTTTGGAAGAGAAGCAGCTTATATCGCAAACTAGAAGAGGATTTGTTAAATTCTTTAATTAAAGTAAAAAATTTATATTTTTTCCCATAAATTTTAATTCCATGAAAGCATGTATTGAAGAAACCACACTTAGTTTCAATTGCAGCAACAGAGCGAAAATGAGACTTATTTTATTGTAAAATAAATTTTACGTAACCAGGATTTTCAGGTTTTTATGATAGGGAACTTAAACAGGAACTGTGGTCGAAATGTAGCTACTCTAAGTAACTATAAACAATTAGAAATAAAAGCAACAAAAAGTCTTCAAAATAAAAAATAGATAAAAGATTTATTATGTTAGGATATGTGGTTATCCTAGGCAGTTATACTGATATTTTCATTGCTGTCAAGTAAGAAGGGCTTGATAGGTACTAAGTTTCTATTGACAAACACTAGTTTACTCTACTTGGTTTCCTTAGTTTAAACCAAGCTGAATAGCAACGATTGTAATGAGAGGTTAATTAGGGATTAAAGGAGGAGAAAAGCAATAGAAGATTGCCCCTCTATTATCAAGAGTTCCTTCATTTAAGCTTACAACGTGTCAATCCGAGAAGAGGGTCTGCCGTCCAAGTTTATTTTCCAATAGTGTTGTCAGAAAGAAATATAGCAACTTATTTTTAAAAATCGATGGGCATGGTAATGGACATAGTACAAAGAGAGCAAGTCTATATATATTAGGAATAATCAAGTTTTAATTGACTCAGGGATTTTCAGGGTAAAGACCTTGATTTAAGATCATGCATATAGCGATCGGAATGATGGACTCGATGATTATGTTCATAATGGACAATTCATCGTTTTCAATTTGAATTTACTGTTGATGAAAATATCTTTATGAAAACACATTTTTTAATTAAAAGACAAGGTACTTAAGAGCCATGATAAGCAAAAAACGTACTCGAGATTTGTCAGACAGCTTCAGAGAAAGTAACATAGAATAAACGACCATTTCTGTGCATATCTGCAAAAAAAAAGGAAGGGGTATCGACAGCTGCAGAAATGTCTCCATCACAATGGTTTCGTGTCAATACATTTTTACTGACATTGATAAATTTGTTTTGTATGTGAAGCAGTTGTTGGTAGCATATCAAAATCTATTCTTTCTTTTCAGATTTATAGCTACGTTACATGAGTCAATTGCGAAAGTAGTAGGAGAAGCAGCCAGAAAGATTAATGGCATATACAAAGACGATATTGGTAAAGACGTTGTAGATAAATTAGCACAGTTTGCAAAATATGCAACACTTTTTCACGCAGATCAAGATGAAAAGATGGTAAAAATCCTAGCCCAAATATCTTTTGAAATGCTCTATGAAAAATGTATAAATAATGCACAGTATGTATCTTGCGTTGATTGTGAGTAACTGTTTAGGAAAATCCTCTTTCTCCAAAATGAAGTTACGAATCGCCTGCGGTCTACTATGGAAAATGAACCTCTAAATTACTTAGCTCTTTTCAGCATTTAGTATGATTTTTTGTGTGTAACACACTTTACATCGTTCATTGCGAATTTTGGGAGTAGAAAGGCAGCTTAATATAGGTAGTTTTGGCTTTTAGCTGCCAGTTCCTTTCAATAAAAATGTCATGGTTTTTTAGCTTACCTTTTATTGTCTATTTTTTCCTACTTCTTTTAAAAACAAAACCAGCTCCTCTTTTGTTTTTTCATATCATGAGTTGCACAATGACAAGGGCCATTAACTTTACTTAAGATCACTTTTTAGTTGCAAGATCGAAGTGAGAATTTAGTTTAGTAGAAAGTCATTAACAGAATTCTATTGTTCGCATAGAGGTCCAAGAGTGCAGGAGTGATTTTTCTGTAGAAAATTATTTTAATACGATAGATAGAGCTAACTTTGTCAACGTTAATGAATCGATATAACTTATAATGGAACGATTCATTACAACGTGTTTCAAAACAAATAGTCGATTCAAAGATATAAAACTTTTTGCCGTTTAAACAATAACAATTAATTAAAAGGTACAAATTATTAATTGGTTAACATTTAATACAGCGCTTGGGAAATAACATTCATTACTTAAGCACACTTTTGTAAAAGTAACCTTTGTCAGCAAATACAACAAAGCCTTTCAAACCAACGCATAAACTTTCGAAAAACTGGATCCTGTAGCCACTTACATATCAGGCCCGAAGCTGAGAAGGTTGAAGTGGGTTATCCCCCCTTGTGAAAATATTTCAGCCTATTCCACACAGGAAAAAATATAAGTTGCAAAATACCATTTTTATGAAAAAGAAATATACAGCTAATGCCTGTCTTATGGCGTATCAAGTCCAATGGAGCCCGATACAATGGAACCCAATACATCGCATTACCTTGATTTTAAACAATAGTAAATTTGCCACTTTGCTTTGTCGAATTTTAGTTTTCCTTTAACCCATCTTCCATGCCAACCTCGTAAGGAGTTGGAAACGCTAGGTCTCCCTTAGTAAGTCCTAAAGTCTTGAGGCGCGTACCTTAGTCAGACCTTAATGCAGCACAATCAATGATTAGACCAGCTACAAAACATGAACATTCAACTCATAAACTGTCACACTTGCAATGATGACATAGGTGGAAGTATGACATGGCACGAAAAAACTGCGAGGGAAAAAGAGCGTTAAAAAATGAGAGTTAATAAACCTTCCACAATAACAATTTAAAGTGTAAGTATTTCAAAACATTTTGGGAAATTAGATTAGCTAAAGAAAAGAGGGAACTGAAAAAGAGTTTGACACGATAGCCATACAAGAGCATTGTTCTGAACTGAGTCTGATGTTGATATAATAGTAAATCCAGACTATAATTTCTATTGTACCTCAACAACTGATATTGGCAATGGTAACCTGGACCTAAGTATAAAAGATATCTTTTTGATTTCTCTACTAATACCTGCAAAGTCTTCGTAGGCATCATCTGGAATATGTTCTGTTGAAATCAATTTCTCAGCATTTTCTTAGTCATGTTCTAAAAATATTGTCAGGACAAGAGAAAGATGAATTTTACAACAGACTAAATGACTTTGTGACCCAACATAACCCCATTTTTGTTGCCTGTGGTTTCAAGGCCTGTATTGGATCATCATCACACAAAACGAAGCTCTTCTATGACAAAGAGTATGCCTAACAAAGATTAATAAATAAACGTTTAGTGGTACAAAATTCGTGGTCCAGTCGAGTAGTAGCGAAGAAGCTTTGACAAAAATGAACTAATAAATGTAAAAGAGTTATATCCCGTTGACTTCTGTGAAAACCAGAATGTGTTATTTGGTTTACACAGTCAATCTTACTGAAAAAACCTTATGTGGACTTTTGAGCTTCTAAGTAGGAGGAGTAAAGCGCAAATTGATCATAAGCTAATAAAAAGAGTGGATTAATTCCCTCAGGAAATGAAGAGTGCACTCTCGAGTTGGTCTACACTTAGATCACTACATACTCACTGGAAATAAAAAACAGGTTCGGAATACCAGGAAAACAACTAAAAACATTTGCAACCGAAATCACAACACTCCGAAAATCCAGAGATTTGCCATACCTATACTCTGAAGAAGTAAGTAACAGGTTTACAAGCCTTATATAACATTTTGGTTTGCAACAACACAACAAAATACGACCGAATCATAGAAATCTAAGAAGAAGCCAATAAAAGCAAAAAAAGAGAGAAAAGGAGAGAGAAACGGATAAGGCGAGGATCTAATTGAAGACCAAAGAGCTACTCAGTTATGGTTTACAAATCGTAGAAATAATCAAAATTACCTATCATGACAACAGACAACCATATCGACAGAGGAATTTTCACCACATTACAAATATAGCTATCTTCAGTAAATGTATACAGAAGCTGAAACAGCCAGAGAGCGAAATCAATCTCCAAGTATTCTCTATCATATTATCTCTATCATATCAGAGAAATTGACATGACGTTGGAGGATTATAAGTTGAAATTTACTATAAATCAGAACACAATACGCATTTTCCCAAACTTTGAGTAGTGCTTTTATATATTATCATATATTGTTATACAGTATATAGTATTGTACACCATGCACTATTATACAGTGATGAAAGAGTCATTCTAATACAGCTTTTAAATTTGCATACCTTTTAAAGAAATAATACTAGGCAAGGAAGAGAGACAAGGAGTTTCCCTAGGTTGCATTCTACTTCACATTTTTCGTACGTCTTGATATGTAATCGGAGAGACAAAGCAATATTTAATACAACTATAGTCTTAGATTCTTTATCCAAAGCAGTATATTAATGTTGTGGGGAGTATTGTTTTTTGGAAGAGATCTAAAAATATATTTTTAAATGTCTTTGAAGGTTTCTACCTTTCAAATAGGAAACAATTGATGAACACTTAGAAATTCCTTCTCCAGTAGTCATGTTTTAATATTTCATTGTAATTTAATTTGTTTCCCACCACAGATACTTTCTTTATTTCATTACATTTAGTTTACGGACGAAATGTATTGGAAAATACTCTAGATCAGAATGATCTTAATAATTTATCTATCTCATCACAATTACAAAAGTTGCTTTTCTGTCGTGATCTGAATCCAATGAAAGAACCTGCAAGCCTAAGCATCAAGTGTTAATGTGCGCAATTAGTAATATAAATACACGCTCACCGCTGAATTAATACCTTAACTTCCAACAGGAATTTATACCATCAACTAATTTGTTAATGGGCTTTAGCTTTCAAAACTAACAGAAACCTGCCTACATAATTAATGTTTTTTACTTGGAAGTCTAACTTGTAACTTAAAACAAAATATAGAAAATACTCTTCAGATTATTAGTTTGATCACAAAATATCATCAAGTATTTCAAAACTTATTTTAACTTGTTGAACGATGCTGAACGTATTGAAGCCTAACTCCTAGTTACTCTAAACTTTCCAAAAATAGCCAGGAATTTCCATTTGTGACTGTTAAGGTAATTAACTTTGGCTGATTCATAATGACAAGGATAAATCTATTAAAAATCGAAAATAGCTTACCTTACAATGCAATTTGATAACACCAGCCGATGTTTGCTCACAACTTATCACTGTACAATTTCTTTTCGGCATAAGGTTAATTTTAGTTATAGTGCACCCGGAGGGTTTTATTTAAGAATTGTGAGCGCTAATATACATGAAGGCATCAGGATGGTAGACTAGATCTTTATTTTTATCCTACCTTACGTAAGCTGCTTCGTCAACTAAAAAACCTGAATCTGGTGCCACTCTCAAAATAGCACATCAGTTTGCTTATGCCAGTTGAACGGCAGCCTTCCAAATCACTAAAAAAATAAAATCCGAATATTTGGCCAAGATGCTTGTCACTAACGGTTTACAAGCGCAAATATGGATATAATGGAAGTTTGTGGTCAAGCAGAAAAACACCAAGGTGTTTTCTACAAACATTGCAAAGAAGCTAATTGCGTATTTCAAAAGTATATTTTCCCTGAGGTTGAGAGATTTTTTCGTAAGAAAGCGGACGGACATTGTGAACATAAAATATTCAGATCTATTATGAGGGTAACTTATGTAGCAGGGCACTGCTTTCGGTCCATTTATGTCCAATATCTGGACTCTGTAATACAAGGATTGGATAGCCGCTTTGATGACAGGACCATACAACTTTACTACCCTTTCCACCTTCATTCAAAGCAGGTAAAGAAAATGGGGTAAAAAGAATGAAGAAAGCGTTTTTATATCGTTTGCTAAGTTGTCGATCAGAGTTATAAAATTCTAATCGTTTTTCGTTTACATGCTTTATTAGCTCTTTGCGCCAGGGCAAATGGATTTAACTTCAAGAGTTTTTAAAGTAGCTGGACTGAAATGAGATTTTTATTAGAACTAAAATCCAATTTATTTTAACAAAAGAGCAACAGTAGCAATCCAGAAATGTAATTAGTTATCTGATGGTGGCAGTTAAAATAATCGCTCTCCTATTGCTTTTCGTCTTTATAATTTCACTTATGCCTGATCTCATGAATGGGAAAAGTAGTTTATCTACAATAACTGATGTTGATTTGTTGTTGTGAATATTACCGCGGAGTGTATGATGTGTTATTCATTGATTGTTGAGTTAAAATTCATCCTGTAGTATTTAACACATAAATCTATGTTTAGAGGTTTAGTTTGAAGCCAGTTTGAAGACCATAGCGTTTATTCAATTGTACTTTGTGAATTTCTCTGATCAGTTTAGGATTTTATCGAAAGAAAAGGAAGCTCATTATCAATACTTCTATTCACTGACAAATAGAAATAGCAGAAAAGAATATGAAAAGAAAAATACTAAAGGGGAAAGATTTGAATTATTAAGTAAAAAAACGTAAAATGACTTCATGGTCTTGACCTAAAATGACTTCATGTTCAAATGAATAAGATTCCCTTTCTTATTTGCATTCCCACTACGATTCAAAATACGATTCAAAATACGACTTAAAATACGATGCACAATCCGATTCACAATTCGATTCACCAAGTCTATGATCTTCCTTTTTATGTTCAGAAACCATACGAAGCATGAAGTGAAACGATGGAACTGCGAAGAAAAAGACAGAAAAAAGTAAACTCAAGAGATAAGAGGTGAGCTTTGATTTAAAAATCATTCAAGACGTTAGCAATCAAAAGTCAAATACTTCCACAATCTAAAAATACTATATTATCATCAACATCAACATCATCATCATCATCATCATCACCATTTTATCCGTTCACGCCACTGCTGGTGGGTGGCCTTCACAATTTCCTCCACTCTACTCGGTCTTGTGCTTTCTGCATCAATGTTTTGCCTGCCTTCTCCTCAATTTCATCTCGCCATCATCTCCTTGGTCTTCCCTTTGTTCTGCCCCCTTCTCTTGGTCTCCACTCTGTTATTTTCTTGGCCCATCTGTTATTGTTCATTCGGGATAGATGTCCTGCCCATTGGCCTTTCAAATACACTACCTTCTCGATAATGCCTCTAACTTTGGTCTTTGATCTTATGACTTCATTTGTTATCCTATCTTTCCTTGTGACGTTTAACATTGTTCTTTCCATACTCCTTTGTGCTACTGCAAGCTTTTGTCTCTGATGATTGGTCAGCGCCCATGCCTCTGCCCCATAGGTCATTGCTAGTAGTATGACTGTGTCCATGATTTTCCTTTTGTGGCATATTGGCATCCTCTTGTCTTTTAGAAAAGTGCTATATTGGCCAAATCTTTTCCAACCTGATGTTATTCGTTGGTCGATCTCTTTAGCAGTGTCGCTTCCCGGGGTTAGTATTCTTCCCAAGTACAAGTACTTGGGAAGAATACTAACAAAGGGAATCCTGTTTGCTAGAACAGAGAAAGAGCTTGAGAAACTTCTGGAAGATCTGAACAGACAGAAAAAGAGAGATGGTATGAAGATGAACAAAAAGAAAGCAGAAAAAATGTGTAATGAAGTGGTAAGAAGAAGGCACAGAGTAGGAATAACGATTGATGGGGAAAGCCTAGAAGAAGTGGACCAGTACAAGTACTGGTCCACACGCCATCTCTCTTTTCTTCTCTGTTCAGATCTCCCAGCAGTTTCTCAAGCTCTTTCTCTGTTCTATCAAACAGGATGATGTCATCTGCAAATCGTAGGTTGCTTAGTTCTCTCCATTGATGTTGACAATGTCATTTATCATTCTCTTGAAGATCTCTTCTGATGCTGAAGTAAATATAACTGACGAACACCTTTCATAATTTTGATCTTTCTGCTCAGCGGTTCTGTTCTTACTTGTGATATCCCTCCCTTGTATGATTCTTTTAAAATGCTGATGTATTTTTCTTCAACATTGTGTCGCCTCAGGGCTTTAAAGACTGCCTGNTCAACCACAAGGTGGACAGTGAGAGCTTCTTGTTTCAAAAAAATCATTCAGAAGTACGGAACTTTGCAACAGCTTTGGGCGACTTGCCTGAGTGAAAAGCTTGATGCCGAAACTCGTGCTCGTATCATTGGATGCCAGTCTCAAATGGAATCATTTTCCTTCTTTTTTGGCCTCTTGCTAAGTCATAGGTTGTATAGTTTGACAGATAACCTATCAAAAACTTTGCAAGAAGAGAAGATGTCAGCTATAAATGGTCAAAGAAATGCCGATTTAACTGTCAAAACCTTAAAAGGTATGAGGACATCTCAAGATTTCAACCTCTTCTTCGAAACTGTAAAGCTGAAGGCGAGTAAGTTGGATGTAGAAGAACCATCTTTACCGAGGAAACGCCGCAGACCGAAGTATTCGCTAATGCAATTTTTGGATGGTTATGAAGATTCCTCTCGGAATACGAAGGAATATCACCCTGAATCAGCAGTTGATCACTACCGTATTATCTACTTTGATGCAATTGATACTGTGGTTAAAGCAATAACCGATCGTTTCGAGCAACCGAGTTATCAATTCTTTTCAAATATCGAGCAGCTAATGATAAAAGCCATCAAGTCAGAGTCGTATGAAGCGGAGCTGAAGAAGTTGGAAAATTATAGAGATGATCTTGATCTCTCTGCTTTACCGGCTGAGCTTCAAATTCTCAGAACCATCTGTGCTGATGAGGATGTCTCTCACTTTAAAGAAATAAAGATGAAACTTGCATCTCAACCAAGAGAACACAGAGGACTTATCAGCAACGTAATGAAGTTAACTAAGCTCGTTCTCGTAAGCGCAGCTACAAGTGCCACACCAGAAAGATCGTTTTCTCTAGCTCGTAGGCTTAAAACATGGATTAGATCAAGTATATTACAAAAGCGATTCAACTCTTTGGCACTACTATCTTGCCACAAGGAACTTTGTGACAAACTCTCACTAATCGAGGTTGCTAATGAGTTTGTTGATTCTAAAGCAAATAGGAAAAATATATTTGGAAAATTTGATAAAAACGACTTGTAAATTTAACAGGATTATATACTTACTTATACTTATATACTTATGCATGGATATAGTGGTATTTCTGTAGTTTTAATTTGTCTTTCACTATTAAAAGTAACCTTTGAAACATGAAAAAGAGTTCATTTTTAGCCCTTCTAGACACCCTGATTTTCAAAAATTTTATACCACGTCGGCCCCAACCATGGTGGGGCCTCCTTATATACTAACTCGTGTGGCCCCTCCATTTTTCAAATCGTTGCGTGGGCCCTGCTCTTTAGTCTGTTTTACAGGATTCCCATGAAGAGTTTGTAGATGTGGGAAAGGAAACTGATTGGCCTATAGTTTGCAAGGTATTTCTTGTCTCCTTATTACTGTATTATAGAAATATTTAGTACAGCAAAAAGCAATGTTAGAAACTATTAGAAACTATTGGGAAAGCCAAGAAAATGTAATGAAATAATATTGACCTAACTAAAAAACTATTCAATCAAAAAACTACTAATACTAGAGATTTAAGTCTAATAAAAAATATATCCAACAAAAGTGAAGAATAATTATTCTATGATTCTACTATATAATCGTTAATAGTAAAACAATAACGGAACAAAGATTTAATAAACACAGAGTCGTAACCTTATTAATAATTGGCTGGAGCTGGAAAACACGAACTTCTCTAATGAACTTTAATCCAAGAGGATCACAGAATAACAGTTTTTGAAAAGTAATAGCTTGTATAATTCTACAACTTGTTAGCAAACTAAAATCTAACATTGAAATCCACGGGTTAAAACAAATGAGAAAAACAACTCTCCAATAAGCTCTACTCGTCTGGTTTTGATAAAGAAAAAAAGACATTTTTTAACCAAAAAAAAGTAAAATAAGAGCGTCGACTAGAAGATGTTAAAAAGCCCTTTTTGTTAATAAAAAACGACCTTCTGTTTTCACTCTCAACTGTCTCCACAGCCTCTTGGATAAAATCCCATTTATGATGCGAAGTTCTGGTAATTTTCAGTTCCTTTCCAGTAAATAGAGTATTTTCCTTTTTCAGAGATAACAGAGTGAGTTCAAAACCTCATCAGTTTATGAAGGAAAATTTTGCAGAGAAATACCAGTGTCATGCAGAGAAGAATTGGTAGAATACAATCTAGCAAAGACTGTTTTGGAACGTTCGAATTAGGAAATATTTGTTTTCAATTTTGAAACATTCGAATATTGTATTCAACAAATACTCGATTGCAATATTTTTTTGCTTACAATCATTACATAGTGAAACATCAATCAAGAAACATAAAAATGTCGCTGCTGAAGTATTTTTAAAAATCTGAAAAAAACTCCAATGTGAGCCTTTTTAATGTGTGCGAGTCTGTGAAGAATAATGTGCCAAGCAACATTTCTGCAAGCGAGCTTGAAAAAGTACACGAAAGTTTAAAAGTTGTTCAAGGATGGAAACAAAAACGAACAGTTTATTCAGAAAAAGACAAACAAGAAATCGCTAAGTGTGCAGCAGTTTCTGGAGCTACAGCTGCCATAAGAAAATTTGGTCAGAAGTTCCCACATTGAACCGAAAGTACTGTAAGTCCATGGGTAAAAAGCTAAAACAAATCTTTGCAAGAGCAGAAAAATGTGGATCCAACAAACGTTGTACCAAAAATTGGAAAACCTGGAGGTCGACCATTACTGTTAGAGGAAGAACGTGATATCAAATTATGCTCGGTGCTAACAAGTCTGCGCTTAGCCGGTGCTGGTATCAATATTCAGGTCGTTCGTAGTGTGCTGAATGGCTTGGTTCGAGTAAACCCAGACAAATTTGGAAAGTACGTTGAATTTAAGGTAACTAGATCATGGACGCGATCATTGTATCAGTGGATGAAATTTTTGCGGCGTGTAGACACCACATGAAGACCAGTAATTACTAGGTCACTTTGGGTTAAAGCGAGATCGCAATTTTTTTGGACATTATCGATAAAGTTCTAAAACACAGTATTTCAGATGAGCTCATCATCAATGCAGATCAAACACTATCAAAGTTTTTTGTTACTGATAATGTTACAATGGCTGCTAAAGCGGAAAAACATATTTCTCGTACTGGGGCAACAGATAAAAGAGTCATAATTGTTACACTCTGCGAGTCCCTAGATGGTCACATTCTACCTTTCCATCTGATTTATACCGGGAAAACACCAAGATCCTTACCAAACGTCAAATTTCCTCCTGGTTTTTGCCTTGCTTACAACGAGAAATATTGGAGTAATGAAGGCGAAACCATGCGCTTGATAGAGAATGTTTTGATCCCCTACATAACCAAAATCAAAGAAGAAAAATCTTTACCACATTCACAAAAAAGCCTTTTTCTGTGAGATGCTTTCCAGGCACAATCGACCCAAAAAAGTAATGGATACTCTTTCAAGCTACAACATAGAATCTGTTATGGTCCCCCAAACATGACTCACTTGTTGCAACCTTTGGATTTGACAACAAACGCACCCTTTACAAAATTCGAAAAACGAGCATTTAGTGAATATTTCACTACTTGTATCATGGGAGCGCTTCAAATCGCTTGTCAACTTTGAAACCCCGGCACGCCAAGGCGATGACCGAATTGTACCATCATTTTCAATATCAAACAAGAAAGGAGATAATAAAAGCTGGGTGGAAAACAGCAGTCATCACGGATAACTTGACAACTGCCCATAAAAACAATAAAAATACTATCAAAGAGAACCATTTTCAGTAATTTTTTTCAGCATTTTAGATAGAAAGATAAAATACGTATGATGAGATTTCATTATTTCTTTTTTCTTCTCTTAGTTTGAACCAGTAAAAAAGTGTCTACCTTTTTGAAAATTTGCAATTCGTTGATTCGCGTTAATTACAACACACTTTGAAATCCAAGTTCGAAATCCGCGTTAGTTTTTGATCGCATTAATTATTGGGCCGTAAATTACTTGCTTCCTTATTTTCGTGTAATAAGGTAATTATTTTGTTGATTCTCTCAAATTTCCTGTACCAGTTCAACACAAAAGGTATAAGATTTTGAGCAATGTTAGTAGTTACCTTTGGCTCAAAAAATGTGGACCTGTCGACTAGTTAAATTTGCTTGACAGTTTTGACCAGACTTTTTGACAGTAATCTTTTTGTTTCAAATCATTAGCAAAAGAATTGGCACGGTTACAATTCCTCTGATCCGTATAAATGATGACTTGGAGAGTGACTTAAAGAGAAACGGTGGTTGTTATGAAGATCGATGGTTTACAGTAGAGAGACTTTTCCAGACATTCTAACAATATTACTCATTTATAATTGGTTAACACGAATAAAAAGTAGGGGTGTCAATGATCACTGACGATTCATATGGTTTGCATCAAATATGACACAAAAGTGGGGAAAGGGTTAAATGCAGGTACTAGGTCTCCTACTCTTTACCATTTACAACATAGACCAGGTGCATATTCTTCCCTCAAAAGTAAATTTCTCTTCTGTAATTTTAGATCTTAATGTTTCAGAATCTGTAATCAAGTATTTTTGGTGAAGTGTTGGCGGTGGCTCCTTATCTAAATCTTCCTTATTTATTAACACCGGCCTCCCAGTCGCAGTGGTAGAAAGTAAGATAAACTCTCCTTTGTTTTCGGGACAACTTTGCTTGAATAACATGGTGTTGTATGGTTAAGTGACTGATTGTTGAATTCTAACGCTTGTTACATGAAACCTGGTTAAGAGTGAACATGGTTAAAAATGCTATAGTATTTATTTATATGGCCCTCTCTTTGGTCATTTTGTTTCGGCGTTTGAAAATCGTATGACCATTAACAAATATTGACTCTACACTTTTCTGTTCCATCATCAGACTTTGGTAATTCATATCTTGTGGGCTATTTGTTCTTTACATCTTCATTTTCGTTTAGTGGCCTGGATAGAAGAGTTTTTGTTTGTGGTATTGCTGTATAACATCAAGCGTCTAACTGTAACAAACGAACTTTATTGGGAAAAAAGCTGCATTGTAACCTGAGGCTGATAACAAACACTGCAAAAACGCTATACATACAGATAAACCTTACAGAAAAACAAAGGATTTTCGCTTGTGAGGTTATAAAAATCAGTTTTGTTTTTCTAGTTATTTAATTATTATTTGTTTCTTTATTTCCTTACCTAGTATAAAGAGACAGAAGCTTGAAACTTTGTGCCTAGTTGGTTTTATAAGAATTGAAACATGTCTCTTAAAGTAGACATGATCTCATTACAAAACGAATCCGCCTTTGAATATCAAATCCCTTCCTTTTAAAGGAATACTATTTTATTTTTCTTATCAAATTGTCTGATATGAGTATTTATTTCTTGTCTATTGACATATCCAGGTGCCTTTCCTAAGCTATTGGTTTAATGAGAAAAGAATCTTGAACAATTTTGATTGAATAAGCTATGTAACTCCGCATCATCAGCTTTTATTGAATACAGCTTATTCTTCAGCATATTTAGATTAGTTTCTTTATTCGATTAAGTGATAAAAATCACAAAACCAATAGCAATAGTATCTGTGACCCAGCAGAGGTACATGATTTTTTTCTTATTCCAAATGAAATTGAATGAACTGGCTATATCGACGGTCATACCAATCAAAGGATTTTAATTTTACAATATACTTAATAATTAAGAAAATTATTAACAATTAGTAAAAATTAGTATTTGTAAAGTTATCTGATAGCTTTCTGGAATAAATTTTGGTCTTTCTAAACAATTAATATAAAATGCTGCCGTTTTGACAATGACTAGCATGTTTCTGTGATTTTTTTTTCTGTGTTTTCAATGTAGAAGACAACTAGCTACCACTTATTTTAGCCTGGGTTACAAAAATATTTTTTTTCAGTTACAAATTCTTTTTTTCACTCTTAAGCTTCTAATTTTGATATGAGAAAATATTTCTTAATTTTGAGATATAGTTGTTGAGACTTACGGCAATTTGTCCTTTGAAGTACACAGGAAGAGAAGTTCTAATTTTCCTCAAATTCATTTACGTATCTCCAGGAGGTTGTCTCGTAAACAGCTCATGATCTTTGAAAACTGTATGCTTTTATTGGTTTAAATTACTATGTTTATTATAATAATAAATTATTATTATTACCATTATCATTATTTTTGTTACTATTATTATTATTATTATTATTATTATTATTATTATGTGTTTTCATCTTTTTTGAAAGTGCGTAGGGTTTGAGAATTACGTAACTATTACGCGAGCTATTACGCATAACCTAGGGTATTAGGTCGCTCATGTATGCTTGAAATTTTGGTGGATATTTATTTAATTATTTATTTAGTAAATATGTAACGCTCAATATTTCTTTCTATGTGTAAGATAATTAATAAAAGTTTAAACTTTGTAGAATTTAAAAAAAGGGTAAAATGAAGTGAGTTTCATAAAGAAAGTGTCCTTATGAGGATGTGTACTGTACTATTTAAGACAATTTTCTGAATTTTGGACAACTGAACATTTCCTGGTATTAAATTAACATATTTTTGAACCTTTTTTCACCATACCCAGGGCTCCCACGATTACTGGAATTATCTTCCTTCTCCTGTTTCACATTTGGCTTACTTTGATTTCTAAATCTTTGTATTTGCTTAACTTTTCGAATTCTTTGGCTGTGATGTTATTGTCTGGTTGAATCCTCATATCGATAATTTGACACTGCTTCTTCAGTTTATCCTTAATGGATATGTCTGGCCTGTTGGCTTGGTTACCTGTGATGTGTCGATTACTGGTAAAGGCTTGTGTTCCTACCATTTTTCTGCAGTTTCAATACCATAGTAGCTGCAGACCTTCCAATGAATATATTGGCCCACACTGTTGTGCCTATTAGTATATTCGTTCAGAGCCAGAATTTGACAACCCGACAAAAGATGATCAATTATGCCAATAGTTTTTTCACAAAATCTACATTTCGGATCAACAACATTCCGTAAAACCTTTGCATCGTAGTTTCTGGCTAACAAACTTTGGTTTTGTGCAGCCATAATAAATCCTTTTGTTTTCGCTTTAAGACCACCACTACTAAGCCACCTATGGGTGTCTGACAAATCTAAATCAGGTTTTTGACTACGTAATGCATACTGTACATGAAATGGCTTCGTTTTCCAAGCCTCACTAATTGCTTTCTTTTCCTTTACCTTAGCGAGTGTTTTCAGTTTGCAGACGTTGACAGTTATTTGTCCTTCCCTTTCATTCTCATTAGCTCCAAACTCTAGATCTATTTCAAGTTCCGTAGCCAACTTTGTTGCTTCTTTAACGATAGGGTGTAATCCCTTTCTTTCATGATGTCTGTACACTAATTTTAGCATCCAGTTACCTGTTAGACTCAAGTATCTACGAAAGCCTCTGGTGGATGATTTGTATGCAAACCCTAATTGGGTTATTATTATTATTGTTTTTATTATCATTATTATTATTATTATTATTATTATTATTATTATTATTATTATTATTATTATTATTAAGAGACAAAGATCCATATGGCGACAACATTCGGTACTGAACTGAACTGTGTACTATATTTCATCAATTCTCTCTCTTTTCATAAAACTCTTGGTGGACAAGCCTGGCTATATGAACACTGACACACTTTTTCCATGCGCACAGTGACCGAATTTAGTACTGGTGACGCCATTGAAAATGTACATCATTGAACTTGCGTGTGTTTTAAGACGAACCTCGTCATAGCACACTAGAATAAAAACACCTGTTAAGAATACCTGGATGACTATGTGAAAGATTAAGGTAAAGATGTTGAATTCATATTATTGAGCTTTCGTCTCCTGGTTTTTATTGAAAAGATATTGACAATTTCAAAAGCCTTTTAAAAACTTACATCTTGATTACAAAGGAATTCTAACAAAAGTTACAGGGGCAGCTATCAGGTGTTTATATTACATATATAATCGACGACTATAGAATTAGACTTTACCGGAACTACTTATCTTCCTTTAAATGTAAATTCCTTTAATTCGCCCCTCCTGTGCTTAAGAGCATGGGTTGCGAAATTGTAGTGAAATGTTTGAATCAAGATTGATGACGTTAAAAAAGTTATTGTTTTTATCGTTAAAAGTAGTAACAATAGTAGTAGTAGTAGCAGTAGTAGTAGTAGCAATAGTAGTAGTAGTAGCAGTAGTAGTAGTAGCAATAGTAGTAGTAGTAGCAGTAGTAGTAGTAGTTGTTGTTGTTTTATTAACCAGTAAGTAACAATAATGAATATGAACTGGCAAGAACTTAACAACGCATGTCAGGATCGCGAAAAGTGGCGAAAACTGGTCAGAGAGGTCACTAAAGGTCGATAACGATCTACAGACTACGACGACGACGAAGTAACAAACCGGCTTTAACATTTTTTCAAAGGTTGTTGATGGGATTTCAGTCACCTACATGATTCTAAAATATTTCTTTTTCACCCAGCATCACAAAAATGTGATAAATAGTCAATTACTTACCTCGGTTGTATNGGTAGTAGTAGTAGTTGTTGTTGTTTTATTAACCAGTAAGTAACAATAATGAATATGAACTGGCAAGAACTTAACAACGCATGTCAGGATCGCGAAAAGTGGCGAAAACTGGTCAGAGAGGTCACTAAAGGTCGATAACGATCTACAGACTACGACGACGACGAAGTAACAAACCGGCTTTAACATTTTTTCAAAGGTTGTTGATGGGATTTCAGTCACCTACATGATTCTAAAATATTTCTTTTTCACCCAGCATCACAAAAATGTGATAAATAGTCAATTACTTACCTCGGTTGTATTAATGTACTGACCAATAACTTACGTTTGCTCCGGTGACACTGGATGTTCCATTCTCATGCTTTTCTTAATCGTTGTCCATTGCAAGGATAGTAATACAATTTTGGAGAATAAAGTCCAAGTTCTTTGATCAAATTAATATTTCGGAAGATAATGCATTATTGTTCCAGAGCATGATTCCAAAGATATTTCCAGACATTATATTACAGAGTATATGAAAAGGTCAGTAAGTGTGATAAACCATTATTTAGATATTAAGTTTCAAAATCATGCTTGACTTGTTACGGAGCGTGCAATTATTATATCTTATGTGTACCCACTTCTTTGTCCCCATTTTGTCACATTTTATTCCATGAGCCAGTTAAATGCCACCCCTGAGTTGTCTCTATAAATTTTTAGAGGTGGTTGTATCTCAATTTTAGTATCACCTGACTTTTTTTTTTTTTAATTATTACCATATTGTAATGCATTTTTTTGATTTTTGAAAAAACTGTTTTAAGTCTTCTATATAAGACTTGCTTTTGTTGCAATACTGTTGTCAAAACGTGAAACTGAAAGCCGACAATGCAAATTTTCACTTATACATCCCAACAAGTTAAAGGACGCAAAAACTTTATTTCAGTTGATTATTTACCATTAGGCGAGGAACGAAAGATTCATTTTATCCAACATTGTTATAGTTTTTCACAAAGAACTAATTCTGTTATTGCTCCACTATTTAATAATATTCATATTTATTGCCCTTATTTTGATTTAATTTGGATTTTCACAATGATAACCCTTCTTTAGATGATGGTTAATAAATTTCCAGAGTACTTCAGGGAAAGTTCCTTTCTGTTTTTCTCAGGATCTTTCAGACTCCAGGCAATTCTAGATGATTACGTAAGTACGATTTGTCAACGGTGATCCGATTTCCCTATTTGTTCCCATATATTATATATATATAATATAATATAATATAATATAATATAATATAATATAATATAATATAATATAATATAATATAATATAATCCAGTTCTGTCCGCCTAGAGCATCTTTAGATTGAACAGTAAAGTGGCTTTTGTCATCTTTCACGTTGTCTTTCCACCCCTTCTTTTGTTTTCCTCTATGTCTTCTTGCTGAAATACTTAATTCCACCACAGGGTTTCCCTTATCCATCGTCTTAACATGCCGGTGCCATTTCAATCTCTTCTCTCCCTCTCTCTCTTACTTTTTCATAAATGTCAGTTTCCTTTTATTCTCTCCTCACATCCACACTCCTTTGTCTGTCATGGAAAGTAACACCCTTGACATACATCTAAGATATTATATATTTATACATATATATTTTTATATGTATATATATATATATAAAATCAGATATACGAGTAAGAAAAACTCTAACTTTACAGTACTCAGAGTTTCATGTCTTTCACAATCTTCAGCTGTATAGAAATTTGTATACAGCTTAAGATTGTGAAAGACATGTATCTCTGAGTACTGTTAAGTTAGAGTTTTTCTTACTTGTATATCTGATTATATGATAGCTCATACGTATTAATGTAGTAGAGCACTGTTGCTGATGACATTTCATATTCATTTGTTAATATATATATATATATATATATATATATATATATATACAGTGACGGGAAAAATTGTAATTGTATGACAGTATTACTAAATTGCAGTAAAAGTATGAGAACCCAGTGGAACCATCGGGTACTTCAGCAAAACTGTGACTTACTGAAAACAAATTCTCCGTACGTTTTACAACATTGAGATGAATACAAGAAATAGAGCACTTTTTAAAGCCGTTTAAGTCCTTTGAGAGCTAAATAACGTCTTACTAAATCTATGCTTACTTAAACTATTGAATTTAAGCAAAATAGGGATTTAAATAATTTATTTAATTTTAAAATTTGATAAAAAAGTATAATTTCTAAAATTAATATTTACTGAAAACTAATTTATGCTAGAACAAAACTCACGATAGTTGAGAGACTTAAATAATGATAACAATAATAATTTTAACAGTAGAAGTAGAATTAATAAAAATTATTATTTTATTATCATAAATAATAAGTAATAACAAATTATTGTTTATTATAAAATCCTATTACACAATTTTGCAGATTACTCTTGCCTTTTTAATTTATCGAGACAAGACAGTCGATACTCGACCGAAATAAAATTAAGGCGCTTCAGGCCTTTGTTTTCCTGTGCTCACAAATCATTACAATTTAAATTGAGAGAAGACCTCAAGAAATCACCTAGGAAATAATATAAACACAAAGTTAAATCTTTGAGACATATGCTTCTAGCTTTGATAACTTCATTGTGTGCATAGTGCTAAAAACCCAACTTATATAATTCAAATTTTTGCCCAAGAATAGGATTTTTTTGTATAATATTTACAAAGAAAATTTGTGGACAATATAAAGTCCAAAATAAAAGATCTAAAATTGTGTGCTAATTTATCCAATTATTAATTTAATTGGAATTGACGATAACAACTTGTTACTTAAGCTAAAACGTCTAAAAAAAGAATTATTTAAAACATCGGTAAGCTAGACTGTATTTAACAGAATGATACTCATACTCTAGTACAATCATACTTAAGAGAAACAAGGAAATCCATAACGGCTAAATAATATACCATAACTTTTGACTTGATATTGGCGTATCACATTCAATGAAATCTCTGCTTTATTCCATGAACAAATTCTTCAAAAAAACAAAATATTTTCTCCATTATTTTTAAAAACTACTTTTAGATAAAAGTTAAGACAGAGTAAAAAGTTGCAGGTTAAAAGACCAGGTGATTCAACAGAAATTCACTTTGATATTTTGGGCCTGGACAAAATTACCCATTCCTTATTCTTTTACTGATTAACTGGTAACGTTAATCAATTGGTTTAGTCGGATAGCATTCATTTGTAAGAAGCCCATAGATGGAAATGTCATTTTACAAAATGTTAATGTCTATTGCAGTTGTCTTGAGCTTTTTGTGTATCTATTTGCTAAAGTTCTCATTGAGGAGCTTCTGAATCAACAGTCTTCTTAGGACCCGAGTGCCTTTGCAACCAAAGGTTTTGGCATTGCCAAAAGAGAAGCCTGTGAAATTCAAAGCACAGTCTTCACTAAATCAATAATCCCATTGCAATACACCTTACCAGGACCTCCTCTTTTGATCTGGAATTGATCTGAAGAACCATTTTTAAACCCTTCTTAATATCATCCAATAGTAGGTAGGCCTCTTTTACTATGGGGTAGGAGAACTTGCTCTCCTTGACAAAGCACAGTTGTTACTCAAATATATTCTATAACAATTCGGTTATTTTGTCTTGCTAGCTTTCAAATTTGCCTTTAAAAAAAAGGCAAACAATGCATGACCAGTAGGTTCTTACAGTTTGACAGATGTAAATAATTACTCTTCTATAGTTGTTGTCAGAACAGAAGAAAAACAAGTCGTGTTGTGGCTCACTATTATTTTATCCTCGCTCTTAGCTATATGTTTATCCTAAAGAACAAGATCTATCTTCATTTTCACATTTTTTAAAATTTGTAAATGGTTATATTGGGCTATGCCGATCTAGTTGTTCAAAGACACTTATAACAGAAAGGATCCTTTTCATTATTCTTTAATGTAGATCGTCAACGTATGTTCACAATTAGAATCTGAGTCCTACGCTATTTTCTTTCTTTTTTGCTTGGTCATTTCGTGTATGGTATATGGTTTAAAGATATCTTCCGTAAATAGAGTTTTCTTGACAATTTTTGGATAGTATGTCTGATTCAAGTAAAATATTTCTGGAGTTATTATTTAAATCCATGGAGTCGAATTAGACCCACTGATCCAACGGGATTTGCAAGAATAATGTTAATGTCAATCGAAGTCAGCTAATGAGGTACAAGCTCAATTTTTTATAATTGTTGGTCACTTACAGGTAATATTTTGCCGTATGAAATTATCCAAGCAGTTTCACCTGTCTTTTCTGTTGTGTTTGATTAAAATAGCTACCTTTTTTTGTGGTAGCCTTGTAATTACAGCCAGTTTTATCCCCGTCCGCCCGAAGACGCCAAAAGCTTCTACTAGTTATCTTCCTCATTAATGTTTTCTACCCCACTCTTTAGAATGTAAAATATTGCTCTTCAGCTAACCCACCTTGCTAAAAAGCTAAATTTTTGTGTAATAACTACAACCTGGCAGCGCAAAGGTCAGAGAGCCTCACAATGTTCCCATCTCAATAAAGATTAAAACCCCAATAGTATATAACAGGATAAATTTATCTCAATTTATGTAGTCTCATGTGTTAATGTTTCGATTAGTGACACCACAGAAAGAGAAAAGTATTGAGATCTTGAGACAAAAGTTTGACATTACTGAATTCATCTTGACAAAAAGCAGTAAAACTACCAAGAAAATGTTTATTTGCTGGGGACGTGATAAAGCTCATTTAAATGATTCAACCAAAATTCTGTGAAAAGTAAATTAGATAGAAGCCATTCTTAGCAAGCACTATGGAGCAAAATGGTCATCTTTGTCTGACAAAGTCACTTGGTAAGTATTTGAATAGTGAATTAAAGCATCTTTTACGTAACTAATGAACAAAATCTTCGAAAGGCAAAAGGTATATCTGAGAGACAATGTAAAACTCTGGGCAAACAAGAATACTCAGTTTTGATTGCCAACCAATATTCATTCACACAAGTATAGGCTTAAGAGCAAGAAAATCTATAGTCGTAACCAATAAACTTTAATCCTTTTACAAAGATGAAAGGAAACTGTTGTCTGGGTCCGAAAGTGTCGACATCATATGGAGAAAACAGCAACTGGGTGGAAAACATATAGAAAATTAGATATTTGCAGAAGGAGATTTGAGGGGTAGAATGCGTTGAAGTTTCTCAAACATATTAATACTTACTTGGGTCACTTCCAGAGTCTAGAATTAATAATTAGTTTGGAAATTTATTCAATTTTGCAGTTACAGAAATATTCATTGTTAAAAGCATAAGATCCCTTGGTTCTGACAAGTAAAATATGTTTTCCGTCTACTTTTGAGCCTTTTAAGGTGTTTATTTTTTATTTCTTTGATGCGGAATGTTAAACAACGAGAATTTTATCAATTAACTACTCCTGCTTCTGTGTTATTAATTTCCTAGAATTTGAGATAAGAATAGTCACTGTAGCTGGGAAAATATCTCACAATTGTAAAATTAAATTCTACACGATTTATATAAAGAATATCATGTCGATGAAAAGATATGTCGATGACTTTAGAAATCAATCGAATATGTTAATATACTAAGGCATTGAAAAGGAGTATAAATAACATTTAAAAGTGGATTTAAGATTCCAAAATTGTCAAATATTCTCCATCTTCAGTTATTAGAAAAAAAGCTAGTTAAGAACGTTACGTTATTAAATATATCTATTTTATATCGACGATTTTCTATCAAAACCGTATTCTGTAAAACGTAAAAGAAAATCAAGGTAAGACGTTTCTCATAAAGACCAAATAGAAGACACACACACTCACACACCTATGTATACATAAAACTACAAGAAGCCGACATCCTTCAATTTGCATAAAATAATTAAATAGAAATCAATAAATACTATCACATTTAATGTTTCCAAATTACAACCTTGGCCATTCAGAATCTGCTGTAGAAATTCTTGCAGCGTTAAGAATTGTGTGAATTTATTACATTATATGAATAAATCAATGAAAATAACCCCTTGAGAATTTATATATAATATATAATATATAATATATAATATATAATATATAATATATAATATATNAATATATCTATTTTATATCGACGATTTTCTATCAAAACCGTATTCTGTAAAACGTAAAAGAAAATCAAGGTAAGACGTTTCTCATAAAGACCAAATAGAAGACACACACACTCACACACCTATGTATACATAAAACTACAAGAAGCCGACATCCTTCAATTTGCATAAAATAATTAAATAGAAATCAATAAATACTATCACATTTAATGTTTCCAAATTACAACCTTGGCCATTCAGAATCTGCTGTAGAAATTCTTGCAGCGTTAAGAATTGTGTGAATTTATTACATTATATGAATAAATCAATGAAAATAACCCCTTGAGAATTTATATATAATATATAATATATAATATATAATATATAATATATAATATATAATATATTAGAAATTAGATATTATGTATACATGTAAACTAATATTAAACCAATAACAACAGCATTTGTTCGACTTAAGTCTACATTTGAAAACTTCTCTGTTAATTAAATAAAAAAAGCATTAACAAACACGGACATCAAATAACCATCAAATAACCCAATTCAACATACTGTTAGACAGTATTCCATAGATGCATGTGTAATATTAATAGTTCCTTGTTTGTAATACTTTGTTTAAAATTAATTTAATATATTTTAACAAGGCAGGTGAGAGATCATCAACCCTGCTGGATAGCTAGGGCTCAGAGACTTTGCTCTTTCATCCCTGAAATAGTCACCCAGGTATTTAATACTTTCATTTTTCAATGTTATGCTATGTTTCTTTATGTTTGTTACTTTTCAGAATATATGCTTATTTTTGCTAAGTCTAAAAATGAGGGTTTTCTAAATACATTTGTTAACTCTGTATTCATTTGACACCTCTCAGGCTTGAGTGTGTAAAATGATTAAAATTAGTAACATGTTTTAGTGGAACATTGCTTTTTCATTCAAAAGATATTTCATATTTTATTATAATTTCTTACACCTTTTTCTATTTTTTTTTCTATTTTTGCTATTCTTTAAAATTTAATACAGTTCTCAGATCTACGGTGTTGTATTGACATGACTTCAGCTGGACTTTATACATATTTTGTTTTCTTTAAAAGTCCTATATCCTTTCAAGAGGATTAGATAGTTAACAATGAACTTATGTCGTACACTCGGCCGCAAAATCACTAGTGAAAGGTATGCTGAAATTTGAGATATTTGAGTTTCAAGATCAAGGTAAAATAAGGTGACGAAAATTTATTTGCTGTGTGTTTGCTAACAGACTGAGCAGGCTTGCACCACCAGCACCTGAGAATGATTTTGTCCAAGGCTTCTCTAATGGTACAATATCTTATGTAAAGAAGCTAAGGTAAAGGAATGTGTGGCAAAATCTATCCACAAAATCCTATTCATGTTCAGGCAACTGCTTTGTTAGGCCATAAACAACAAATAGCTAAAGGACGAAATGCTAACGAGAGAGAATCCACTAAATGACTTGAGACCCATATGGAGGACAGGGAGTAACCCCTAATGCCCTGGCAAAAACAATGATGGTAGGAAATATAGACATTAGGGTACTTACCATAGCTAAACGAATACACTCGTTTAAGAAAGGTACGATCTTGCTCCGAGAACCAAATACTAAGCTGGGTGTGATACAGGAAAAAACAAAGATCCCTGTTAGTGAACATATGGATCAGATAAGGGGACAGATGTCTTAGTTACAGTAAAAGGAAACAAACCCATTAAGTACTCAGCAGACTCAGCTATTAAAGAAGAATTGTGCGTGAAGATGTGTAGTTAAACAACCAAACCAATGAGGATTCTCGCAAGTTTTCTTTTAGGAATGAAAAAACATGCCACTAAAATAAAGTTATAAACTTTTGTATCTGTAAAAGAAAATATTTGAAAGTTACAACGTTCCATTAACACTCAAAAAAGTCTATCTCAAGTAAAAGACTCCCTTAACTCCTATCTAGAAGTAAAAATTGGTGAAGAAATTCTATTTTCGTTTAGCCTCTGAAATCTTACCAGATTCAATCGAAAAGAGAAAAGACATTAATAACAATTGTTTTAAATAGTTCTTATAACATTATTACAATTCTTATAATTTATAATATTCTTGTAATACTGTATTCTCACTACACCAGTTCTGAATTTCATATGTACTGACATTTTAGTTCAATTGTCAAATTTAAATGCATTCATTTTAAAAGCATTGTTTAAAATTTGTTTGGTTTAGTTTCTTATGCTTATATTTTTTGATACTGGTCCTTGTCGAAAACTCTGCTTTTCTTACAAGAGAAATTTTGCTTCTCAAGTAAAATCCCTACAGTCCCAGTGGCCTCGGGTTTCTTAGCCAGTAACACGGAATTCTGTATTTTAAATACAATTGTTATAATCACACTGGAGGACGTTTTATAGACAATTAGTTGCAAAAGGATGTAACTGAACAGTAATTCCCCCAAAGGTGCTGATTTTATTGTCTCCCTTGGGGGCAAAGAAATGTTGTTCTAAACACTTTTTTCAACAGTTTAAGACAAACTGTTTTCTTTACATTCTCTTTTCATCAACATACACAACTATATATCTATTGTCTTATGTTTCACTTGTCAAAGAATGAGGCTATGTAAAAAGAAAGGTATATTTAGAACTATGTTTGGACGAAGACATAACTGCATGCGCTAGGAAAGTTCAGTTAAATTCTCTCAAAAAGAAGCATTAGAAACTAAAACTTCTTCAAGGTAAAATAACACTGGAAAAACAGATCGTATTTATGCTACTTAACAATGTTCTCTCTGTAATGTAGTTTTTCTTTGGAAATAGAGGAACTTTACTTGTTCAGCTTACCGGACGTCACATTGAAAAAAGTGAAGAGGTAAGTTTCAAAACCCAGTGAATAATTTATGACAACCTATGGAGTTATCACAATTGAGTGTGACACCAGAACAATAGCCCCTATCGTTGTAACATACAGCAGGACTTGTGTTAAAATTTAATCTTAGATTTGCTCTTCGATCAGTAAAGGAGATTAATTAAGACAGATGACTTCACAGAGGCTCACTTTAATTCTCAACGAACCATCTATTTCCTTTTAACTCAGGATGTTGGGCGGAAAAAGTGTATTTGCAATAGCAGTGCTGTTAAGCGAAATTTGTCTGATACTTGGTGAGTCATATTTTAATTGTATCTTATCATTTAGGACGCTTTTCACTGACGTAGACATTAGTTTGCAATTGAAACTTTTAACAACTAGTATATTTAACACACGAGATATTGCGAAAGATATTTCATCTCAAGGAGGAAATACGATCATTCATTGCACATTTGTAGCAGTTTCTGTCAAATGGACTGGCCAAAGTATATAGATGTTTTAACTAAGTAATAACTTAAATTAGATAAGTATCCGTTGAGGGAAACGGTTACTACTTAAGGATGAAAATAAACTTTCTGTTTGAAATCTTGTTTATTTCCCATTCATGCCTGTTTGTTAACAGCTAAGCTTTTGGACTCAAACCATGCCTTTTAATAAAAGCATAATATTGTTTAAGGTTTCATTCACACTGTTTAATAAACTGAAGGCAAAGCCTTAACAACCACAACTTGGTCTATCTCAAGTTCCATATCTCCTTGAAATTATAGTTTATCAATTGTTAAGGTTCAAATATTTTTCACAAACAATTAAGTTGTGTAACAACCTTAAGACAATCAAGATAATATTACAAAATCAAGAAGTTTAAAGATATCATGACAACTTTTCTCTTCATTTAGGTGCCTTCGTACTTTTAATTACATTCATTGTTTTCAGGACAAAATTGTCATTTTTGTCACTGCTGCTCAACTGTTTCGTCCAACCCTGTAGTTTGTTAAATAAATAATAAAAAACTCACTTAATATTAATGTAAAACCAGAGTTTTTAAAGTACCAGAATGTAATACCGTGTCTTGAAGAAACCAAATTAATGACATTAGTTTACTATACTTTACAACAGTGTAAAAAGATCATTTGCGTTACTTCTGTTTGTTAGGTTTTTTGTGTTCTACTTATAATAAAAATAATTACTGCACTGTAAAAAAGCTCAATGCCTCAGTCTTGGAAATGTGGAGTTGTATATGGCATATACAGTTATATTAAATTTTAACATCATTGTTGTAGTTAGAAACTCGCTTTATTGGCTTGTAGAATACTGGAGAATTTAACCATTCAGATTTCTAGTGTTTACTATACTGCGTTTCGCTTTTTGGCCTTTTGACTAAGATAAAATGTAGGGCCCTTTCCCTTCTTGATTGGGCCTGGAGTTTTCGTTTTCGTATGAGTTGACACTGATTCTCAGCCAACCAAGAGAAAGCCTCCCACTGAGGACTTCAGCTCTGGGGGATGGAATGTATGTATTGCTATTGGATATTATTTAGCATAATTTCTGTCAATATTGACTGATTTATGCTCCTCTCTGTACTGGTCTTTTGTAGGTAAAATTGTGTGGAAGGCAATATGGCCCCACTTTTTATCAAAGATATCATCAATAAAACACCCAGTGCCTTTCTTTCTGGAAACCAAAAAACTAATATTTTTTACAACATTTTTTGCAAAAATGAAACTTGCGGTTTTTTTAACCCATACTTTTTCATTTAGATATTTTGAAAAGAATAGTGATCTTAGAGTGAAAAAAATAATGCTTAAGTAATAATAATAAATTTATCGTAAAAACTAGATTTTATTGTAGTTTTCACTTGTACAATAACCTTAGCAACAATAATCTATTCTAAGATCATATGCATTGTCTTGTTACAGAAGGATTTATTTTGTTCTTATACTACTTTATGATTGTAAGGTGGATCAAGTAAACCTATGAATTTTCACAATAAAATTAGGACAAAGTACAATAATCTAAATCTGAATAGTTATTCATGTACCAACAACAGGTCTTCAGGTACTTTACTTGAACAACTGTTGTTGTTCCTTGACAACCTAATCATCATTAGCTTTCGTTATTCAGTATACAAGAAGCTCCAAGCAAAAGAGAAAATATTAAAATGTGCGAGTGAAAGAGACCAGGTTTTCTTAATTTATCAATGTGTCAATAAATGCTCCACATTGTGAAAGTCATTACAGAGACAGAAACTCTTATTAACCAGAGGTAAAAGAAGCTTTTCCAACACATATTACCCGTATAATTGAATGAGAATTACCTTAAGAAAATAGAAAACTCAAAAGTCACTAAAATTGCGATGGTTCCTTTTTAAACCCTTGTATATATGGTTCCAGCTTCATATATTTTAACAATTGAACAAACAGGTGAAGCAGGATATTCAATTTACTTCGTTAATTTAGAAAGAGCATATTCTGAAAATAAGCAAACGTCTTGTGTAAATTTAAATTATTTTATTCATATTTGAACTAGAAAAAGCCTTTTGGCACTTAAAAATTTCCTCCTAACTTTTATAATCAACTTGCGTCTGACACAGAAAATTGAAAAGGAAAAATGAAAACAGAACTTGAAATTTTATTTGCAGTGCGGTTCTTTTGGTTTAAGTTACTCTAACACTAGTTAAGCAACATTATTTCGGTTACATAAGCAAATTTCACGAAAATTATGAGCATTTGGGTCCAATTTAAATATTACTTTAACGAAGGCCGTATCAATCTTATTTATAATTAATGGAGAAAATGAACGAGTTTTGAAAAATCAACATATTGGAGAGGGACTCCTTAGGAAACAGTTGGAGGGACGTAATCGTCTGAAGGCTTTAATGAATCTTTACTGGAAAAGTCTATTTTTTAGATAGAGTCAAATTTCATTTGTGGAGACATGAGCAAATAAGTTCCTGTACTGTAGGAGGTCCTGGCGGGTGTACAATATGAAAAGTGGTAGTCACCATAATTAAATTCAACCCTTATCACTGAGATACAAAGGATTATTTCATTATTTGCGGTGATTTTTCATTTAATTTTATTAATTGCGATTTTGTATATTATATACACAAGTCATGTACAAAACAAATAAATAAATTCTTGTTCAAAAAAAAGAATGTAAATATATGATATTCATTGAGGGAGGAAGAGAGAGTTGTTTTTTGGTTTGTTTGGGATGCTCAATTATTGTAAATGCATATTTGTATTATTACATATAAAATATTATAAATTGAGTTAGAACAGAACACTTTGAGCCAATATTCACAGTACTTATGTGTTACTTTGTTTCTTGTGAAAGGAAATGAGTGTGATGACCATCACTGAACTTTGAAAAATATAGTATATAACAAATGCATGATAAAATGCATCGTGGATCATCCATGTCATGTGATGCTACCAGCATTCTAGGCCTCCTACTTCTATGAAAACGTCCAAACAAAATATAATTAATTTTGAATTTCATTGTTGCCTGCACTTTGGAAAAAATTAAATACACGAGAGGAAGAGATGAAAATGATACTCTGGATGTGCAAAGTTACCTTGAAAATAGAAACTATTTATTGTTGATAATGAGGTAATTTAGCTTAGCAAACAACCTTGCATATCAAGTACCAGAAGTTCAATAGGAAAAAGCAGGCTGATACGGTTTGGAATTTGCCCGGTATAAAGGGTGTAGGGAGATGTACATTAAAGGACTCACACGTATTAGGCTACTAAAGGTTTGGGGTCAAGTTGTTGGAAATGGCCTAAGGACTTTGACTACAACTGTCACAAGACTGTTTATTGTTGAAGATGGCTGTTGTGAAAAAGAGAAGACCATGCTAGCATGGAAAACAAATGTTTGATTTTAAATAGGAACCTTGATGATGATCTCCCTAACCTCCTTTCAATTTCTGTGACAAGGTTATCTTTGCATGAAGAATGGTTGAGTTGGTGACGATAGAGCCTGAGCTTATTATACTTTTTTGGCCAATGGCCCTGAACTGGACGAAGCCGACAAAAAAAGCAAACACAAGTAATTAAGTAGGTTTAATCTATTTAGCTTGTATTTTCGAATGTTTAATAGAAATAGGTTTTACAGAGCAGATTATAAGTACAAATATTAAAGTCTAGCGTTTGAGAAGGAATTCAGTGAGATAGTCAAAACTAGACTATATGTTAGGCTGTTGAATATTATCAGCAATTAGCTCTAGCAAAAACCACGTTGAATCTGTTGTATGATATCCAAAGAAAACAACTATAATGAAATGGAAGCTTCAATCGTTTTACCTTGTGTGGGAAACTGCTTTCATTAAAAAAAACTTACAAGTTAATTTGAACAACTTCAATGTCAAGTAATTACATTTACAGAATATATCTATGAAATATTTATCATCCATTTTTTTACCTTAAAATATAAACCACTTTTCTATATAGTTTGTTTTTCTAATTTTTTTCGCCAAAAGAAATTAACGTAATGCATAATACTTGATTGGTCTTAAAAATTTCAAAACAACTTCTTAAAGGTCTTTTTGTAATTTTTTTTCTTTTTGTCTGCCACGTTTTCTCCTCTTTTCATTTGTTAAAATTTTATACAAACTGCGTCTGATAACATGTGACTCAGTACCCTGTTAAATATACTTCAGATCTTGGAACAATATTCATTTTGTCTGGTATCACAAAGGTAACGACTGTTTTCAAAGGTTATTACTGTAACTATCTTAAAAATTCGACAATAGAATAAAAACTGGTACAGAATATAACTCCAAACAAACAGGTGCCAAGATATATTAAAATAATGTTTTTGATATCTCAATGGTTATCTATACATGCCTTTAAGTGTTACAGTAGGTTTATGAAACTGGAGATTATGAAACATTGCTGGTGTTCGCCTTGGACAGTTTCTAGGAGCAAAGAGTACCAGCTTAATAATATGTATGTCTCCTCTTTATTATTGTTTATTTTTTATTAATATCACTTTACCTGCTATCTTTACAATCATTTCTGGAATCACAGTTATTCTGTAACCACCATTATCAAAGCAAATTAAACCTCCATTACTACCACGCTCATTGTCACCGTAAAAAGATTATTATTAGCATTTTGTCCAGGAAACACAATTTGCAAAATGCAAGTTGTGTTCCCTGGTTCACTCTTTTTATAAATGTAGAATTAACCAAAATACATAAATATACATATATATATTAATGCCTTTATATACATTTATATAAATTGCATATATTTAAAAATTCTATAATTGCCTACAGCTTTATTTTGGATCTAGTGCTAAAATGGTAAACACAATTATTGGTCAAATGGGAACAAAAGTTTCTAATCGAATTCCGAGGTATTGTGTTACCCTTACTTTTCTGATCATTTGGAGATTACAATAGAGGAAAGGTTATACCGATATACCAATAGATAGGAGTTAGGCATTAAAAACCTAGTTCGAAATATAAAGGATGAAAAAGGTAATATAGTGAAGCGTTTTATATTTATAAAATGTAAAATTACACTAAAGAAAAAAGTGGATAGAAATGAGGGAGAAAGAGAGAAAAGAAAGAGAAAGACAGAAAAAAGAAAGAGAGAGAGAAAGAAATAGAAAAGGAAAGAGAGAGTTAATAAAAGGAAGTGAAAACAATTAAAGGAAGGTAAAAAGTAAGTGATTGCGAGAAAGAAATTTCTGAAAAACTGAAACTCAAAAACTATAAGGCAGGGTAGGAAGAAGTAAAAAAAACTGTGGGGCGTTGGGTTGTTTGAAGGACTGATTAAAGAAGACATTATTAAAAGGGCNAGAAAGACAGAAAAAAGAAAGAGAGAGAGAAAGAAATAGAAAAGGAAAGAGAGAGTTAATAAAAGGAAGTGAAAACAATTAAAGGAAGGTAAAAAGTAAGTGATTGCGAGAAAGGAATTTCTGAAAAACTGAAACTCAAAAACTATGAGGCAGGGTAGGAAGAAGTAAAAAAAACTGTGGGGCGTGGGGTTGTTTGAAGGACTGATTAAAGAAGACATTATTAAAAGGGCTAGCGAAAAGATAAAAGAAATACGACATGAACAAAAAGGACAGGTAATTCATTAGTAACCCGAAAGAAACATTCCAGAAAAGTAAACATAAACATTGTCATGGGGAATTTAAATGGTTGATATTATGGCGACTTTGGCTCGTTACTTTCTGTTGTTGATATTCTTTGATATTGATGTTCGTTTTTTGTACGGTATAGATTGCCACCTTAAGTATTTAGGTTTTCATGTTTTCCTCGAATGTTTTGAATTGATCATAAAATCTAGAGTCCTATTATATGGGAGTACTTTAATATTGGATTCAAATTTTTTATAATTCTTTGATGAACTTCAATAAAACATTTAGTTAAAAGTATGAACTGTTATCAATGGGCAACACAAGTATTGATTAGAACAACTCATCATTCGTTTTTTGTTTTCCAACATATTGTAAATCGTAGTTCAACACCTCAAGAGATGTTTCAGAACTTTATTCTAGCAGGCTATGAATGTTTTTAGCTGATACACATCGGGGCTAATTCTTGCAGTTAAATAGATTAAAACAACAAGAATTTTTTATTCAGTTATTTTCAAGAATTGGTAAATAAGCTGTAAAGTATTGACATTTACCCTACCTTTCAACCAACTAATTCCTGAAAAAATCGGATCCAGTCTTGAATTTTTGTTTTTACCAGCCTGATAGTTACTAAAAATCTAGCCCTCATGTAAATGGGGCAAGAGCCAGGACAAAAAAATTCTCTTTTTGATTGTCCTAGTAATATTCACTCCTGGAATAGGAAGGTTATATTAAGCAATGAAAATAGTATGAAATATAGTAAGCGTATAAAAAAACATAAAGTACAAGAAATATTCATAATTAGCTTTTTTAAAAAGTATGTTGGTTATATATTGAGTTCAATAGAAATAAATGGTTGATTTTCGCAGAAAAATATTATATGCTAATGTTAGAATGTTAGAAGTTCGTATGAACAAAGGAAGCAATATAAGTTTCTTAATCCTGAGATCTAGGTGTAGCTACTAAACAGTAGTTTTTGAAACATTTATTCCCAACAGTGTGGATTAAACTTCTGTTAATTTTAAATCCTTGTGTGTCAGATATTAAAAGAAACACTTCACTTTGTGACTTTTGCACGATTTCCCCGTTATAACATGAAACCTCAGGCAACAGAAAATATGTCATTGACACATTTTATCAGGTTCCACATTCACATCAATAAAATCCCATTTTTCGAATGATTTCCCAGTTTTAGACAAAAAGTAAACAAGTCATTGTTTTCTTCAACATTTCAGCTTTTCTAATTAACAACTTATATATATAGTAATCCTGATTAACATTACTTAGGAAGCAAACATCTAATTCTCACAACTTATCAAATGGACTACAGGGTTCCTTTGTTTCACATTTCATAACAGCCCATATTCTGTATCAAAATTTCCAACATCAATGTTAAAGTGTAAAAGAAGTCTTGTTTTGTCTGTACATCATTTATCAATAATATTTGAAATGGTTATAAAGTAGGCTTCTGCAGTACCTAGGCTAAGAGCGGCAAATTTTTCTCCAGTTATCCAGTGATGAATCCTCCAAAGAGAATATACTTGCATGATAAATTAAACAAACTTTGATCTCAAAAATAAAAGCTCTTCAAATACCAGAATCTGCTAAGCTCTAAGTTCTCTGGGTAAACACTATTGTCTTTCCTTGTTCTGAAAATTTATCTTACGCCTATTCTGCAGTCTCCATAATCAGACCTAAATTTTGGTCATCTCTGAAAGATATTGGTTTTCTCAAAAAGTCTCTATGCCTTTACCATCTAAATTATGGTCATCTGAAGAAGAAATCGGTCTTTTCAAAGTCTCCATGCCTTTTTATCACCTAAATTATGCTCATATAAAAAAGGAAAGGATTTTCTCAAAGAGTCTTTATGCCTTTTACCAGCCAAAATATATTTACTGCTTACAATTTTCCAAAATGCCATAATCTGCTATATGAACTTTACAGAAACACAAGCACAATCTATTAATCCTGAGTAGCTGTTTGAATTAGCTAATGTTGTGCCATAAAATAATTTAATCATGAACTTTCGTTTTTTGATAAGTCGATAAAGTACACTAGTTTTTTCCTTCTTTTACTCAAAGCAAGACTTCACTGCAGAGTGTTACTTATTTACTTTATTTGACATTTTATCTTTCTCATTTGTTCGGTTCTTCCCTTTATCTCCGAAAAAATGTACAAACTAATTGGTATGCCACTTATAATTCCAAAACGAATTAGATTAGAATTTCCATTAAACACCACTATTTGAAAAATTGATCTTTCTATAAATTTTACAGGTCTCTGAAATCCTTTCAACATGCCATCATTGTTTCTTCTTCATTATATAACTCAAGATCAGAAAAAAAGATTCCGGGGGATTTGCTAAGTATACTTTTTCAGTGGTATTATAACAGGCGTTTCACAAAAATTTCATAAATTAATCAGGTATATATTCTCTTTCTTGGTGTTGGATCGGAAAATGCATTGAATAAAAAATTATGATCATTGAGTTTTCAAATACCATACTTTCGCATACCGCAAGTATGAGGATTTGGTGGCCAATGAGATGGTAAAGGTGGAGTGATTGAGATACAAACAGTTAAAAAGTAAGATAGTGAGGTTGAAAAAGGAAGAGAAAGAGGGTGAGGGGAGAGCAAAATATTCAATTGATTGTATCAACGCTTTTAAAAAATAAATCTTCTTATAAATAATTGGAAGAGTCATCACTTTAACTTGTTTCTTAACAGTTTGTTTTTCATGATTAATTTGTCTTCAAATATAGTATGACTTCTTTCAGCCTAGACCAAGTACGTACAGTATTAATTATATTCACGAATAGTATTATTTGTTGATGTAGGTAGTACGGTATTTGGAACAAAGATAAAGAGGGAGAAAATTGCCATAAGTAAAAATTAAAGATCATTTCCTTCGACTAACACCGTTCAAGAATCTGATGTATTTTTAACTCCGGGGTACTTCTGCCACCCATTCAATGTAAAAAATATCATCAAATAGGCAGAGCCCTATAGTTAAATGTCAATATCTTTAGTATTTTCTAGATTAAATTCCCCATTTTGCAGCCACTGATGCCAAATTGGGTTTCTTTTAAGTGTCATGTTTTTAATATTCAACTATTCCTTTTGCTTCAACAAAGCAATTATTCCACTCCTAACAACAAGGGCTTCCCGTTATCGTCAAAAGAAATGTTTAAAGCACAAAGAATATTGACGTTACCAAGTATTTTTAGTGTATTTAGATAATTGGAAGATATTAGATGGTTTTCTTTGCCTCTCGGTGTTTCGTTAGGAATTGCGTTGCTTTGAGGTCATTTTGCCTTTTTCATAACCTGCCGCTGTATTAAAACGAATTCCATTCTATTTTGAAATAAATAGTTATCCAAAGAAAATATCTGGCCTGCTGGTTTGTCGCTTCCGTGTATTAAAACATAAAAATGTCACGAAAAAGTTTAAGTGGAAAATGCATATTTTAATAAAAGATTATTTAATATATTTCGCATTGAAATTTGCGACTTTACAAGCAGGATTTCATGTGTACTAAAAGGTGCGGTCTCCTTGCATCGGCCAAACGCGTTATGCTTTGCATAGAAATAAGAACAAAAAGCCCTATTTTCTTATTAACATTCGGCTAGACATAATCGAAAGAGAGACAAGCTGCTGAAGTCTTATATTTCAATAGACTTTTCCAGTTTAGTTTATATTTTAGATGCATATGACAAAAGCAGTGTACTCATGAATATTACAGAAAGACATAAACGAGGAGGAGATATGCTTGTTCTTTGTATGTTGTTCGACATCAAAGAAATGCCAAAAACTAATTGATTTTGGACCAAGAACTATAAAGGAGAAAAGAAAAATAGAATAATTAAAATTTTCACATGAATTAATTTAATGTCAAAGGATTATCCAATTCTTTCGCAAATAGCAAAAAAAATCTTGTTTATATCATCATTTTGGTGGCAGAATAAAAACTTTTATCCTGTGGCTATTCGAATTTCTTGGTCAAAGAATTAACATTTTGTAAATACAGCGCATATAAGCAACCGAAATTCAAAATATCTGTTAAGTCCCCAAATTATGGTTCTAGGTAATCTATATGCAAATTAAGATAGTATATTGTATGACTGATACAACCATTAATGATTTTATATGTATAACAGGTAGCTCGCTAATAAGAACGGAAGTCGAATACAAAGGTGACTCCTTTATGCTGTTAGATTCACCTAGATTTTACATTAAAAAGTTAGGATGCGGCTTTTACACATTGTCTGCTAGGACACCATTGGAGCCAAAAAGTTATGGATGCAATTAATAAATAATCACGGTCAAAAAAAGATTAGTTACCGTAGTCGCTTAGTTGGAAAATCTCCAATGCACAATGTACTCTTTGCAATAAAGTACGTTACAAAAATTAGTCTCCATTTTTTTTGTTAAATTGTAGAGAGATTTCATAGGAGATACGTCCTCAGAGAGGTTTGATATTTTATGTACCGAAAGCATTTTGAGGGTAACAATGAATGATGAAATGATTGAAAATAAACCACAATGATTTCATGATTATTGCAAGGTTTCTGAAAATAAACATTTCAGAGTAGCCGCCGTCAGCTTACTTAGATTTAGCTATAAACACTATCCATATTGGTGATATCAGCCTATTTCTAGGGTTTGAAACTTTAAAACTGTTTATAATTCTATTCTTTGCCTAAGCTTTAATTTGACGGGTTTTGCCTTATCTTTTCTTCCTTATGTCGTTCAACTTTTTCTAATGATTGCATTGTGCGTTGACGATATATCTGGTAATTCAATGTTAGCAATGCACATTAACCGACTTGCACTAGAGGAATAGACTTACCTAGTAGGGATTGTCATAGTTTTGCTGCATTTTGAAATGTTATTCACTGGTGACCTTCTTAAATTGAATTCTAGAAAAATGTAACCTGTGCTTTAATTTCTATCTTTTAGACCTATCTTTGACTGCTAACTCCAGGATATCTTTTATATAGTATTGTCTTTATATAGTTAGATCTAAGTGTGTGGTTGTGAATTACAAATATTTTCTTCAATGCAATTACGCAGGCTGCTCCTCTTCTTTTGGAAGACGTGACGATTGTAAAGCATACAGAGATGATTTTTAAGACCACTTATTTGCTGCAAAACCCTTTACGCAGGCGTCATAGTATTGTACCTATATTCATGGAAACATGAATATCATCATTCCTTATCAATAATATTTTCTTATTATTTCTCATTCCCCGAGAATGAGGTCTAGCGGTTCCTGTTGCACCCCATATATCTTCATTGTTCAGTCTGCTACTCAGGTGCTATAGCTCATTGAAATCTGTTCTTTCAGCAGTGCCACCTAGAATATACTGAATAGTCTAGGATAGTATTTACCTAAGCCTGTAATCGTTGTAATGACAATAATGAAAGAAAAGGATATTTTATGTGGACAGGAAAATATAGGCAATATCTGCATAGAAACTTAGAAATTGTTTTTCCTCTAAAGAATGTGTGTCAGTTGTAAGACAAAAACATGATTGTGGTTTCTACCTTTGAAAATTATCAGAGTAATTGATATCCCATGTCGACAATGCTTCACTATTTGTTCGAGGAATTGCTGACAATTTATTAGCAACAGCTTTGCCAGAAATTGGTTTTCAGAGCATTAACGTTGGACATTAGAACGCTGGTTACAACAGATTGCAATTAGTAAGATATCAGAAAGAACTACAAAAGATGCGGTGTTTGAATTTTAGAATGCAGTCTTTACCACTAAGCAATACCGATCTCAGTATTTGTTATGAAAAGCAATTGTCGGGTACTAACAATTTAAAAGAGATTGTAGTCTTACTCTGTAGAACATTCAATTGGATTTAGTGACTTAATTGTTTCTTAATGTTTCTTAATGTTACAAGAATTTCATTATAGCAAAAAATGGCGGTGTTCAAGTCCAATATTGAAATCTTTTGTGAGTGTCTTAAGTTTCTTCTGAGTTTCTTTTGAACAGAGTAAGGCTTGCTGATGTAATTTGCTGCATTTTCTTGGTGGTGATGACGTTGTGTATTGTCTCAGGCGATTCCGGTCCCTCATGACTTCCTTTAGCTCCAGCAGCATCACCCAGTTCTGTTTTGTGATAAATAACCTTGTTTCTTTCACTCTCCTTTCTGCTCTGCAGATTATTTCTGTGCAACTGTCAAAAGGCATAACTCCCAATTCTCACAAAATATAACCTTCTATATATGTATAATAGAATCTTGTTTTTCCGCGTATTGAATATGTCATCTACAGGGACAAATTTTATAAGAAGAGGGAATAAAAAACTTTGCATAATATCTAGTTACCCATTTATTAGCCTTCTAATAATAAAGAACTAGCTGAGAGTATTGTTGTCTTCTTTGGGCTGGTCACCCGTGCGTTGTTTTGATGTCTTTCATCAATTTTTAATTTGGATCTCCCATATAGTTGAGATTGAATTACCCTCTTCCCTTTAGTCACTTTATTATTACAGAGTTGTTGCCTCTTTAAATCTTATCTGACGGCATTGATATAGTAGGTGGTCTGTGGAGTTGGTTGACCTAGTTCCTCTTCTTCCTTGCAGGACTTGTTTCACAAGGTACTTTGAGCCCTTACACGATTTGATTTTGGAAATAACAATGACAAATAGGGTCTCCTTTACTAGATGTTTTTTCTCAAGGACTGCCAAATTGAGAAGCTCTTTCCCTCCCCCCCACCAGGTTGCCTATGACGTAGACAGGTTCAATTCAAGGGTGAACCATTACGTTCTCATTAAGCTCATTAACCCTCTTGTGTATATTGATTTTTATCTGTATTTCACAGTCACTTTCGTTACTTAAGTAAAAGTATCCCCACACCTGGTGGTGGTACTTCTCCAAGTGCTAAATGAGAATAATCATTGAATTTAGATTTTTTGGCGTATGAAGTTCTCCTCCAATCATGATTAGCATCCATCAAGATTGACATATAACGCATAAAAATATTAAAGATGCATAAAGAATTAGTTTGAAAGGACTGGAACAAAACATTCAAAGAAATTGCTCTTCCGTTGTTGATCTTTATTTAACATCCTAGCCATAGCATTGCTGTTGTATTTTAAAACAATATCCGGAACCGACTTTCTAGAAGAGTAAATGTGTTTAAACGTCCTTTTTCCACAGGAGTTTACGTCACTGCTATAACAACTTGGAAAATCACCAACAATGAGTTTTATTCCATAATTTCTATACCTCCTTAAAATTCTTTGAATGTGTATTGCATTGGACGTTTTTTAGGTTATAGGAGCTTCACTTAATCAGCTGTCACTCAACTGACACCTTGGTTTCCTTGATAGAGTAATCTAGTGACAGTAAATGGAATTCAAGGCAAAGCAAAAGATGAAGTTTCCTTTATTTTTTATTTCAGCTTATTTCATTATGCTTTTGAAGAATGTGACTAGCTTTTATATCCAGTTACAGAAATCGATTATCATAGTTCATACTAACTGGTCAATTCTAATTATAAACCCACTTTACTGAAACCCATTACTTTCAGAAAACCGAAAAGCTATGGGTTTTCCCCCATTATGTCTGGAATGTTGTCTAAGTCTGAAGCCTGTATAGCAGACTTCATAAAAAGGGAACATTTACCTTAACACTTTATTAACTGTTACTAGATTTAGGATGAGCCATGGTTTCATGGGTAATGTAGTTAAACTGCAACCCACAGGTTCACAAGTTGATCCCTTAACCAAGAAATGATTTGAAACTTGGCAACTGACAAAAAAGTATTTTTTTTGGTAATAGCAAACGAATTCTCAGAAATGAAATTTCTCCGAAGGAAGCTGAAAGAACCAGAAATTGAAGAAGAGGATATTAACAGGAGAAAAAACAACAACGCAACACAAAAACTCAAAATGTTTTGTCAAATAAATAGCTTTTTTTCAGATATTTTTATTATAGAAGAGCAACGTATATTTAAAGCATTTTTGCTCTTCTCTTTTCTTTCTGAGCTTGTCTTGAATAATATGATTAAGTTTAGATTAAGTGTTTACTTTAGGAAATTTAATTTATTACTTCTCTCTTTCTACATTCATATTTGTTAGTAATTGCCAGGGCTAGAGCTCTCACAACAGACGATATTTCAGAGAGAAAGGATTTAAATAAGCGACAAAAATACCACTTTTATACAAGTATAATCTAAGCAGAGTTTAGAAAGTGGGAATTTTTAAAACCTTACCACGGAAAATTCCCATGAAAATTTCCATTACATTTCTTAAAGACGGACAAAATTCATGCGAATATTTTTTGTTCTCTCCACAAGTTAATTTATGATGTATTAACTCTAAAACAAAAGTTAGCTGGAGAGGGGAAAAAATATGCTTCTTCTAAGTAGTTTAAGCTATTGTGCTAACCATGCTAGATTTATGTAACTGAAAATATATGTCTCATTTTCTACAGGGGCTGTAATTAACAAAGAACAAAGTTTGATCAAATTCTTAATTGCAAACAGCAGCAAAGACTCAAGACCAGTGATTGACAGTAGCACATCAACAAACGTCACTTTTGGCATTGAACTTGTTCAGTTAATTAAAGTTGTAAGTATATGCATTCTTGTATTTGTAAGTACATAATTTCAAAAAAGTATTGCTCAATACTGAGAATAACCTACATCCTATAAAATAAATAGTACTTTCTAATAAACAGATCAGATTGATCTCCAACAACTTATTTAAAAAAAACAAAAATATTTTCACTTGTGGGGAAATTTGAAAGGATTTGACAGCTAGAGATGTCCTCACTGAAACAACCACTCAATGTTTGTAACAAGGTGTTGAACTTGAAGTAAGTTTTACCTGCCCCCCCAACCTCACCCACCAGAGGTGATCCATATATATTAGAAACATACTATAAATACATCTGAACATAATGAATGTTCAATCTTATCTCGAAGATTTGCTAAAGGTTCGATTGTTATAGCCGTAAGAGACACAAGAACATCATAGAATTTATGGTAAGAATCGATCCATATACAACAAGACAACCAAAATAATTGAAAATCCGGGTTATCAATCTTGCAGCAAAAAACATGACTCTTGTAACAACTTTGTTGATGCGGTTTCACCATTTAAGTTTCACGCCATTGGAAAATTACTCAAAATCCGAAAGCAAATTTGTTGTAAGTTCACTAATGTTGCATATTTTTGTTACTGCACAAACTGTTTATTGCAAGGTGTCGGTTCTACAACCAAATGGAAAACACGACATGAATTTTACTCATGAAGCCAGAAATTGCTGTTTAACTTTACACACACACACACACACACATATATATATATATATATACATATACATGTATATATATAAAGCGCTCAAACGATTTAGAGAGAAAACTCAAAGTAGTAGAAACTACTGTAGATTTTAAAAAAATTTTTATTCTTTTGCATATATAGGTATAAAAATGGACGGTAGGACGTAGATAGGTAAATGTAAATATTAACGGTGAATCTAGCCTCATCTGTGTGGCTAAATTATAACCATGCCCCAGCTATATGTATGCTAGTTTCCTCTTTCTATTTGATAGGAAGAATATAATTTTATGCAAAGTTTTGTTGCAGAATTGAGTTCTGAGTTGAGTTTGATAGAGAAAACCTTATTCAAAGGTGTGGCTAAATCAAGGTTGCCTTGTAAAAATGGTTCATACCATTAAAGAAAAGATACTACTGAATAGAATTTTGACTTGATAAATAGATAGAAGAATAGATAGATGGATGGATAGATGGATGAATGGATGAATGAATGGGTGGATGGATGGATAGATGGATGGATTGATAGATGGATGGAATAGAAAGATGGATGGATTGATATATGGATGGATGGATGGATGGATTGATAAACAGATAGATAGAAGGATAAGATCGATAGACAAACAGATGGAGAGATGTCTAGAAATTAGATGAGCAGATGGGTAGATATACTGATAAATGGATAGAAAATATACATATTTCCTTATCTATTTATACACATATTTGTGCGTTCTATATTAAATTGCACGTGCACTGTGAAACATAGTCCATCCAAAATCATCTAGTGCGAGACTTGGTAAAACTTGCCACAGCACTATTAATTGAACTGGACTGACAAATAGTGATATATTGAATTGAAAAGCATATTGATCATTAATCCAGGGATCACGTACTTCAATATTTATTGTGCATTGAGTGAAAAAGGTACGTATTGATCCAAATGTTGTTTGTAGTTTACAATTGCTTAGCGGCATTCATATTTAAGAAAAGTAGTTCCTTGTTGTTTTGATGTAAGTTATTATGAGTTATTGGGACAGATGTTTACTAGATTAGTGTGTAAAAGAAACGGTGTTGTACCTATTCATTTATTCATTCTTTCTATGCTCTCCAGTACCCAATTTGTTTACGTCATTATTTTATAAATTTTCATAATTACTATTATTGATAAAATTTGTTTGTTCTTCATCCTCCTGGGATCAAACAATAGCCATCAGTTGCAAGCTACGCTTTCAAAACCTGAAAGTAATTAGCAAACAGGAAAGAATATCTCTACCCTGTTGGCACCTTATTTACTGAATGATTATATATGGAAGACCTGTTAACATTCATGTTTTTAACGTCATTGGAGGTCTGGTGTTAGGGTACTTCTTTCCCTGCTTCCAGTTTTACGGGGCCCAATTCAGAGTCTCCTCTCTTTCATGAAAAGATATTGTGATATCATATTTACAGCCAACAACGTTGGTGGCAGGAATAAAATGTGTTTTTAGAGGAGTTAGTTTCTGCTAATTAGCTTTGATCTTTCAAGCAGTTTCAAAACTTATTTGTACAAGAGGGTAAACGTGATATGAATACAGTTAAATACAAGATACATGTTTGGCTTTTATATAAGTAAACTAAAATAAACCGCATAGGTCGACGTTTACATCAAAGTTTATCCTCAGCAGCACTTTTAGAATGTGAAAAAAGTTAACCATGAATTCAGTGCTCTAAGCNAATACCCAATTTGTTTACTCATTATTTTATAAATTTTCATAATTACTATTATTGATAAAATTTGTTTGTTCTTCATCCTCCTGGGATCAAACAATAGCCATCAGTTGCAAGCTACGCTTTCAAAACCTGAAAGTAATTAGCAAACAGGAAAGAATATCTCTACCCTGTTGGCACCTTATTTACTGAATGATTATATATGAAAGACCTGTTAACATTCATGTTTTTAACGTCATTGGAGGTCTGGTGTTAGGGTACTTCTTTCCCTGCTTCCAGTTTTACGGGGCCCAATTCAGAGTCTCTTGATCCTTGGAGACAGTACTATTTTCATAATTTTTAAACCGCCTCTTTATAATGAGTTATTTTATAACTACAATTTTTTTAATTTTACACCACACGCAGATGTTTCTATATGCCATGACAACCTCGTAAACAAAATTGATTTACTTACTTGTATACTTATTTACATACTTATACCATTCTAAGCAGTTGATTTCTGTTTGATTATTGATCGTGTACGAGCCAGAGAGAATTTAAATCCCACCAATGCCACAAAAAAGGCAGTGAAATGTGAATTGCTTGAGTTCTAATAATAGAGATATCAATAATTTAGTTAAAAAGGTTGATAACCATGTATTAAAAAAACCCAAAATCAAAGAAATAATGTTCGAAGCCATGAAAACAAAAGGAAAATATTTCAACCGATAGTACTGCCTGAAAAATACAATATACTCCTCTTAGAAAAATTTATTTGAAACGGTGATGATCTAGTTAAGGAATTTATTTCACGTATCATATTGTAATAACCATATTAAGCCTACATGGGGTATTCTCCTATAGCAACATATTGGTGACTGAATATGATAAAAAAACATAACTTGCAACAAAGCGAAAACGATTCCAAGCGGATACATCTATAATTTGCACTAGATATATAGAAGAATTAAATAAGTTGTTTGAATGGGTAAATGATACTAAACTTTAAAGAAAAATGAAATTTACTCTGCAAAAAATTATAGGCCTAGGATTCTCGTATCTCAAGTTTACGTTCTGTAGAGAAAAAAAAGACAAGGTAAATTGATACTGATGAATTTGCTGGTTTTTCTTTCGTTCTTCTATTCACTTCTTACTCTAGAGGTACATTAAAACCATTGCTACACACTACCAAAAGTTGTTCCTAGAATGAGAAGAATCTGTGATCAAGATCATGAGCATGGACATAGATTTAAAGAATTCTAAAATACCCACAGGATATCGCCCACGTAAAGTTAAGAAACATCTTCCTTACTTTTCCTGATTTAAAAGAAGTAATCAAATCACACTTACATATTTTGCAAAATCAAATTTTGCGTAATATATTTTATCTGTAGTTTGTATTAATATGCATTTTCAGTGAAGAAAAAAAAGGTTAAATAACTAAAGCGTCATTATTCGCGAAGACAAGCAAAAATATACTTGGCTGAGTTACCCATAGAAATAATAAATGTAAACTACTGTATATAATGTTTTTTCTTTTATTGATACATGTTTACATCCACTGTGCAACGGAAAATTTGCGGTATAACTTATTAGTTATTCCTTGGAATACAATATATGAATTCAACCAATAGTTTTTTAGAAGTAGGAACTACAGTTGAAATGATGTTATAAAGAGATGTGCTTGAATATGTTGTGGCCTACCAAAATGCTAAAATAATAAAATAGTAGCTATATGGATACATATTTCTTTAGAGTGCAATCTATTAATCAGGGTTATCTAAATCTAAAGGAAATGAGAAAGTCCTGTTGGAAAGAGGAAAGCTGCTTGAAGACACAACATTTTATTGTCAGCCACTATATCAATAGAATTTAGCGTTAACATAACCTAAATAGACAAAGTTTACAGAACGTATCCTGAACAGATATGTTTTTAGAATTTGAAAAGTTGTCATATTCTCATTGCAGATAGAATTTCGGAATATAAATCACGTTTGTTTTCTGTGTAAGTAAATAGTTATCCTATTTTGATAATCTCTGTGCAGGTGGTGCAAACTATGATATGATAGTCTAAAATGAAAATATAAACGTATTTTTATTGCAGATAGGATTTGAAATAAAATATCGATTTTATTTACTTGTAAGTAAATAAATACGATGTTTTGGTAAGATCAGAGCAGGTGGTGCAAACTATAGAAAAAACAGGAGGATCATTTTTATAGATTTTTCTGCTCTTGGGATACTGTGGATCCGTAGATGGCTGTCGAAGCTAATATGCACCCAAAGGATCTGGAGCACTAAAACAATGGAATCGCAGCTGGAACTCATGGGCTGCTTCTTGGGGGGAGAGGGACTAAAGAGGTGCTTACTTAGTCTTGCCTACCACCATGAATTTTCTTTATAGCTACTTTTCCGTTGGCAAGTGGAACAAACAAAGCTTTCATTTTTTCAGCAGTTTTCCAAGATACGTGGTCAATGAGTAAGTCCTTTAAGGAGATTCTTAGAATTTTAAAAAAATGTTTTCTGACTGACATCGGAGAAAGTTAATGCATACAGTTCTCCGTAGAATATCTTCATGAAAATTTCGTGGCACTTTTTCTTCTTTAGTTACATCAATATTGATCCGCTGTGAACCCTCTGGTGAACTGCTGTCACCTCTTTCTATATTGCGCATGCTTCACTGCAATAACATAAGTGAGACCAGTTATTTCACTGGTATTTGCAGGGATATAGTGACACAAAAGTCTTTGAAAAGACATACATGTGCAGTGCCTTGTCAGCGCTCTGCAAGTCTCGACTTTTCTGGGTGGGTTGATTTTGCCAGAATGAATTTCCAGGCATACATCGGTAGTACATTTATACTAGATGCAAATTGTGATTTATGCGTCATTAAAAAACTCTGCTTTGACGAGAAGAATTTTCTTAACAAGCGAAATACTTTATCTGAAGGCAGGTGGGAAAAATTATGCCACAAAAGAAAACAAGAAAATGGGAGCACATGAAGTGGAAAGAGCTTGAACTGGTTTTCTTAATGTCTACCCTACGTATTTTTGCGTACCATAAAACTAGTGGAAGATAGCAACACAGAAAAATAGTGGGAAATAGTTCCAAAATGTGTAAGGAAAAGAGAAGTCAGTTTTTTATCTAAGGTGTCGATGTGGTTACAGAAAAACTACAAGGAATACGGTTGAGATTAAAGTTACCAAACACCAAAATTTTCAAAAAAGCTTCGCATTCATGGAAGGCTAGTGTGCTGAAAAATTAAAGTTGCTTATTTCCGCAAACGTCAAAATCACCCAGTGTGACTGGTGTTTACAATATTTTCTCCTTATGAAACCATTCTAAAATTCACCAATGAAAAATTATCAAAATGAGATGTGTATATTGTACTTTTATTGTGTGAATGTGAATGAAGTATTATGACTGTTATCGTTATCATCTTCGTCTTCCTTCTCCTTCCAGGAGGAGCTTATTGACTTTTATGACGGGGGGGTCATGTAGGTATTTTGGATCTGATATTTTGAGGACTGGAAAAACATATTTGTTAATATATCTTGAGGGCTCAAAAGTAATTTTTTTATTGAGAGAAAAATGTTTCAATACACTATTGTCAAAGTAGAGCAACAAAAATTTATTATTTAAGGCATTTAAAAATTGGCCAACATACTTTGAGTGTTTAAAAATTTGGCCAATATATTTGATATCTTTTAAAAATTTGGACAACATATTAGGGAGTCTAAGGCAACGGCCTAACATGATCATCCTGGTCATTAAAGTCTAGGAGTTCTCATCTGTGTTCTCCTTGTTTTTCCACAGAATGTCTGGTTCTAAGATTCCACAGCTGTCTTACCTTCATATACTTGCGCAAATTTTTCATCCAGTGTTTACAGAGCCTTAGTCCTGGTCGATTTTCCTGTACATTCAACTTCCGAGTCTTTTTCACTGGTTTCTGTTTACTCGTGCGTAATAGAACACAAAATCATCGGACGTTTGCTTGTTATACCTTAAGGACAATATCATCCACTTTTACTTCTCTTATGAATGCTCCCAATTCTTTTCCCATTCAACAGCCTGAGCGCATGATCTTGTTTAGTATCTTAATTTTTGTAGTTTTTAGCATTTTTTCGTCTTTTCTTCTCAATGTCTATAAATCAGTTATAAACAGAAGCACTGAGTGTATCGCCATGATAGGAATGAATGTTGTCTTTTAATGTAGTTGCATTTCAGATGTCGTAGTCTAATCTCAAGAACTCTATAAAAAGCTGATTGTCTGAATTACCCACCATACTTTGCTTTACCATCATTCTTTGTGTTGATGAAAGAGTAAGGGAAAATCATAACTTCAAAATCAAATACAGTAGAACATATTGATTTCATAAGAAAGTAACAAAAAGTACAGATTCCAGGAGAGAAGAATAGCTCTCAAAATGCTTTGACAGCACATGCAGATCATTATACATACAGGAAGAGAAAACATTTCATGATTAGCATTATTATACCAACAGCAATCATGTTCATGATTTTAAACAAACTTTTGCTTAAAAATGTAAATAGAAGAACAAGGATTTTGATGAACTAGTAGGAAAAAAAAATCAAAGCCGCAAATCTAATGTCTGTATTATTTTTTGAGATACTAATAATTGTGTTTTAAAACTGTAATGTGTAAAATAATCATAATTTTTTCTTTTACCTCTTTATATTGCAGGATGATCGTGGTCAAGCAATCATTACAAAAGTTTGGGTTCGACAGGTAAGTCAAAATTTTTTACTTAAAAATCATAAAGAAAATTGTAATGTAGAGTGAGCAATAGCAGTTGTCATAGTATTAAAAAGGCCTAACGGATTTTGTCTGTAAGAGCATCAGAAACCATCTTTTTCCATAGCTATTTTTGGAGCTTTGTTAATAAATTTCAGATTCTAGTTATATCATAGGTGTTTCTATTAAACACGTCAAAAATTCATCTTTGCCTCTTTAGCTAAACAAAACCTTGTCTGTTATAATTTAGACACAATATTTCCCTACTCGTTAATTTAACAGATTTATTAGGAACAGATTTTGGAGAAGTTCAATCGATACTTACATCAGATTACTTTTCAACCGACCATGTCCTTTTGCATACTGAATAGCGTTTAAAGTTGAATTATGACTTGGGGGTTTCTGCTAGTATTGGTAGCTACGATACATGTCATAGATCATTCCCTATTGTTACAGGTTTGTCGCATATCTTTAATTTCAACCAGTATAGTAAGGGGTACAGATCGAGGTTTTTGAAAGGTTTTTTAATAGTCAAAATACCAGAAGTAAAAATCTCAGACTGAGCGTGGTGAAATATCTGACAGTACTAGGTAAGCTTCAAATAATTTCACCATTACTTCATTTTACTTTAAAAATCAAGTAGGCACTAATACTGGCTGTACTCTCTTTATTTGCTTTCCTTGTATTGCTTTTCTTGTATTACTTTCCTTGTATTGCTTGCCTGCTTTTAGTACTTAAACAGAAAAATTTAGTTAAGGACCTTTCCTTTGACAGTTTTTCTCTTCACTGCTTCATCGATTATTTACATCACCTCTGTTTCTCTCTTCTTTATATATACCCCAACTTCATTCATACTTGATTAATTTTTCTGTACCAAATCTTGCATTTACACTAATATTAATGTGTTATTGTCAACCGTAGTAAATCTCTTGAGTTGAGAGCAAATCGACCTATATTTTCTTCAACTTTTCTACCACTTGTCTGCTTCTCTCCAACAATATTACCACATTTACTATACATAGTCTCAAGAGTTTCAGAACTTGTAGCATGTCTAAAGCAATCCATGAAGTTAAGTACTCACAACTTCTGTCTACTTACAGCTGCCAGATAGCGAGTCCCTTTGTTTTCTTTAGCACACTTATTTAGTTAAAGCTGTAACTATACATACAGTAGGCTTCATTCAGAAGAGCAACCCTCGCCATCCTATTCATGCTATGAGCCAACACAAGTTATTAACTTTACTAAACTAGTAGCTGGGATAAAATTGACCAATTTTGTGATAGCTAGCTTACTTATTTCGAGTAAAAAGATATCTAAATAATTAATCAGGCTAATTTAGGCTAAAAAATCAGTAGGAATATCTATATTGGAAATTTTCAGGCAGTAGCCCTTCCATTGATTGAAGAAGTAAGTACGAAAAAAATGCACTTAATGAAAAAAAGCTCAGTGAAAAGTAAAGTAAGGTCTTTGATTAAAATTAAAACCCTTGCTAACTATTCTCATGAGTAAGAAAACAAAAAAATACCAATTAAAAAAATTTGAATATATTCTATGAACTATGATGTTATAATTTTTGAAGTTTGTTGGAAAGCATATTCCTGAAATTTTATAATAAATTTGCACTATTTCCTTGCGAAGAGACGACTTGCGAGAATGTTAATCAATATTTCTTTTGACCCTTAACGATAAAATATGTGGAAAAGTGCGCTTTACACAAAAGGAATCGCATATTGCTGTACCCCATTAATAACTGGAATGAAACAGGGGTGCAGAAAGGGTTTCTAAGATGTACATACATTAGTAGTGTTTAAGGTACAGTCTTTCTGGGATAGATGGTGAACTACACAGGGGTGTGTTAGGGAAGCCATGCTGTTAAATAACTGATCTGATAACTTGCATAATTGATGTGGAATGTAAAAATATTTTTTTCTTGACTATAGTCGTGGAAAAACCAGCTATGGACTTGGAATGCCAGTGAATGGAAAGGTGTATCTTCTATTCAGGTTGATTCAAATCTACTGTGGAAGCCGGACATTGTTTTGTATAACAAGTAAGGTGGAGTAGTTTGAATAACCTGTTTCGATTTCCACTCTGTTTTTATCAGATTTCCTTAAATTCTACCGAAGGCATGTTGTAACAATCAATAGATGTTGCTTAAAAATTATTTAGAAGGTAACATCTGTATGATGTCTACAAATGATACCAGCAACTAACACAAGCTTCAAAATGCCTTAGTTTCTTTTGCAATCTTTTTCTAGATTTTCGTAAGGTTAAATTTTGTTCTGGAGGTACTCGATGATAGTAAAATAATAAAACTTAACTTTGCTTGAATGAGTACAGGCTGAACAAAGGAATAGAAAGATAAAGATATTGTAAAGGATACCTTTAGTATGAGAATATGGTGGCTAATGAAATGGAAATGTTGAAGTGAGAGGAAAGGTGACTTTGGTCTTTTGATAGATAAAATGGCCATCGCAAGAAAAGATAATTGAAACAACTAAGGTTCAACTTTGCTTTGTTGGTAGAATAGAATAGTTTACTGGCTATTGCTGTAAACAAAGTAGGTATCCAAGCCAAACTCCTATCTGAATACTAGACAATGACACTAGAAAATAAAGATGATGTTTCTGTGGCTGAATAAAGTGTTAAGAAGAAGAAGAACAGAGAAAATGTCAAACCCACGATGTGAAGGCTGTAGCATGTGATAACTAAAGGACCAGTGGGCATATTTTGGCATCTAGCACCTCTGTTATGTACGTAACCTTATCAAGGGAGGACAAGACCTTGTGTTAAGTATGACTAAACATTGGATATTCGATGTGGAGACCCTATTGCGGTGAAGTGTAAAAAATCATTATAAGTTTGGTTGTTAGTATCAGTGGGTTTAAATAGATTGAAATAGTTACAGAAAAATAATCACTAGAAATTTGAGAAAGAGAAAAGTTTCGAATGAACAGAAAGGGTCTAAGGTAAGTTTGAAATAAAAATTATAGTCATTTACAAATAAGAATAAAAATAAGTGCAAGTTTAGAGCCTGTTACTGATTGGAACAAGTTTAGTGAACTTTGTGTTTACAAGTGCTTACAAGATCATCATTCTATTGTAGGGAAAAGCAATCTTTAATAATTACTAGAACACCTTTTATAGGCATGTTAGTATTACATAATTAATTATCCTTAGTGAAAACAAAAATACAGATCAAGTTGAACGGAAAAAAAGTAGACCTAGAAATAATATGGATAATATCTGAAAAGTAATTAAGGTAGAATGAAGAAGGGCGTTAGTACAGAAGAAGATTAAGGTAGCCACTCGGTTTGAGAACAAGGGCAAGCAAAACCGACTCTTGGGTTTTCTAGTTTGTGTATTTTTAGAAGGCACTAAAATTTGGAAGTAGAAGGATTAAGGAGGCAATTGGTGCTAATCGATTAGAATCTGAATAGTTTCTGATCGTATTCTGGGGATAGAAAATTGTCAATTCAGTTCATTTTTAGTGTATTCGTGTTATACATGTCAGTTTTGGATTGTACTGTTATGAATTCAATAGTGCGTTGCTAAGGCGGATACAATAAACTTGTCTTTATGGTTAACACAAATAATACTACTATGAGTGCTATGTGTTCAGCAGAATTTAAAAGAATACCGAAACTATCACTGAAGAATCTCAACACTGATGGAATGTCACTTTAAAGACACAGCTGTTATCTGCTGTATAAAAGGCTGGCAAAACATCTTCTGTTTTATGTATTGTTTTAGTAAAATTCATAATAATACACTTTAACTGTGTTTTATTCAAACTAACTAGAATTCTTTGCAACACATTTTGACAAAAATTGTCATCGAGCAGGTTAAACAAATATTAATAGCTAGTACTTGACTGTGTTTGAAATCAACTCTTTCATTTTTTCAAATTTTCAATAATGCGACTAATCCTTCAGTAAATAGCTATTAAAAAATAAACTGACTAAATCTCTCCAGACAGTCCACTTTTTATCTTTTTAGAGAAATTATTGCAAAGAAACCCAGTCTACATACAAACAATTGGTTATATGCAGACCGTTGTTGTTTCAGTATTACAACTCATATCATTTTGGTTAAAGAATATGGCCATATTCTGTAGTTAGAATGTCAAAAAGCGAAATGTGTGCAGTGATAAAGCCATTCACACTAAGTTGTTTATGTGAGGAGATGAGCAATGAAGATTTGGGCGTAAAAGGAGGAGGAATCAACGGGGCATCGCTAGAAAATAGAAATGTCCCAGCTCCTCGAAATGGTCGAAATAATCAGCGTTACACTATAGTCTCTCCTCCTCAAACTCGCTATTGTCTGACTTCACGCATCGACACTGACATAACTTAAGACAGAAGTGTGAATGGTGGGTTACTGGCTCAATAAAATCAGTCGTGTTCTGGCAGGTGTGGTCCATTAGCCCTGAAAGGCAACTTAGCTAGGACAAGTAACTCTGATTTCAAATCTCTCATTCCGCTTGGGTTATCTTTGGCTCAGAGCAAGGCTAGGATACGGTGTTTTTTATATAAAAATACCCTCCTTTAAGTTGCCATAAATCAGTAGAAAGAGAATGGCTGACGGAGCTAATATGAAATATGGCAAACAGTATAGACTAAAACCAGAGGGAACCACCTCTGGACCTTTAACATACGACCAGGAGGGCAGGAATGTGTCGTGATCAACAGATCACTCTAACAGCCTCGAAATAGAATGGAGCATGCAAATAGAAGAAGAATGGAACATAAAAGAATGTTCAACATTTGCACCTACAATTCAAAAATAATAAAATATCTTACCTTGCATGCTCTAGAATATTTGGTTAATGAAGTCAGTGAAGTAAATTAGGATATATTTAGTTTTTTTGAAACAAAAGTATAAGAATAAAAATTTTAGCGTTATGACCAATACCAAAATTGCAGACCATATTAGCATTTAAAACCTAAGAAAAATAAGCCAATTACTACCAATCAACTCTATCATCAAAAGTCAAGTTCTGTTTAGCCACGCAAAACGAATGGACTCTGGGATCAATGTCAGTTTCTTCAGCCAGTATCCTTGAATTCCATCCGCACCATGGGCTTTCAAATTTGGTGACTTTACACACTGGTCTCTAGCTATCTCTACAGAAACTTCGAGATCGTTTTGATGAATATTACCTTTTTCTTCTCTGAGTGACTGAAGCCACTCAGCTTCCTTTTCGTGAAATTTCTCCTGAGACCAAATATTTGAGCAAAATTTCTTGTTCTCCAGAGCATCTGGTAATGGTCTAATATTTCTTTGCCACTTAACTCCTGTTAAATCTTTTAAAACTTAGTTTTCAAATGTAGTGAAACGATATGGTCATTTCAGTTCACTAATTTTGGAATAAACTGAGGCAAAAAGGGAATTATAATGTGACATCTTCGTTGGAGAGCAAGGGCCCTTTTGCAGAAACATTTCCTACATTGCTGTCGATAAACTCAGTACAACATATTTTGTTTTTGAAAAGATTTGGTGGCGTAACAAGTGATAAAATAAAAAAATAGTCGACGACAATTTTTAACATATTGAAGTAAATAGGACCATCTATACTCTATTGTCCTTTGGCTTTCTCTAAAATTACAACTGTAGTTGTATATTTAAAATGCAAGTTCTATTTATTCAATGAAATGTCTTAAATGCAGGTTTTTCACGCTTAATTTCACCTAGTTATTCTGAATTTTCTTGGCTTTGAAAGTTAAGCTAAAAATACTCAACTTTAATAGCTCAAGAGGAAACTGCAGAGGAACGATAAATGGCTTTACTCCGCTCTTATTGTATATTAAGTTTCAATTGGTTTTGTTAAAAATTAAAAAGTAAAGAACATACACTGTAAATTGCTAAGATATGAATCAGCTGATTTTGAAAATATCCTTTTCTTCTTGGTATAATATTTCCCCCGCGTAATAAACTGAATATTGTTTTAGTTAATATTTTGAACATATTTTACTTTCTTTTCATAATAGTGCTGAGGAAAAATTCAGCGGAGGCAGCGAAAAATACAAAACCAGAATATCCCTTTATCCAGATGGTAGCCAATATTGGCTTTCTCCAGCTACTTTTACAAGCACATGCACCATCGACATTACCTATTTCCCATTTGATAGACAAGAATGTATTCTTAAATTTGGATCATGGACCTACGATACATTAGGAATCAACATGTACACAGATAACAAGGATGTAATTACAAGTCAATACAAGGAAAGTTCGGAATGGACGATAATTAAGACGAAAAAGAAAAGAAACAGCATAGTGTATGCTTGCTGTCCCGTACCATATATTGATATCACATTCACAATTGTTCTACAGAGAAAACCACTTTATTATCTCTTTAATGTAATAAGTCCGTGCTTCCTTCTTGTAGCCACAGTACTTTTTGGCTTCTTCTTGCCTCCGGAATCTGGAGAGAGGATCAGCCTCACCATTACTATACTGCTTGCAGTAGCCGTATTTCTGCAGATTGTAAGTGAAAATCTACCTCGTAATTCGGATAGTGTACCTCTACTGGGTATTTTCTACATGACTATAATGTCTGAGAGTGCTTTATCTCTTATTACCACTTGTGTAGTCCTGGTCGCTCATCACAAAGGTGCAGAAAAGCATGCTCCTCCTATGCCTTACTGGGTAAAAAGATACATACTAGAAATTCTGGGTGGCCTTATGGGTGTAACAAACAAAAAACTGGGAAACCCTGAAACAATGATTAAAAGATCTACTGCTATTGGCCCTACAAGTTCTACTTGTACAATAAATGACTTTGACGTTATAGCTAATGGGGAGTTGGAAGGAATCAAACCTGACAGTGATATACCAATGAAAAATGGAATTCATTCGCAGTATAGAACAAAAGTTAATATAGTAGACACGATTACGCCTATAGGTAACATAAAGAAAAACAGTAAACTAGAAAATACTTTAGACAATATTCTTCAAGAGGTCAAATTGCTGACAAACAGTGTGTATCGCGCTAAGATTCACGAGAGAACTCAAGAAGAATGGAGACTTCTAGCAGCAGTGCTGGATAGAATATTTTTCTGGATCTTTTTCCTTATAACTGTAATAAGCTCAGTAGCTATTTTAGTTCCAGTGTACAATAGATACAATAAAACTTAAAGTACTTTCAATATTATTTAAAATATGCTCACAAGAACAATTTAATCTGTCAAAGGGGCACAGGATCCTAAATTGCACTTCAGTAAAGTAACCATTAAATAAATATTTTTGCATTACTGGCCCTTGGATACAGCGGAGTAACAAACATTTATATTTTTAATATGTATATCTGTATATAATATTTGATGCTATTGTTAATATTGGTATCACTTTGACCGATTATTTTTACGATTATTTTAGTTTTTTTCGAAATTAAAGTTATCCTCCGGTAATTGGAATGATAACTCTACCACTGTTATCGGCGCCATTATCCTCATTTTCATAATTAACGTGAATATCCGTAATTTATTTAACCATCAAGCACTGAGCTCCAAGGAACTCTCAGGCTATTTGTTAGATTTATGTATGATTTTGACGAAGTGCTTGAAGCCCCAAATTTCTCAGGTTATTTGTTAGAATTAACTTATATTTTTACTCATCATGCTACAATCAGAAAAAATATTTCCTATATGAACCCTGATCTTTATTTTGTTTTATAATGGTTTGATGAGTGGAAACACGGAAATCTTCTCCCTTCCAATTCTCTCTTATATTTACATTATTATATATTAAGTTTATACAATAAGAAAAAGATTTATTACTACCATCTGGTTTAGAAATGAGTTTCTTGCTTTCACAATCTTCTGCCAGACAATTGCCGAAAAATATTGTATTAGGGCAATTTGAGTAAAAAAAGTGATTGACCATTCCCAAGATAATTTTACTCTCGGAGCTTAAATCAGTTAGCAAAGACGGATAATTATGGAGACACTCGTAATTGTCTTTTTTCAATTTAGCAATGCCTCTTGCATCGGAAAGCTATTTTTTAGAGTATATTTTCAGTTTTCTGTGCAAAGAAAAGTGACATGATTTTAGGCTGTTCCAAAATTGCTTTACAGGTTTGATAATTGATCAGTCTAATCTTAGTATTGTATTATGCTTTCCTTTCAAATTCCAGGATGTAACTTGATGATGACCTATTGTTTGCATCCTTTTCTTTCTTTTGTTTCTGTGGTTTATACCTAGCTTATGGATCATAATTTGAATTTTCTCTTTTTTGAATCTTTTAATAACATTTTCGTAACGTTTAGTGTAGTGACATTGCATCTACAAGTTTACAGTTTCTAGCGTCATTTTAGATTGGGACAAGAAATTTAAAACGGCGCATTTACGAAGCTGTGGGAATTTTTCAAAATTTTTGATGGCTAACAATTTGTAACTGAATATTGAAATATCACTTAGTTTATGCTATTTGTATTTAATAAACAACAATCTGAATATGTGATAACTTCCTTGAGTCGCAGCTTGTTGTTTTCTTTCAATTCCTTTTGCATTTTGTGAATCATACGTTTCTCCACTTTTTGCAACTCCCCCAAAACATTGTGAAGTTTCAGTGCTCTGCTTCTCTTTGGTCTGGAAGTTCCTTGTTTGTTGTTTTTGAAAAGAAAGATCTCAT
>RDPX01000001.1:10080830-10123669 GCA_003991215.1 Morbakka virulenta | reverse complement strand
TTTTGGTTTCACATATTTGATCACAAAAGATAACACACTATATATATCTCGCTCTCTCTCTCTCTCTCTCTCTCTCTCTCTCTCTCTCTCTCTCTCTCTCTCTCTCTCTCTCTCTCTCTCTCTCGGTGCCATATCAATTCCAGACTTTATCGCTTATGGTTTTCCACAGATTCCTATTTCTCATCATATGTACCAGATCTCCAGCTTTTACTTTTTCCTTCTCACTTGCTGATATACACTTTTAATATGGTACTTGAGGCTTCCCAAGTATAATAATCTTTGTCTTCCTCTGGTTCTTTTGTCTTCAATACGACCTGTAAGTATAAGATTTTCTAGTCCTTCCTTTCTCATGATTTAGCAGGTGACTTTAATTACTTATGGGAGGAGCGAGCCACTACGACAATATGTCAAAGAATTTGAAAGAGGGTTAAATGAAACAGACAACAATCTGCTAACAGAATTTTAGATTCATGGCCCATGTCGAATCGAGGCCGAAAATTTTAGTGTTGATTTTGTTTTGTGGCCTCGTATTGATCTTGGACAGATTTTTTCCAATATGATCAATAAAAAAGGATTTGATACGGAATACAATGCACAATACGAAACTAAAAAAGAATATTCGTATTTTGAGAGTAGATTTGTCCATGAGCTCCATTCTAACACTTTCAAAAAAGCGGGAATCGTAAAAGGGAAAGTAACTCCGTTGCAAAGAATTGGAGAGGAGCCACACGAAGTTTGGGTTCGTTGAGTGAAAGAGAGAATAGCTTTGTGTTCGTGTACAGATAGATAAGGCCATTGTTGTACCCATTTTGTACAAAATTGAATATGGAAACTCTCATGGCAATATTGACCCTTTCTACACAACACAAGCATGCTATTGGAACAAAAGAATGAGTGCCTTGACCTACCATCATCCGCCAAATATCCCTGTCCATCATTTGATTTCACATCTCTTCGACCGTCAGTCCCGTATCCTTCTCCAGCAGTTGTATAAATGTTGTTGTTGGAGCCCCTCTATTTCTCTTTCCCTGTGTTGGTAACCAAAATGCCAAATTGTGTGCCACTTCTTCAGGATGTCTCTTAAGATGTCCTACTAGTCGCAACCTTCTAGTTCTGATTTTGTCGGTTACTTTTTGAAGGTGGCCGTAAAGATATTCATTACGGATGTGATCTTTCCAGCTATATCGATGAGCTGAGCTTAGCATTCTTGTATAGCAGCCATTCAATTTCTTTTCTAATTTTTTGGTAAGCGTCCATGTTTCGCAGCCATATAATAGTACCGATTCTACTGTAGAGCAAAAAAGTTTAATTTTGAAGGATCTTGATAGACTTGATTTCCAGATTTTAGTTAATTTGTTTTGTGCTGCCCAGGCGAGTGAAATTCTTTGCTTAATATCTTGAAACGAGCTGCTGAAAAGTGAGCCTAAATACGTAAAATCATCAACTACTTCAAGTGTTGACCCGTCACTAGTTCGAATTCGGGTTTCTATGGGTTGATTGAATAACATAACTTTTGTCTTTTTGGTGTTGGCCATAAGCCCTACACCCGCTGCTTCAGATTCTACTCTTTCTAGCATCTTTTGTGCCTGATCAATCTCCTCACTGATAAGGGCGACGTCATCAGCGAAGTCAAGGTCCGTAATGCAAATTGGACCCACCCTTCTGCTTTGTCTTTTCTTTAGACGGAATCCAAGTTCTTCCTCCTTTCCATCTAGCGCTTTTCTCATTGCGTAGTCGAGGGCTATTATAAATAAATAAGGCGCTAGTGTGTCGCCTTGTAGTACACCAGCCTGTATATCGAAAAGTTCAGTTTCTCCATCTGGTGACATGACACTAGCTGTTGTATCTGTATACATAATTTCGATGGCTCTAACAATTTGGGTTGGAATTCCGTAGGCTTTTAAGATTTTCATTAACTTTTCTCTGTGGATTGTATCAAATGCCTTTTTAAAATCATAAGCAACTCCTTTGTTTGCATTTTCAAGGATTTGGTTTTTCTTGATCCTATAAAGTATAGGAGTGAACATGAGAAGGGTGCTTGTTCTTTATTTTCTGAAAAAATTGTGAAAACTCATCAAAATAGAAGACTTCTAATATCTGGTATATTTACAAGCAAATCACTTCCCTTTATTAGAGCGACACCAGAAAGAATATTTTAATACAGGTATTGTAATTGCAGCACCCATGAAGTACAAATGCCCATATAAAATTAGAAATAAGTCAGTTAATACAGGGGCAAAAGAACTCGACTTTCTTATAGAAAAAAAAGAAAAATTTCACCTCAAAAAAGGAACACAAATACTTCAGCTAACTGACTAGATTGCTCTTCTTGACGCCATTCACGGATAGTTTGTAACCTGGACCAAATTTGGCGAACATCTTCTATTAAAAATTTTACTTGATGCTGATCATGGGAAAAACTGGAAAGAAACACGACTTTCTTTTTCAAACTTTTTGTGGTAAAAGTTTTGTTGTGAAAAAAGGAAAAAAGGAAATTTTTTATCATACACACTGTGAAAAACTAATACTTGAAACAGAAGAAATAGAGAAAGACAAGGACAATAGAATTCCATGTATGACATGCACGATGTGGCCTTATTGGCACTGCGTAAAAGATAAGGAGAAACAAACAAATGAATGTGTCAGGGCTGTTTAGTACATTTTTCCATCATCGACCAAGATAATATTTCAGGAAGCTTATATTCATGAAATGTAACGGTTATAACTTAATTTTGAAATGCATGTTCAATAGGTTTTAATTAAGATAACTTCAAAATGTTTTTACATTTTATTTTCCTCATTTATTGTTTCATTAATGGGAGCTTATAACTTTTTACTGCAGCACATATTGTTGCCATATTATCGGCCACTGGCAGCTGCAATATCGGGTATTTTTCTTTAAAAATTCAAAAACTTTTTTAACTTTCCTATAGCTTTTTCAACAAAAATTCTAATATTACTAATAACTGATGGTTTTACGACATTGCTTACTGACAACTGCATTGCATTTCCTGTAGATGGCCGAATTGCTAGACTACATTGGTAATAAGCGAGGAGTTCATTTATTTTCAATCTTCGGTCTGCCATCACTTGATTACCTGGGGGCAACTATTTTACAATTCCGCATTATTAGATAATGTTTATGTCAGGTGTTCTGTCTTCATATAAGTTAGATAAAAAGCCAATCGAGCCATTTGACGTTACGTCGACTAAAATTTTCATCTTGTAATGATGTCTATAGTTACTCCAACATATTCCAGAGAATTTTGACCTTGACTGAGTTTCAATAAAAACCTCTGGAACCAATTATTACCATGCCTGAAGGGTAATATTTTGGAAAGCAATCTTGTAGATTTATTCTTATGGAATCACGATCTACATACAGCCAAGCTCTTTAGCTCTGTAGCCATGATAGTTAGCCATGTAAAAATTATTGTTGCTCCATAGCCATGAAAAATGTTAGACCTTATAATTAAGTTGCCAACAAGCAATTCTGGACGTCATCTCATCATTAACAAAATTCCTGTTCCTATGATAATTTTCTCTTAAGCTCAGTCTTTTCTCTCTCTCTCTCTCTCTCTCTAGTCCTACGTGGAGTATAATTTTTTCCATCTCGTGAAATTCTCGTTTCATGGTTTTTTCCTCCTTTGTGGGACTGCAGTTGACAAGGAATTCGGTTCCAGTTGCAGAGATACCATTTTTAAAGTTGCAATTTTTTTAAAGCCAGGGAACAAAGCAATTTGGTAATTCTTGGTAAGGTAATTAAATGAAACATTTGGTCGGGTTTTGAGAATTTTTGAGGTTGTCTCAGCCTCAGTTACAGGAGACTCTTGTAGGTTTGCTTAGTTTTATAACTATTCAATTACTTGAAATGCTATTGTTTTTCTTGCCCACGTGACGTAAAGGAAGTGTTTGTCAAACCATGAGAAATTGTTTCACCAAGCTATCCCCCTTTTTTGACCAATTGGCATTGGCAGAACAGTTTAAATAAAAGAAGCATTTAATCACTGTGCAACCATTCATCAAGCAAAAAATATGATGATGCGAGTGCCTCCAAAAAGCGATGATTTTGTTTACGTAGAATTCCATGAAATCAATATCCCTGCAATATGATTGGCTGATAGAGACATGAGATCTTTCTTTTCAAAAACAACAAACAAGGAACTTCCAGACCAAAGAGAAGCAGAGCACTGAAACTTCACAATGTTTTGGGGGAGTTGCAAAAAGTGGAGAAACGTATGATTCACAAAATGCAAAAGGAATTGAAAGAAAACAACAAGCTGCAACTCAAGTAAGTTATCACATATTCAGATTGTTGTTTATTAAATACAAATAGCATAAACTAAGTGATATTTCAATATTCAGTTACAAATTGTTAGCCATCAAAAATTTTGAAAAATTCCCACAGCTTCGTAAATGCGCCGTTTTACATTTCTTGTCCCAATCTAAAATGACGCTANGAAATCGTAAGCTCGTTTATTGGTAAATAGCAGTTTTCCGTGTCAGAGATACATGAAAGTGATCTTTTCGGAATTATGGGACTTTTTTGTTTTCCAACATTGTCGGTACAACTGCGCATATTAATGTATTTTAGCTGATGCAACGTATTGTATACTGTAAGTTTAGAAGCAAAAATTATATCTAACAATGAGATTAAGTCCCTTATTTTTAACTTCTTGTGTTGCAAAGCTATGGATTTCAATACTGGAGTTACTTTAGATGAGATTAGTCTTGACAGTGTCGAGAAATTCCGCTACCTTGGTTTGTCAATACCAAAGAACTTAGACCTAAACAATATAATATCAAAAGAGGTCAGCCAAGCAACTGTAAATTTTGGGTTATTAAAGAAACAAGCGTGGGAAAAAAAACTCTACCAAGATTAAGATTTGTATAAACGTGAAGGGAGTACCTTCTTCTTTGATACATCCCTCAGATACTTAGACAGCTTATGTCAAGAACATTAAAAGGCTAAAAGTTTTCCATGAGATGGGTACGAAAATTGCTGAAAATTAAATAGCAAGACAAGACACATGGTGCAGAGGTGTTAAAGTGCTCGGGTATAACACACATAGAAGCTATGAAAATGCAAGTTGAGATGGTTTGGACATTTAAAAAGATTGGATGATAGCCGTATTCCCAAGACAGCTCGTTTAAACGGTGGTCGATGGCTCTAGAAAAAAAGGACGTCCAATGTTGAACGAAGAGGATGATTGCAAATGTGACGTGAAATTCTTTAGTATGAATGAAGGTAGCGTGGTAGTGTGCGCATCACAACGTTCATCTTGGAAGGAAATTTGACCATGGATTACAAAAAGCCCTTATACAGAGAAAGGATGAGAGGAGAAAAAGAAGAAAGCAGCCTTTAACAAACTTTAATATGAATGATGATCCATTTATTTGTGCTGCCTCTCAAGAATTGGACCACTGAGCCGTATCGCAACTCATCAGAACTAAGATACTATTTAACGCGTATACGATGGTTTTCAAAATCGACGGTTGCCTAACATATCGAGGCTTAAAATCCCCTCCCGTGTTTCATGGAACGTCAATGTCAAGTTGTTTGCTTCATCTAAGGCTTTATAAGCTGACCGTTTAGACAAGTACTTGCCATCTGTTTGCATCTGATCTGCAGTTCTATTCTCTTGTACTATCACTATCGGTGCTAGTATTATTTTCCAAAATTTTAGTGTTGCGCTGTCTGATAAGGGTTTCTGTGTTATTGGTGTAATAATAGCTTTTCTTTATGTTGTTTTAGTTTAAAGTGTTTTCAAAACCTTTGTTGCCTTAGGAAGTACGTTCTTACAAGTCTCAAAAATACTTTGCCGATGTACTTTCTCACTTGCTGACTGTCTGGTAAGATGAAACAAATTTTACATGATTTCGATCGATTGATTTTGATTTCACGTCTCTCTTCGAAAGTGAGGGAGGAGTTAAACCGATTAGGTGACAGATAGTACTCGTAGATCGTTTTATCTCTTTTGAACTTTTCTTCATTGAAAGAAATATCAGAAATTCCTTCCTTTGCTTTCCAAATGCGCGAGTCATTTCAGGATAGCAGAAGGGTGGTTTGATTTAGTGTTGATATACATTTGTATGTCGTTTGATTTCCTGATAAGGTTGAATTTCTCCCTAGTCAGATCGAAAGTCACCGTAGGGCATCTAGCCAATATTACCGCCAACATTCTGCTTCGCTTTCTTTGAGTCGAGAACTCTGGGAACGCTGCGTACTTATCAATTTGAGCAACAATAAAATGAATGCAACTACTTTCCAACACTAATTTACAGAATATTCATATTCTATTGATGTATCGTATGGTTACCTTTAATCCCTTAAATGTCATTACCACCTTGTGTTTTTTATTTCATGTTGAATTGTATCTATATATCTACCTGTCAATATAAATGTCTATCTAGTTTGTAAAGTACCCTTTCAATTTGCTTGCTTACCTGCTGAAACGCTCAGGCCGGATTTGCCTCCTTGCCTCCTTTGACATGTGTTCTCACAGAGTTATGATCTTCAGCCTTAACTACGGCATCTTTAAGCTGAGTTCTAATATCATCTAAATCCAATTTTTAAAAATTAGAATGGGCACATTTAGCTGCTATCAGGAAGGTGTTATATTTCATGAATTTAAAGAAAAGGGTACTGAATGCCATGAAATAAATTATCTATTGGCTGGTCCTGCAAGGGTTTTGTTTTAAAAACTCGGAAGTTGAAACAAATCTAAAATTTCAACACTTTACATGTAATATAATTGTATCGAACTCAGTGAACGTAGTTCCTGAAAGTGGTATATTTTTTCATAAAATATTTTTTCAGCACAGATTTCTGTCTTTTTTTCCTTTCTGTTCTGAACCAGGAAAAAACAACAAGAAGAAATAGTAAAAGATATACCAAATCATCTATTATCAGAAATTCTGTTTTATGTTGCGTGCGATGCTTCATTTTAAACTCTCTTCCGATCATGATAAGGTTGGTGGTATTTTGTGGGTTAACAAATACATTTTGCGGACAAGTTTATTATTAATTTCAAATTTTTGTTTCCATTGACAGCAAAAAATCATTTTTGGTACCTTTTACATCAACATAATATTAAAAGCAGTATTAACAATTTTTAATATCAGATCAGAGATTCAGTCTGCTACCGGTGTCCTGATTCAGCACAATCTGCAGTACTTAAGGTTGGTAAGGGTCTAAGTAGACAAGGTACTCAGAAGGTAACGCTAAGGACTCAATGGATGTGTTGGCAGTGGAGCTAATTTCAACGAGCTGTTCTGCGACTATTTTAGCTTTAATGCCTTTCAATGGAAAAGCTCAGCGTGTTGATGACATTGCAATATTCAGTTAAACTCTGTAGGTTTGCTTCTGGTTTTGAGATCCTACAACTACTACTTTGCAAAGAGAAAGGATCTGCACATTGATATAATTAAAAAGATCCCATATGCATTAGTAACACTACTAAGTTTTCATAGTTCATATTAGTTAACTCGACTAGCTTAAGTATCTTGGCAGATGTCAAGATTGGTTGTTCTGTATAGAAGAAGGTCGGGTTTCGTATTCAAGGGGAATCTTGTACATTTCACCCATTACGAATAAAAATATTGTACTCCTATAATCCCAATACTTGGACCAAAATTTCCCCGTACAATGATTCCTTCTTTTCATGTGTGTTAGTTCAAGGAAAGTAACCCCCACACATAAAAATGACAGCTTGGCTGGTGTGGAAAAAAATTGATAAAATCATTTTAGTCTTTTTTAATCCTTTATGTTATTATTGAAAAATAGTCCTGAGAAGTAAAGATGAGCTTTCGGTCCATTAGTCTCCCAACTAACAATATATTCTAACCGAAAGTCACATTTGCTTTTTATTGGTTTTCATTTTATTAAAAGTCTTTAATGGGAAGTCTATAGTTTAAGAAATTTTGTAAAATAACTGTGATTTTCCCACCAGCATTGAGAAAATGGTCAGTTTGGTGCAACAAAATTTTTAGCCAAAAAAAATTTATCTTGTACGCCTCTATTAAAACATTATCCAGAGTTGTAACAGAAAGTGATAATATAATGTGTATTTTATGACACGAATAATTGTTTATCCCGTAATAGTTTAGCAGGAGAATAAAGTCCAATGAAAAAATTTAAATCACTTTTTTGCATTGCATCGGTAGTTTGAAAGATGTGATACCATCAGGTTTATTTCAGTGCCACAGTGAAGAGATCTCGACAAAGTTAAGCAATGAAATAGGACTGAGAGTAAAGGGATGGGTGTGATATTACCAACAGAGGATATGCAGACAATATAGTTTTTCTGGCTGAATCAACTGAAGATCCACAGAGGCTTTTGAATATCGTTGTAAGTGAGAGGGGGAGGACAAGGCTCTCCATAAAATTGTAAGCAGACAAAGTGCTTAGCTGTTTCAAAGAAGTAGGTATTTTCACAATGTCGCTTAAAAGAAAAAGGTCAAAGTTGTAAGCAAGTAGATCAGAATGATAAGATGGATGTAATCTTGAGAAATTTTTTAACAAGTACTGTGCATATTTTCTAATGAAACATATCAGAACTCTCAGAAATTTCCAAGAATGAGGTCCTTTGGAAACGAAGCTGTATGCCCGGTAACGACTTATTCTCTCAGGTTATTGGCACAGTTTTTCTCTGCAAACACTAAGGACATAAAAAACTTTATAGTAATCGAATTCAGTCAAAAGACAGTAAAAAACTATTTAGAAAATTGTTAATTGTAATTCAGCTAAAGCACAGCATCTACTGCTGAACCTTGAATGCAGTAAAAATTTGGAACCAGAGGAATCTAAAGTAATTAGTGGAGCCAGGTTTGTCTTCCATTAGGAAATGATGGGGGCAATTCATATTCAGTTATTATCACCTTCTCTCTGTAAACAAAAAAATTTGTGTAAAGTCTTCAGTTGGCTTAGACACCTAGTTACAAAAAGTAATGGGGTGTCGTTGATGCCTTTTGGTGTCTATAGCCTATTACGAAAAGTAGCGGGTTTTCTCAATACTCTCTTTGTTTTCCATATTGATGGAAACTCACTTGACCTGTGATTTTGTATTCTGGCGTCTTGGTCTAGCCGAGTGATAGACAAAAAGAGAATAGATTTTAATTGCGATATTCACGTTTTGTATATGATATCATTTATTTTGAAGTATTTTCATAGTCTAGGTGACATCTAAGCCTAAACATCGTCATAAGTGAAGAGAAGTCTACCTCTCACAAGAATAAAGACCAGGATACGTTTAGGTAAATGCTATATGTAACCAGTACTGGTGTGTAAACTTGAGGCACAAGAAATAATAAAGAAACGTAGGAAAATCTTTAGAAAAGTTGTGGAATGTGGTTTCTAAAAAAAATGTTGAGAATTTCATGGAAAGATTTTAACAATACGATTTTGTTACGATTCCCACTTTTAATTGGTTTTTGGCATGGAAAAACAAGGCCAAATTATATACAAGCCTCGTAAATAACAGCAGAATTTCGAACCTCTACCTTAACTTAAAAATAAGAACAGAGTTATTAATTGAAATCTGCATAAGACATGTGCGATAAAGTAACTGCATATAGAATGAAAATAGTTATTTCTTAAAGAAAGCTTACGGTAAAGCGGATCCTTCAAAGCAATTCTGGCAACTGTCATTTTACACACCTTTTAATTCTCCTTGGAAATAAGGACCCAGAGATCATAACCAAACAGTGGCGGACACTTGGGGGCGGGGCGGCCGCTCCCCCAATAATTTTCAAGAAAAGTGAAACTTTGAGTTTACATTTTAGGCCCTTCGTTCATACAGCATAAATGCACAGAGAAATAATGGTATCGTGGCATCAATATTCAACAACTACAGGAATATCATCAAATCAAGTTTTAAATCAACTACAGTAGACTCTCGATTTAACGAAACTCAAAGGAAAATAAAAAAGTTCATTATATCGAGAGTTTGTTAAATCGAAAATGGAAGCAATCAAGAGTTTTGCACAAATATTAAATCTTATCTAAGAGTCGTTCAATTATACAGTATATGTTTTCCCAAAAAAAGAATAAAGATGTTCTTTACTTTCGAGCTAACATAGGAGTTTCTAAATCGATCTAAAAAGGGTTATTTGAAAGATAAACAATAAGGCCTGCCTTGTTTTTTGAAACATTTAAATTTTGATTTTTTTTCGAATTTTTCTTAAGTTTGTGGGGAAGAACTGCACTGCTGACATTGAGTTACATTTTCTGCACTTAAAAATTGTTTTACAGACAGTTTGAACTCTGATATTTCAATATTTTGATTTGCTTTTTGTGATGTCTAGTGCTTTGAGTTCGTTATGTCGAGGTATCTTTGATGATAGGAGAGAAAATTTGGTTCGTAATAACGAGAATTCGCTATACCGAAGGTCGTTTATGTAGAAAGGAATTATAAGACTTTTGTTAGAGTAAAGCAAAGGGAAATGGATTTCAGTTCTTAAAATCGAGATGTTCGCTAAATCTTGGGTTTGCAATATCAAGGGTCTACTATGTAATGTATTTCCTGAAGATAAGACATATTTTCAACGACAATACCATGAAGTTACTTGCCATTGAAAAGTCCAGTTGCAGCTCAGCACACGATTCATTGCACTGAAGCTCCGTTCAACCGTTGCAGAGCCAACAGGAAGAGTTTTTGATATTTTAACAAGTTGCTCTATATTACTGTAAAAGTTCATGTCTATACTCTTTCCAGCCTTTATCACAATTAACGCTTCTTCACACTCTGATTTCAGCAATCCAACATCGAAATTTAGGCAATTGCCAGATCGTGAAACAAGGGGACACATAGTTTGGTGATCCTAGTAAAGTTCTTTTGAGGCATATAGTGAATTCATTGCAGCCAAAATGTTGACATTGTTGTTGTTAAAACGTCGGTCAAGCTCTTCAAGGATAAGCGGAATGGAGCTCACCTGTAGATCTTTGCAAAACTACATTTGGCTAGCATGATCTTCCAGAGTTTCTCTTTGAATGTAGATGGGATCCTCGAAAGTGTTTGATATTCCAACAGAAGAGCACAGTGACTTGGCAGCATCAAGAATGTCATGTACGTTTAGATCTTGCAACAGCTGTCACACAGCTAGTATTTCACGTGAAATTGCAATCCATTTGATGTTGCCCTCTTGCATTGCTTTACTCCATCCATTGATGCAAACTGATGTACCTAAAGCATATTGCCAGCTCCTCATGTCCAGCATTATTCAGCATTGTCCCATCCTTTTCTGTGTTTTCCTGCCCACATGTAAATATATGCAGATTCACAGACACTTCTGCGTGTGGTGGGTTGAATTTGATGATTTTCAATAAATAAAAAATTCATCAAAAAGGGCGTTGCCCAAGTTTTCTGAGAGTTTGAAGGGCGTGGTCATCAAAAATTGAGTGGAAAGAAACTACATTCATTGAAAGATTCATTAAAATGGTGAGTGACAACTGCATAGGAACAAAGATGCTGAGAGAAAGGCCCATACAAGACGCAACAAAATGAGGTGGAACCAGGAAAGAAAGATTATTAGAGCCCTCGCAATGATAATACCCATAGAAAAGACTAAAAAGGCCAGGTTTCACCGATGAGACGATGGCTGAAGAGTAGCACCAAGACCTGAAGCTACCAGGTTTTTTTGAAATTTTAAACAACATTGAAAGTGACACCAGCATCCATACAATCCAAAACGTTTAGTTTCACTAATACCTAGAATTAGAGGAGAAAAATAATAATGATACATGTAACATTGTAGGTCATTGAAGCATAAAGCAGTTGTAAAAAACTGTATTAGTCTAGCTGTTAAATACCTGCCATAACCTGACATTATTACATACTATGGAAACTAATCGAAAAAATACACTAAAAAATATCACATGAAGTTAACTGAACACCAACCACAAAAGAAAGACATGGTGATAACGCCAAATAACTTTCCATCAACATCATGGGCAATAACGTTTAAAAGAAATCAACACGCAATTCTCTGTAAAAGTCCATTTAATATATCAAAACCTATACCTTCTACTATTTTAACCATAAACTGATAGATACAGTTTATGATAAGGGTCAAGAAATCATCATTAGAGCAAGAGGCAAGAAAATTATCCTGAACACTTACAGAGAATTGCTTGTTGGTGAAGAGCCTCTCAAAGATTTAGCTAACAATTGAAAGGAGACTACAAGAACTCTTTACGCTTGTGGGAGATGGTTCGCCATTATGGTTTACAGTCCAAACAAAATTAGATATTTTTCAGAAAAATGGCAAACGAGACAGCTATTGAAGAACTTAGAATAGACATTTGAGGAGCATACTCCGATAACAGTAAGAATGTTTCCAGGACAAGATGCACAAGATTAATCAAGTCCAGAAATTAATTTTACACCGCATTAATTTTACAATTAATTATGATGGTATGGCTACAGTAAACAAAAACTGACTTAAAGAAACTCATTCCAAAAGCCCTTTCCAATGCTTGGGGCAAGTTATTATTATTAGAAAAAATGCGGTGTTGAGAAAGGCTGAAAGTAGAGTATTGAAGCCCTTGTGCTTAGGTTGCTTTGAATAGTAATGAATATTGTAATGAGAGTTAGTAAGCTTGAAAATACAGATGAGTGGTTTTAGGACAAATGGGTGCTATTCGTTTTAATTAGAGAGAAGAAAATTAATGGTGAACAGTGGTCCAGGTTTATTTTTTAAGGGTGAGACTCACATACTCACATACTCATAAACACTTCTACACGTATACATATATACATACATACATACATACATACATACATACATAAGGTAAAACACGAAAAATAAGAACTATGATTGCAACAAATAGTTTTTACTTTTCGTGTTTCACCTTATGTATATTGCTCTGCTATATGTATTATGCACTTTTTGATACGAATACACAAAATTACACAAATATTTACATATATACATATATACACATGAAAATATACATATAAACGTCCGTACATAAGAGAAAAATTTCTGTACAGCGAACCAAGTGAGGTAGTATGTCTATCTTGTGACTTGTGAATACGCAGCCTTTTCTTTTTAACCTTAAAAGTGAGTGGATGTATATGGATGGGTTACTAAGTAGCTTGACGATTCGTTGCACTTACAAAATGATGATGTGACAATATCGAATAACTCTGACGGAAACCAATTGATGTGGGTCATTCTTTTTTCTTAAGCACAGCAAGTGAGTTACATTAGACGAACAGAATTTTCTCCTACTTTTATATTTTTACTTACCTTTAAGGCAGTAATTTTCGACAATAAAAATTTTTTTCTCATTTTTCGCGGATTTCGGCCATATTCGGGAAATTAAGTTGCAATAAAATATTCTTCAAGATATTTAATAACAGTTTTACGTGATTTGTGAAATTTAATACTTGCAAAATATTCAAAAGATTGTCATTAGTGAAATTTAATATACCCGAAATGCAGAGAATTGGCACCGATAAGGTAGTTGAGTGTATTCGGTATTGTCAAGGATATATTGACAAAAAGGAGAGAATGCCTAATTGTTACAGGATAGTGAGACATTCCTTTGATTCTTTTTTTCCAAACATCTTGAAAATAATTCCACAAGTTTATGTTAAGGGGAGTAATTAATGACAGACAATATTACCGCTTAGTGTTGAGAACTAGTTCTAAAGTGTTACCAATCATTAATTCTAACTTTTAATTTCTAATATTCGATGCTTCAATTAAAAAGTATCTTAATATCTTACTAGCAATTTAATACAGCTGATAAAACCATAAAAATTTCTACGTTATTTTAACTTTGTTAGCTTGAATTTGGTGTTTAACAATAGAGGTGCCAATGGAGAAAAACCCAAGACAAGATAAAAATTCACTGCAATACTTATTTCTATAATATACAAGAATTAAAAAATTACTACTCGTAGTTTCTTTTGCAATCATCAGTTTGCTTATATCAATCTCTAGCTGCTAATACAAAATCAATATCTTAAAAATTTAAGACGTCTTATTGCAATGTCTTTATATTACATTTTGTACTGGGTTTTCAGCCAGGCCCATTTGACGAAAACTTTGATCAATAGATTTGCGCTATCCATCATAGGTAGAGAATTATTTGTGCGATCTGAAGTGTCTTTGCTCCCATTGTCTTACCTATTTTCCTTATCTCTCCATCAAGTCTACGAGCATAACACAAAAAAGTAAAACGGAAACCATATCTGATCTTACTTTTTAGAATTTCTTGTTTTAAGTTCTAAAATCAATGATTTCATTTATTTTGAAGTCACCAACACAGAAAAAGGCCTACAGATTTTAAATGCCGACTAGAAATGGTTAACTTGAAATCACAATCATCATAATTATTGAATGTGGCCTTGATATGCCGCAAAATGTAGCATGATAGAATAATAAAACTGGGATGTTTATCAAAAATGGGAGGATAAAATTATCGACCCTCATTTTTATTCGTGCTGTAGTAATTGATTTATATCAAAATTCAACACTTCTAGAAAGTTAACCAAAATAACGTAAGTTATGACTTTTAATTTCAGTTTCCTTACAAAGAAGGGCGTCATGTGAATAAACAATAAATCTTTGAAATTGCCCCCTACTACGTTTATTCTATGAAAAAAAACCAATTTTTGTTATGGTGATTATAAGTATTATTATTTAAATAATCATCAGTTCAGACCAAAATAAACAATTTCAGCTCTATCTTTCGCTGTCATCTTTCTTTAAATCTTGTTTTGCAAACTCCTTTATTTTCAAATGAAAGCTGCAACGAAGATTTCTTATTTTGACATTTATTAGAAGTACTTCCTCCCCCAAAGAACTAAATAAGCCGTACACATAAATTTTGTGAGCAACACTGCCCATGTGAACCTTTATCTATTATTCAAACGTTCCTCCAGCCTTCTATTGCACCCAGCATACTGACCGTAATTTGATGCTGAATTAAAAATAGCTTCTGGGTAAGCTGCAATTTAGTTTATTTGTCAAAGAGCTGACAGAAAACTAGCACAGATAAGATGTATATTGCAAAAAAACAAACAACAAAGCATAAAATAGCTTAAGAGTTGAGATAGCCTCCTAAAATAGGCTTTAATTAATTTAAAACTGATAAAACGCAAAAATACCATAACAACAAAGCAAACTTAAAAATTTTTGTGCTTGAATTTACCCTATGCTTTTTGCTTTTCATTTCAAAATTGTGTGAATTCTATTATATAATAAGTTTTCATCAAATGATTCATACTTAAAGTCTTTTTTTCCGTTTCTTCAAGTGCTGTTTTCATTTTTAGTCAAAGGGTCAACTAATTTATGAAAAATGGTGGAAAAAATACACAAATTGGTGAATAGACAAAAAAGTCAGTGAAATAAACATTCACAATCAACAACGGATAGAAGATATCCAGAATGAATTGGCGATCGTGTTAAAGAGAATTGAAGACTTCATAAGAAAGTCACAAGGACAATTGTTTTATACTTTGAACTTGACACTGGGTTAGTATAGTCTTAACTACAACTATGCAATTATTTATTAATTGTGTACACCAATTTATGTAGTCATATTTAGAAATAGGAACACCATTGTCTGAATAAATGGTTTTTAGAGAGGATTATAGCTTACAACGAAAACTAAGCCCAACGAGTCTAATAAAAGGCACAAACAGCATACGCTGTTTGATTGTAAGATTATCTTTAATACATTGTACATAAAAGTCTATTAGAGAAATCGTATCTACCAAATAAGCCAAATGCGTCCGTTTTTAGTGAAGGGTATGCACAATAAGAGGATGCGATGAGCATTTGGTCAATTTCCAAAGTGGTGTATATATCTTGCCTCCACGAGGCGACCATGTTGGTTTCTTACTTTATCTACATGAATTTAATAGCAATTTTTTTCTAAAGAAGGTATGCAAACATAAAGTGTCAATATTATTTATGTAAAACTATTGAATAGTAAGTAACCAGTATTCTCAGACTAGTAGTCGTACATACATGGTGCCTATGCCACTGGCATTATGCCGTATCTCATCTGCAACATGGACGTGACACCAATAAGTCTGTATGGTAAAGGACAATAAAACATATATACATCTCCATGTACAGCAAAACACTTGGATTCGATCTGTCCAGTGGCTTGCTCTTCCTTTACCAGGGTCCCCATTTTTTACTTCCTTGTCTGCACAGTTTGACCATTTTATTTAATACTGCCCTGATATTCCTGTACCCATAAGGTACCCCCGTACTCCTTCACTAGGAACAACTTAACACAGAACTAAACATTAAAACAAAATTTAATAATACTGTTTTTGGCCTGCCTTTATAAATCCCATGTTCTCCTTAAATCGTAAATTGAGCTATTATTCCCTTTTCGTCGCTCTCACTCCTTTCAGCACAAGGCATTTCACCAAATGCTTCCTTTCCAAGAGGATCCTCTACATTTACTTCTCGTTATCTAATAATACAGAAAATCATTCTCAGCTCAATACGTTTTTACGTTGCTCGTTGTTTAGAGTGAATTTACTAAACTATAGGATGTTAATATAACAAAGGGTCTGGTTTCTCCTGAAATAAGAAAGAGGTCTTAATTTGTTAAGGTCTTATTAAGAAAGAGAACATGGTGTCTTGGAGCCTCTTTTAAAATTTGTCTTCCAATATCCAACATGTTTACTATGAAACACAGTATATTGTTTTGTCCAACGCATGTCAGGAATACAACCTTATATACTATAAAAATTACATCTGCGTTGGGGCGTAGCTTACTGAAAACAAGCTCTCCATTACAACAGATTATTTTCCTTCAAATTGACAGCTGTTCTTTGTGCTGCTTTCTAAAATAAAACACTGTGAAGACCAGCTATCAATCCAAAAAAACAGGATCTAATAATGGAGGGGAAAACTTGATTGTTGAAAGCTCATTTGTTTTTAAATAATTGTCTACAGCTGACATCACATCACTCTTTCATCCAATATAACCGCCTTCCATCATTTTCTCTTCACAAATAAAGTCCATTTAAACACCAAACTTGGGAAAATTGGGTGTTCCAAAGATAAACTTTCACTTGTGTTTTTATTCTGTATTTTTTTTCTAAAAAACGTTAACTGTACTAACAGTAACAGAAATACTAAAGAATTTCAGTAAACCAGTGACTAAAATTACCTTTTCATTCGTTAAGGTGAAGTGGTAGTCATGTGTAAGCCTGTAATTTAGTGTATTGGTAACTAGACAATTTACCCAAATAATATGACTTCATTGTGTATCTAGGTAGACAAAAAAATTTAGACTAGTAGTAAATTGTGAAAAATACCAATTGCTACTTTTCAAAATTAATGAATTATGCAGTGATGAAGAAAAATACAGTACATGAAGTCCAGGTTATATAAATAAATTCTTTGCTTATATCACAACAACCATGATCAAGTCGACTTCATTATTTGTTTATAAAAGAGACTTAACTTTTATGTTAGTTCTCCTATGCAAATGTGTTTGTTTATCCAGCTGGAAGAATACGTATTGTGGTTTGTAAAACATATCACTGTGATGGGACTAAATAGAAAATTGTTGTTGTTAAATATTTCAAGTTAGTAAAAAAATTCATAAGACTGCACAAAGTTGGACCCATCACCCCAATCATCTTCATCCTATTCATTTTTATTACCATTGTCGTCTACTCTATCCCTATTATTATTATTATTATTATTATTATTATCATTATTATCATTATGGTCTTTTTTCTCAGTTGTGATCTTCAGCTGGTGTTTACGGTTATCATCAGACCAAATCCCAGAGCTTGAGATGATAACCGTTGCGTCTTCTTGTTTTATTATGTAGTGAACTATCTCCATACCCACAACTTTACGAATTATTCGGGATGTTCCCAATAATAAACATGCTCTTTAAAAAGTTTCGAGCTCTTTCGTCAATGCAATCTTCTAAAGATGTTTCAGTGGTCAAATTTCAGGTATTATGTATGTATCTAAATATCTTATACTAGTAATAAATTGTGAAAGATAAGAATTGCTACTTTTCAAAATTAATGAATTATGCAGAGAAGAAGGTCCATTTTCATCGTAACAAAAATACGGTACATGAAGTCCAGGTAATATCCTTTGCTTGACATCTGATACTTGACTTGGGTCTAAAATGCCAAGCACTCTTCTTAAAATCAAACCTGTTCCATGTAGGGCAGTCTTCTGTAGTGATGGAATGTCATTGGGAATATAATTTTTTTCCAAATAGTTTTGTAATTACCCTCTAATCGATTCTAATGCACCAGTCACTCAGTCACTATAGAAGTAAATTCCACACCTTTTGCACTTCTATTTTTAAGTTTTTATACTTTTCCGTCTTCTCTGGGTCTTAGCAATATCAATGATGAGACATGTCCTCTCACTATTATTTATAAAAACAATAGCAGGCCTTCTAGCTTCTATAACTTTGTCTGTTTGAATGCTAAAATCCCATAAAATATGCACCTTACATTTTCTACATCAATCTCATATACATGCCCCTATGCCTTCTGACTACATTTAGGCCCATACTTTTTGCAAAGGAACTGATGTTTTATGCTTTTCATACCACTCTGTCATGCCTCATTTGGTATTGGTCCTTTACCAAGTTTGAGCATGCACTGACAATACGAGCCACGCTTTCAGGTTTTTCCTTACAAAGCCTAAGTCATAGCGATTCGCATTTCTTGTCAATTTAATGTTTGGTAGCATTGGGTCATATGTTTAGTACATAACGAAAAATCCATTCTGTTCCCAGTAACCACGCTTTTTACAGAGTACTAAAGTGAATATTTGGACTGATGGTGTTAAGATAGTCCATGAAATTCTTTGTTATCGTTCCGAGTGCTCCAATTACTATCGGGATGATTTTAATTTTACTGCATTTCCATATCCTAATGATCTCAAACTTCAAATCATTGTACCTTTTGGTTTTGAGTCCTTCTCTTTCTTCAATTCTCATGTCAAAGGTGCACTTGACGTCAATAATTCAACAACATTTACTGTTTTTAAACAACATCAAAATATCAGGTCTATTGTGTTCTAGTTTTTTGTCAATATGTATGGTGAAGTCCAATGCAATTTAACATCGTCGTTTTCAACTACTGCTTTTAGTTTATGCTAGTACCACAGTGAACTGTGGTAATAGCATAAACTAAAAGCTTTTTCTTATCAATTAAGACTATTTCTGGCCTCCTAGCCTCTATTACATTGTCACACTGTATATTGATATCCCAAAGAAGTTTGACATCATCATTTTCAAGCCAACAATGTAATTTTATTAATTTTGCAATATATTTCGAAGTTAATACTTCATATTCAGGCTACAAGGTAAAAATACAAAAACAGTAAAACTGCTGAATACATAGAGAGATGTTGACATGTGATGGGAACATCACATGTCAACATCTCTCTACAGTATACACAGCTAAAGCGAAATGTAACACAGTGAATTCAAATCTTCAATCTTTTTGAACAAACTATGATAATTGAGAAAACTCCCTTGAGGCACCTTATTGACTTGTTAAATTTTTATGACTAATTCGCGGCTTTTGTACTCATCCTTTTTATTTAACGTTGGTTTTATTTCCCGAATGAACAATACCTCTAATGTCATTAACTTGTATTCCGACTTAGTCGACTTTGCTATTATTTCTGCATGATTGATTGATAGACACGTTTTAAAATGCTGCGGCTTTATACTTATGCTCTTTTACACTGGTGAGCAGATGTTGGGTAGTTTGCCCCACATAACACGATAGGCATCGCGAACACGTAATTTTATATACTAAACAGCTTTGCATAGGTTTTTCCACGGGCACTTTTAATGATGGCAGAACTGTTTTGATTTTCTTAATTGTAGAGACAATTTTGCACGGTGCCTCAATGCGTCTCAACGAGTGTTCAAATTTCTTGGTCACTTTCTCTCGATATTGAAGAAAAATAAGGTTTTTTCTCTGTTTTATCATCGTTACTTTTTTCTTCTGTCGGTGGTTTCGTTCTCTTCTGTGTATGATTCGTATGTCAAGAAATGGGATACTGCCATTTTGCTCTTTCTCCATGGTAAATTTTAGGTTGGGGTGGTAGTTATTGATCTCCACAAGTTTGTCCTAATTTTTTCTCTGCTAATTTCTCTAATGATATCATCCATGTACCCGGAATATAGTTTTGCTTCGCCCTTTATATTTGTGTCGAACTTACTGAGCCAAGCATTAGCTAGATTTGGAGCCGGTGTGCTTTCCATCGCCAATCCATCCTTTTGTCTGTAATAACCATCATGCATTAAAAGTAGCACATCACAACTGCTGATGCGTGCTAGTTGAACAAAGGTTTCCTTCGATACCGAGGGCTTTTTGTAGTCATTAGAGTATAACAAGCCCGCACAATAAGTTATTGCCTCCTCAACTAAAATATTAGTGTAAAGTGCAGAAAAGTCAAAACTTATAATTTCTTCATGTTTGTCCAGATGTATATCCTTCAAACTTTGTGATATAGATTGTTTTGATGAATTTATTTTACATTCCTTTGCTACTGAAAGCCAATCAACTACTTGTTTGGCTGTGGGGTAATACGCTGAACCGGGCATTGACAAGACGGGTCTGAGTGGTGTTGATGATTTGTGCACATTTGCCAAGCCCTAAAGCTTGGGTGGTTGACTTCCGGTTGGCTTTATCTTGTCGAAGGGTCTTGCCGTTATTTTGTTCTGATCCTTCAGTTCATTTAGCAAATTTACTATCCTCTCCTCCTCCTTCAACAATGGATGCTTTTCGTTCTTTCGCATTTTCGTATGTTTTTCAAACTGTGGAAGGCCAATAATATCATCCAGTTTATGGTTTATAACTATCAGTTTTCATCACGCAAATACCTATACCTTTATCAAAGGGAACAGCTAGTAAATCATTCTCTTTAAGGTACTTGCGAGTCATTTGAACGTTCCTTGGTGCTTTTTGTTTTTTGCAGTTTTTATGTATGTCAACGTTTTTACATTGATGTCCGTCATTATTTCGCCACTAACCTCGTGTTGTCTGCAAAACCTCAACAACTCATCTAACTCTGAAAGCACTTCATTTTTTTCAAAACCCCATCACTGCATTTTTTCGGACCCAAAGCCAAAGTTTTCATGATGTATTTTGGTGGTTGTTTCTCCAAGCCATAACATATAACCGTGTTTTTGACATTGAACAACGGCCTTTTCTGGTCTTTTGACAACCGGTACAATTTATCATTAATTTATTCAACTGACGTTTCCTTAAGTCCTTGACGAAACATCTTGTGTATAGAATCACTGAGGGTAAACAATTGTATGGAACGTGCGTTTTCACTTCATCTCGAACGATGGTAACTTTCTCCTTACATAGCTTTAAATCGTGTCTGGCGGTCATAATTTCTTTCTTAAGAAGTTTCATCTGAAAATTCCGAACATTTCGATCATCAAAACAACCATTGTTTGGTACTCAGAATTTCAGGAATGCAGGAACGATCTCTGCTCTGATACAATTCTCAAGAAAGTGTATTCTCATACTGTTCATTTCCAACATTTGCAGCGATGAACGATGTCGGACGTATACTTTCCAACAACCGTTTCGTCGTAACTCCAGCAAATATAATTTGTTTGGTAAAAGCATTGTGCAATTTGTACAATTGATATAAAATGAAGCCAACAATGTAATTTTATTAATTTTGAAATATATTTCGAAGTTAATGCTAGTATTAACTTCGAAATTTTCGACAGCCCCTTCGGGAGTATATTCATACCACTTTCCTTGGTGCTCTGGTTTTTCACCTCACGTTCAGAACGACCGCATGTTTAATCCGGCACACTGGTTTCAGTTCGCAAATGACGCTGCGGTCATTACAAGTGGGGAAAGAGAGAACCAGCTTCTTTTAAACTGTTGTACTCGATGGTGTCAATGGGCCAACATGATCATAAGGGTTGATAAATGTGCCTCATTCGGTATCAAAAAATTCACAACAAGATCTTTTCAATTTCAACCAAAACTTTTTGTTAATAATGAAACTGTACCTCCTGTAGCCATGGAAGATGCCTTTAAGTATCTCGGGCGTTACTATGACTTTGAATTGACCACTCAATGCCACAAATCCAAGCTTCTGTCTGTTTTACTAGATCTTCTTAAACAAATTGGTTCTTTAGCTATCCACCTAAAACACAAACTGCGCCTCTACAATGAATTTGCTCTCCCAAAGATTTCTTGGCACTGTAGTGTTTCAAATGTTTCTAAAACTAGGGTGGCAGAAAATCTCGACACCCTGGTCTCTAAATACATACGCCAGTGGCTTGATCTGCCTATAAATACCACTCTTAACTCTATTATTCTTCCCGAAATTCAATTTGGACTCAACTTGCAGCTACCTACCACAAAACTTCTACAGTGCCAAACTGTCACCCATAAAGCTCTGAAGTTATCACCAAATGATAATATCCGAACATTATAGAAAAACATTTTAAAACAGTGTGAAAAGGAGAATTTGGGTAAAAAGACCTATTCAACCCTATTCCATCCCTGTGTAAAACCTTATAACCCTATTCCGTCCGTCTATATAACCTATTTAATAAGACTTTTTCAACCCAATTCAATCCCTGTGTCTAAATTTTTTGATGCATGCTATGATGAAAAAAGTCAATGGAATTTCTAAAACCAAATAATGAACTCATAATAAACGTTTATCAGATAGAACACCTCCGGACATACCTGAAACTAAAACGCTCTATCTCCAACATATTTGCAAAAAATGGAAATTAGTTCCAAACTTATCGTAAAAGGAGGTTATCGTGTACCCTTGCAGTTGTTTACTAAGGGGAGGGTCACGAAGGATTAAAACTCGAATTCTGGGCACCAAAAAGATGTACCTCCATCTTATTGACGTAAATATCATGCCTGGTTGCAAAAAGGGAAAAGATTTTATTTCTAGAATCCAGCTTATCCCTACAGATATTTGTTTTGAGTTTAAGGAAAGACAATTTTTTACATGCCTGTTCTTTGCAATATCAATTGATATGTCAAAAGGTCAAATACTTGCTGTTTTGTTGTATAAATGAAGGAAACTTGTTTTTCTCCCTGACGATTAAGGGTTGGATAGTCAAGAGCTGACAGCTCAGGATCCCTGTCTTATTCAAATCCAATAGATTATCGTGTACCGTAAAGTATTAGTATATGATCTGCTTTTTTGCGTTCTGGTTGTCAAACATTCACCGCAGGGGATGACAATAAACCTGTATATCTCATAAAACTGTGCTTTTGTGATCTTTCTTTCGCCAACAGGTACACCTGCTATTCTATATACTAAATTATCTTTTTCTAAATGGTGAAATTAACAAATAAATACCCAAACACATTAAATCAACAATTCTTGAGTGATGAAAAAATAGAATTTTTTTATTTCTTTTGTCAGTTCTTGTAAAATTTCTGCTCTTCTTTCACAAACATCCGCTCATATAACAAAACCCTTTTACACGTTAAAACAAAAATGCTCAACTATTTAGATAAAGCTAAGCGTTAAATTTTCTTTTTCTGAATTTGTATTGCCTGTTAGGAAACTCATAATTTATTTCATCCGCCAGTGTATATAAGAAAAATAATATTAATTTAAACTTCTCTTATTGACCAAACGGGGCATTTTAGTGTAAATATTACCGGTAAATAAAATTTACATTATTTATACAACTTACATTTGAAAAAACTCATTTGATATAGTTTTTTATATTTTGGCATCTTTGTCCATTCCATGAGACAAAGAAAGAGCTCTCGACCAAGATAAAACTGACTATAATTGCAATATTCAAATTACGTTTGCTATACTGCCTGATCAAACCAGTGGTAACCATATTTTAGGTTATATTGAGAAGACCTTTAACTTACACCAACGTCAGAGTGCTACTTCAGAGAAAAAATCATTTCACATTCGAATGTTATACAAGTTCTTGCTGGAAAAGAGGTTGTATCTCCAGCTTTCAGAAATAACGAAAGAAGGAAGAGGTACAGCTGACTTGAAAGACTTAATATTTAACACCTCCAACAGACAAGGGAATAGATGACAAAACAGTAGTAAAACTGGTGTAACAAGTTAAGAAAACAGCCCTAAAGGGTGACCGGAATGAGAGTTTACTTCAATTACAATTTACTGAAGAAACAGCAAGTGCATAAAACCTATCCAAATATGATTGTACTACGTAGTCTATAGGTGATGAATATTGCAAATGGAAACGTTTACAAAGCTACTACTTGAAAATCTTGATCACCATCAGAAAATCTGTCATCTTTGTTAACTGCGAGGAGACTGTTGACTGTACCCCCACATAATAGTACGACTTATACCAGAATTTTAACATTTTCGCTTGGGAAGGTTTCCATTGAGGGTTCATTGCTTTACTATTTAGATTTTAACCACACATTTTGTAATTATTCAACTGAAAAAACTATAATTTTAAGAAAGTACATTATGAACTTTACAATGTGCAAAACTAAGGTTAGCACTACCTCTTCCACACCCCATCCGTATCAAATCAGATAACACTATATGTTAATTATAGCCGTTGACAATTTGACACGTTCTTAAGGGGTAATTTCTGGATATATTTTTGTTGCTTTCCTTAAAAAACTCAGCAATACTGTCATTCTGACTATATACTCTTTGCAGGGAATAGAAAAAGTGTTCATATTTGAAAAACACAAACAAACAAACAAACAAACAGACATGTTCAGCTAAATGTCAATAGTGTATATAGGCAATAGTCAATAGTGTCAACAGGTATCTGCAACTCAATGTCAATAGTTGTATTTTAGTTTGAAAAGTCTATTTGTTTTAAAAAATAACTTACTACTATGCAATTTTAAATTCCTGTTTATATCAATGTGTGTGTTGCTTTCTCTTTGAAAGCAATTTGAAAAAATCCAATCGAGCTTACTCCAAAACACTTTCTTGACAGGCTAAATCTTCTTTGTTGTGAAAGAACAATACGAAAGCTTATGGTGTTTAGGTAGCTTGACAATGATTTTCATAATAATGTACGTTTGTGTCAAAAATTGACAGACTTTTTCAGTTCAGATAATGATACATTCATAAAATGGAGGCGAAAGTTTTAAAAAGCTATTCATTATTTATGTCTGATCTATAGAATAAACTCAATAGACTATGTCACCAATAGAGTACACCCATCGTTTTAAGATAAAACAAAATGTTTGTTTCATCTTAGGCTCAGATTTTCTTTCCTGTAAGTAATGAGGATAAATTGAGATATGTTATTTCGGAGCATATGGATTTTCTGTCGTATTTTCTCTATTATTTCTTTTTCAGTGAAAATGTTGGATGCAAAATGTCTGTTTACATTAATGGTGATAATGAGTAAAATTTGTCCAATATTTGGTAAGTTCTATTTTCTTGCACTTCTCTTTTTGTTTTATTTTTGCTAGAATAGACATATTTTTAGTTCAAACTAATACACCTGGGAAGATATTACAGGCTAAGCATAAAAAAGAATTATGTTTTTTCATTTGTTCTTATATTTTGTTGTAAATAAGTAAAAAAATTATAGTGTCTGCCATATGTATATCAACCTATCAATGAAAATAAGACAAATGTACTATAACACATTTCAGGTTTTAAACTGCTTTAAAAACCATTAAGTCATTAGTCATAAACAAGAACAATTAAAGTGGTTTATTACCATTCTTGTAAAAATTATAATTATTTCTCGGATAAAATATAATATAATTAATAGCATCAAGTTATGCAAATTTGTCAACCAGTCCTTTGTCTGACACAAACTATACTTCTTTTACTATACAAAAGCAAAAAGTGGTTTAAGTACCTGTGCAAGGTGTCAACTGAAGTTTAGACCTCAGTAATCATAATATTACCTAATACATCATCTTGCCTAATACTTTCACCTGTTTTTGTATTATATTCCCTAGGATCGATCCAAGTAGATATCTTTATGTTGATATAACATCTGGTTAAGATAAAATTATCAATGAATCGTGCATTTTCACACAAATTGTAAAGTTTCTATCACAATTAAACTTCTACATCAGCTTGCTTGGTAAGAACTATGACTAAGTTTTAACCCCTTGGCGCTTTTACTCCAACGAGACACTATGCCATAACTTGAGGAATAACACTGCTCCATACAATTACTATCTTACAGTTTAAGAAAGTAATTGTTTGGGGCAGTAATACTACTAATTTTGTAAAAGACAGGAATACAGTCAATGGTTTTATTTGAGTTTGTCGTCGTTAACGGAGATATTTTTCAGATAATGGTAAGACGGAAATCATGTTTTTAAATTCACTTTCCGTTAAAATTAAGTACATCATCAGTTTGGATAACTTTAATATATTTGAGCAGGGTAGCATCCCAGACCACTTTGAAAATCGAATATGATAATATATTAAATTTTGGCTTGATAGAAGGCATTTCTTTCTCTTTTCTCTTTTTGTGGATAGATTTTTCAAAACATAGATTATTATTTGGTAGGGTCTTGTGGAAGAGGTAAAATAAACTATCTATTGGCCAGAACTATTTCTTTTTCGCAATACGTTTAATTTTTTAAAGATTTTTACAGAGCTGAGGCAGATCCAACTGAAATGACTTTATGCATTTATCTCTCAAAATGCCAAAATAAGACGTTGGAAACCGACAGCTGCCATTTATGTCTGTGCCAGGTTATTCATCATTGGCAATCAGAATGACTTTATTAACATTTCCGGTTCGATTTCCGGGGGGAAAATTTGCCGAGGATGATCTGCAATAATAAATTGACTAACTAAAAGAACACAATATATATAGGCATAAAGATTAACCTTAAAAGACGTCAAAAAGTACAAACCACAAAGTATAACCTTTCGAGACTAATTTTCCGTCAGAATTTTAAGCGGTAGAATATATATATATATAAATATATATTACCCATCGTCAGATTAGTGCAATTGCACAGTAACCATATGATTTCGAGTTCGATTCCCCGAGCAAGCGAGGAGAATTCGGAACTTTACAAAAAAAGGCATAAGTTGGCGTCAGGAAAGGCATCCGGCCAAGAAATTCCTCTCTGCACCGTCTGAGCCTCGATTGCTGGGGCAAAATGACGTTAAGTCCATCAAAAAAAGGAGAGAGAACTTGACATTGTCCATAAGTGTAAAATATTTGGAGACATATCTGCATTCAACTCAGTGCCTGCGTCTTTGATGGTCACACCAGCTGAGCTGTCAGCGCTCGCTTTTAACCAGATCATTTTTGCAATCATATCTTTCATTTTTGTGCGCTGTTATTTACCCAGGTCCTTTTTCTTGGAAATTTCAACTTAGCCACACATCTAAGGCCGAGTCTCCTTCAGAAATACGACTTTCCTTGCAAAGTCAAATTAACTGATCCCAACATACAGGGAATTGTGAAAATTCTATTTCTTCAATAATAAATGTCCCAATGGCATTGTTTTGTTTTCAACTTCATGGAAAGTGTATCCAAGTTAAAGATAGTTGAACCTGAGTTATTCAATACAAAGCCAACTAACTCGTGCAGAGTTTGATAGTATCAGCTACCCATTAGGGATTAAAAACACGAATACCATTATTGTAGGCTGAAATTTGCTACCAAAAAAACACTTCAATGAGAACAACACGATCAAAATATAACGACTTTAAGTTTCATGAAAGTTTCTCAGACACTTACCAAAGGGAACTATTGAAATACTTCCTTAACCTTTTGTATCTGTGTAAAGGTTTTTTCAGACACCAAAGTTTTACCTATTTTCCACAACTTTGAAGTTAATTATTTACTAAATTTTATGAAGTAAGTATGTGGGTTATGTTATGAAAATTTCGTTTAGTCAAGTTCAATTACTTTGGTTTTAATGAATGTAGAAAAGATTAGAAATGGCTAACTTATGAATAATAAGAAGAATGCTATTCATTGGTCATAATCCAAATGTCGAATCTGAAAGTAAAAACAGGGATGTGGAGGACGACACAGACTTTAGTCTTCTCTATACGAATAGTAGTGATAATAATTTGGGCACAGAAGTTCGAATAAATGATGGCAAGAGGATCATAAAAGTACATTGGAAATTTCAAACAAACAATTCTTAATGAAGGGTTTGGATATATCAATTGAAATTATGTCCAGTTTGATACAAAACTTTTCACTGGAACTCGACTGGAACAAGACGTCTGAATGAGATAACAGAAGTCAAATGGGTTTTACAATGCAGAAAAATAAAGACAGGATAAAAGTAGCTCCCATTCCCCCCGCCCCACACCAATACACACATACACTGTCTGGCTGGCTGTCTAAAACAATGATCCGAGTATAAGACTTCGATCCAAGATTTTAAGGCTTGAAGGGAAATATGAAGGTATTACACATCATTGAGATAAATGATAAACTGACAAAGCTGTCTGTATTCAGCGTCTAGTTTTATTTTTAAAAAGTGCCAACATCAAGCTGATTAAACATTTCATTAAACTAAAATCATCCATTCAAAATGTTTGAGACCTTCAAAGATGAAGTAAAAACTTCTTATTCTTTTTTATTAAAATATAAATGCATAGCTATACAACAACTTCACCAACCAAATAAAGTTATTTCTATCAGATTTTCGGAATTTGGTAGCTTTAAACACGTGCACATGAGAAAAGTGAGTTAAACCCCACCCCACCCGTAATAATAAGGTTAACATTATTATTATTATTATTATCACTTTTTTATTATGTCCTGCTATCCAAGTGCATGCAATATGCCTATTTTTACTGACTTGCCTCAACTGTTCATGTATTTCATGGATATATCTCTGTGAAAGACAATATGGCCCAACCGTTTACTTGGGGAGCAATCAATGAAAGACAAATATAGGACTAAGCTACAGAACGATGAATTTCCTTTGCGGAAATAAACATCACATTCCCACACCAAAGAAGACTAGAAAAGTGTGGATATATTATCGAGGGAAAGATTTGGAGTTATAAAAATCAGTGAAATGACCAAAGACTGATTCTTTGGTAAGGTTATATATAAAAAAAATCCCGGCTACTGGACGATTTTCTACAATATTTGCATTACATTTATTTCTGTAACATAGTTATAACTAAAATCAGTTTAACAGTAAAAATAAAAAATTGTTTTGTTGAGTACCTTTCTAATCAATTTTGGGTTGCTTTTTTCTAATTTATTACACAGGTGCACTGACAAACGAAGAAGAAAGATTAATAAAATTTTTATTTACAAATAGTAGCAAACAAGCAAGACCGGTGATGGACAGTAGCATTCAAACAAATGTTACCTTTGGGTTGGAACTTGTACATTTGATTAAAGTTGTAAGTTATTTCCATATCTTCAATACAGGTTGTCTTTGCATTTTATCATATAAATAGTCAAAACATGGGGCATTTCCACAATAAATATGCACAGAGTGAAGTGTAATTAAATAATTTTATATACGGTACTATCTAAGTAAAGCAAATATTTCTTAAGTCAAACTTTAGGTTGCTCAAATGTTTGGTAGCTCCTATTCATCTTCTCCTTAAGCTCCATGGTAAAACATCCTCATAAACACTTTTGCAACTGGAGCCCTGAAGAAAATTTCCCCCTGAAATTACTTTATCTCCTACTAATTGCTTTACAAAGTTATAACTTGAACTGATGCTGGCTAGGATTCAACAATCAACAGCAGTATTGCATTAAATTTTCTTACGAGAGCAAGTATCCAAATAGTAAGCATCTTTTCTCTGAGTCCTACTCCAACATATCTCACCCCCAAAACGTTGGCTTAAAAGACGTTGATTAATGGAATGAATGCAGGATGAGATTTTCTCCAACCTTTTCTGTATTCAACCTTACGGAAATTTGGGAAGTTTAGAGGGATTTTTTCTGGATAAAACTATCCAGAATTGTTTTGTTTCTGTAAAGCTGACATACTAGAAAGCAGCCAATTTATAGTCTTTCTGTATTTATCCAAAAATGACCCCTTTTCCTTCATCAATTAGAAGCTAGATACCTTGTCAGTTACTTTTTATGACGCCTATTGGTTGACACAGCAGCCGACATTTTTTTACTTGATGCAAAGATTAGTAAAGGAAACCGTTTTGAGATGGTGCTGAAGTAATCATATATACATAAGTAAAATAATGAGAATAAATAAACTCGAAAAAGAATATAAGCATTGAAGACACCGTCCAGATGTAGATGAACTGCATGTTTTTCAAAATTTGCCTTTAAAGAAGAGATATTTTATTATTGAAATAAAGACTAATTTTCATAAAAATCTAGTTACGGAAATATTCGGTCACTTCAAACATTTTTATATCATACTGATTTGCCTGTTTCTCTAACAGTTTGAATTACCTAGAGTATTCTTTATAACACACAAATGCACACATTCTTAAATGATTGTATTGATGTAGCCAGACCAAAAATAAGTCAAATTTTGCAGGACGTTTCGACATCTTTATACCTTTTAAAGAAATCCTGTGTACAAAAGAATATATAATATATACAAAAAAAGCAAAAAATGCAAATCTTCTCTTTGTCAATTAGTTTGCTATTAGACAGACACCGTACATATTAAGATATTTTCGAAAATAAGATAAATACCAGAAAAAACCCCCTCATTTTCTAACAGTAAACATATCAACGTGCAAGTGTTTACATAGTAGCTTAGCCCTATACAGAACTAATGAAGGCCTGGTGGGTACACCCCTTTATAAAGAGTGGTACTCATCCTAATTCAGAGTATTTGATAAAAGAAGCCTTTCACTGACATGATACTTTTAAAGTCACCCCTTTTCACTGACATTCCACATTAACTGCAACCCATTTCACTGACATCCATGGCATTATTTAATTATTTGCAAGGCCTTTTTCAATCGATTTTTTTATTTAATATTTTGTACATTGTATTCACAAGTCATGTACAAAGCAAATTAATTCTTGTTTAAGAAACAGAATGTTAGTGTATGATATTTCTCTTAGAGAGAGAAAGAGAGAGAGAGGTTTTTAATTTATTTCGTATGCTCATTTATTGTAAACGTATACTTATATTATTACAACAAAATATTACAAACTGAGTTAAAATGGCACATCTTAAGCAAATATTCACAGTAATCATATATTTGTTTCTTGTAAAAAAGATAATGGGTGTGACAAGTAGCACTTAACTTTGAAAAAAATAATATATAACAAATACATAATAAAGTATTTGTCAAAAATAATTTTTGTTGGCGTGAAGCTGTCTTCAATATTTAACTAAAACTTTTTTCAAGTGAAAGTGTATTCTACCAGTTATATGCTGTTAGTTAGAAACGTTTCTTTGGGCATGGTTTCTATGATAAACCCTTTTTCCAAATTCTCTAATTATATGCAACAAACTCACGCTTCCTTGAAAATCCTAGGTCCTAGGAATTCCTTTACAACTTTATAACACTTTTTCAGTGAATTTGGGATGAGTACCACTAATTTAATAGAAGTGCGCCAGCCTGAAATAAAGAATTTTTAAAAGGAAAGAGAGTAAAAGTAAAATAAATAGCTTTTCTTAACTCCTCAGGGATGCATTTGAACAGAAGACTATATATCCTATGGAGATACTTAGGTAAGATTAGCGTCTAGTGTGAAGACTAACTGGGTTTTCGTTAAACGACAAACTATCAGACTACAAAGAACACAAGCAGAAAAAATCGAAGAAAAATTCTGTTTGCCAATATCCAATGTAAATAAAAATCTCAAAATGCCCGCAACTAAGGAAGATGTGCCATGATGATAGAACATATGGCCTGATCAACAATCACTTGCAATGAGATCAGGAGCAAGAGCAAGTTTAAAAGATTGTTCTGTCACTTTGCTTTTCTTCTTCTTCACACAAACACTCCAATCCAAAATAAAAAATTAATAAGATTTCAGTATTACCTGCACTGGAATTTATTTCAACAAAAATTTTTTAATAAAATCTTATGTTAGAGCATTTGCATTTTTTCCATCGAGATTACAATGATAGTAGTATCAAACTTTTAAACTTAAATAAACGTGCTCCAGTTCATAGATGTAAGAGCTTTATCGTGTCATGAGTCGTAAGCTTTTTCCGAGCTACGTTTCGAGAGATACTTCTCCCATCGTCAGGCTCAGGAGCCTAAAGCCTTTTGTGAATAATACTACTTTTAGGTTACAACGATTTTGTGAGTTTACATAAAAAACACCTCTTTTCTGTTACAGGATGATCGTGCTCAGACAATTGTCACAAATGTTTGGATTCGACGGGTAAGTAAATACTTTATAGTCACGCAAAGGCTCAATAAAAATTTCAGTTCAAGCATAAGAAATACCTTAGTTCACTTGAGCCTTAATGAGACATAAGAATGCAAAATGCAAGCTTCTGGGAAGTCTGATACAGCTACTCATAGAAATCCTGTATTTCCACCCCCTACCCTACTTCCAGTTCAGATCTAATGTATTCAAAACTAATGGTAGTCATCATTAAACATTCCTGTTCACTTTAAACTTTTAGAAAGAAGTCAAAGGTTTGTTAAGGTCCATTTTAAAGGAGCCCAATCTATTTTTATACCTTCAGTTTTGCGTACCCTCTAGGATGTTCGAATATTAATTTCCTCATAATCCTTTCATTTCATTCTGTTCAAAAATGTACCATTGTTTTCATTTTCGTTTCACGTTGTTTCTTTTTTTTTATTCTAGTTTATTTGATATCATTTGATTTCAGTCAATTCACAGAAGTAACACTTCTTAATATATACAATTAACGTGTTTCTGATTGGTTTTGAGTTCTTTTATTAGATCACAGCAGTGTTAAACATAATTATTAACACTTAATTCGAACCTTATCAACACCTTAATTCGAACCTTATTACCACCTTAATTCGAAACTTATTAACACCTTAATTCGAAGCTTATTAACACCTTAATTCGAATCTTATTAACACCTTAATTCGAAGCTTATTAACACCTTAATTCGAACCTTATCAACACCTTAATTCGAACCTTATTACCACCTTAATTCGAAACTTATTAACACCTTAATTCGAAGCTTATTAACACCTTAATTCAAACCTTATTAACACCTTAATTCGAAACTTATTAACACCTTAATTCGAACCTTATTTTCACCTTNCCTTATCAACACCTTAATTCGAACCTTATTACCACCTTAATTCGAAACTTATTAACACCTTAATTCGAAGCTTATTAACACCTTAATTCGAATCTTATTAACACCTTAATTCGAAGCTTATTAACACCTTAATTCGAACCTTATCAACACCTTAATTCGAACCTTATTACCACCTTAATTCGAAACTTATTAACACCTTAATTCGAAGCTTATTAACACCTTAATTCGAACCTTATTAACACCTTAATTCGAACCTTATTAACACCTTAATTCGAACCTTATTTTCACCTTAATTTAAACAGTTTATACTTTTATGAAAACACATCTCATAACTTAAACAACGTTTCCCATTAAAGCTTTCAAAAGTATCGTAAAATATTATTGTAAGTAATTCCAGCATAATTTAATTCACCAGAGAATAATTAGCGACCTATAATGAGTTGTAACTACATTTTGATGGTCCATGAGATGTGTTTTAATAAAAGGATAAACAGTTGCAGTGTGTTGCATTGTGTATGCAGTGACGATAGTAAATAAGTGATGAAACAACTTTATTTCTACCAGAAATTCCTTCAGATATGCCAAAGTAGATTTTCAAGACTATTTTGTTGCTGATTGCTCTTCCGTTGCCTAAACCTCGAATAAAAAAAGAGAAATGTGTGTTACGCAGTTTTGACAGCCATTTTTTGCAGTTTGACTTTGTAGCTCATCCATTCTCTATATCTTTATCTCTTCTTTCTATTTCTTTGGCATCAACAATGCAATGGTCTTTTTCATTTTATTCACCTTTTGTGATTGCCTCCGACTATTCATCTAGCCTTATGCGCTCATTTTCAGAGAAAGAGAGAGAGAGAGAGAGAGAGAGAGAGAGAGAGAGAGAGAGAGAGAGAGAGATATCATACTGGGAATGCATTTATTGATAGTTATGGCTTTTTTGTCCAGTATATATAATATGAATGCTAAAATCATTTGGATGAAAATTTCTCAATTTTAACATCAGATTTGGCATCCTTTCTATCTGACTTTATCACCTTTTCCTTCCAAGCTCTTATTTCTTCTGCGCTTGATTTAGCCAATACTAGTAGATCTCTCCGTGAATATGACTTCTACATTTTATTTGCTATTAAGTACGGTTTGCTAAAAGCACCTATCTCTGTTTTTGTGCTTTATTTTATTGGAAAGTGAACAATCAATTTTTGAAATGTCAGTTGTTGGACAACAGTATACTTGAAATTTTGCCTCTTTTCTCTTTTCTATTGCAACTATTGTACATTTTGAAAGCACAAAATTCATTTCTATGGCATTATTAGACATTATACAATGAGAGAGAAGGAATAATCGTGTCATTTTTTGCTCACAACATCAACCAGTTTATGAAGATGGAAAAATGCACTCTTTGCAACCATCAAATTCTATCGTTGCTTTGTTTTTCTAATCGCCTGGTAGTAGTAGTCACTTTATCCAGTAATTGATTCTACGTCAGTTATAGTAATTTTTGGCTTGTATTCCTTTGATTGCTTCCTGATAATCTATTTCAATAGATCAGCAGTAAAAAGTCATTTAATTCCTAATCGAGCATAAGGTAACTTTGAAATACATCACATTATCTATCAATATATACTCAAATATATCATCTCGATGAGCTAAAAGCTTGCCATTGACTTATAGCGTTGAAATTTCAGGTCATTGGAAGAAATTTCTAATTCATTTTGAATGTGTCATTTACAAAATCAATTATTTTACTTTAGAGTTGGAAAAACCAGCTATTGCCTTGGAACTATAGCGAATGGAACAGTGTACCTTTAATTCGGGTTGATCCGGATTTGGTCTGGAGGCCGGACATAGTGTTGTATAACAAGTAAGACAAACCCTTCTCTATTTTAAACATAATAATCTCACATTCACTTAAATTTTATTAGTTAAGAAAAAAAACAAGTTTCATTTGGGATTGCTTATTAAGATGCCAGAGCGCGGCATGTAAAGCATTTTATTCACCCAAAGTGAGAAAATACGTCACATGCAGATAAAGAAGATGGAAGCCAGAAAGACACTGTATTTTTAGCCAGTAAAATAAGAATGAATTAAAAACCTAGTTTAAGATCAAAAGGAAAAGAATATAATGTTCCCCGGTAGAAAATGGGGCATATTTCTGTGATCAGTCTATGGTGGTGTTTAAGGGTAGTATTTAGAACCGGATTGTGTTTTACATTTAAGGGATCGACTGAGATCATTGCCAGCATTGTCAAGGTGATGGTATACAAGAATACCTTTATAACATTGTACAACTAAAAAATCTTCACGAAATCATTTTGCAAAAGAATGTCTTGTTTTTTCTTTATCCAACATGTAAGACTGAGTATGGATCAAAACATAAACTACGTCTTTTGTAGAGGAAAACTTGTATCTTGTAAGGAACGTAGTAACATTGTGTCCTTTAAATGTGGGGTAATTTATATGCAGTGGTTGGTCTTGAAATGTGGACGGTGGCAAAAGCAAGTACAGCACAAGCAGTATGGTAGATTTTTGGCTGGCTGCTGAATAGAAGTGGCACCTCGAACACTGACAGATTATCACATCAGGTTAATAAATATATCTTTGCATTTTCTAGCTTTTTATACAAATAATAACTTTGAGTATAAAAAAACATGTATCCTAATTTACTAAATACGTGAGTCTTAATTCGGGCTAAAGAAGCTTACTTTTATATGCTTTGCTAAAATGCATTATTTGTTTATTCAAACCCATAATTTATGGCTTTCCTACAAGGGGAATTTTATGCAAAATGTAGTGTTACTTCTGCCTTTATTTTGGGAAAGCTTATTTCATAAAACGTTACCTGCGTTTGATTTTCCAAAGGCTTTGTATTCGTAGATCATAAGAGTAAAGCATATTTTTGAACGAAAAAGCTGATAAACTTTTTTTCATTCTTGTACATTTTGCCGTAGTTTTAAATGTATAAATATCAGTTATTTATGTGTGTTATTTTGTATCTAAAAACAAAAAGGTCTCTCCAGCAAGGCTAGAAAACATCAGGTTCTAAAATCCTACCTGTATATTACCTAAATCCCTTCTGTAGTGGAAAGTAAATCCTACGTATTAACGCCAAAATGGTAGCATTCGTTGAGAGAAGAATCTGGTATGGGCTCAGACGTATGAGAGGATGACGTAGGTCTCAACAGGATGACGACATATGAGCCACTTGGTAAAGTTAAGTATAGGAATTCATCTTTAATAATAAGTAGTAAAAGATGTAACTCAGTTAACAAATCATCATTTTTCTCAACTTCAATTACAATGTTTTCTAAAAATACAAATAAGATGGTGAATCAAAAAGTAAAGTGGATACAGTATAGAAAAATTAGAATAATGATTATCAAAGGGAAATTTACACGAGATCTTTTCTGTTATTTCTCTAGTAAGTGGTATGCAGGATATATTGTTAAGCTAATGTATCTTATTTATTTGTAGTGGTGATAACAAATTCAGTGAAGGGAGTGAAAAATACAAAAGCAGAGTATTTCTTTATCCAGACGGTACACAGTATTGGCCATCTCCAGCTACTTTTACAAGTACATGCGCCATAGACATTACCTATTTCCCATTTGATAGACAAGAATGTAGTCTCAAGTTTGGATCATGGTCTTACGATGCATCTGGAATCAACATGTACACAGATAACAAGGATGTAATTACAAGTCAATACAAGGAAAGTTCGGAATGGACGATAATTGAGACGAAAAAGAAAAAAAACAGCATAGTGTATGCTTGCTGTCCCATACCATATAGTGATATCACATTCACAATTGTTCTACAGAGAAAACCACTTTATTATCTCTTTAATGTGATAATTCCATGCTTCCTTCTTGTAGCTGCAGTAATTTTTGGATTCTTCTTGCCACCGGAATCTGGAGAGAGGATCAGCCTCAATATCACTATACTTCTTGCTGTGACTGTATTTTTACGGATCGTAAGTGAATCCTTGCCTCGTAATTCGGATAGTGTACCTCTCTTGGGTATTTTTTATATGGTGATCATGTCTGAGAGTGCTTTATCCCTTTTGACGACGTGTATGATCTTGGTAGCTCACTACAAAGGTTTGGCAAAGGATGCTTCTCCTTTACCTTTTTGGGTGAGAAGGTACATTGTAGAAATCATGGGGGGCTTGTTCGGCCTGACAAGGAAAAAAAATTGGAAACACGAAACAAGTATTAAAAAATCTAACGCTATCAGCTCTGGATTCTCACTTGATAGAATAAATGGAGCTGAGATATTTGACAACAAGAACCTTAAGGGTGCCCAAGTAGATAGCAAAAAACCATTGGAGATAAAATCTGATCCACTAGCCAGTACTGCTATTATCCGTAACTTAGAGAAAACGAGAAAATTGACAAATACATTAGAAAATATTCTTCGGGAGGTGAAATTCCTAAAAAATACTTTACAGCAAATTTATATTCAGGAAAGTGCTCAAGAAGAATGGAGACTATTGGCAGCAGTGCTCGATAGATTTTTTTTCTGTTTCTTTTTACTTATCACTGTAATAAGCTCAGTAACTATTTTAGTTCCAGGGTATATTAGAATCAAAAATACGTAAAGTACTTTTGATGTATAATTTCAAGATAAAAGAAAGACGTTTCAAGCTGTCAAGGGAACAGCTTTAAATGTCACTTCAGCACAGAAATAATCGAGTAAATATTGCTAATTTTCTTGTTTAGTATTTGTATTGATTTAGGATGGGGAAAAGACTGAATGTTACCAAAGACCCTTCTACTGACAGCATAACCAGAAAGCCTATGAAGCAAAGCACCGTGCCATAATTTATCACATGCTTTAGAAGTATCCAGACCTCCATCGCCACCAGTCCAGTCGATAAGCCCATAGATATGTTCTCTGATTACAGTCAAAAGGATACCAGTGACACGGGATCCTCTAAATCCGTACTGAACATAAACTACCCCCCCCCCACTGCCCCAGATTCTGCAAGAATTCTACCAGTAGATTGTTGTTTAGTCGCTTACAGTCATTACTAATGACAAAGAGAAGACAGACAGGTGGATATCTGCTAGGATCAGATGAGTCACCTACATACTTGAAGACAGGAAAAGGATTAGAAACCTTCCAGGAAGATAAAAGATAAGATTCCAACAGGCAGTGGTTTATAAAAAAAAGAACAATAACCATTGACTCATAAAGGAGAATGAGGTTTGGCTTGGTAACCACGACAAAGAGCAATTGCTTCTATATCAACCATTGCCCATCTGTGAATTCAGTTGCAGCATCAAAAGCGGATTAACTAAGGACTGAAGAACAAGAAATATTAATCGAAATGTTCATCATTTTCAATGCAAAGCTGACGAAATAGGCGGAAATTGCTAGCATGCATCTTGACCTTATTTACTGCTGTGATAGCAGTGCTTAACAATTGGTTACGTCCAGAGTTTAACTTCTTTGTAGCCAGATGTACAGCAAAGACACCTGGTACAACATTTTCAAAAAAACTGATGAACATCATGACCGCCTGTCATCGATAGAGCAACGTTTATATAGCATTGACGTAGACATCAGGTTGTCTGCTGTTCACTTGAAAAAAACAAAGTGGATCGAAAATCATGTTGCGTAACTTCTTGTGACAAGGTTTAAAAGATTTTCGTTGAAATAAGTTTTGTAAGACATGACATTTTCATCGAAACTGAACAGTAACAGCAAGTGTTACATTTTTCCTCTCTCAGTCCCATGTATCTCTATTAAAAATTGAGGCAGTTGGTCCAAAGAATACCTAGATTGTTTCACTGTACGAAACTCGGGCTGTTTTCAAATGCCTAACGGTACTTAGAGAAGGCAAAAATTCTATTTTGTAACTCATTCTGAACCGAAGATGGAAGACGCCAAATCTACACAATGGCTTGACAAAGGACTTTATTTGTATTTCGACATATTTCAAAGACTCCGACATTCTTGAAGATCCATGCTTTTCGGCAAAATAATTTCATGCCCTTCTTGTACATCCAATTTTAATATTTTTATTACAAATCCCAGAATTATTACTCAAGTCTGCAGGTTATGACAGACTACGTTCTCTCCTGTATCATAGACATAGAACCAGAAAAAGGCCCCACTTGTACAAAACACAAAAGACAGAGAACCAAGTCCAATAGTAAACGTAAGTAGGTGAAGTAGCATGCTAAAATTTCGTATCAAAGTGCTTTACCGATGAAGTCTGGATAAAGAGGCCCCGGAGCAGCACCGGGTACCTCTGTCAGTTACGTATAAAACTCAGGCAGACACCGAAGTGGCTAAATTTGTTTCAAACGTTTGATGCCCGTGTGAATAAACAGATCTCCTACTACCCTATCCTTATGTACCACCATGTCTGAAGAGCAATCCTATACGGAGCGCCATTGTCTTCCTTTGGGCAGCTACACCAAGTGCTACATCAGTCTCATCATATTCAAAGTTGTGTGTCCAATCCAGTCAGTTTCAGTTGCTTTCATCTCTTCGACAATTGCACCCTCAAGCAGTTTTGCTTTTTCGCGTACTTTGTACACTACATACTGCATTAAAAATGCTTTTCATTGTGGCTAAAGTTATTTCTCTTCCACGTGGAAAGCAAACCTTAAAAATATGCTGTTGTTTTGGATGATTTTTCTGTGGAAATTTCCTAAGTCTTTTATGTCGTGTCTTTCTTTCGTTTTTTTTATCTTCACCAGTTTCAGCCTCCTTTCATTAAAAGCAACTCTGTATTTAGTAATGGCATTTTTATCCTTGTTTGGAATTCGACTACTTAAAAATGAAATTAACTTATCACGATTTGTATTGATTCTACATTACAAATATGATGAATTCTATTAGCGTCAGCTGAAAATTGGAATGTGAGGTTGACATGTAAGGGAAGTATTGTTGTCATTGTTAGACTTGCTATTAGCATTATTTCACTCTTATCATATATGTGGTCAGTTACCATGTTATCTAATGCTACAGTTGCATTTAGTTCTTCGCTTATTGCATTATTCAATTACCATAGTAAATCTAACGCTATTACATTTAAAATCTAAATTACGCTCTTACATATATTTAAAGAAAGTCATATTTCACAATAGACCTTTTCTGCCTTTTTAACAAGAATTTCAGTCGCGTCACTTTGCTACTTTCAACAGATCAGAGCTCGAGCATAATAACTTCCTTCAAACAGACCCCAACAATTTGAAACAAATGGTGTTGCAATTTCATTTTTCTATTCAATGCACAAATATCACAAATAACTGGAAAGAATCGCTTTATAAAAATACATTACATGTAAATCACGTGCTCTTATTCACGAGAAAAAATAACACTAATTACCCCTTCAAAATAAGAAAGTGTTAGAAGTTCATATAGGAAAATGAGTCTCCCTCCCACCTGCAAAGTCTCAAGGTTAATAATAGCTATGAAATGGAAAACAAATCGTCAAAAAGGTTTCGAAAGCCAGTAGTTTAGCAAATTGGCAGCTTTCAATTACTTCCTTTCTGCTTATAAAAATGTAATGAACATGTAAAAGTTGGAACTACAGGCGAATGGCAGATGTGGTCGCGAAAAATATACTATTATAGCAAAGCGCTGGGAAATGCCAAACAACTTTGAAAGCACCCAGTTAAAGGGCGAAAAGCTCAAGGCCTCAAACAAATATTTATGCCAAGGGGGAATGGTGCAGAGCTTAGGAGGTAATGTCAACTACCTTTCAATGGCACATTGGTCACGAAGCTGAACTAGAAATTCTTTAATACGTAATTGTTTAACACACTCTAGTAATAACAATTAAACTTAAATATAAAATACATTACAAATATACATTAATCACAGCGAAAACTACAGCCATACTGAAAAAAGAATATGATTGCGTCTTAATAAAATCTTGTATGGTCCACAAAAAATATTTTTTCCACTTAAAATTACAACGCAAACCAAAGCTGGTTTTCTTCACCGTCCAGAGATTGACATGGGCTATTTCAAACGTGTGCGGCCCAATAACCCTAACATTGTTACATAAAATGAGAAAGAATCAATAGCTGAACTATAAAATTGTTTACCAGATAAAAATATACGCGCTTCATTAACAAATATATCAGCTTTCATCCCGTACGACAAGTAAATATGAATTAATATTGAGGCAGTTCAATATCATCTACCCAATTTCTTGAAACATACTCTGGTATTCAAATAACGAATCATTTACAGTTAATTTAAACTTTTGCCTTGGGCTATTTTTAGGAAGTTATCAATTTCGGTGTTATGTGACAGCAAAATGACGTAAATGTGTATAGCATGAGCACCACGAATCACAAAAAATATTGTCGTAATCATTAGTGTTGGACCATAATAAATACTACGTACAAATACATTTCTCACTAAAATCCAAATGGAAAAAATCCCCCTTGAAAAAAATACTCCCCAAAACCTAGTAACAACTGGAACACAAGAGTTCCCATGAAAGCAATGCTTGTACGCTTATGCTATTTCTTCGCTCTTGAATATACGAAACATACCTGACTATTCTCCGATATCTGGTGGTTTTTCATACCTGCATCTAAAACAATGCTGTTCCCTGCGAAAAATATTTCCCCCTTTTAAACTTATTATCAAAATCTGGTCTTCTAACATGTGGCATATTTCAAGCCTGAAGCGTAATTGATGCTGCCTGCAATCCATACGTTTTCACATTGATGGATTTTGAGGAAGGTTTCAAATGTCAGGCAGGCGATGCTTCGGTGATGGTTAAGTACCAATATCTCCTGTACATAGATGATGAATTCCTCGACCAAGACCATTCAACTTGCACATAGTAATAGCATCGGTTTGACATTAAGGAATCATTGGAAAAATTGCCAATCAGCAGTAGAAAGTTGACTTCCTTTTCCCTTGTGCTTTTTCATCCCTAAGAAGGCCTTTCAGAAAAAAAAGAGTAACAAGTATTTTTTTTTAACGATGAAGAACCATACGAGGCACAGTCACTAAATGTATGGAACTAAGAAAAGTAAAGGAAAAAAATGGAGAGAAAAAAAATATGATCAAGACAAGAGCAAAGTGCTGACCATAGACTAAAACACATTAAAATATATTAAATAATCGTATTATTATCATCATCATCATTATTATTATTATTAATAATATTATTATTATTATTATTATTATTATTATTATTATTATTATTATTAATATTATTATTATTATTTTCTCATTTTGGACAGGCTGTTCTTTTTGCCGAATAACATCTCTTGGGCTAGCCACAACTAGCAGCCAATGGCCAAGAGGTTTCTTTCACCTTACATCTCCAATACTTTTCGAAGTATCCTGGCTGTTCCCAACAAGGCTGTTTTTTGTACCACCCCAACACCTAATTCAATATCTAGTTTTTCCATGCATCCATTGAAATCTTTGCTTACGCATCCCATAGCACCTATTACCACTGGTACAACTAGCGCTTTTCTCAACGACCAGAGTCTTATCAATTCCCTCTTTAGGTTTTGGTATTTTTCAACTTTTTAATTTTCTTTGTCATGCACCCTATTATCTCCTGGAACCGCAACATCAATGATTATGCATGACTTCGTCTTTTTCTCTACCAATACCAAATCAGGTCTCTTAGCCTCAATTACGTTGTCGCACTGGATATTCATGTCCCACAATAATTTCACTTTATCGTTTTCTACTACTCCCTCTGGGCAATGTTCGTACCATTTTCCCTTC
>RDPX01000001.1:10040061-10071605 GCA_003991215.1 Morbakka virulenta | reverse complement strand
ATTATTTCTTTTCCTGCAATTTTTCTCCATTCAAAGTAGGTTTGTTCAGTCACGTTTCTCATAGGGTTCTTTTGAGCGATGTAAAATGCTCTTAGTACATTGTTGTAATCCTCTGTAGACCATCTAACTCTAGTTTCTTTTGACCTTGTGGGCATCACTGCAGGTTCAGGGTTAGGGATATCCTGGTTCTGATTACCTTGCAGATCATTCGCAGTGGAGGAATTAGACCGAGTCGTATACTTTTCGACCTCAGGCTGGTCTCTCCCTGAGGAACGCGTCCCTTGTTGACCCGCGCGACGGGCGAGGCGGCATGATTTACTTCTCGTTTTCATAACATATTTCAATGCATTTTAGCCTTACTGCCAAGGGGCTGGGTATTCCGCGCCAGTCGCCACCTGGTATTTCAGGCCCACGCGGATTTATTATTATTATTATTATTATTATTATTATTATTATTATTATTATTATGGAAAGCCTTATGAGTGCTGGCAGAATGGAATTGTTGGCATATAATTTCCATTTTGCCAGCACTCATAAGGCAGGTAAAGTGTAAATTTGCCTGACTTTGCACATAACTGCCAGCGCCTGGTGGGCGATTACAAGACACACTGACACCTACTGACCATGTTAGATGGAATGAAAATTATTCTGCATTATGTTATCGAAGTGCTAAACCACAATAATCATAATTAAAAAAAAGAAAAAGAAAATAAACTACTACCCGGACATTTATGAAATAATTTGACCATCTAGGTCTCAGCCCACAGGAATGTTTGCCCTGTCAGGCCTATTTCATCAACAATAGGCTCTTCCCGACACCAGTTTACAAAAAGGTTTACACTTCTCTTCCAACGAGTGTCAGAAAAATACTCTAGTTTTTGTGCCAAGGCCTCTTTTACATTTACTAATAAAATTCAAAAGTGAAAGTCATTTAAACGAGACCAGTAACATTTGCTCTAAAACACTGCATGAATATACTGAATCTCCATTAATGGCAGAAGATGTTATGTACAAGCAAAGTGACAAAATTACCACTGACCCCAGCTATGGCTAATTTTTTGTAGGTTTATATTAAAAACAAATATTTGAGTCTACACAAAATGTAGATGTTTTTACGTACTACAGATTCGCCGACGACAATTTGCTATAATTAAAAATCAAGGCAGCACCAAGTTTAACCCCAATAATCTTCATCCATCGCCAATGTTTACTACTGAGAAAGAACAAGATGGCTGTTTACCGTCTTTGGATATTATGGTACACGAGACTACAAGTCCAGTTACCACAGTAATTTAAACATAGTAACGCTGTCTTAAAACTAAATGATTAGATGTTTTCTGGACTGTAATCATCGTCACAGGGTGGTTGTGCTTTCATTCGTCTAACAGTACTTTATACAGAGTACCCCAGCCTTCAAATTTAACGATTACACGTTCAAATCGAGATAGTCCAGACTATTATCATAAAACCTGTCAAATTGGGATTTTTATCCCCTTTCTTGCTATGTTTTCTGTCCATCAATAAAATTTAGCTCATATGTAGTAAAATGATGGGGCTTCAGGCTCAATATCTGTTACCTTTCAACGCATATTAAAGAGCGTATCGTTATAACAAGTAAATGGAATATTCAAATAGACTGTCACTGAGTCCATACAGTGTCTATGTCAATTTCAATCAGGTTTTAGTCAAATAATTACCCTGAGCTTCCATAACCAATGTGATCTGTTCATCTTCTTCTTTCTCTCTGTTGGTATAAAAGAGAAAAAAGTTTCATAAACTGGCTATCCAGCTCGATACGCAGCTCTGATAAACAACAAAAATCTGTCAAGTTTACTGCAAATTCGGAATCTGCTTTAACATCTTTTCTGTAAACAGAAAAAATTGAGCTATCTCCACAACTGTCAAGGATGCGGGTAAAGGCTGATGACCTGACAATTTTCTGGCAAGGAAGGCAATATTTTGATCTCTTATTCCCGGAAATCGCATCAAATCCGATGTATATAAACCCCTGTTTGGTGCACATTAGCGGTCAACAGGTCATCGATTAATAAATATTTTTCTTTTACATATTTTCTGTGTTCGGACTGTGCACTGGTACGGAATATATTTCTAAATTAGTGCATACGTTCTCAGCAGAACTACTTGACGCCAACTAATGGTTTGTGACAAGTTCCAAAGTTCTCAATGAGAGTAAATCGTGTCTGGACACACTCAGGTTATTATCAAAGTGAATAATAAAGATAAGAACTGCTCCACCGTATAGCCACCAACTAAGTCCTGAAATGGGAAAAAACATTGGTCTGAACAAAAATTGTGATAATGGAGATGTTTTTCACGAGTTTAGGAAAATACAAGAGTGTTCTTGAACTATTAGTTCGTACGATCTTCAAACAGAATATGATTAATAAAAGGGAAAAACTGCAAGAAAATCAATGAATGATGGAATATTACATCGAACAATAACTGGGTGCAAACAAGATGAATAGTAAGTGACTGTATTTCATACAATGTCAGCAAACAAACTTGACTATCTTTTACAATATAATAAACACCACGTCAAACTATGAAGCAGTTTAATTAACATTATTAAGGGTGTGGAGCACTAGTAGTCCAAAAGTGTGCATGACTGATAAAATCTATGACCAAGGTATTGGTATAGGTAACAATCCAATTTAATTTGAGTTACAAGAGTATTAAATAAGGCCATTGCAGACCCAACAACGCAACTTAAAAAACAACGGAAGACCTAATATTGGAAATTTTCTAAAATTTCACTTAGTTTGCCACTAACTTTATGACAATTTTATTCCTATGGAATGCACGTGCAGTTCTTAATGCTGATTTTTTTGTTGCTTCCTTAAATAAGCACGTTTTTCTATTGTTTTATTTTTCGATTCAAATTCTAAAGAATTTATATGGTAAAAGTAAAATTTAAACAATTTACTATTCCATGGAATTTAAATGTGCTTGTCTGGAAACTTGTCTTAAAAAAACAGGCCAAAATAACTCGGCACAAAAGTTGTGTATTGATTGTATCAGTATCAAATGTGCTGAGGCAAGGAAAACGCCATTTTTCCCAAGGTAACACTGTAAGTAAACAAACAAACAAATCGCGGTTATTTTGTTGTTGTTTCCAGGATGATAAGGATGATGATGAAATTAATATACCTGACTCGATCCTCTTCTAGCTTGTCAACAATGCTACTTCGCTTGTACACAAAAGAAACCATTTTTTCTAAGAGTTCGTTTTCTCTGCGTCGATCAGCATTACTCTTTAATCGATCTGTGAATACAAATAAAGTAACATTTAATGGCAGAAAACAACAAAACGCATATCAGTCTCCATAACTATAGAAGCGTTCTGAGCTAGCGTATATATGCAGGGGTGAGTTTTTTGCATCTGTTTGTTTATCTGGAGCTGATGAGGCCTAAAGCTCGGTCTGGGAGTTAAAAGGGATTGGTTGTGGTGGAAAACGATGGTGTACTCAAACAGGAGGGTAAGCAAAATCGTTGCGAGACGGAAATGGCTCATGCCTAGCCAGTCTTCTCTCTCCCGCTTGCCTTTTTCTTGACCAGTAAAATCCACACATGTGGCAAAATTAGCAACCACCTCTGACTCTACATTACGATGAATACGATTTAGGCCCATGCATGAATTCCTGGCTTTTCGTCAACTTTTCCATTGAGAAACGACGACATTGTTGTTTTCTATTTTAGCCGTATGACAAACCTATTAGCAAGCCAACTGAGAAATACTGAATAACTGTAATTACTTATACTGTACCATGTAGCTCTCGTTTTCTGATGAATAGAATTAATGGTCAACGTTCAATATGCTGATCAACCATTTGCTCCCATACTTGCTCTTACACTTTGTCTTGCTCAGTATTCTTGACATTAATGACAATGCTCATATTAGACTATGCTATGGTCACTGCTTTTGTAGTGGTTTGAACACTCTCGGAAATCAAAATCTCTAGCCTCTGAAAGCCTGCATACCCACATCATTGCCCCACGTGATAGTTTAAATGGCAATTGATTGGGGCTCTTTGTATGGAATGAACACATTCATAAGTTCCAAGCTGAACTGAAGAGCTGATAAACTGCGAAGTAAGTGTCTGCAGATTAAGCTTACATCATATATCTGCAATGACCTTTCTCAACTACATCCATCCTGCCGTAGTCCTTTTAGGGTGGTCGTTCTGCAGGCTCCTAACTGTATCTGCACATNTGGTCACTGCTTTTGTAGTGGTTTGAACACTCTCGGAAATCAAAATCTCTAGCCTCTGAAAGCCTGCATACCCACATCATTGCCCCACGTGATAGTTTAAATGGCAATTGATTGGGGCTCTTTGTATGGAATGAACACATTCATAAGTTCCAAGCTGAACTGAAGAGCTGATAAACTGCGAAGTAAGTGTCTGCAGATTAAGCTTACATCATATATCTGCAATGACCTTTCTCAACTACATCCATCCTGCCGTAGTCCTTTTAGGGTGGTCGTTCTGCAGGCTCCTAACTGTATCTGCATATCCTATCGTTCATGGACATCTTCTCACTTGAGGCCATACCGCTTCGGATTTGTTTTAATTCGATGCCCTCGCGTCCTGTTACCAGCAATTTTTTTTCTGCAACTTTTCTGATATCTTTATTTTTCTTCGTGCGGTAGACAACCATACCGTTAAATTCTTCGCTTTACCATACCTAAGGAAATCGGTTTCAATTTTACTTCTTCTCTAATGCACTAATTCCTGACATGATCTTCCCATTACAAGCTGTGAACATGAACAAATTGCCATATTTTCATCTCCGCTTTTCTATTTGTTTCTGTGTAACTGGCCAGGTTTCGTTTTCAAACAGGAATGCAAGTCTGAATGATGTCTTACACAAGAAATCCTTACGTTTAGTTGCAGTCTCATTGTCACCTAGTACTCCTGAAAACGTTCCCTACTTGTTTCACGGAGGAACTTTTTTCTTAGCTACTTCACCTCTACAATGTCCCTCTCTATCCAATATGGTTACTGAGTATTGAAATTCAATACTGGTGGCAGTTCAGTGAAATCTTCCTGGCAGGTAAATTCTTCAGAGTTATATTTCTACAATTTTTGTAGATGGCACGCGCTCCGTCTTGGTTGACTTACCTTGAGTCCAGTATCTTCCTAATATTCTCTCCACGCCTCTAAGCACTGTCCACCCCCCCTCAATTTCTCTATTGCTCAGAATGAGGTCATCCGCAAAGAGCCTGGCACAAGATGAGTTTTCCTCTATATCATCCGTAAAGGTATCAGTGATGATAATAAAAACCAATGGGCTCAATGCTGATACAGGTTGCTGTGACTGATGTTGTACATTCTCAATAAATATTTTAAATTATTCCGATATACTCCTCAGGTATCTGCTTATTCCTAAGACGTTACCAAATGAGGTCTTTGGGCACTGTGTCATATGATTTCTTCAGATCAACAAAAAACATGTGGAGATTTATATGGTACTTTCGGATCTATTCTTGAAAAATTCTCAAAGAGAACATGGGATGTACCGCTGACTTGCCTCTTATATACATATTGACTATCCGATATTTTAACTAATTGTCTAAAGCGTGCTTCCACTGTCCTCTCACAAATTTTGAGACAGTTTAAAGGGCTCACTCATGTGTACCCTAACATTTTAACTATCAACATTGGAAACTTGTCTTGTCCAGTAGCTTTGTCTCCTCTAACCAGTGTCACAGCCACCACTACTTTTTGAACCCTCTCCAACTCATTTCTTCTGTTACTTGTGTCAAATAGTTGCTTAACGTAATCTATTCATCTGTTCTTGGTATCATCAGCTTCCCACAGCAATTTCCCACCCCTGTCCTTCATAAGCTTCTTTTCATCAATACCCGGGAGGTTCGTTTTTTTGTCTTAGCTAACATGAAGTGGTTGCTGGCTCTATTTCTTTCTATAGTTCTTCATAAACCCTTTTCCTCACCTACTTTCACTTTTGCTTCCCTATAACTTTTTCTGTATTCCCCTCCTTCCTGTCTATGACCTATATATTCTTTCATGGTAGCCCTTTTTCGGCTGTAAAATGCCTCCCTCTTCTCACCAACAGCCTGTTGCACCTCCGCCGTCCACGACCACGATTCCTTCTCTAGGTATGTACCAGGCTTTGACATTCTCAGTTCCTTCTTGGCTAACACAACTACGCTTAAATATGTGTTTTCCCATATCGCTTCTTCTTCCTCAATGTACTTCACGATGATCTCGGTCAGCTTCTCGAGGTACTTTCCAGTCTCCTTTTTTTTCAATTTCCACCATCTTATCCTCGCCGGTCGATATCGCCCTGTCTTTCTCCTCTTCTTAACCTCCAAATCAGTAAGCAGACGTATGTGCTATGTAGCTATAGACTTGCCAGGATCACCTCCGAGTCTTCAACATGTCGCAATGGTTCTTTCGTTACTAGAATATAAAGTCGAGAACACAGCTATGTATCCCACGTCTGAACGTTAACAGATGCGTAGCCTTCTGTTTGAAGAAGCCATTTGTTAATACCAAGTTTTATTTTCGAAAAATAATCAAAGTTCTCTTTCCATCCCTTTCTCTAACCTAGCGTTTCTCCTCCATGCCATTTCCCATACCCTGATCTCTCCTTTTCTATATGGCCATTCAGGCCTCCTGCCAATATCAGCTGCTCATAACGTGTTGGGGGGCTAACTACATCTTTTAACTGGCTCCAGAACTTCATCATCTCTTTCAGACTGCATCCCTGCTGTCGAGCATATGCTGAGATATTTCAATTCTTCCCAGGTGTTACCAGTTACAACTTTTTTAATCCTATATAACTTCATCTCTACATCAATAACTTTTATCATGCTAATAAATGCTCAGGGAGATGCCTGCTATATTCTTTGCTATGTTCCCTCCACTATAATAGCGTTTGCATACACATCATACATCCTGGCTTTAATTTTCAACTTTCCCTGAGTTCAGTGTGTCGCCTACAATGTGAATGTCCTGCTCACTGTCATGACCGCCGCAATCTTCCTGCTCTTTACAGCCAGAGCCTCTACATTTCATTTTGCTCCTCTTGTCTAATTTTCACAGAGAAGTTATCGGGGGGGGGGGGAAGACTGGCTCCGCTGTGTGTCGCTTTATTCGGGGAATGCCGTAGCATTCACTGATATTCTGTTATTGGACTTCTGTATAGCATTTTGTTGCAAGATTTCACTTACCAGATGTCTTACCTGACGCCAAACCTTCCGTATTTATTCGGACGTGGGGCCGGCGTGGGTTTCCTGCACAGCAAAACTTCAGGCCAAATGTTCTATAATGTAAATCCTCGATTCAGCACTATGGCCGCTAATTTCAAATCTTTTTGAGTGTGCGTTAACTCGAGAAGGGCAATTTATCTGGAGGGAGCTAATAAAATAAACCAACTTTTATTGCTTTTGTAATTTTTTAACACAAAAAAACCCTTAAGAAACATAAATTAAAACAGAAGGTAGCAATATATACGGTAAATGTAAAGTGTATGTACACAAATGTTAATCAATTTCTATGTCGAGAAAATTGTCATCCATGTTATATTCATCTGATCATGTAATTCATCTGTAGCTCATTCTTCATCCAAACTAGTAAAGGTCACGGAAAGAAATGGATTGGTAGCATTTTCCAAATTCTTGCAAACCTTCATTCGAGATAACAGCATTTCTCTTCCATATACACAAGGCTGACTTTCCTTAAAGCAATGTAGTAGGTCGCCCTCTGAACCATCAATGCTGACATTCAGTGCACAGGCTTTAAAGAATAATTGATTACATCTGTTAGTAATGAAGCCCACGATTCCAGGATTCATTCAATAATTCTATGTTGTGGAGGCGCCTTGGGATTACATCCACGCGTTTCGTTTCAAATTACTTCTTCCATACGTCGCTTGTACTATTTTTCGGTCTGACTTGTTTTAAAAGGCTTAATCCATCACATATCAGGAGCCTGATCAATTTTCGATGATTTTGAGAATGCTGCAACATCACTATCCATTCAAACGAGTCTCATGCTAAAATCTTTTTGGTATAATATATTTTTAAATCATGGTTCAGCCAGTCGTCTTGTGATAATGCCATTAAACAGCAGGAATTAAACCTCTCAGTGAGTGACTTTGATTTACGTTTCACATATTTAAACACAATAAACGGTTATACTTTGGTTCTGTCTGCTTTATTTGTTAAACAAACTGACACGTACTTGTCTTATCTACTGTTGTTTCAGACACTGTCCATCCAAACTGGAGTCTCATCCATCGCAATGATGTAATATTGTAAACAGTTGTTCTTCGTAGCCGTGTATCTTGCGAGTTTCGCTTATGCAATGCAGGATTTTCGACACACACACACACACACACACACACACACACACACACACACACACACACACACACACACACACACACACACATATATATATATATATATGTTTGTGTGTATGTGTGTGTGTGTCTGTCTGTCTACCCGTCTTTCACGGCAATGCAAAGGATTGATGATAATGGTCCCAGAGGAGAAAAGCACAACAAGGTACAAAAAAAGTGCCTGTTTTAGAAAGAAGGTTGCCAAATGTGTTACCTTATTATTGGAAGAAAAAAGTTCTGAGGTACGGCTGAGTAATCCTGCTAAATGTATACTGTTATACAAACAAGTATAGTATCCAAGAGCAAAGCAAACTCACCATCTTTTTCTAGAAGCTGTCTAAGTTCAGATTCAATGGATTTCTGGTTTTGCAAGTAATCATGTTCCTGGCACCTGCAAATGCAAAGTAATGAAAACACTATTTTACACCTTCTATTGTAAAATCCTGTTTACCTAGCAGTGTATTAGAGAAACCTTGAAGAAGAAATGTTTCCAATCAAATTTATACACCTGTGTAACGATCTTACTATTTATCCGAGAAGTATTAGAAGTAGTAAAATGGCATTATTATTCTTCTTCTTCTTCTTCTTCTTCTTCTGCAACCGATCCCATTTATATATGGGATCACTGTCCCTCGAGTCTCTTCCATTCTTTTCTATCTCCTACTTGATGTTCATAGTTTTTCCCCTGCATATCTTCCTTTAGTCTGTCTTTCCATCTACATTTAGGTCGCTCTCTTCTTCTGTGTCCTGGAACTTCCATTCCCATCACTCTTCTTCCAGCATAGTCATCCTCTTTTCTCATGACATAAGCATACCAATTCAGTCTTCTTTCTTGCATCTTCGAGCTTATTTCAGCTACCATCACTTTTCTTCGTATCATCTCATTCCTGATTTTATCTCTCCTCGTGACTCCACACATCCTGCGTAACATCGTCATCACTGCAACATTCATCTTCTTCTCCTGTGCTTTCTTCACTTCCCAGGTTTCACTGCTGTGTAGCATTGCTGGGTGCACAACTGTTTTGTACACCTTTCCTTTCAGCCTGGCATTCATCTTCTTGTCGCACAGCACAACTGACAACTTTCTCCAGGTGTTCCATCCACATTGGATCCTATGGTTTACCTCTATGTGGAGCTCGCCATCTTCACTCACATGCATCCTCAGATACTTGAAAGCTGGAATCCTCTTGATAATTTCCTCATCCATCCTCATGTCGTCAAGGTCTTCCAAGTTGTTAAGCTAAAGATATTCCGTTTTCGTTCTACTTACCTCAAAACCATACTCTTCTAGAGCTCACTTCCATCTTGATAGTCACCTTCGAAGTTCCGCCTATGTCTCGCAAACTAATACAATATCATTGACAAATAGCATTGTCCACGGGGCATCGCTCCGAACACCTTAACTAATGACACCAATTATGAGATCGAAGAGACAAGGACTGAGAGCAGAGCCATAATACAGTGCGACTCGGATCGTAAACTCATCTAAGATACCAACACAGCTGTTAACACATGAGGTAACTCCATCGTACATATCTTGAACCAGACTAATATTCTTTTCACTTACTCCTTTTTCTCTCATGCATCGCCAAACTTCCGACCTTGGGGCTCGATCATATACTTTTCCGAGGTCTATGAATGCCACATATAGTCCTTTTTGTTTCTCACGATACCTCTCCAACAGATGTTTCAGTTCAAAAATCGCGTCAGATGTCTGCCGTCCTTTAATGAATCCAAATTGGTTTTCAGAAACTTCGGTCTCACTCTCAATCCTTCCTGCTATTATCCGTTCCCAGAGGTTCATAGTATGTGATAAGAGTTTGATCCCATGTAGTTGGAACATTACTGTATATCGCCCTTATCTTTATACTGGGGTATCATGGAGCCCTTTCTCCATTTAGATAGCATTTTCTCCTGTGAGAAGATCTTTCTCATCGCCAGTATATCTATACCAGCATCAACAAGACATTTCCAAACTTCGATTGGGATGTTATATGGGCCTACTGCTTTGTTCACCTTCATTTCTTTTAATCCTCTCACTACTTCCATACGACTTATGTTCTCTGTTTGCCTTTCATTTGGCATTCCTTCGCAGCCTGGTAGTCTCGAGTTTTCTTCATTTAGAAGGCCTTCAAAATAATTCTTTCATCTTCTCTTGATATTTTCATCATCGTAAAATACATTCCCATTTTCATCTTTCATATGTCTTATGTGTGTCTGGTCTTTTGTTTTTATGTCTCTTGCTTTTGCAATCTATAGATCCTCTTCTGCCCTTCTACTGTCTTTTGCTCTTCGTACATTTCTTCTCTCGCTTCTGCTCTAGTAGTGGCCACCGCTTTCTTTGGAGCCTTGTTTGCCGCTTTGAGTCTTTCTTTATTGATCTAATTTCTTTTTTTGTAGTACTCCTTTTTAGCTTGTTTCTTCTCCATAATAACTTCTGTCACTTCTTCATTCAACCACCATGTCTCTTTGTCATCAGGAGGGCCTTTGCCCGATGTCTTTCCAAATACTTCTTCTCCTATTCTTAAGATCTTTTGTGAGTTGTACTGCCACCATTCTTCTACATCATCTTAAAAGTCAATATAACTTAATACTCTTTGACAGAAGTTATCTCTCAGTTCTGCATCAATTCATTTTTCACCACTTAATCTTCGGTGGTGATATTTTCTTGCCCTTTCTTGCTTTCTTGATGTTTATCTCTTCAACAACAGGATGGTGCTGTTTTGCTACTCCTTCTCCTTTGATGACTTTGCAGTTCTTAACTTCGCTCATTTAATCTCTTCTGTACAAAATATAACCAAGCTGGGTTTCATGGCCTCCGCTAGCATATGTTATGTAATCTCTCTTACAATAAAACGAATCCAATATTGCCATATCATAGGCAACTACAAAGTCAATCACTTTTTTTCCCTTCGTTATTATTCGTTCCCGTACCATACCCACCATGAATTCTCTCAATTGCCCTGTTATTTGATCCTATAGGCCTGTTCAAATCACCTACCACTGCTACTCTCATCATCGGGTATATCAGAAACCAAACCATCTGGGTCTTTCCAAAATTTGACCATTTCTTCTTCATTGCAGCCAACTTGCGGCGCGTAAACACTAATTATATTTAAAATTATTTCTCCTATTATCATTTTCACAACCATCATTCTATCATTCTGCCTTGTCACACTAATGATATTGTCTTTGTGGTGAGTGCTTAACACAACTCCATTGCGACAGTTTAAATCAGTTACATGTTGGGATGACATCGTGCTCTTGCTACTAATTTACCATGAACATCCTCTGCAACATACCCTTCCCCTTCCCCACCCCTCCGCCAAAAAAGGAAAGAAAAGACATTTAGTGAAATTTGAATGTGTTCTGTATGAGAACTAACAACAAAAGTTTGATAGGTTATTCAATAACGCTTACTCACTAGGTACTGTTACACTTTTATCAGCATTCTGACACTGCGTTCATCCCAAACCCAACCAAAACTACCAGTTGTATTTAGCAAACTTTCATTGAGGCAGTTTTAGGAGAATTGCTGCCTATCAAGCCACTTATTGACAGTTTCAAAATAAAAACATGGTAAACTGTCCACGTTTCAAAATAAAAACATGGTATTAGGAACAAGGCTATGGTTCTCCGGCTGTTATTTGATCTTTGAAATAGGACTTCCATTGGCAGGTGATATCCAAATTTCAATGTTTTAAAATCGCAAATTAAGCTAATACAGAAAAAAAATTTGGAGTTTGCCCTGCAAATTGCATGGAAATAACAAACAAAGAACCAGCAAATGTTTGGTTCTTGGGAAAGGACTTCAGTGATTTCTTTGGACAAAATAATCACTTTCATCTGCCTGCCATATAAAGAAAGAAGAATATAGGTTTCACTGGGCGTTGTAAAAAGTTATTTGGGGCACAAAAGTCACCTTAAATCTTATCCAAAGCTGGGTTTTAATAGGGAATTTGAACACTGCAACGAATACGTGCGGTACGAATTATAAAAGTAAAGTATGTTAATAAAACCACGAATACCCTAATTGCAACCAATTAAATTATGTTTATACGGTGAGGAATAACACAGTGTGGCTAAAAATGCTCCGGAAAATACAGTGGTAACCATTTTATGATAGAGCAATAACCAGTTTCTATAGGAGAAAAATAAAGCCCATGACTGAAAACCAACTGTGCGTGACGGGCCAAGGTCATGTGTTATTCATTGCACCCTTACACACTTTTTTATGCAAAACGTGGAATATTACTTTGGTAGAAATCTTGGCAACGACGAGTTCCAGATTTCCGAATGATATTGACTTCATACAAAATACATAAATATGGCTCAGTACCCTGGGCAACTCTGGCCAAATTATAAACTTTGCTCATAAATCTTAAGCTTTATGCACTCGTATAACTTCAAAAACACACGTGAGATCATTGACCAGTTACAACACTTACGACCAATTTAACATAGCCTTATGTATTGTCAGAATAGAAAATGAAAAAAATGAGAAATCTTACAAACGCACATGTACTGAATGTGTGTACTGAACCTTACTGAGAAACCAGGTATTCACGTGTCCGTACTTGTGGCAATCATGTAATAAATAATCAAGAAAATTCCATTTCGCTCAATAAATCAAAACTGACGGGCTTGGAGAAAGTAATGTGGCGACTAGGTACACTAACCTAATTATTCAGTTTAGAGGTAAGTAGTGTATCTGCTAATAATATATCTGATCAAGCAAACGTTGTTGCTCTTGACATTTCTAAAGCATTTGAAAGGGTTTTGAAAGCATGGCTTTGGAGAAAACTCCAGTCCCATTATGTTTCTAGTAACATGGTATACATCATCTCTGCTTTTCCTTATAATAATAAGATAACGGTTGTTCTTGATGGGCAGACGTTTTGAACTGTTACATTAAGGGCGCTGTTCTCGGATGGTCCGCCCTAGCCCCCAACTATTTTCTTATTTTTCATAAACGACTAGCCCGGTCTAATCATCCATCAGCTTGCAATTTATGCACATTCCTCTACTCTGTATACATGCCTAGGTAAATTTGACGAGACATTGCATAAGATTGAGATGCCTGCTAATCTTGAATATGACCTTCGGACTGTTGTTCAAAGCGACAAAGAGCGGCTGGTAATATTTAACTCTTTGAAAACGTAACTTCTCTTAATTATTAAATTCAGGTACCCCGTATTTACACATGTTTTGATGGTTCTGACTTCACTGAGAGCCGGTTTTTTTACAATTATGGAAAGGCTTCTTACGGCGGACTTATATAAAGTCAATTTCCAAGTCTGCTGGAATAAATATTGCTTGACTTTTACGTTTTAGGAGTTATTTTGCAGAAACTATACTTCTAGTACTATTCTCCCTTGCATTGAGTACGGTTGTCAAATTTAGATAGGTAATCCAGTAGACTGTCTTTAGTCTGTTGGATTGCATCTGACGTCAAATCTATAAAGCTACTGGCATCGCTTAATTTTGAAATGACGACGTTTCTTATCGTAATTCCATGGCCATTGTTATATCTATTAGATTTGAACTCGGCTTTCTTTAGTTTTCAGTAAAAGTAAAAATTTTCCAAAAATAATGTTCAAGAGCCTTTTCCCTCGCACCTGTGAAATTGTCTACAACAAAGTAGCCTTTGTCTTCAGCATGATCTCCAATCTTTTGTCTTAATGTTCATCATTAGCCGTCGTCTATTTAACTTCTGTTATTACTTTCTGGTGGCTCCTATCATTTAATGGTCTTATAACTTGCTTATACTTAAAAGATATCTAGATTAACTCTTCTGCCAACTCCTAAATGGTAGTCCAATAAAATTTAAGATAGTGCAACACGAAAAATCTACTTACAGGTATATTAATTCGTTTTCCCTTCTTAAAAGTCTGTTTTTCTCAGTAACAAGATTAAACCATTCAACCATATATTCTTCTTCGGGTTCTCCTATGAAACGAAATGTTGATGTATCGTTATAAGCAAATGGTATAAGATGAGTATTAGAACGCATAATATCAGTAATCAAATTTGTGTTTCTCCGGCACAAAACTGACCAGATCCCTTATTCTATTCGTGTATTCACATAAAAGACAAACCTTAAGAAAAACAGTAAGACAGCAGAGGGTATGTTTCACTGGCGGCGTTACGTCCTTCCATTTACCAGGTCACATTTTCTGTTTGCAACATGAATGGCAGTTACTCACTTAAGCTAGGTCACTGGCAAAGTAAAAATACTTGGCGGTCATTGCTATAAAAAAAATTGTTTGAACGGCTCCTTGCACAGCTGATAGTCAAACTAGTTCAAACTACGCGCATGATAGCGTATCAACGTGTCTTAAATGCACTATACACCATCCATTTTATGGTACGTCCCACTGAAACACCAACGAGCTTCCACAGCTTTTAACCGATCAATGGTGGTTTAATCTAGGTCTTTTAAATTAAAAACAACGTTGGATGCTCTCAGTAGTGCCACATTCAGATTGGCCAATATTTGAGGCCAATTTTGTGACAAAACGTTTTAGTTCAGCTGACTGTAGTCTATTGAAAAACAAAATACTTGCAAGTTAGTTGGTTACCTGAGAATTAGTTGGCAAGCAAAGAGTGAAACCGAGTGTTTTGCAGTACAGTTTAAGGTAACGGTATTTTATCGATCTCACAATTCTAAAGCCGCGTATCCGTGTGAGCTGTAAAACAATTAGAATTCAAACCATACGGTGCGTCTAAGCTGCATGGGGGTATGTAGGTATCTAAATAGCCTTTGGGGGCGATGGACAGTCCTGACGGATGCTGGAAGGAACAGTGACATTGATCGCAAGAAACACAAGCTGAAGCATTTTGCTGCGTAAAAACTCTTAGGTTGCTGCTGCCGAACATACACTATTTATAAAACAACAAGCTGATGCATTATACCACTTACTTAGTTGCAAACACCTTGTCCACTTGGCTTAATGCACATCAGCATATCGTAAAAAGTAATTTGTAAGAATGAAAAGTTAAAACCATTTCAAAATTTCTTGCAACTCTTTAAACTACGGCAACATTTCATGAAAAAATACAATTAAATTCTTGAGAGATAAGAATACGCTTTGACAATTACTTCAAGCTATCCTGTTTTGACACTAATTTCAGGGGAACATAACAGCTTCACCCAAAATTTTAAATTCATATTTGTCTTGATTCACCCCGGTTCCTAACTTTTACAACCTCAAAACTTGATTACATTAGTAATAGCAGTGTTTTCAGTCCCGTGGTGTCAAGATTAACTTTTACGGAAAAAATGCATGACGTCAAAGTGATGTGACCTTGATGACGGGTTACGGTAAATCCTCATTTCATCTACACCCCCGTCTTTTTAAGGCACCCCGTCAAAATGTGCAAATGTTGGTAATGTTATATGTTAATATGTTTACATTGTTCACCTTGCCTGCCTTATACCATTACTGGTGCAGGAATTGGATACCATTGTTGACCACTGTTCCCTGTCTACAGCCATGTCTGGTGTAAGGTTATATTTTCGCAGGTCAGAGTTGATCTTACCCATCCATTTAAACTTAGGTCTACCCCGTGGACGGCTACAAGCAACCTTCCATTTCCAGTGAACTTCTAGTTATCCCGTTATCTAGTTATTTAGTTATCTGGTCCTTATCTCGGCGCAAAATATAACCATACCATGACAAGCGTCTCTTAGCAACACAGCTCATGATCAATGTTATATGTTAATTTATGTTAGTAAAAATGATTCAAAAGAATAGCTATTTTTGAGCTTTGAAATAAACCCAATATACTGCTTACCCGATAATTTCTCTCTCAGCATTTTCTCCATTGCGACCCCCTTCTTTTCCAGTTGTCTTTGCTGCTTTTCTATTTCCCTTAACTCTATATGAATCTCTTCCCTTGTAAGCTTTTCTTCACTTATTGTTTCAACTATACTTTGTTGTTCTTTCCGCGTTGCCTCTGTTTCTAAGTGAGGTTTCGTAGTTTGGTCTCCCTCATAATCTATGGGTGAATGATTTTGAGTTAATGGAACAGCTGCAGACACAGGGGCTGCAGGAGGATCAGGTGCCTTCCTCTTTGATACATGTGTTGTACGTTTATCTGGTAATTTGGATTGTTTCGTTTGATTTTGGTTCTCGAATGCCCGAACTGATTCAGGTGTTGGTGGTAAAGGTCTTGCTGGTGGACCTTTACTCTGATTTTCTAATGGTTCGTTTAGGTCAGTAAAACTCGGAAAAGTACTGTCATCTCCTGTATCGTCTCTTTGGCCATCAAACACTTGTGCCACATTATTTCCACTGTCAACATCTTTGTTATCGATAAATGACGTAAAGGAGGAATTTTGCTTTACATCACTGTTCGGTTTGCTGGTTTTAGCCTTGAACAAACCTTTTTTCTTCTTCTCTTTAAACATCACGTCATCAACTACATTAGCAGCAGTTTCATTACTAATTAATGAATTAACGTCCTGCTGATCATGACTTTTGTCGGCTAGGGAAGGCACTTCAGGCCACGTTGGCGCCCATGATTTTGAAGCATCATGTGGTAATTTATCATCCATACTACTATTACTGTCACAGGAAACTGCAGGGTGTTTGTGATTAGTCTGTTCATTTCCCTCTGCAAACACATCCCTTTCAATGGTTGACGGCAGAATATCATTCTTTTCACCAACAACCTCTTTATTTTTGGTAAGATTTTTATTCTTCTTAACCTTCAGTACCAACTTCTTTTTCCCGCCTTGCAAAATGGGTCTTGTGATGTCAACATCTTTCTTTGGTCTTTTGTAATAAGTGTCTTTATCCGCATTTAAAGGGAGTTGGGGCAAATGATTTTCTGATTCAATGTCTTCATTTTCATTTCTAATGAATGGGTTGCACGATATTGCAATTACTGGAGCATCATCAAAGCGAGGTTCAGAATACTCGTTATCATCGGAAACTGAAAACTGAGTCCTTTCACTTTCGGGAATAAGGTTGTATTGTTCGCTTTGCATGCCTTTTATAAACTTCCCGGAAACCAAATAAGCAGACGAATCGCCATTTAATTCATCAGTGTTGGGGACTTTCTTTTTCACATTAGGAGAGAACTTTTTTCCTTTATCTTCCAAGCCATGTTTTGACTCATTTACCTCTCTCTCAGCTGCCGTGTAGCCTGTACCTTCATTCCCTTTCAAAGCCATTGGAGTCCTATAACTCTCTCGTTCTTGGGATTTCTTTTCGCTTCTGATTAAGGAATAGGAAGGGATTGCAATATTCGACGTACCGTCAAATCGTGGCTGAGAATATTCGCTATTATGGGTTTCCGAAAATTTTTTTTTTTCACTTTCTGGAGTAAGATCGTACTGCTGCCTTTCCAAAAGTTGATTGGGTTTTCCAGTAGAATCGCTGTCAAAGTCGGGATTGCCAATAACTATTTTCTTTTTGGCTTTCAAAGCAAACTTTTTTCTTCCTTCTTGAAAACTATGTTCCGAGTCCTCACTGTCTCTGTATGACTCCTTCTGCTTAGTGCCTTCACCCACTTTTAAAGACATTGGAGTATTATAACTGTTTAAGTCAATACCTTCCTTGTCGTGTCCGATGAAGGGACTGGAAGAGATTGCAATACCTGGAGTACCATTAAAATTGGGTTCAGAATATTTGCTATTATCCGAAACTGAAAATGGAGTCCTTTCACTTTTTGGAGTAAACTGCTGTCTTTGCACGGGTTGAGAGGGTTTTTCGGCAACTGAATGCTCAGAAGCATTACTTTCTAATTCAGCTGTGTCGACGACTTTCTTTTTTTTGACTTTTAAAACAAGCTTTTTTTTCACGCCTTGCGAGTTTTGCTCTGTGTTGCCATTCTCTGTGGGTGCATTTTGGTTCCTGCCTTTAACTGTTTTAAGGGGCATTGGTTCATGATCCTCTTTGTCATGTCTGATAAATGGGTTGGCAGAGATTTCAATCTTTGGGGCACCGTCAAGGTGCGGCTCAGAATACTCTGCATTATTGGTAGCTAAAAATGGAGTTCTTTTACTCTGAGGCGTAAGATCATACTGTTGTCTTTCCACTGGTTTGACATAGTCATGGGTAACGGCTGTGCTTCCACAAAAAAATTGTTCGCGTTGGCTTTTTGTAGATGGGTTTACTGAACTGATACGTGTAAGATCATAACCTCTGGTGTATTTATCTGTTTCTAACTGTTTAGTAAGCGCTGAACTTAAATATGATCTGGCGTCTTTACACCCGTTATCTCCTGAGGTCAGTTTTGCTTCATGTTTCTTTTGAGCTGCATCTTCGTTGTGAGTACGATATATATCAAAATCGTGGTGATGTCTTAATTCAGGAGCATTGATAGGTTTATTTAAAGCGTTACTGTTTGTTCTGTTTTCTGTGTACGACTGAGGTGTTACCGTGTTACGTGGAGGGCTCGATTTATGGGTATGTAAATTGGGTTCCTGTTTTGTTTTTTTACCAAATGAGAAGTTTCTGATAATATTTGGAATGTTTTGCTTCTCTTGATTGTTTTCATCCTCTGAATCTACGATTCAAAAATAGTATCATTTTTCAAAAGCAATTTGCTATCAGCAATATATTTTGATAACACCTTAATTCTCAGAAAATACCAATAGTTTTTTTACTTCTTACAATTATCATTTAATGCTACTTCTTAAAAAAAGATGTTTGAATTACCAGAGGCCAATGCTAACTCCATACATCAAAACTGAGTTCAATATTTAATTAATGGAAGAAAAGTTAGAAAACAGTGACAATAAACCGTAAAGTGGGTTTTGCAAAAATGCTCGTTATCGAGTTCAACCTTAGTGCTACAGTGAAAAAAAAGTATGCATTTGCTATTCCTTGTGTTTAATGACTAAGGACTGCTTAACGACTTTTCTGTTGAAATTTGATTACTTCAAGTCTACTTTAAACATTATCTTTACAATACTTACTGTGGTAATGAATATAATACCATTATTACTATCAGTTAGACCTACGATTAACTATTGCTAAATAATACAATAACCACTGTCATAAGTCTCTTATGTCTGCTATAAATGTTTCTTTCTATTGCCGCGGTTTTCAGTTCCACTTCACCTAATATACATTATCTACCAAACAGTCCACTACACATCTTCTTTGATAATTTATTAAACTTCCATTAAACCCTGCTGCTCCATATGTATTTGCTTTGAGTTACCGATGCCAAATCAACCAGTATGAATATGCTCAATCTATACTAATTTATGATAATGACCCTTAAAGTCAGTTTGGCTATCATGTACGCATCAACACAGTATGAGGTACCGTCTCATTATTCCTTGTTAATGTAGCAGTTAACTTAATGTACGGTTCTTCAAGTAAGTTTTAATACACAGTAGACACAGATATTTGTCTCGTATCAATGAAAAAATTGAATACGATCATTACAAAAACATCAAAAACAAAATTAAAGGAATAAGAGATAAAAATGACCAAGACGAGAATGATACAGTTAGAGTGCAAGTTTAATATATTCAACAAACTTCAAATACCATATTCATATCCGGTATAAAATACTGAATTGCTTCCGGAGTAAAATCTATACCTTAACCCAAATAAAACACAGAATTGATAAAATATAATACCATATCGTTCCCAACCCCATCACCTTTTGTATATAAAGGGAATAAAAATGGCAATAAGATATGGAATATTACCTGTACGGTAATTCGTTTATTTGTGTCGACAACACCATTATGTCCGGTGACATTTAGTTCATGATTAACCTTAATCCTACGGCAGTTCTGGGTACGTCTCACAAATGAAATTTCTCACAGTCAACGTATTGTGGAAAACACAGTAATGTTATTAAGAAGGATAAAGGGATACCCGTTCCATATCATGAGTGAAGGCGTTAGTTACACATGGAAATTAACATACATTTCAGGAGACCCGGTTTATGGCTTCCGTTGGTGTTGTTTTCAATCTTAAAGAACCACTTTAAACATAGAGCCAATAAGTGTATTGAACTATGAAAAGAAGATTTGACTTAACAACTCACTTAACATAAAGAACGAGAATGACGTATCGGTAAGATGTTTTGTTTTTTTTTCTCTTCGTTTTTCTGCCATTGCCGTAGGCTTATGTCTTCATCACTACAAGACAAGATCTTGTTTATCTTACTCAACTACTCAAACTACGACAGAAGGAAAGCTGATTATTGTTTTCGGTGTATCTTTTAGATGTCTGCTGTAAAATAAGGAACTCATCCAAGAAAACCAATTTTACCTTTTTATGTCAAAAAATCTATATTATGTCTAAACAGAACAGTGGCCTTGCCATTCAAACCACGACTTATTCTATCACTACTATCAGGCAAGGCCATCCCCAGTCTCAAATACACACACACACACACACACACACACACACACACACACACACACACACACACAAACACACACACAAACACACACACACACACACACACACACACACACACACACAAACACACACACACACACACACACACACACACACACACACACACACACACACAAACACACACACACATCTGTTAAACTATCGGAAAAAATGGGCAATGAAAGAAAATTTAAGTACTATTGTTAAGTAATTTAAGCCTCAGTGGCTTTAGCTCCTTAGGATGTATAGATAGAATAACAGTGCAAGTACCTGGTAGATAGACAAAAATTTTGTGCTTATTTACTTCTACTAAAAAGGAAGTGGAAACTCACTATCCAAATAGGTAACTTTGGTTCGATTATAGCACAGTATCTATGCCAGAATTGCGAATGCAGTAAAATTTCGATATCAAAGATTTTAAAGCAATTGGTATAGCTAAGTCTGTCTTTCACTTAGGTGTACTAGAAAGAAATAATATTCGATTTTCATCACCTCCGCTCTGTGGACAAAAAGAATTAATATATCGTCTTTAACTTTAAACATCCGGTAAGAAAAAGTGGTGGGCTGCGTTCGATCCGATACCTGTTTTCCTTATCGATAAAATACTGCCTGGCTTGTGTTTTTTTATTCTGGAGTCTTGGTGCAGTCGAGTAACAGCGAATGTAGTTGAGAAATTCAGCTTCAGTACTGCGAATGGTACAGTAGATATCCATGCAGCACATTATACAAGATCAGAATATTTCTTTGAATGTCTAAAATATTGCCGTGCTTTTGCACACGTTTGGAATGCCAGCCAGCTGAAACGTTACTCTGTAATGAACGTTCCCTTAAACCAAAGTTTTATCTGTCTGCAAGAGGCCTTCAGTTTATGTTATGACAGATTCTACTGTAAGTGTTTTATTGTCTTGCCGTGTTTTCTTTAACCTTCAATTAGTAGGTACAATCAATAATGCTCAAACTTGTTTCTGAAATTATCATCACCTGAAAACACGTGTCGAATTAGTGCCACACCCCTTCCTGAATTTTCCATCTGATTGGAATATGATTACATGATAGGATGTAAAAACTGCTGACAAAGTTTTGCAACTCCATCTCCTTTCATAACTCGTTTAAATGTTTTAGGTATAAAAAATTCCGTTGCCGGTTATTCTCATGGTAAATTCTATTTTTATAAGGTTTTGCTAAAGAGTTCATTTAATTTATGTATAAGTTACAGCTTTGTCTTTCAAAAACAAAAAGAAACATTTCAGAATCTGGTTCACCGATCTACAACAGATACGGAAAAATGAATATAAGAATGGAAGGTTTCTCTGGAACTTTTTTGGCCTAAGTGATGTTTAAGATCACCTGAACAGCTGAAGATTTTCGTTACACTGTAAATGTAAGCAAGATTCCAAGAATGAGTTAATATTCAAGACCTCTTTTAACTTGAAAGGTCTTTGAAAAAAGTTCATAACATTTCAAAAATTTACAATAGATCAGGTTGTGACACTACAGCAAATGGAAAAAAATGTTGTTACACTTTAGGTGAAATCAACGATTCACCATCGAAAACACTTTCTTCCAAAGGCCACTGCAAATATACTGGTTCAATCGTTTATTTTTCCTGCAATGAACACCAATAAACCATTAGCATAAGGCTAACAAACGAAAACTGGCACATAACACCAAAATAAAACCACTAAAATATAAAGTTATTATAGTATACTCACTTGTTGATACAGTTCTCGTCCGATAGTGCTTATCACAGTAAAATTTTTTCTCTGATGGAATATATCGGTAGTGGCTAGGTCTTAGCTGAGTACCGCAAATGGAACACCGAAAACATGTCCTATGGTATACTCTGTTTTCTGCATTTAATCTTTCCATCAAATACACCGGCTTCCCACATTCGGCACATACATGTGTTGTCCTTCCAAGGGAAACCTTGGGTGGCGAGCCGACAACTTCCTATTTAAATGAAAATAAAAGCAATGCAAAGATAAATATATATACCAAGTACGTTTACTTATGTCATTTAAAACTTGACCTTATTGTTTACTTCATTGTTAATATTTTATTATAATTATAAATATTAATTATTATTATTACTATTATTAATCTTTTTTCTTTTTTTCCCCGCAGATTATTTCTTACTTGGCTGGTGATGTAGCATTACGTTAGCTGTTTACTGCCTGTAAACTAAGGTAATACCTTTATTCTTCAAGGACCTTCCTTAGCACTACTTAGCTGTCCTAAGTAGTGCTGTTTTCTGTTCCATTGTATTGTAATTCCTAATTGTTTAATTTAGTTCTCAAGATCTTCTATCTATTATAGGTATGAAAACTACCTTTTTCATTGACATCAATTGCCTTTTCTCAAATGCTAACCTGTCATATCTGCCTATACATTGTTGTCCGCTTAGCAAGTAATATCTATGATCCAAGATTGTTTATTTTCTTTCTCCAATAAAACAATGTCAGCTTTCCTATGCTTTATATCATGATCACACTGAATCACAAAACCCCACAGAATTTTTTGTCTTCATTCTCTATAACACCTTTAGGTTTATGGTCGTGCCATCTGTCATCTCTTTCAAGGTTATACTTTACACAGAATCCCCACTGCACTATCCTTGTTACGTCGTGATGCCTCGTACTATGTCTGGGGCAGACGTGTGCAATGACTGATAACATGCCATGCAGTCTTTCTTTCCTCACCACAAATCATGACTTTTTATCACTTTTCGCTGTATGATCAACTCCCTGCTTGCTACAATTAGTTCTTAGTGCTTGCTCTTAAGAAAAAGTGATTAAGGCTTCCATTTCCGGTTTTAAATCACTTTTTCACAACTATAGACAGCTTTTCTCTTCATCTGTCCTTTCTTCTACACCTCTATATAACTGTCGCAACGTCGTTTTCTCTGTTCATTTGCTTTCACTCTTAGTAATTTTTACTCTTTTGTAATGTGTCTTTTCCTTAAAACCTTTGGTTTTTATCATACCTTACATCACCTTACCAAAGGTCGTTCTGCACTATTCTTTATGTACTAAGCTATGTTATTCTCTTTTGCTCTAATGCAACCTTTAAAAACTATCAAACCTCTAACTCCTCTTTTTTTTGGTACAAACAGCCTGTCTGTGTCATTTCTTGAATTAAACATACTATATATGGTCAGGAGCTTTCTCGTCTTCCGATCCAAGCTCCCAAGCTCTTCTATTGTCAACATGATTACTCCTGCTCCATATCTAAGGACTGACAAAGCCCAAGTAATGATAACTGCAGTCCAGTCAAATACGTTTATCCTTTATCAACAATTTGCTTCATATCATCCCTAGATGGTGACACGAGCCTATCCATCTGTTTAAATTCACCTCTCTTTAGCACTAAAACAGCACATTTTTTAAACCCACATTCCTTTCTCGCGTCAGTGCTAAACGCGTACATAATGTCAACAAGGGCACCCACATGGTTTTCATCCTTGCCATACAGCTTGAGACCATCCATATATAATAAGTGATTTACCTTTTGCTCTCTCCCCTTGGATTCTAATCCAGCTTTAGCTTCTAGCAACATCATTGTCAGTGGAATCATGCACAAAATAAAAAGCAGCGGTGACAAACTGTCCCTTTGAAATATACCTCTTTTGATTTCGACTGCCCCTAAACATTTTCCGTATGCTGTTAGCTCTGTTTTTCATTTTTCCATACTCTTCTTGAAAAGTCACTTAATAATAATAATTATTATTATTATTATTAAAAAAATAATGCATTTCGTTTAAAAACGACTCGCTTTAAAGATTACATTTGGGGTATTATCACTCATCACCTCTGTACTACCATTCAGCCCTTTATACACCTGAGACTGGTTATTCCGGAACAGATTGTTCTGCCGGAGAAAGCAACACCCTTACCAACAAAATGCTTTATCTTCACACCTCCAGCCCTCACCTTCTCCTTCAACATTGGTAGTACCACGATTGTCCCTCTTTCGCTCAACGCATACCTTCTTTCCAACTCGTCCATATATTTCTGCTTTAACTTTGCTTCCTTCCTTCTCTCCTCAATTCAGCTAATTTATTTCCTCCAACGTACTATGCTTTCCTCAAGACGTTTCTGCCAACATGCTCTGTTGTCCTTTGTCTGTCGTTTTCTCTCCCGCAGTAGATTAAGACGGTCTGCAACAACATACGATGTCAAATACAGAAGTCTATTAAATTCTGAAACAGACATTCTCTCTCCTACGATGTTATGGATTACGCCTTTAACTATCTTCACCTCCCCTTTCACCTTTCGCCTAGCAATACTCTTCATGCTCGGAATATCTCTAGTATCACCTCCAAGGAATATCTCTCTTAATTTCTGGAGAACATCATTCTCAACCTCTCTCAATGCTCGGACTTCTTTACCACTTCTCAATATATCTACTGTCTCTAAATTCACACGTCTCAGGATCAGTCTCAGAGCTTTCAAAACTCTCTTTATCACGTCCACCAAAAATATATCCCATTCCTCCTCCCTCTGTCGAATTACATCATCATTCACATTGTCTGCTTCATCATTATCTACACTTATGGTACTTTCATCAGACCTGCTTTCATCACTTTCATTTTCCCCATTCATTTTTTCCCTAACCATTCCTGTGATTTCCTCCCTGGCTATTACTGCCAGCAAAGCATTATTCTCAATTTGTTTCAACTGGGACAATGCTGTACTCCTATCACTACCTCCTCTGGTTTTCCACTCCTCAACTACTTTCCGGATATATCCACCAGATTTCGTACCTCCACTTCTTACAAAGCATTCCTACGGACGTCTTCTCTCCCTGTCAGTCCACGGTGCCTTAAAATTTTCTTTTCCAACTCCTTTCCTCATCTTCCCATCCTTCTTACCTCTCCTACTACTATTACTACCCACCCACCCCGAATTTTGAGCAGTCGCATGATGACGACCAGGCCCATCCTGTTGAATATTGGGTCACCTGCCGGACGAGGGACCTTCACAAAATGTTCCAACCATATTCACGTCGTTATCCTCTATACTTTGATTACATTCTCCCATAACTGAGGTTACTGAATTTAAGGTTACACCACCACCGGCGGTTTTATTGAGTCACCATCTCTAGAAAGGTTGCCAATCAAGGCTAAAGATGCCCTTCCAACCTTTGATAGTTTTACTGTGCCACCACCTCTAGAAGGGCTGTCACCTATGGCTAAAGATCCCCTCCCGACCTTCCCTTAAGTCGTCTCTTATGGGAGCTTGGCACTAGCTTTCACAGTCAAGGAGGTGGACCATTCCTTCCAGCGCGATATATCCAGTGCCATTGGGCCCAGACCTGGGGTAAGGTGCTACCACTCTCCATGACTGCCAGAGGGTCGCAGTTTAATTTCTTACCAGGGGCAATATAGACTTCGCTGCTCCATAAAACTCCCCACCATAAAGGAAGAATTAAAACAGAAACTTAAAGTCAAGGCCTAAAGATTACGTAGATTTGATAAACGTAACAGATTTTTCAGACAAAATAAGACATTTTAAACAGACGCATAATAATAAAAATAGGGATGATGATAATAATAATTATTGTTATTATTATTGGTTGGTTGATGTTGTTGTTCATTCCTGGCTAGGCCGCAAGCGACCACTTAGCTTCGCCAGGATTTAAGAGAGGGAAAGCACAAGGTTAATCAAAGAAGCGAAAGGCTGTGATTAACAGGGGATTGGAAGTAAGGAAAATCAAACTTACTCGGAAAGCAATAGGGGGTGGGGGGTAAAGGGAGTTCGAAATTTCCGATATTCACCAAAAGAAGCTGGTATAACAGCAATTTTTTTGCAAACTGGCTCCAAGAACGTATTCAGATGAGCACTTATAACAAGGCATGGAGACCACTCGAAAACTTTCAAGGCTGGGACAAGAGATGTAAGCTCAGTGGGGCATTCCAACAGACGTAACTGCAGAATAACGAGAGCGATATAACATCACAACGACTTAGGAGAGGTTGAGTTAAGCACCTGGGGTGGTCTGGCAATGTTATAATATAATAGGGTGCGAATACAATTCAGAAGGTCGAAAAAGCAAACAGATGCTGCGGCCTAAAAATGATAACAAAATTCCATCCAAAGTCATAGACCTGTTGGATAACTTCAGGAGAAAGAAATGAGCGAGAGAAAGAACCTGGTTTCATTGCTGGGGACTTTGGTTAAATGTAGTGAATCCCATACTCCATTTGGAACAGCAGAAATTAAACTATACGACATTAACTCTTAATATTACAAATGGCAACAAGCATTGCCAAACTATGACTTGTACCAAGAATGACAATTTAGAGACTTGGCTAACATTAACACTTGTTATATCTACTGCTGTCGACTTCAGCTTTGACATGCAACAAAGCAGTGTTCTACATGCAGTAGTCTCTTGGTTTCTGTAAAACGTCAATTTTATAGTCTATTGCCAATACTATCTTTTACCTATAAAAGAAAATGTCTGTCTTTAGCCTGTCTTTAGCCTGTCTTTACGATTGGCTCAGAAAAGATAAAAGACGTCTATACAAAGACTTGAATTAGAAAGAGCAAGTATTTAAACAATGTAAACTGTGGAACACGACCAAGGATCTTTTTTACAACAAATAAATAGAGTCAATCAAATTAATAAACAAAGCCAGGTCTGATATGCTTTACCCATTTAACCCATATGATCATAGATGGCAATAGGTCTGATGCATATCTCTATACACAAAAAAACTCTGATATTTCAGTTGGTAGCCTGTTCACCTTCAATACCGTGACTAGATTCATTAGTGTTTCTTTCAAAAGCTGTAATATGCGTTTAAAAAATTTCACTAGTTACTGTAACATTCAACAATCTAATATCCATTTCTCAAGATTTATTATTACCAGTACTATACGAGCATTATTTTATTACTTCTCGTGGCAAAGAAAAAAGGTATATTACTGCTTTTTCAGAAGATTGAAATAAATGTTTCAGTTTGTCAATATCTACTCTGATGACGCTTGTACTCTGGCACTTGTCACAAGCCAACTCAGCAAAAAGGAAGGAAGGAAGGAATAAAGGAAGAAAGAAATGAAGGAATAAAGGAACGAAGAGAGGAAGGAAGGAAGGGAAGGAGGGATGAAGGAAAGAAGGAAAGAAGGAAGGAAGGAAGGGAGCAAGGAAGGGAAGAAGGAAGGGTGGAAGGAAGGGAGGAAGGAAGGGAGGAATGCGGCAAAAACGCAGTTGATAACGAAAGGTGCTCTGATGCCTGTTCCTTGCTTCTCTCAGCGTTTTCATTTGTATGCAGTTGTTCCTCCTCGTTGTAATAAATCTTTATACGAATGTAGTTTTTTCCCCTGGACGGCTAAAGTGTGCAAATGTTTGGCTTCTAGGTGCTTTCCTCCATCATATGAGTTTATTTTTAAGTCTAAAGTTAACACTTATCTCTTGGTTTAACCTTCCTTTTTCTTCTTCTTTCTCTCTTTCTATTCTTCACAATTCCATACACTTGGTGGCATTATGCCTTGTATGGTTCTTGGCCCACGGGAAAAAATATAAATATATATCATAGTCTTGTAGTCTTGCTTTACAATATCATCAGTACATCGACAAGTACAATACCTTTTAAGCGTTATTGAAAACCATGTCCAATCAAACCGATGTATCGATGCCTTCTTACCTCTTAGTATTTATCTACAACGACCCCAGGCTTGAGAAACCTTAACATTGAGGTAAGTAAGGAAAACTGATGGCAAAAGTAGGGTTTTGTTTTACGTATGCAAAGAAAATTTTCTCAATTTCTAAGGGAGATTTTCATCTATGAATATAATTAACAGAAACAACAATACCTTGGTGGCTGATATGCCAGGCGGGTTGTTAAAATGCAGTGGAGCCTGCTTTTTTGGAGGTTGCCCACCTCCCTTCACGTCCAGTGGCCTCTTCGTGGCACTCATCTTCCTTTGATTTTGTTGTGCTTAACAGAAAATTGAGAACTAACAATTAGCATGCAAAATCAACAATAACTTTTACCTCAATACTTACATACACTAGCATGGAGATAAAATTAAAACTAAAGGCTATACGTACTTACATGGCACTCTATGAATAATGTATTGTATATTAAACCTGGCAAAAAATTGCTCCCCAAAATACAATACTTGGCCATACTATAAAATCTAATTACAAACTGCAAACATTACACGTTGAAAAGTAGAAAGCAATAAAACTGAGTTCTGTCCCTAACGTTGCTGATGTCAATATCTGTCAGGCGGTATTCAAAGTACAATGGCACCGCCAGGAACAGCAAATGGCCTTTTACTTTCAAATAACTAAAATAAGTATGGTGTGATTTAAAGGTACATAAAATTCGTGAGTGGGCCCACTATCTAATACTGTCGAATTGATTATTATACCCAGTCTTCATAAATATGAGAATAATGAGTTGTGTGTGCTTCTGATTATTTTGCTGGCCATGGTTGGGTACACAACTACATAAGCGCGACTCTGAATGGCCTGCATTAAGTAAACATACATATTCCAACCCATATGTTTGTTCATGAGGTGCAGTGTACCATTTGTGGAAAATTCACTCTTCCAGAAACCAGGGGCCGAGGAAAGTTTCGATCAGCCCCATTGCCAGTTTCTACGGGTATCCTGTCAACAACCTCGTATTAACAATTGGAGTAGCCAACAAAGATCGTTTCCGAAACTAAGTGTAGAAAATGAACAAGACACAAGGAAGATACAGAGAACAAGGTGGAAATGCAAGAGACAAAAACTGATATGAATACAACACCCACAGAGACAAAAACAAGTGAAACGAAAATATGAGCCTAAATAGTTAAAAAGTAAAAGCAAAAAATAGCATATTCTGTGGTAATAAAAATTTTTAAAAATTTAAAAGATCAAAAGTAAGCATCCAGTAATACGTATACAATGGATGCATAAGAAACAAAAGTAAAGGTATTGAAAATAATTTATCTGTTCAAATGTAACTGTGAGCGAAGTATGGTGCCAGTAATCAGATCAGTACAAGCAGGACCAAAAACCGGTAAGCATTTTTAAAGTTATGTAACCTTTAGTTTCAAATCAGGGAGCGGCGTTAAAGAAGGGATATGTGCTATCATCCAAACTCTTCAAACGTTTTCTGGTGCAAACCATGGCTCGCATCTTGACTACGTTTAAGAGCAATGCAAAACTATGTGGTCAAGCTATAACAAAACTATTTATCGCAGACGACACCGACCTTATCTGCGGAATGAAAAAGACCTTCAACGATTCACTTCATTGTTGAACGTAATACTGTGTCACAAAGATACAGTATATGCAATAAGGGCTGGAAAAAACAAAATAATAATAATACTGGAAGACGGGGAAAAAGTTGCACAATCAATGACGGGAAAAATCTGGAAAATGGTAATTCTTTGGTATATTTAGGTAGTATTCTAACAGCAAATAGAAAATACTCTAAAACAAATGTACTCGGATACCAAGGACACCACTATATTTATGAATAAAACCAACATTTGGCAAGATCTTAATATAATCATAAAAACTAAATATAGCCTCCTGAGAAAAAAATCACTAACAAAGGCCTTAAACTGATACAGCGATGGAAACGAAAATCAACCCATTTGAACTAAAGATGTGACAGCAAGCTACTACGAATACTTACCCCATTTCAAAAGTGTTACAAAATTTCAGTAATATAGAAATGTTGAAATCAATAACAAGGAAACGACAGGTTACCTTGTTGAGCATGAAACAATGGATAAGCACAAACTTTCCCTATCAAACAACATCATATACGCCACACCGAGGGTATTATGGTTACAGAATATCAGACTTCATTGGACTGTCAGAAATAAAGGAAAATAAAAGAGCTCATGGTCAACATAAACGAGGGAGTAAGGCAGTGGACTAAACACTGCTCATATGATCTAATCAAGACTAGACTGTGGCAATGATGATGATGAAAAGTATCTTTATTCAGATTGCAGAAAAAAACCCACACAGAAAACAAAATCCTTTACAAAGAAGGTTACGAACATACCCGATCAAGTACGATCGATTTCCACAACATTTATTAAAAGTTAGAGTTCTGACTAGAACAAAATGGATCCAATAGAACGGTCTGTCGCTTACTAACTTTTGGAAGTCAAATAAGAATAGTAAACTATTTCTCCTCATCCTAAAGTCACAATTCATTAACACTTTTATTCCTAATTTGTAAATGGTAAATCTGTACAACCAAAATCACTTCAGGTTACTCTGTTTTACAAGCAGACGTGGCAGCTCATTTAATGTTAAAGTAACTGATAAAGGATGTCATAAAGGTTTTATCTCTAGAAGGGTGGTCGAATGATGGTTGTCTGATCCCAACCAAGGGTGTTTCCAAAGCAACTTCAAAATGTTATGTAAAATTGATAAAACTAAAAGGACAATCTAATGATCTTGTTTTTCAGTGAGGCGCTTTTCCATTTTGTAGCGTTTTCCACATATCCCATTATATATATATATATACATATACAGATATATATACATATATAGTTAAATAGATAGATAGATAGATAGACAGTAGATAGATAGATAGATAGATAGATAGATAGATAGATAGATAGATAGATAGATAGATAGATAGATAGATAGATAGATAGATAGATAGATAGATAGATAGATAGATAGATAGATAGATAGATAGATAGATAGATAGATAGATAGATAGATAGATAGATAGATAGATAGATAGATAGATATATAGATAGATAGGTAAATAGATAGATAGATAGATGGATAGATAGATAGATA
>RDPX01000001.1:9998709-10031022 GCA_003991215.1 Morbakka virulenta | reverse complement strand
ATCAAGGTGGCAGGAACCACTGGCAGAGGAAGACCAAAGAAAACATGGGAGGAAGTGATAAGGATGGATCTGAAACAAAAAGGTGTCAGCAGAGACCTAGTGAAGGATAGGATAACTTGGAAGTCAATTTCAAGAAATCGTCCAACACATGCTAGCATGTAAACCGGACGTTAAACCGAATATGATGATGATGATGATGATGATGATGATTTTGTTACCATTGTTGCACTGTAAATTTCTGTTGCTTTTTATCACAACTATTGGAGATGTGAAGGTTTAGTTTGTTTGCCATCTGCAGGTATTTTACCTCATTTTTGTATTGGTTTTCATTTTATGTTAGTGTTTATATTTACATGTATATATATACATGTAAATCTAAACACTAACATATATATATATATATATATATATATATGTATGTGTGTGTGTATCAGCAATTTAGTGTTCATTCTGGTCATGGCAGTGAAAATATTGGTTTTGATCAAATGTTACCAGGCTCACCTCACAAGTCTCGTGGGAACTTCAGCAAGTAGTGTGATAGGCAGTGGAATTGGTCACTGGCCTGCAAAGGATTGATAATTGCAAGTCTTTCTTCCACTGCTTCTCTGTGGATCAGCTTTTGACATGTACAAGTACTTGAGTAGCGGAGTGAAATCAATTAATTTCACACTCAAAACAGAGATGGTTTAAGCATTCTCCCTTGACAGGCTTAGTGGATTTGAACAGCTTCATAGTAGAACTGTACAACAAGGTGAGGCAGTGGATGTTTTTCAGGCAGATATAAGATGGCTGATAGGCCTTAAAAGGCAGATTCATTTAAATGCATTGCTTCTCTGTGCATTTGTTACAGAAATGCCAAGTGATATTGTAACAACTAGTTCTTTGGGGTCATGAGGTGTATAGATTGTTCTGGGTGAACAGGCATTCAAATTGTCTTGCTTGGTAGTGCCACAAGTACTGTTTAACTGTGACATAATTCTGGTGATGGATCTGATACAGGCTCTTGGTTGTAGTGTTATCAGAAAGGGACTTGTTGAGTTCCTGGGGTCCTGCATGGCTAAAGTGGTAAATGTTATGGAGGGTGTTTTGGAAATTGAGGATCAAGACTTTTTGGCTTGGTTTGATGAAACTTTGATGAACCCCATCATGGCAATGGAAGCACACTGGGCCAGTAATACAAAATTACTGTGGCCAATATAGGATTAGGGAGGTAGGCAGAGTTGCTTATGAGGAGGAAATAGACAAGTGGGTAAGTGAGGGTTGGGTACAGCTACATGACTGCCAACAACACAAGGAGATAAGTTGAGTGATGCCATTAATGGTACCAAAACAGGCAAAGAAGCCTAAAAAGATAAGACTTGTCTTGGACTACAGGGAAGTGTACACATATGTCCATAGTAACCCAGGAAAAGACACAGCATTATGTGAGGAAAAGGTTTGCAAGTGGTACAAGTTGGATAATGATATGTACAAGTTGGACTTCCAAAAGGCCTGCTTGTAGGTGCACATAGGGAGTGATTTGTTGTGATTTTAGACAGCAGAGTATACAGGCTGCATATATGTAATAATACATGTAGGGTTTGGATTAAATATTGCTCCAAATGTTATAACTGCAATTCTGCCATAAGTATTACCTGTACAAGAATTGGTGGCATCCAGGGCTCACAGTTATATTGACAATGTTAAAGTGGATCATAAGGTATTTTCAGCAGAGTGAGTAAAGCAATATCGTGTAGCCTATGTTTTGGCTGTGAAGGACACAGAGTCACTTGACAATGCCAGAGTGTCAGGATTTCAAGTAGTACAAACCAAAGAAGGTGAGTATAGTTGTAGCAAGGGCACTGAGCTGCCGTCAGTTGCTGGAAAATTGTCCAAAAGTGGTTTTCTTTATATGATCAGTTGGTAGGGCAATATCCAGTGGTAGGGTGGCTGCATGTTTCACATAGTTAACTGAAGATGTGCATGAGTGAGATTGGGTAGGGCGAATGCATACCTCAATGTGTGATGGAAAGAAAACAGGAAGTAATTGATTGTCTAAGAGTATCTGATGTTAAAGAAGGGAAAGTCTGGTGCAATGCCAGTAGCCTGACAATAGCTGGGTTAAAAGATTGATGGGCATGTAGTGGAAGATTGTGTATGGTTACACCATAAGGGTGGTGCTGGGCATATTGTTGCTGAATTGGAGGCAGCATTAAAAGATATTGATCTAGCTCTTAAGTGGGGACAACAATGGGCAACATTGATGGTAGACACTGCTACTGATTATACCTAGCTTACTTTGATTGTTGAGGGCAGCCATAGGCTTTGGGTCAGTGGGATAAGTGAGATGTTGATAAAGCATAGGTTGGGGGTTATGTAACAACTAATGCATGGGTACGGGTTTGAGCTGAAAGTGATGTAGTCAAGTCTGCATAAAACCATACTTATGCACTTAACTAAGGTGAGCAAATCTTGGTTGCTTGATTCATCCAAGGTAGTAGTTGGTGCTCCAATAACCAGCAATGAGTTAGATTCAGAGATCAAAACTTTGCATAAGACACATCATCTTGGGGTTAAGGGGACTTTGTATTTTGCCTGCTGCAAGTTTGGGTCACATGTGGTAAAGCAACAAGTGGATCAAGTGGTAAGATAATTTCTATAGATTGTGGGTCCTGTAGAGTTGCAGAATGGATTAAGCTGAGGAATAAAGATAGCTGACTGCATAGCATAACATCTATTGATGTTGCTCTAGATTTTCAGCCCTCCTTTAGGGCTATTGTCCGGCAATGGAACCAACTTCTGCAGTGTGTGGGTTGCTATCATACTGAAAAAGTGGGGTGTACAGCACCTAAGCCTGGTATATACGCAAAATGGACAAAGAAATAATTATTCCTTAACCCAATAATGTTTTTGCTTAAGCAAAATTTTTTCCTTGATGGAAATGTCTGTTCATACTTGATATGTCCTGTAAACAAAACTAAAAGCTCAGTTTTAACAATGCTGTTGAAGAGAAAACTTCATAGATTACTTGCATTGTATCAGTTATATCAAAATGAACAGTGACAATCCTAAGTTTGAATGATAAATACCATGAGAAGTCAAAGAGGAGAATATCACCCCCTCATTCAAGAATTAAGAAATGTGATTAAGAAGAGAAATCACTAACATTTTAGAATGTCAAAAGGAGTACTTTGACAAGTTTCTGAAAATTGTTAAATATTGACTTGCTCATGCAAAGAGACACTGATTTTCAGTAACTCCTGGGAAAAGACTGGAAAAATGGATCATGGAAATGTAGATTAAGTGACAATTTTATTACTGGCAATTTTCCTTGTCACAGTGTTCTCAGTCACAGAATCAGAATTCAACTCCAAAATTTTCTTGCTAAAGCAAACAATTTTTTTGCTTAACCCGCTTTAATTTTGCTTATGTGAAATAAAAAAACTGCTTAAGCAAAAAGACCAACCCTTCCAGCAATATATGTTTTGCTTTAACGGTTAAAAAACAACACCTGGAAGTCCAGCAGCTTTACAAATTTTTCCCCTAAAAGCACTGTTGACTGGGGTCTTGAAACAGGGGGAGGGCTTAAGTGGATGCAAATTCTGGAAAGATATTACTTGGCAATTCAAATTCAATACTTAACAATCTTTAGTAATTCTCAAGCTTTCATTTCTGATCAATCCTCAAAGACAGTTGCCTGCATCATTCTTTTTCCTCATTACAAAATTCTGTTGATTAAAAAATCCATAACTTTCTATTACATCAACACAAAAAATGGGCCATTTTAATGTTTTCAACTTTTTTTTAGCTATGCAGGAATCGGCACACTGAGATGAGTCTGGACCTTTTCTGTAGGTACCTAATCAATGTAGATTTGCTGCCTTTCTTTGGCAAATTCTTGAATCTATTGTTGATTGATCTTTTCAGTGGCTTCTTACTTTAAATGCTACTCCTCCTCCTCATGTGCCGTGACCTTGCAGAACGTAGGCGGTCATGCTTCTCCACAGGATCCTATTCTTGGTCTTCTCCAGCATTTCCTTCTCGCTGACTCCGGTCCATGTTGACAAACTTTTCATGAATGTTGTTCTTTGTCTTCCTCTTCCTCTTTTACCACAAATTTTACCAGTAACAGCCAAATTTTCCAAGCCTTCTTTTCTCATTACATGTCCTAGGAACGACAGTTGTCTCTTTCTGNCCAAATTTTCCAAGCCTTCTTTTCTCATTACATGTCCTAGGAACGACAGTTGTCTCTTTCTGATGGTTTTCAGGAGTCTCCTGCTATAATTAGCTCGTCTTAGTACTTCATCATTACTAGTGTGTTCCGTCCAGGAAATTCTCAACATTCTGCGCAACATCCACATTTCAGTAGTGTTCAGTCTTTTCTCCAGGTCTGACGTCAGTGTCCAACTTTCACAGCCGTAGGTCAGGACAGGTAAGACATAGCAGTTGAGGATTCTACTAGGATGCTACTAAGCTTCTCATTATCAGTAGACATAGATCTGCCAACCCATTTCCTGTTTCCATAGCTGGTTTTCCATTGATTGAAACCCAATCCTTGAAACTTCCAGGACTTTTCTTTTCTAATTATTATTTTGTATTATCTTGACTAAAGTCAACACAATGAGGCAACTGGTAAGTTATTATGCAGTCTATACATCATGTTACAATTGCACAGACAAACATGTTTTGGAATCAGCTTGCAAAACATGGGTTCTACTAGCTTCTGCTTCTGCATATCAAAACTTTATAACCCTCTTCCATTCTCTTGGTTTTCAGACAAGTTTGATCTTCCTTCTATTAAATCCTCTCCCTATTATCATTTGCTTTCACTTTCTTAATTAAGCTCTCTTTTTCCCTCTCAACTCCTCGTGAAGGTAAGTGGTCACTTGTGGCCTTGCTCAGTGTGAACAAGAATAGTAAATGCATCTGAACTTTAATTTCTGGTAATAATAGTTAATCGAGTCTGAATGTTGTATTTTTATCATGATGGAAACACTCTGTTCTGTTAATTTAGTTCTTAGGAAGGTAGTTTTTTGGCAGGCAAGACAGACTTTGCCATTGCCTCTATGAATTTGGCAAAGCAAACCATCAGGCCTTGTGGAAAAAGCCAAACTCACCAAAAGTGTTGTCAAAGTACTTTCAAAATGACTGATCATAGATTGTTTAATCCTCAAACATTCAGTGAGAATGGTAGAAGGGGATATAAAAAAAGGATGAATTGAAAATAAAGCTTCACACCAATTTCATAACAATTTGAGTTCTGAGTACATCAACCCAACAAAATGTTAATGTACTGCAAATTTGTACTTAAACGTCTTTTGAGAGTGACAGTGAACTGACAAATCACATAAACTGGCATTCACATGAAATTCCCTCTGCAAGACATTGAACTTCTTAATGCCTACGTGCTAAACAATTAGGTATACCTCAACAGTGTATGCTATCACTTAATATAATAAAGTACTTTATATATAATTCAAAAATAAAAATATAATCTAATAAATCCTTTAAATATAATACTTTAATATAATACTTTATGATAATTAGTGCTTTGGGCAAATCTTTTGCAATGTTTGGCTTGAATAAGTGGAAGAAAATTCAACAAAAACATTTCAAATATTTGTTAAAGTGTGGTAAAAAACTTACATTACGTCAGGTTTAAAATGATGAAGAATAGCACAGAATGCCAATCCATCTCTCCAGGATGTTGTCATGTTAGTGACATGCACATTGTCATAGCCTTCAGTAACATGCTGACACCACCTGAGGAGTGCCTTGGTACCTGACAGAGCCATTTCTGTATCAAAAATAAGCAATCAATTAAAAAATAATAAATCACGAAAGTATCACACTGGGCCTATTTTGGGTTGGTCAGATATAACTTTATGGACTCAGAGGAACCCATAGATGTAAGAGAATTTTCATGTCTTGAGTCGTAAGCTTTTTCTGAGCTACGTTTCGAGAGATACAGCTCCCATCGTCTGGCTACCTAGACATAGCATGAAAATGGGGAAAGTATATCTCGAAACGTAGCTCAGAAAAAGCTTACGACTCAAGACATGATAAAAGTTCTTACATCTATCCTTAAAACATGTTAATGAGTATAACCTCGAAGAAATACACGTTGTAGTTCACACACTGTAACTTGGAAAAATGTCATAGGGTTAAACCAGTCTGCCCATATCAAAGAAATATGAGATATCTGATGTGTGAAATTTACCTTCGTAAGTACTTCTTTTTGACTCCTCGGAATAGGGAGTCACTCCAACAAACTAAATACCAAAATTCAAAATATTAAGCCAGTTACTCAACTTTTACTCTTTTGGTTTGGCCTGGGAGCATGTAAATTTCATTTAAGGTAAACAGTGCACGTTCACACAGCTAATTAATATTACCAGCATGGTACTTTGAACAAGAAAACTACTGAAATAAAAATGAAACCACAAACTATGGTTAGAGTCCAGACGGATTCCCGATGCTGGGTACAATCATAATCGCATGCCAGTCTTGAGAATTAAAGTACGGCTGTGTGAAGCCTTTGGGAAACCGGACATTCTTAATACCACATAGTGGCCAAAAGTAGTCCAAACTGTACTTTGGGGCTATTTCCTTTTGAAATCCCCCTACTTTTTATTGTAACCAATGGTCTGAGCTCGGAGGAACTCGCGTATCGTGTGGGGACTACGAAGTGGGGCTTCCTGTTCTGCCTTAAATGTTCTTTCATTAATGCTCCTAACCTCCATATAATACATAAATTCCTTGTAGCACAATTGATTCCAGGAGAAAATGGGGGGTTCTAAAAGGAAATAGTGCCGGGTACTTATACACATTAAACATGACTACGCGGAACAGGAAATAAACGAAAGCAGAAACATTTATAACAGGTTATTAGTAGTGTGTGACAACATACACGACACAGACAACCTTATTACTTTCCAAAAAGAAGAGGTCTCTGCCGTCTCAAGTTGACTACCCTACTGATGAAATTATTCAACTCTACAAAATATGCACACAGACACTTCTGACATACCGATAATGTTTTAAAATCCTTTTTTCGATGTCGATTCCAGTTACTGCACCACAATTACCTCCATTCAAAAGAGCGGAATCTGAGGTCCTTCTGGGTGACTCAGATTATTTTTCGAAAGCACAGGAAACCTCGATCCCAAACATTGTTCTTACTTCTTCCTGCTGTGGTAAGATAATTTGTGCATTCAATGGAGATATAAAAGCCTCCACTGTAACAAAACGACACCAAAACATATTTCACCTGAATTTCTTCATGTGTGTCACTGTAAGCGTGGGTAAGGGAAGCGGGTGTGGTGGCTGTTGTCCCCACTTTTTTATGTAGTTTACTGCACTGTAACCTTTTAAAATTTTTTAAATGACATCAAGTGTGGTCAAAGGGATGGAGAATTGAAAATCATGTTAAGTTGTGCGTTAGTCTTAATTTAGACGTCGCTTTACTGTTACTGCGAATTACATAAAATGAACAGTAAAATTCGAACTCAGTTAACTGTGGAAGAAATGCGACGGTTGAACCAGGCCTGGCGCATAACTTAGCATTGTATTTAACAGATCATAGTTCAAAAACACGCATTCTGATAATTTAATTTTGTAGATCTTCCGCATTTAATGACTTTTAAAGTGGCCGTTACTTTATGAAAACCAGAAAGTCGGTTTAAAGAATTTCCCTGGTTCCAATGCTGTCCTTTCGATATCTTACTAGACAAGAAATATCGCTATTCATGAAAAGAAGAAACAGTTCATTTCTGTCAGTTATTGAAGCTTGGAAGTAAATTTAAAAACCATTTTTGATCAAAACAAGGATCAATTTCTTAGCCCCGTTTGTACTACCTTTTGGCTACCTTTTATTTGGTACTCAGAGGAAAATGAGAATACTAAAAACACTTTACTTTTACCCGAAAATAATGTAAATACAGCTCTCTATCTCTCTCTCTCTCTCTCTCTCTCTCTCTCTCTCTCTCTTTCTCTGCTTCTCTGCCTGCCTCTCTTGTAGTCTGGAATGCATGTAACATTACAGTACCTTTATCTTTTCATCCTCAGTAAACAGGTACTAGGCAGACTTAAATAAATGGAAATACCTTAAAATTCCATGTATTATTTTTATTTATTTGATAACGTCAAATAGCTTTTTTTAAGAATTTTGTTTCATGTGATACACACCTTATGAAAATTATATCACACTGTATTTATTTCTTCATAGCGTAGATGTTTCTGACCTCCATTTTAAGTTTTAAATGTTAAAGGAACCCTTTTTTCACCTTCAGACACTTTTACCCAAATTTACAACATTTAAAAAAGTGATACCCAGTAAGATCCCGGAAAAAAAGTTTATTTTTCACTTCATGGTTGTCTCCTATTTAACCTTGTCTCGAGTCTTTAACTTCAACTTCAGCTTGGAAAACTCTGGTCAAGTCTTTTAGTACCACGTCACGAAATGTAGCCCAGGCAATGAGAATATTACAGGCGAAAATCATCTAAGTGGTATTGGAGAAAGTATTTTGTCATTTTTATCAATATTTGATCTCAGCAGTAAGACAGAAAAGGTACAATTCATGGAGGCTGATTATTAACAAGTGTAACCCATCACTGACGAATTTTCATTGTGTCACAAGGAACTTGAAAATCCATTAAACTATCTGAAAGGGCCGTGCCATCTGTGAATAGAAAAGGAATTCTGTATTTTCTATTCAATGTGCAATCGATGCAATTAAATTTTTTCCCTTTTTCTCCTTATTCTGTAACCGAAAACCCAACTGTTTGTACTGAGATGTTTGATATAAAAAAATTTGTAGCTGAAACAACAGGTTTTCTATTTTGAAAATTCTGAACTTTATAGACTCAGAGGAAGCTATAGATGTAAGAGCTTTATCATGTCATGCGTCGTAAGCTTTTGCTGAGCTACGTTTCGAGAGATACTTCTCCCATCGTCAGGCTGACGATGGGAGAAGTATCTCTCGAAACGTAGCTCAGCAAAAGCTTACGACGCATGACATGATAAAGCTCTTACATCTAAGGTTTTCCATTGTTTTGCAAGAAATTTGTCCTAACGTCTTGTTTAATATTTGATTAAAGTGTCTAAAAATTAGAGATGCACTCACCAGAGAAAATCTGCTCATAGGCTCAGGGACCTCTGCTCCAGTTTGTTCACGTACTCATCCCAACTCACGTGTTCTTAACCTATGTGTACCAAAAGTCTAAAATTACTAAAATAGTGCTCTCGCAATTTTCCATTGACCAGTGTTTTTCTGTTAATCCGGTTTGGGCGCCTAACAGTGTCGACCAAAACTGAGTAATAGAACCTACATACTTCCTTACAAATTCCTTGACAGAATTATTACCTTAAAGTACGATGCCTTTTTGCCTTTCTGTGGACTTGAGTTTATATCTTACTGAAGACAATTCCCTTGCTTGAAATTATGTATGAATAGCCAGTATATATATACATATACACACACATATATATATATGGTGGACGACAAAAAAGTCAACAAAAGTTAGTTTGTTGGGTTTTTTGTCGTCCACCATATGATAGCTCTAATGTTCATATATTATTATTATTATTATATATATATATATAAAATATATATTAAAAAAAATATATATATATAATATATATATATATATATATATAATTGAGATCCAGGGTTAGGAGTAATTTATTATCATCGAACCAATGGTGGGGTAGAGAAGATAGGGCTCAACCTTTCAATGTAAGACCTCAAAGAAATAATCACCCTTGTTTAAAGTTGAGATTAAAAAGAAGGTAGGTCGCGATGACAGGGTCATAATCGGGGACTTTGCCAAAAGCTATATCCTAGTCTTTAGCATTTGTTTTGTTGAAGTAATAACCCGTATTAAAAACTCCCTCCGATGTTTTCTTCAATTCGTGAAAAGGAAATGTGAGACAAGATAAAGTTCCTGTTACTAACTCAAAGATAAAAATTGTTTTTCAAACACAATTTAAAACAGAAAACTGAAAAGCAATTTTCTGTCTTACAAACAACAAAAAGTATGTTATTTACATAGGATTAAGAATTAACAACTGCTGTTGGTGCGTATGCTTTGAGATATCTACATAATACCTTAGAAATTCAAACAAACGGCTTCAGGAAAGATCGACATATGGTTGTCTTGCCAAATATAGGCCAATAGGATAATAGTTGGACTTGCTTACGGGTGAGTAATTTATGGCGTAATTCTTGTGGCTAAAATAAATTAGACAAAATCAACATTACAATTTGAGTAAAGTTGTGTTTTTTCATGTATATACACAGACTAAGCCGTCATTTAAGAAACAGAGATTATTCAGTTACATACCGTTTTTTTTCGGTAAGAGCAAAGGCACCATTAATAAGGCACCAAAAAGCAGACCCAGAAAACATCTTGCTCAGACCCATTATAGCATGTGATGATGAGAAAACAATACATCCATGACTTTATCAAGACAACTTCTAGCTCAACGTCTAGTAATAGTTGACTATACTAAAAACATTTGCTGCAAAGCTGTTATCAAATTGTTCTAGTCCAACAAAAACAAAATCAAGTCCAAGAAGCAGGGTAAGCTTTATGAATGAAGTTAAAACAATATCTGTCAGTAAATGCCATTATAAAAAATTCCCTGCATAAAAAATAGAATACATTATTTTAACCTCTTGCTTCTTAGTCTTTTATTGCTGTTGCTATGTATTCTTGGTAAGGATTTGTGTTTCAACAGATGACCTCGGGTTAAGGGATTTTCCGTACGTACTTGGAGATCGTGATGGCTTTTAAAGTATGGTGGAAGATGCCACTTATGAGTAGCAAATGCATACAATTCAGGTTGGTATTGTAGCAATAAAGATGTTTTATCTACCCCTACATAAAATATTTTCAACGCAGTGGAGGAGTCTTTGTGTGGTTTATGCAAGTGATCACAAAAATCCATGAAAATTGAAGACATTAGCTCGGTCTAACAAATGATTTCTTATATCCATAACAGATTGATATGGTGAAATAAAATTTAAACTGGATTCTGTAGCGGATGTTATTGTTATTAAACCAAAGCATTAAAAAATATTTGGAATACAAAAAGACCAGTTACACCATTTCACAAAGGTTCTATGAGGCCCTAATAAAGCAATTAAAATGTTATGAATATTTTTGGATGGGATGTAAATTTGAAACTAAAAAGGTACAAGCTGCATGTCATGTTTCCAAATATTTGACTGTGCTATCAATTGGTCCAAGGCCAAAACGGAATTCCCAGTACCCAGACATTTTACCGAAGTGTACAGTTTTTTGGGAATGGTACGCCAGTTTGCGAAATTCAAGCCTGAACTAGGTGATGTTGCACAGCCATTAAGAGGGCTATTAAGTTCTAAGAAGTTAGGTATTTAGAATTCATAGCATCGAATAGCTTTTGCCAAAATAGAAGAGGCATTATCTCATGCATTAATGTTAGCTCCTTACGACTTATACAAAGAGACTTTAGTCCGAATTGAAGGAAGGACAAATGTAGTAGTATATCAAAAACATTGTGAAATATGGAAACCTATAGATTGCGCATCTAGATTTTTGAGTACAGCAGAGAAGAATTATTGGTTTACCGAAGTTGAAATGCTAACTGTTCCAAAGGGAATAGAACGAATGTCGAAGCGAATGTTCAACACTGTTCCCCAGAAATTCAGAGTTGTTTGAATAATCGTGCTGACATAACTGAAATAAATGGACTCTTATTAGAGAGAAAAATGCATTATAATTCCCACATGTTTACCCAAAGAAATGTTAAATTGCTTACATTAAGGAGATTTGGAAATGTCGAAATGTAAGACAAGAGGACGCCAAAGCATTTACTGGGCGGAATCAACTCATCAAATCGTGCGAAACCTGGGCTCGGATCTTTTTCAATATGAAAATGAACAGTTTTTTATCGTGGTGGACTACTATTCGTTATGACCTGTGGTGTATGAAATGAAGTCACCATCATCATAATTCATTATTATGGCAATGAAAGATGCATTCTCTAGAAATGAGGTTCCAGACGTTTTAGTTACAGATAACGGACCCCAGTATGCATCACACACGTTTAGTAAATTTGCAAAAGATTGCCAGTTCTTGGATAGTGTCAAAGTAGCAAAGCCGAAGTTCAATGAAATTGAAATGGAGAATGAAAACCTAATGTGCCGCAATCAAAGATGTATTCGAAGACTATATGTGACCTCCTCCTCTACGCTGCCTAATCAAGATTTTTCAATACCTGTAAACTTGGAAGATCACCTCTCTTCGGCGACAAACACTAAGACGTTAACATATTAGGAAAACGATAACAAGACAATACTGTATTACGGGGCAGCAGCGGAAGGCGAAGTATGGAATGAGAAAAATGCGGGCAACTTTATTTCAGAAAGATCTGCTTACAGTCAAAAGTATACCTGAAAGCGACCAATAAATTACTATGACTTGTAAACTCAGGAAACAAGGCAAACATTTAATTCTATTTAGAGTAATATTATGTTATGAACGTTTATAAACTCATAAAGGGAGATATCTCTGCTTTGTTGTGCTCGGTATTTTTATAAGTTACGTGCGGATGTAGGTCAGACTGAGAATCAAACAGCATGTACTGTAAACCAAGGTGTGTATGTAAAATTCAATAACTAGTAAGACTTGTACTATAGGCTATCTTGTCTTATGCACGAAAATCTAAAGCCTCATTGATGATAGTATAGTCCCTTAGTACAGGAGCCCTTTAATTTTATTAAGTATTCAATTGTCCTAAGGAAGATCCTAGACAGTTTCTTAATTTGGTATTTCTTTTACGAATCTAGAGTTTTTGCCTCTTCCGAAGAAGAACCGAGTGTTGACTGTCATTTTTTCCCATTGTTTACACCGTCTTCAAATCGTAACCTTTCGAAAGAATTTTGTACTGACACCACAACTGTTAAATTAAATTTTCACGTGATACGCAGTCCTAGAAATGAATAAATGTCCCTAATATTGTAGCATGGAGGTTTAATATTTTAAAAAACTGATCACAGAACTTTGCAACAAGAATAATTGATACAGAAACTTCCCCTACAAGCTTTCAATTTGAGTATAAACGCTGAAAATCGCATTCTATCAAGTTCTATGAACAACCAACTGAAAGGTTACATAGTAAACTCTCTAGATATTTCGTGTATTATTTGACTGTTGCCACAGAAACAATGGAAAACAAGGATAAATGGTCACTGTCCCAACGCAAGCTGCGAGATTCATGGTCGCCGCTTCAAAATCCCAGCTATTCATTACTGCAAGTAAAATAGCTCTAAAATGCATTACCCAAACAGATTCGAAAAAAGAAAACACTTTTAGTAGACAATTTATTGAACAACAAGAGTGCTTTAAAAGAAATTGTAAAGTGTTGACAGGATTTTTCGCTTAACATATTTTTCGTGGCAAGGCGATGAAACTAGACATTCAATCGATTTTATCACGTGGCCAAACCCCCTACTCTTACAAACAATCCGAATACCAAGACAGGACTTTGCCTCTCCTAGGTCTTTCATCTCAAGCCTTTTCATCAATTTCTTCTTTTCGCTGTCTAACAATTTCAAACAATTTGCTGCCAAAATCACACCATCAACATATAAAGATAAAATAAAAATTTTATCTTCCACTGACTTTATAGACATACAAAGATCTCCATCACCATGCTTGTAGCCATGTTTCTATGAAACTCATCAATAGTAAAAAAGCAACACCCGAAGGCTTGTTTTAAACCACACAACCCCTTTTGGAGTTCACAAACCAGGCCCCTACTTCCTTCTTTCTCGAAGGCTTTTGGCTGTTGCATGTAAATGTCCTCACACAAATCATCATGAAGGAAAGTCGTTTGTACATCCATCTCATTAAGTTCTATATTTAACAGGTTTGCTAGGACCAAGAATTCTTTTAGATGAAAATCTAGCTACAGGAGAAAAGGTCTCTTCAAAGCAGGTTCTCTTCTGCTGTGAGAAAGGTGGTTTATAGCGATAAATAGACCCAAGAATTGTACTTGATTCTAAAATTCCATTTCGAACCTATCGCATCTACACCCATAGCTAACTTTACTAGTTTCCGTGTCTCGTTTTTAATGAGAGAACCGTACTCACACTGGATTGCACTCTTCCACTTACCATTTTTTGAACTTTCTATGGCTTTTTCGGGTGTCTTTGGTTCTATCCTACTCTCGAAATTAGTGCATTAAATCTCATTTGGCACATCATCACCAATCCATTCTCCATATTTTCCAGTTTGGTTTTTGGTCCTATTTGAGCGACGAAGATTACCTTTCACTCTTTTACTTGATACGTCTTCTTCTGTCTCTCTTGGCTGCACTAGAGTCTCAGTTGGGTCATCTCCATTTAAAATAGTTACTTTGCTTTTAAGGTGCTCTCAATTTCATTTCTCCTTCCTTCAACACTACTGATTCAGTTTCAATATATGTAGTCCCCATTTGATTTACACGCCCATCAAAACCGTCCTCCATACATTTGACATCTCCATATTTATGTATTTTCCCTGTCTTTGGGTTAAATGATCTGTAACCTTATGCTCCATACTACAACTAACAAAGTAGTATTTGGCATTTTTGGCTGACAATCTCGTTCACCTCTTCTTTGGGATGCATCCGAAAGAGTAGCTTCCAAATGTCCCACAATGCTTAACAGTCGGCTACCTACCAAAGAACCTCAAAGGGAACTTTCTCCTGAACAAGACTTGTATAAATTGCATTCAAAACATGTACAGGATTGTTTACCGCTTCTGAATAAAACCTATGAAGCAATACAAAATAAAGAGCATTGATCTTGCAGATTCTACTAGGGAATTGCTTTTCCTTTTACACAGTGTAGGTTGCGATTAATTGCCTGACTATACCTTCCTCTTTGAGAACTGATGTCATTGCAGCACAGGTTTATTCTGCCCCGTCATCCAAAAGCAACAGTTTCAATAATTTCCCAGTATATCTGTCATTATGACAAAGTCTTCTAAAGGCTCAAACACTTCAGACTTCTTCTTCGTAACATACACGAACGTGTACCTGGAAACCCACAGGTGTTGTGATGTCCCAGAATAAAAACAACAGACTTCTTTTGACCTTCTTTCATTGGGAACCACTCAAGTACCCATAAAAAATGCATTGACTCTACTCTTTATTGAGGAAATTTTCTGACTGCCTATCCGGTGTCGAAGAATTGTTTCGGTGTCATTCTTTCGCGATGTGCCTCAATTGTAACACCTGACTGAAGGACTACTTCGGCTAACGTGATAATCTGGACAAATGAACTGGCTTGTATAATTGCGCAGTCACAAGGACAACATTGGTACTTTGTTCAGAGGCTCTTTGTTTACGCTTTGTTTCTTCGCTAACACTGCGATACATAAATTATCTGACACTTCCAAGGCATTAACAAGGTGATAACATGATTCTGTTAAACTCAAAAGTAACTCCCAGGCTTGCTTCTGGTCATTTACTTTTGGACCAACCTCAGCTAATTGTTCAAAAATTTCTGTGCTTGGTTATTTGGGTTAACATATCTTCTCCCTCCCTTATCTTTGTGTCTCGATACTTCTGTCTAAAAAATATAACATTCTGCATAGTATTTGTTTCTATTGATCTTTTAACGATTCCCACATGTCCTTCGAAGTTTCCAGTTGCATAATTAATGACAGCTCTGAGATGGATTAATGTGAACTAATTTCAGTATGGACTTTGCGGTGTGCTTTTGCAATGCACTGCTTGCTACACTCTGTGTTCCATCTACTCCTGCTGCAGGTATGGATGATCCCCAGGTTACAAATTCCCAGAGACCAGCACTAACTAAGGTCATTTGCATTTTGTGCTTCCACATGAACAGTTTTCACCAGTTTTCAGTCCAACTTTGTATTGAACATCTTGCAACCCCATCTTGAATTTTTGACAAAGAAATATTGCTTTAAAATTATTCATAGCAGAAAATTTCCGGATCCATAACCTGGTGTAATGAACGTAACCCAATCAAATTATAAATAGAATTTGCTTTGTAGTAACTGTAAGAACATAATATTTCTGAATGGAACACGAAACTACGTGACTGAACCCATCTAACTTACAACGGCAACTGACTTACAATATAATTTTCTCTTACTGTGACGTAAGATCATTGACGCATACTTGTGTATAATTAACTATTTTAACAAATAAAAGACCATGCATTCCCCATGGTGTCTGCTTTTTGAACTTCTCTTTTGTCCGTAAAGTCTCCGCTAATGACGTGCACATTTTATTTCTGGTGACTTTTTCCTCTTTCAAACATTTCAGCTTTTTCATTTATGGAACTAGAAATAACTTCTGATCACGTTATCACGTGAACACGTGATCCAAAGACCAACAATAAAATTATCCCAGATGAAATACCGGATACACCTGTTGTACCATTTGGATTCAGGTTTTCACTGCCTGCCTTTTAGTGTCAGTAGTTTCAAATTTAGTAGTTCAGTCGGTACTTGTTGTTTTCTTGTTTTTCTCGGTTTGCTATTTCTCCAGGGGTTTGCACTATGTCCCTGTGTTTGTAGGAATAGCTGCTCTGGGGAAGTGGGTAAATTACCCTTCCTGTACCCTTCACTTCAAATGTTGAGTGCACTGGCTATTTTAGTTTAGTTTTACTTTGAATGGTATACGCTTGTAAATTTCATAATAGTTTTGTAAACCTCATGAGCTGCATACCAAAATAAAAGAACTGAATTATCATTTTATTCTCAAGCAAGAATTCTGACTACCCATTCAACACTGGTTCTTCATGCTTTCAATCTGATGTGTAATCTTAAAGCAATCAATTTAGATTCATGAGGCTTATCACAGTTCTTCCTATGCCTAGCCAATCATTCTTGTTACAAATTGGAACTTGGAAGTTTCAGTACAGTTTGGAAAGGTGTTTTTCGTTTTTTTCAATAACACGGGTACCCCAGAGCCCATTTTGAAAATTGTCACAAACTGGTGATAGCAACCATACCAGGAGGTCAGAAATAAAAGAAATAAAAGCTAAAAGAAGAAATATTACCACATGGAAAGCCTGGAACTAATCAAACTTCGACCCGACCTATTAATCAGCCTTGGAAGGTTAAAATGAGAAAAGAAAAGAGACAAGAACATCATATACAACACTAAAGAAATGCCCGAAGAGCTAATAAATTCTACAATACCAGGAGTAAGAGGACTGAAAAACACCCCAGGATAACGCATTAACTTTTAAGGGGGGATTAATCTTCTATATACTTGGGGCCTGGAATTTACGACAGACGAACATTTTTAGGACCAAAAATTATTGATTTGAGGACGGATCAAAATAAAAGGAGATCATAGTAGGCACGTTTGTTCTGGATATGAACTTTAATTCTGACAAAGGGAAAATTTTAGAAAAACTTTAAGGGAAAGGCTTCTTGTGGGATTGATGCACATGCTTCATAAAAATGCACTTTTTCATATGGAAAAATCCCGATTGTTTGGGGGCTGTTAAAATTCGGCAACATATTTTCGGTCTTGGAAAGATTTGGTCTCTAGTAGCAATTACCAGTGATTTACATGTACACTTTTATTTGATAGAATTCCAGTACATTGTGACAGCAAAAACCGATGTCAAACAATTTCACGCATTTTATCATTTCTCGTGTAACTTCCCCACCTTTTATCATTCTTATACAGTATAAAGTAGTTAGTCCAAGAAATGGTTGTAATGTTTTTCTATTTATTAAACATAGAAACTATGTGTCACTCTTTCTGTAAGTTTTTTTATTTTGGCTAGACAGCTGCAAACTTTAAAGAGATACAAATAAAGGCAATACCATAGTCTGATCTAAACTTGGGTTTATCTATTTCGTGATAGAACACTAACATCAAAATAATGAAAAATGTCATGATAACCAGAAACGGAAGTCATCTCACTACAAAGGAACTTTTTTAATACAACAGGAAATAACAACAACAACAACAATAATTATTATTATTATAATTATGATAATAATAATAATCTATAATTGTAGAGGCAAAACTTGGTCATCTTGTAGAGATCCTGTTAAAAATACTCTACTAACACTGTAGATGCACCTGTATGGTACTGTATTAAAATTGTCTAATTCTACAACGACCAGGGAATTAAAAAAATTATTTGACCGTGAAGACATATTTGAGCTGTGATTACTTGTATGCCTCAGCCGTTCAAAATTACCACAAGAATTTAAATGACTTTATAAACCCCTGCAAAAACTAGGACCTCTTTGATTTCGGTGGTACTGGACACATTTTTTGGTGTCACGTCATAAAGCTTGCCCAGCATTTGACTACAACCACTGGACAACGTGCGTTAGAATTATGCCGAAAACAATAACTCGAGGATATTAATATTTAATAATTGTAATTACATGCTGTATTGTAAAATGTGACAGCATTACTCCAGACAGCTAGTGGTATTGTTCTACCTTAAATATACGAACTAAATCTTTACTGAATTAGTCTATAGTTGTTACATCCATACACACGGCTCCCAGAAGATATGTTTGAAATTATTTTTAAGTGATGAAGGCGAAATGAATGACAGATACAGCAGAATCTTGAGAGGTATAACATATAGAAACAATCTCGCTCCTTGTCAAACTATGTTTCAACAAATGTTACACCTTAAAACAAGACAAATCTTCCTAACTATGAAGCAGGAAGATGAAAAGGAAGGAAATTATCCTGTTAAAGTGAATTTTTAAAAGTGTGTGAAAACTATACAAGCGCAGTATGTGAGAGTGTTTCGAATAAAAATTGCTTAGACCCTTGGCGATAAATTTGATAATTTAATAATCATTTTAATTCTTGCTGACTGAGCTTTCCTTTACTTACTCAATTGCATTATTTCTACTGGTTATGTATTTCTCGATGCAAGTCTTAGTGGGAAATGTATCACATTCAACATTGCACTATGTCCACTATTTCCTTCCAGGAAAGGTCGAAATATCAAAGTCTTGTTGGATAAAAAGATACTTACTCTCAATGTCAGTGCGAACTTAAAAACCTGTTGTATGAAAATGTAACATTGCCTGAAGATGTTCAAGCCATCCATCTGTTAAAAAACTCTTTTTGGAGCAAAAATTCATTTTCATAAAATACACCTTAATGCAACAAATTATATAGTGTAGCTTTTACTTCAGAAATGCAAAGCTTCCGACTTCAACAACAAATATATAGTGACAGGGGCGAAATAACCATTGGGTGAATCAAACAATAGCCTTTAACCCTTTAAAAACTTTGGAACATTACGTTGGCTGCGGGTCAACTAATTATTTTAGAGGTACTGTTGGGGACGTTGGAACAGTACAGTACAGAGGTTTGTTAGGCAAAGCTTGCAGTGTAACAAAAAGACTCTCACCCAAATCTTGAATAGTCTCAGGTATTTGACATAATTCTATGGCCAGGGATAATTAAACTCATCGAATGAAAACGTCAGCACCTGCTTTGTTAAAATCAACCTTTTGAAAAGCCGTCGCAAAATTTCAAGGCAGTTACCAAAGCTATTGAGAGGGAAAGGTCCAAAATTATTCCCTTCTTTAGTTAACAGCCTTAAAAAGATAGAACCCTTAATTAAGCCCTAAGTAGTACAACGAAAGGCAAAAACTGTTCCAGGTTAATGAACTTTCTGAGAAATTGCTTACTCCACAAAATTGATAAGATTAATCGCCTTCGTTTGTCTCACTTTGCCGTAAGAAATCTTATTCCAATTAATATTACATTGTTATTTGCTGAGCAGATACATAACAAATTTAGTTTCTTAAGCGACATCTTAAGACAAGAAATAAAATGGGAATTTTTTATGATCTTGTTAAGAATGTGTGAAATATCAGTGACTGCAGTTCCTGCGTTTTGTTTTTAAGTGTTTTTGGAGTGATGTCGTGTTTCAGGTGTTTAAATTTGACAGTAGTTGTTAAAAAAAAGTCGCTTGTTTTTGTATTCGATTGTTGCTAGTTCTATGGCAAGATAAGAAATAGATAGATATTATAAAATTCATTTTAATGAATTTCAACCTATCTTTAAACAACTAGAAATCTAAGGTAAAAGAAGAGTGGCTTGACATTCATCTTTCGACGATGCAATATGCAGAAAAGAGAACATTATTTTAGATCGGATGCTAAAAAGAGGCCGAAAAAGCGCGTAGGGTGGTCCACTAAAAAGAAGACAGGAATTTTGACAGGTGATACGAATTGTTACCTCAGGCTAATTGACCAGCCGCAGAGTGTAGGGAGGACACAAAACTGATTCCTATTTTACATATACTGTTCTTCAAGGTAGAAATTGTGAGTAACCTTTCTGAAACAGTTCATCTCCACCAGAAGGTTTTGTGACAATCGTCCAAAAAGTATGTGACGATTTTGATAAGGATATAGAAAAGGTATCTCTGCTAAGAACTTCAAACGGTGGTGCAGTGCAAACAGAAAGGCAAGACCAACCGTAAAATTAGATATCTAGCTAAAGAAACTGAAAGCAGCTTGTCAACCTATTTACTTGACATAGAAAGTTAAAATCCTATCGGTTGACGGAATGACGTCCCGTGTGCACTTGATGAAAAGTAGAAACTGGTCCTTGTTTTCGTCAACTGAGTGACTATCGTCTGGTGATATTCTTGTTTTGTTACTGGTCTGAAATCGTCTCCAACTTTTCAAAGAATTGTTGATATCTGTCTGAATTCCCCTGGCGTATTATTGCCGAAGATAATATTAATGGATGTTCCTGCAGTGGCGGTACACAGAAAGAATATTAAGAGAAGCATGTTCTTTGTATTATTTTCTCATTTAAGTTGTTTGTGGCTTATTCAACATCATACTAAATTTGAAGATACAATCCTCTGCATGTGATGTGTCTCCGTTTTGTAGCCATTTAGTTCCTCAAGCACCACTTCCTTCCCTACAATAATTATTGTAGGGAAGGAAGTGGTGCTTTGACCAGAGGAAGGTAGGGACCTCGTAGTATTTCTGAATCCCAGAATGACCAATACATTTTCTCCCCTCCTGCACATTAACAAGCACTTTACTCTGTGACTATGTTCCTTGGAAGCTATTTAATTGATCATTGCCATGACCAGCTGTCAACATTTGCTCCTCATATTTTTTATGGTGGTGACATGTCTTGTGTTATTCTTAGAAGCAAGAGTTTGTTAAGGGCGTCAACTGAACGAAGTCTCTCCTCCAAATCATGCTAACTTTAATAACTTTTATAACTGCTAGAAAACTTTGTTGAACGGAAATTTGATATAGATTTGATCTTCAAAATAATTGGAGGATTCAGTCAGTTTTCTTGATCTGCTTCCTGAGTTATCAAGACCAGATAAACATTGTCAAGAAAAAAGGTTCGTGGAAAGTGTTTTGTTTCGTTTTCTAGTATATATAAGTGAAAACATAGCTTATATGTATTTCGTTAAGGATTTCACTGTTCATATTTTGCAAAATGACATAAAAAATATAATATTTCTTAAGGAGAACAAAATGAAGCATTTAATGGAACTAAAGCGAGGTCTCTCTGAGTGAAGCATTTTAGACCATTAAAGCTGCAAAGCAAGTGTTCAGTTTAGAAAATAATCTTGCTACCCCAATCGAACAAAAATCCAATGGATGTCAGTAACATGTTAATATCTGTTGTTCTCTGTTGTTTTCAGTGCTGTGTTTACATCTTCATGTAGTGCAAACAAATTAAGTTTTCTCTTTTTATTATCCTCTGGATGTAGTTGGGGTTATATCACTAGGTACGGAAAGCTTAAATACAGTAAACTTTTAACTTTTTCTTATTAAAAACTTAGTATTTTATAAATAATAAAAGGTAACTTATAAAAAGGAGGTACCACACCAAGTTGTTGTTTTTTTTTGTTTTTTTTTTAGTTTTAACGTCATTTTTCCCCAGCAAGTGGGGCTCAGACTGTGCCCTTCACAGGGACTTTGATTTGGCAGTGAGGAATTTTTTGGCCGGATGCCCTTCCTGACGCCAACCAATGGCTTTTTCTTTTCGCAACGTTCTAAATTCTCCTCGACAGCTCGGGGAATCCAACCCGGAACTATTGGTTACTTTGCATTTCACTAACCCTTAAGGTACCCACCCCAGTATGTTTAGTAAACCAGATCAAGAAACCATGCAGCTTTACATGAACATAAAAGTAACTTTACTNTTTCGCAAAGTTCTAAATTCTCCTCGACAGCTCGGGGAATCGAACCCGGAACTCTTGGTTACTGTGCAGTGCACTAACCATTAAGGTACCACACCAAGTATGTTTAGTAAACAAGATCAAGAAACCATGCAGATTTACATGTAAATATAAGTAACTTTACTAATTGTGACCAAAGGCCGAAGGCCAGAGATCACGCTTTTCAGGAGGCGGTGGTTGGAACAAGCAATAGTTATGGTTCATATTATTGTTGTTGCAGAATAAATACAAATTTTGCTGTGCTTTGAATGTTGTTTTCGCTCAAAAAGGTTGTTGTCAGCGCTTCGGTCTTATTTAAGTTTGACCTGATTTGGGGCTGACAAAGAAGTGCCTTGAAAAAAGTGCGAGCTCATTTGCACCGCTGGTAGTCGTCGTATGATTATGAAAATTTTTACGGAGGTTAGGCATTACGAGATGCAGAAATATTATTATAAAACGTCCCTTGATTTGCCTTAATTAATAAGTAATTAGGTAATTTTATTTGCACGCGATAAAGTTCATCTCTGAATAATTACTGGTACATTACTCCACTCCTCCTTCCCAGTTTTGTTGAGTAAATGAATGGAAAAGTGGAAGAGACCCAGTGGCACTCCAAACTAGCCATGTGTTTCCACAAGAGAGGAACGACATGAGGGTTCAAAGCCCCTAATGGTGATAGGGACGCAGAGACATAAAAACAATCCTTCAAATTTCTATGGTTATAAGCTCATGACCTGCTATGAAAGGCAATATTCATGATGCCACCAATCCTCTAAGGTGAAACAGGGCTCCTTGTAGGGGTTAGAAAAATTGCTGGGTGGACTTTATCACTTAGTTTTGGTTGTGCGGTAAAAGATTTGTTGATAACTGAAGTCATACAGACCACAAACACTCCAGCAGTAGAGTAGTGAAGTGATCGTCTAATTTCCTAGTACGTAATACTAGTTAAAAAATAGGTCTGTCATAATGATTTTAATATACACTGGAGTTTTGGGTCAGAGAGGTCTTTAATTTGTAGAATATTTGAAAATATAATTTGTGGATGATAAACAGAAAAAATCCATTTCAATCAAACCGAAAAAATGACGGCATGACTGCATTTTTTCCTCTGTGCAGGGAATATTGAACTCGATTTGCCAAAAGTACACAGGCTAGAAAGCAAGAGACTGGTTGACAGTAGCTAATCTTTTTTAATTTACTTGCATCTAACATGTGTACAGGTGTTGATATCTCTGATGAGTGTAGTGATAGACATATTTTATGTTTTTCATTGTCGGTAATTGTGTTGAAGCTGGAGTAGTTGGTGTAGCTGATGGAATTCATGGTGTGTTGTAATAGTCATGACTCAGTTTCACTGCAGCATGAAACTGAGTCAAGCAAAAAAATGAAAAAGTATTTTCGTCATGGTTATACAACTTGCATTGTACCATAGGATAATTCTGTTTGTCTGACATGTCGTGAAAAGCCATATAATTGTTTCATTCTTTCTAAAGGTTTCCCATAAAGTTTAAATTAACAAGTAATAACTCATCTCGTTGTACATGGGAAGCGATTCGTGCGTGTCAGTATTAATAAAGCTAAGGGATATGACAAGAATGAGGTTTAGCAAAAGCCTCTTCTTTCTGGACGATACACAATTTATAACATTTCTAACAGCAGTTAAAACATGTGGTTATGAAATTTCGATAGAATATAGTCCCTAGGAGGAGTATCTCCCGAAACATAGATCAGAAAAGGCTTACGACTTATGACCTGACAAAACTCCTACATCTAAGGAGACAAAACTTGACAAAAATATAATTTTCGTAAAAATTAGGCAACTACTTGAGCAAAGACAATTCTCAAACCACAGGGAAAATAATAGAAAGTTCATAGCAAGTTGACATGGCAGCTGTATTTTCATACTATTTCTTCTGTTTTTGCTCCCACTCAGCCCGGCGAGACTTTGAATAACAGAAGTCACAAGTCTAAATTAAGACGCAAAATTATCGAATGGATAACATCAGATTTTCGTCATTTAGCGGTATTGGTTGTGCCCGGGCCATTTATATTTTGAGCCATACATCAACAAAAATGACAAAAATTATATTACTAAAACTGGTATCAATTTCTAACAAATATTATTTATCTCTCGCAGAAATTTTTAATATGTATTGAAAGTCTTATTTCATCACACGTCTTCAATGCAACTTCCGACAATAAAAAGCATGACATACATAAACGTTTCACATCAATACATGGGAATGAAAAATTAGGTTTCTAACATAGCTATCGGTAATCTGTTATATTCCTCCAAAGATGCTGACAAAAGCAGTCACAATTTTTATCATAGAAAGATAGAATTAGGATAATCTTCAGAACCAAAAACAAGACCACAATGTCTAATTTCGGTGAAAATAGAAGAATTCTCTTATCAGTTAGTTATAATCTCTCTGCTAGGATAATTAACAACAAATTAAAAGTGGGAAAAAAAGTTTGCCTCTTGTTGTCAAATTTTCTTGACAACAAGAGGCAAACTACTTAGTTTGTATATGATTTCATAGATAGAATTGAGACAGAAAAGAAAGCATCATATAAAAAGAGCAAAAAGTATAAAGTGAAAAATCAACTATAAAAAGAAACTCTGCACTGATTTGGCTCCCAGTCTTGAGGTGAAATAAAAAAAATCCCGAATCATTTCCATTAATATTCCTTGTAAATAGTGTAGTAATTCTGTGTGCAGCATTTTTACAACTTTAAATCAACACTCTGATGAGTGGAATAGACAAAATCTATATCCATCCATCTGTATAGATGGCCTATTCGTATGGAATTCTCATCTTTCATCGCTGCAATCAGTTGAGTAGGTTAACAATTCTAAGGCGTAAAAGGTCGAGACTTTTAGATTAGACAAAACAGAGCATGGTATGTGAAGACAAACTAAACAAGACACTGCACCTGGCATGTTTCATAGAAAAAATTGGAGACCACGAAGAAAGGGAGTTAGAAATACCGAGCTGTATAAAACGAATGACTGTGAATGAGTATCTTAAGAAATGAAAGGGTTAGATGATGAAAGTCTGGGTGTTTATTTCGCTTAGATCATAACAAATCACCGCATTTGATATTTCCTTTAGATTCATCAAAAAAGGAAATATTTCAGAGGAAGAAAAAGAAGTACAAATGTAATGACTTCAGGTATAGACATAGAAAACTTAAATATAACCTACCCTGAGCTGCTGAAAAGTGTGTAATTGAAGTAACTAAACGACCTCAGTACTTTAAACCCGAAAGGTGAACGACTTATGGTAATATTTACAAGTTTGAGTAATGCTTAAAGACTAATCTATTGAAAAATGGCTCTTTGTCGATGGGTACAAGTACCTACTACATCAAGAAAATTAGAAAAAATCGTTTTTTCTCAATGTACCAAATTTTGGATGATTTCTTGGACAGATAATGTGAAAAGCAAAGCTTCTGAGCTTTTCATGGAACAAACCTTATCTGTAAATTACCATCAAAAAACGCATCGAACAGCCATTGTTATAGAAATAAAAAAAATGTTTTTTGTAATTAATGCTTAAACATTGGCTTGTAATATCATACAGAAATCCACAAAAATATGAGTTCAAGTGCACATACATTGCTTGCACAAAACATGGATTGTTTTTGGTACAGAACTGATACTGCTGTCATGAACATTAAAGCTCTTAACACAGTTGTGACTTTTGAGGTCTTAAACAATTGAAATATTCTGTGAGTAATACAACTTTGTACATGAATAACTAATTTTGCCTTAAAAGAGAATGTATCCTGAAGAGGGCGGCAGTGAGCTACAAATTCGTTGTAGACGAACATTTCGAGGGGGGCTGGGAACGTTTTACCTTTTCTTCAAAGACCATACCTAATTATAGTAGGGAGACAAATTCCTGCCTTTCTCCCATTTTCATGAATAGTAGACCTGATAAAACGTCGAGACCCCTTAAACCACAAGAAAGGTTTTCTTTCAATATTCTTTGGGCATGTGTATCACATTGTTAACCTAAATCGATTTGACCAGGTTCAAATACTAGTCTTCAATTTGATTGATCCCTCACTTGGTTCAGCTCGACAACACTGCCAATGTCACATTTATGTGATGTCGCCAGTCTTAGACTTTTTTGTTGTTATAACCAAAAGCGCTTTATTACATTTTCTATTTTTGTAATAGACTTCAATGTAAAATCCCGTTTAACATGTTCCTCACAGCGTCTCCATTCTAATATTGTTCTAAGATGTCTTTATTTAATCGTATCTTCTAGTTTGATATGTCCGACTGCGGAGCTCTATTTTATTTCATTTTTTCTATTTATAACCTAAAGCCATTTCAATATAAACTAAATTCATTACTTTATAGCAAACTTATTCTTTTTCCAAATGTCCCTTGCACCAAATTGTTTCACGCTTTGTTGAGGACTTTTACAATGATCTTGCTGATTCCTTCTTTCAATTGACGTAATTAAAGCAAAATTTACTTTGGATAGTTTATGATGCTTTGTTAGTTTAACATAGCATGTCTGATTTTAAAACAAAATAAATGTTTCGGTATGTAAACAGTCCTGTAAGTAGCTGCGTACGAATTTGGAGTTTAGTTGACAGAGCAAATTACCATAAAAGCTTCAGGTGTTTTTTACTTGTGTTTCTTTCTAATTACGAGTCCTCTTTTTCTCCATAAATTTTCTTAGTTCCTTCTTCTTTCATATCGTACTCTCCAATTTTCGCAGGCGTTTTACTTCTTTCAAGAGTTTCAAACTTGTAACCAGCTTTGGTTTCTTAACTTGCATGTACATGGTAATCCAGAGAATTAGGTTTATAATAATCAGTTTTCAATAATTTTATATCTGTAGTTGAACTGTTCATAATGCTCAGGTTGTTGGCATTAGCTTCACCAGTGTCTCACGACATTGGCTACTGACAGAGAGGACCACGAGTAGGTTGCCAACCCCCTCCCCTCCTGCTGCATCCCTTAGCAACTGTTCACAGACAGGCCACACAAAGGCTCGCATCCAGACGTCCTCTATCCAGAAGAATGCAAGATATTGCTCGTGATGTAAATAGCAGCTCTCCGGATCTATGGACAGAAGAAAAGTGACAGGAGAGGTGGAACAGCACCGAGTGTAGATTGAAGCAGTACATACCAGAGCCGTCAACTGAACCTCCAGGGCACGATCTACCCCGGGCGCCTTGGGTTTTGCTTAACAGACTGAGGTCATGCCACGGAAGGTATGCAGACTTCATGTACAGAGTCGGGCTAGCATAGAGCAATCAGTGCTTATGTGGGGAAAGGCAAACACCAGAGCACGTTCTACACTGCAGAGCTATTGGCCTTAATGGGACGTGCAAACTGTGAACGAAGAGCTTCGACAGTGGCTGCAATTTACAAACTTTACATTATAATATGCCTTTTTTTGGATAGTTGAACATTCATACTTTTTAGCTCATATGCATATATATATATATATATATATATATATATATATGTGTGTGTGTGTGTGTGTGTGTTCAATAATTTTAAAGGAAACGGAAGACAGACTTCCATTTTTCCTCTCAAAAGGAAATTTTGAAATTATACTAAGTATACCTTTGCTCATTTTAGCCAATTCCACTTCATTTTTGTAGTTTTTTATATTTTTTTACTACTACGTATGTTGGTCCTTACGTTGCGGTAAAACTTACCTTACCCTTACCCAGGTGCCATATCCCGCTGGAAGTGGGCTACCACAGTTTGCCACACATCTTTGATTCTCATCATTCTGATCATTTGAGCACCTGGCCATCGTCCATCTGTTATCCTCACCAGTCCATCCATATACTTTACACTTTGTGTTCCTCTTCTTGGCTTCCCTCAGTCTTCCTACTGAGTCATAGCTCTTCCAGCTCTCCATGCCTATCAACATGTCCTACGATGTGCAGCTGCCTAATTCTCACGTCAGACAGCAAGGCTTTCCTTATTCCAACCTGGGCAAACGCCTCCTCATTTGTTCTCCTGACTGTCCAAGGAACTTTAAACATTCTTCTCCAATACCACATCTTGATAGCTTTAAGTCTTTTTTCATTATTATTCCGAAGACTCAACGTCTCTCACCCATTCAGCAGTGCGGACCATTAAAAAATACTTCACAAATATCACTCGTGGATATTGCAAGCTTGCTGTTTGTCACCATTCCTCTTACTCTGGTGAATGAGTTCTTTGCGAAAATGATCCTCTTCCTTATATAATTCTCATATCGCCCACCACCTGTGATTAGACTTTCCATATAAATGAATTTTCTGTTTGCTTCATGTGGTAAAACTAAGGTCACTTAATCAACATAAACAAACTGATCAAGTATTATGTTATTGAAAAAATGATAAAAATTGGACATCTGGACTTGATAGAAAAACATGAAATTGAAAATATTAGAAACAAATTACAAAACTGATGACTACATTTAAAGAAGAAAAATGACCGCATCTGCCGAATAGACAGAACATGGGTAAGTCTGAAAGATAAGAAAATGGATATGAAAAATAGAAACGAGACACACTACTATGTTTAATAATAACCATAATAATAATCATTATCATAATCATCATCATCACCATCATCATCATCACCCGACGAGCACTGAGTAGTCGTAAGTGAATACCGGGATAGTGTCCAGCGGTTACTCGTACTGGGCTGATGGGATCGTTAGGCAGACTAGGTGGGATAGTAACGTCCGGGTTAGAGAAATAGAAATACAGAGAACGGCGTGAATGGCACCATTATCGGCACGGAGCTTCTGAATGACCAGGCAAGCACGGGTCATTATGGTGTGCCTGGCACACACGGAGGAGAAGATCTTCAAGAGAAGATAATGTCAAGATCCTGCAGTGTTATTTTCTCAGTGAACCCAACAACAAAGGGTATAGAAAGAGAATGCAAAGAGCACGGAGAAAGCGTGGAGTGGAGGCTTTGAAATGACGGAACAGGGAATGGCAGATCAAGTGAAGAACATCTTGGCGAGGAACTTGTTTACAACAGAAGAACTGAAACTGTTTGACAGAAGTGTAAACATACAACCAACAGAAGACTCTCAGGAGGAGGAGCTGGACAGGCTCATGAAAGAGACGTTTGGGGAGGAAGATGTTGGAAATGTGATGCAAGAAACCATAGAGAGGAGAAATAGGGTGAAGAAAGAAGGTGTGAAGCTGACTGATGTTTTTGAGGCACATTGACCAATAAACCATTCTGAAAGACGTCAAAAGAGTCGAAAAGACCCTGGAATTAATCAAAACAGAAAACATCCCAAAAATAAAGGAATGTGCATGGCTGATCACAGACAAACTGGTCCGATAGATTATTAAGCAAGACAGGACAGGAGATCAGAGCCAGAATGGAAAAGGAGAATACAACAAGGAGTTAAGAACATCTAAGGGGACATGAACAGTATAGTATAGAGCAGACTGAGATATTATGACAATCCAATGAGAATGAGACTCGAGAAAAAGTATGAAAAAAGAAAATAGGGGGTCGATGCGGTGGTTGGATAGCTGAAACCAGATCTCAAGGCCAAAGTACAACAATTAAAAACATACTCGGAGCCTGTGAAGGAATTTCAGGAAAACAGAATGTTTCAGAACAATTAGAAAAGGTTTTACCAGAGCTTACAAGGGGAAGAAAAAAGAGATATGGTAACACTGAATAAGGAAGAGACTAGGAGATTTTGGATGAACATCTGGGTTGAAGCAGCATCACATAATAAGAATGCAAATTGGATCGATAGAGTGAAAGGAAAACTAAGTTTGGGATGATTCCAGGATGACATACTGATAACAACTGATGATGCGCAAAAAGTTCTATCAAAAATGTCAAACTGGAAAGCACCTGGCCCAGATGGCATTTAAGGCTTCTGGCTGAAAAACCTTAAAACTCTTCGCAAACGGATAGGTGTTACTTTCCAGGGATGCCTTGACAGTGGATCAGCACCTGATTGAATGACAACAGGAAGGACTGTGCTGATCGTGAAAGACCCTAACAAGGGAAACCAACCCACTGATTACAGGTCAATCACACGCCTTCCTCTAATATGGAAAGCATTGACTGGAATCCTGACCGACGAACTCTACGACCACCTAGAGACAAACAATCTCATTGGAGATGAGCAAATGGGTTGCAGAAGAGGGAAGAGAGGGACTAAAGACCACCTAATGATGGAGAGAATAGTACTACGGGACTCCAAGAAACGCAAGACCAATCTAGCTATGGGTTGGGTTCATTAACAAAAGGTATACAACCTGGTACCCCATATCTGGCTACTGGAAACCATGAATCTAACTGGAATGGCTGGCAATGTAGTAAGATTGGTCGGCAACACCATGAAGAATTGGGGTTGTGTTGGAGCACAATGGGGAGAAACTGACAGAGATAGCGATCCGCAGAGGTATCTTCCAAGGAGAGTCCCTGTCACCGCTGCTGTTTACAACATCCTTAATCCTACTCTCAGTGATCCCCAGAGGATATAGATTCAAGAACAGGCAGAGAGTGAACCATCTACTCTTCATAATTGAAACTATACGGCAAATTCATTCACAAATCATACCCAAAAATGTATAATAGCTCTTCACTGCCCCAGTTAAAAGCTAATGACCAGACAGCGATTCCCGGCCAATGTTGTGTAGAAAACCCGTGGCGGTGGGGTAAATGAGATCCGATGTTCATAAAAGGAATCAGCTCTTACAGCAGAACTAATATAATGGCAGCAATGCGAACGATCATGCTCTTGTTTGTTGTAATATTTTATGGATTTTCAAGTATCAAACGAATTTTTTCTACGACAGAATATAATAAAGATTTGAAATTATATTCAACGAGTGTTTGGTAGACTGGTTTATGATCGAATAGTAGAAGCAAATTCGAAGATTTAAGTAAAACTTTATAGGAATATTCTGGTTTGTTTACTTCTCATGTTATGTGGCGATGTAGAACCATGTCCTGGATCTTCGTCACAAGATTTGCACGATACATGTGATGTTAAGGGTATGAAATTGTGCCACATAAACATTTAAGGAACATCAACATCGTTAGATGTTATTTCTCTTTCTGAAACACACATATGCACCAACTTTTACGATAACCTCTGTCATATTCTTAGGTATACATTCATAAAGAGAAATAGGAGTAAAGGTAAAGCAAGAGGAGTCGGCATGTATGTTAAAAACGGTATCAACTGGAAAAGGAGAATAGACCTTGAATTCAAAGAACTCGAAAATATATGGATTGAAATTTTTGTGAACAATTCAAAAAATCTACTCACATGTAAAATGTATCGACCGCCCGTTGGATCAAAATATTTCTCAAAAAGCTTTTTAGAGACATTCCGTCAAAATCTCACACTTGTGACTGCTGAAACAAAGGAAATTATCACGATGGGTGATTTTTATGTAAATTATTTCAAAAAGAATGAAGATACTGACATTAAAGATGTGATAACAACTTTTGGATTTACACAATTAGTCGACGCTCCCACAAGAGTCACAAAAGATTTATCCACTCTAATTGATATCATAGCAACAAACAATACAAAGAACATAAAAACTGTCAAAGTCATTCCACCTTCACTAAGTGACCATGAGATCGTAATTCGTGTGAGAAAATGCTATCATTTAAAATACAAACCAAAATAAATAAAACTGTAAGAAACTAATAATCTTGAAAATTCTGAACTTTATGGACTCAGAGGAAACCATAGATGTAAGAAACTATTCTCGTTACAACCATGACAACCTCGTCGAAGAGTTAAAGTCAGCTGACTGGGAGTCTGTTTTACACGAAAATGACGTCAACAATGCTATCACTTTATTTACAAATATTCTGCAAAACATTTTCAACCGAAATGCTTCTTTGATGAAGAAAACCGTCAAAGGAATACCCCCCCCCCCCAGGCTTAACGAAAAAATCCCCCCCCATATGGCCCGAAAAGAAAAACTGTTAAAAAAAGACAAAAAAACAAATTCCCTTGATGTTTGGAAAAAGGGAAAACAAATGAGAAATTTTTTGTACCAACCCCCTCCATTCCGCAAAGAAAAAGAATTAAATAAATTTTTTAAATAAAAAACTGCTAAACCCAAAACAAATATGGAA
>RDPX01000001.1:9924110-9985326 GCA_003991215.1 Morbakka virulenta | reverse complement strand
CCTCAAACCCAGATGCTGTTCTTCCAACATGGCCATTTAGATCACCTGCAATAGCAACAACTTCTTTCTCTGCCAGCTTACCAGTGACTGCAATGAGACTGTCATAGAATTTATCCTTGACTTCTTCACGTAAGCCACATTGTGGTGCATACACTGATATTGCTGTGAAGATTGTCTCACCTATCATCAGTTTAATCAGCATAATTCGATCACTTATGTGTTTGACATCAATCACCTTGTCTATCCATTTCTGTGCAACAAAGATACCTACACCACCTGTGCCTTTTCCATTACCAATCCAAAAGAGCTTGTATGTTGCCTTTTTCTCTTCTATCATTCTTACAGATGCTTAAATAGTGTAATATGGACATGTATCACTTTTCGACCATTTGCCAAAGATCAAGTGTAGAGCCCTGGTCTCTCCTTGGTTGGGGCTTTGGGTATAGGGTCCAACCATGCAGGACAGGTGGTCTTGAGATACTTGAGCCTTGGCTGAAGACCAAGCCAAGAGAAAGGGCCTTCTCATGAAGGGTCCTGGAGTGGCAATCCATATGTCAAGCATTTTATGGTGTCTTGCATGCTTTTTGCCCCACTTTTTCTTGATCTGTTGCTTCCATTTTGGTTTTTCATAGATGAGAATTTGTGAAAGACAAAAATGGGCCCACTGTTTACCAGGGGTTCCATTAATGAAAGACCCAATATGGACAGGTATATACAAAGCCTAATTGACCATTGCTCTGTTTATCTTTCTATTTTATTGATGTATCATTTACTGTTAACTAAAAATGTGCTGTGCTTAATTTTTTCACTAGTGGAGGAATACCAAATGGGCCACTATTATGCAGTATGATGATTACTATTATTATTAAATATAATCCATGGCCAACTTTAAATGTATAAATTTTTATTTTTCTTTGCTCTGTAGTCTTGCCACCTTCTGGAGATTTTATTGCACTTGGTGAGTGATACATTTTGAGCAAATTTTTTTTTTATTTTGCAGTGATTTGATAGTTTTTTAGAGTGATATCTTTGTGAAGCCACACAGTAATGCAAACTTCTAGGGTTACTCTCAAGGAAATTTGTGTATAGGGATATTGGGACCCAAATATAGGGACCCAACTTTGTTTTCAACAACTTTAAAGAATTGGAAGAAGAAAAGAACTTCACTTAGAATCATAATAGTTTTTTTGGTATAAGAGTTTGATGGAACTGCAAAGGGGAACAAACAAAGAAAACCTGCAAGAAACTTTGTCTGAAGGGACCAAAAAGGGAGTATGATATAACCAAAAGTATGTAATAACTGAGTACACTATAATGAAATTGTACTTATATATATATATATGTATATGATAGGCATAAGCTATTACTCTGATATTCATCAATTTATACAGTCCTGCATCATAGTAAAGTTGTGTTAGCAAATGTTTAGTCACATTCTTCAAGAAATATTACAAATAAAACATGCTATCCTACTGTACAGTCTATGTGATTTAAAGGGTTTTAATAATTAAAAAATTTAAGTTCCCAAAATGAATTAAAAATTTCCAAATGTTTTGAAAATTATTTGTTCAAGGTTGCAGTTTTAAGCAATAGGTAAACATCACAAAGTTTAACATTTCCATGGTATAGTGTGTATAACTAGTGAGATTTGTGATTACTATTATGAAAAATCTGTATTCTTAAATTAACCTAAATATTTCCAGTTCCAGTTTGTCAGTTATGTCTTGGTCTAAGATAATTTTGCTACAAGCAATGATCTGACATTAAATCACACAGGCAGGCATTCATAATCTTTTTAACAAGCATCTGGACTGTTCCCAAGTTCTTTATTGTTTTTTTAATTGAGGTACTTTTAGTGACAGTGGTAATGGCATTATTAGTCTAACAGCAATTTTTTCTGACAAGAATATTCCCTGTTACTTGTTCAAATAATGAAATCAAAATTTGTGATATATTTATGGAGAAAGCTGTAAACTTAACCAATGCAGCCAAAAAGATGCCAATTGGGACAATTCTTGACTCTACATAAACAATGTCTTATTATCAAATTTGTAGTTGATTGCTGTCAAGTATCGTTGCTAAGGTCATGGCCAACTTGGCCATCAAACTTACCAAGAGAATTTTCTTATTTCTTTGCTGAGCACTGATTTTTTCCTTACCATCTTGAAGAACTTAAAAATCTGGAGTATTTTACTTGAAGACATTGCCCACTATACAACATGAAGTCACAGACACAGCACCATATACTGAATAACTCCAATTCTGCTGCCATCCAGCAATGATACATATGGCACCATAATTTAGTTCTTAACTGTATCTTCTACTAAATCTTTCAATTAAGGAATGAAAAAATTTTGACATCCCAGGCTTTAGCAAGACTGAGCAATTATTAAACAATGACCACAGAGCCAATATGGTTATGACAATAAAAGGTAAAATGATCGTCATTGAATTAACAATTGGTTTTGAATGAACTTGGTCAAGTCATGTGATTAGAAGAGGCAAAAAAAAATAAACAACTTTAAGAAAGTGTTGTAAACAAGGACTTGAATTTCCAGCCAATACTTGTTGAATTCACATCAGTTGCTTTCTGTAGTTTATATGAAAACACTTTTAAAGAGCTTAAAGTAGACAGAAAATGCCTAGTGAGCAAATCTGTAGAAACATGCATATGAAGTTTGTATTGTATTTTTAGCCAAAGGAACAAGGAATGCACTTCTCCAAATTTGCTATTTTTCAACTACATTAAATTATATAACATCTTTCTCTGTATTTTCCAGTCCTGAACTGAACGGATTACAGGAGAAATAATGCCTTAATTTCATGAAAGGAAAGGAAAAGATCTGATGTAAAAAGTTACTTTTACATCAGGCTACCTTTTTTATTAGGAAAACAACCTGAGAGTACATAAAAATAAACAATAAACAATACAAGTGTAGAAATTCAAATCGAAGACTTTAATATTTTGGTTTTGTTTAGAATTGCTACAGCTGTACTCTATATGTTGTCTTTGAAATCTTGATTAAATTATTCTTTAGAAAAATACCTTTTTTCAAGAATTTTGTGTTTTACATTGAAATTTTTATTGTTAGGGTCAAAGACAAGACCTCAGTCAACATCAGTGGAAACTGATTTAAAACCACTCCAGCCACTTCAACCAAGAAAAGTAATACCATTAACAGCAGCTAGTACAGCAGGCAATTTGCCATCCCCTTCTTTGGCTGGAAATGCAAGGGAAAAGAAAAAAGAGATCCCTGGGCCTCTGCCACCACTTATTCAGGGCATTACAAAGCAAGGCTTGTCAAGGCTTACACCAACATCAGTTCTGTCCCCAATTTCAAGAACTTCAAAAGACTTTAGTCTTTTAAAAGGATTTCAAAGTACATCTCCAGTGCCATCTGTGGCTACACTTGAAAGTATGTTGCAAAATTTTTGTTTTTTGTGTCTTAATTGTGACTGATACTAGTAGTACTTTGAGAGTTTTATCCATTAATTGTTTTGAAGTATGTTTGCGTTAAGCAAATCCTGTATTTTTGATGGGAGGGGGTAAGACATGTCTTGTCAAACAGTCATGCTACCATTTAACTGCCTTTTTCACTTGTAAATTGATATATTAAATGTTGAAAATATCTGTGTACAGACAAATGCATCCATTTCCAAATTTTCCCTCTTACTGTTATTGGAGCAGTACTCTATTTTTTAGCAAGACTGTTATGGAAATGTATTAATCATATCTTAAGCACAGCTGTAGAGTCAGCCCACGAGATATTATTTTATATCTAGTAATGCTAGTAATGATAGTAATGCTAGTAATGATAGTAACTATTGATAGTTATTTTAGATAAGATCTTATTTGAAAAAATGCCTGACCGCCATATGTTGGTGGATTTAGGGTTAAATTTTAGGTTGTGTTAAAAAATTGGTAGCATTTGGAATTTGCCTTTTGTCTAGTCAATGATGGATGATTTTGTTACAATCTTTCTTCTTCTTCTTCAGTTAAACCAACGTTGCTACTTCTATCTTGTGCAAGCTTTACTGCATCAACAAAAGTGAAACCAGTCATTTTGCTGATGCTGCCCACTTACTGTGTTTTTTTTGTCACATTTTTTATCTTTTGCCATGAAGCATTCTGGTGAGCATTGTTTTCTTCATACCATTGTTTTTAGTAATGTTCCCAAAATTGTATACTTGTCATTCAATACAAGAATAATAATAAAAGATTCACATAAATTTGTTGTTTTTGCTAAGCAAGAAAATAAATTGTAGACAGTTGTCATAAATAGAAATTTTTAATACATTCAACCTGATGTAAAATTTTGTTTTGAAAATAGGAAGGAAACTGTGGGTGTGGCATAAGTAGTTTATATTTGGATATTTAATTCAAAAGGTTGTAGGAAGTAGCAGCTTAATTGCCAGGTGTAATTACTCAATATGATAACTTTTCAATCCAAAACTTTTTTGAAGGTATGAATTCTTTACACAGGTATGCATAATGGAAATATTCCTTCATTACATTAATTCCCCAGGGTGTGAAACATCAGATGTATCAAGAGACAAGGAGGTCCAGTTGAAGAGGAGTCACAAATGTTGCCTGATGTAAATTTGTGTACATAGCATAGTTTTATCACAACCAATGTTTATTTAGAGACACCATCTCTGACCCAGTAGTTGCCAGCTATTGGTGTTGAGCCCTTTGTCTACAAGCATATTAAGTGTAATCTAATGCAATATAATATACATTAATCTGTTTGGTATTCTTTGATATTATATACATGTATTCTTATCTGATCTTGTGTATTAATAACATACAGGTGCCCAATGGATATAGCAGGGTATTGTAAATGTAATTGCCACTAGCAGTTTCATGATATTTCATCTGATATTGCCTGTTGATCAAAAAAATTGTGAAGCTACTAGTCAGAATTACATTTTTCATGTTTCACTATATATATATATATATATATAATTTTCTGTAATTGTTGCATTAAAATGTGAACTTTCCAAGGAGATAATCAAACATTAACAGCAACTTAACAGAAGACAATAAAAAATTGAACAGGAAGTACAATGAGATTCATAATTGAACAGAAAACATGGTCTGAAGGATATTTTTGTAGTGCCCACATAGTATCCACTGCTGTATCACTTAATCATAGATATATTGTGTTTTCAGATGGCAATGTGTACAGTAGTTTATAAGTCAAATCAGTCTGGTTTTAGAGTAAACATTTTTTATTTTACATAGCCCTTGTGCGTCACAGATTCTATAAATAGCTCCCACTAATGCCTATGACGCCTACCGTCAGTTTGGTTTTTGCAACAATACAATGATTGTTGTAGTAGCCACTTTTTAAACGTGCATAGGTTTTTGGCCACTTCCTGTGTAGTAATGACACAAGGATTTTCCCTATGAATTTGCCCAAATTTTTACTTCTACCTTGATACATGAAATGAAAATTTGTCATTAAAAAAGAAAGATTTGTACTGGCAGCATTTTTCTCCCATAGTTTCACCACTGGAACTAGAGGATGAGGTGGAGGAGGCGTTTGCAAAACGAGATTCTGATAAAGTTGACAGTCTCTTGTGTAGTGCAATAAAAGCTTTGAAACAAAATAGATTGAAACCTGATCCGGCATTGTATCTGTCACTGTTCAGCCTAGCAAAAAGTAATCCAGAGTTATTTACATCAAAAGCAGTAATGGAGGTAAGAATAATGTAGTTTGAAAGTGTTTTTGTTCGTTGTGTAAGCAAAGTATTTGTGTTTACATTTTTTTAAATATCAGTGGAAACAGAGGTTCTTCCTTATTTTTTTTCTTTATTTAAATTATTTTATCTCTTTTATCCAGTTCATAATAAGTTTAGTAAATATAGATTTTTCAGCTAACAACTTTTAAGTGCTGCCAAAGAATTGATAATGGAAAACGTGTCCAGCATGGTTTGCCTTATGTGCTGAAGGATCAGAATACATATGGGCAAAAAAGTGGGCTACGCTATGAAGTAATCCATATTTGAGATGCAAAAAGATAACAAATAATACTATGTTTTACCTATGTGAAACTGGAACACATAAAAACATTTTGATTTATGATTTAGAAAATGCCACTTCCTATTACAATCCGTAATCCACTCAGCGACGTATTTGAGAAGGAAAGGATTCCACAAGCGATTGGTAATAGATTTTAAGGTAATGAAGCCAATATACTGCATTTTAAAGAAGATGCAGTTCTTAACAGAAAATCGCTTTAACGTTTATTTTAAAGAGAGAAACTGAAAGCCTGAATTTTGTGAATGGATAAGCTGCGAAAATTAGAAAATCTAAACCAAGTTGTGATGCTAATTCATTTATTAATATTGGAAGTCCAAAGCGCACCGGTCAGGTACAGAGCTTATTTACAAGTGTAACGACTGAGACAATGGTGTCGAAAATGTTTTATGAAGTTGTCTATGCATTCAAGAGTTACGTTTTGAATTTCTGTTCCATTCTCTTTACTGTTTTTTTGTTAAGTTGAGTTAACACCTGTGTATTCAACTTTATATTTTTTGGGTAGAGTATAGCTTCTTGCACTGCCTAACAATACAATTTCGTATTATTTTCCGTGTTTTTCCCATTTTGATTGTTTGGTTTTGACAATCCAGATATCATTTGTGATTGTTAGGTAGGGAAACACCCTCACAATTTATATGGCCTTTTCCATCTATAGTATTTGTTGCTTTTTAGGCATATAAAACGTCAGCATTCACTCAAGAATCTTTTTATTTCAGTTGATGGCATTATGTAGTATCTGATATTGATTGTTTATGTTATACCCCAAGCAATGTATAACGTGATGCCACTTGATTTAACACGGTTATGATGACAAACGTTCATAGGAATTAGAATGGTTCTGGCCCTTCAGTGGTCAAGGCTCTAAACTTATATGTAATACCATTAAAATTCAGACAGCATATGACAGTTTGGATAGCCACTGTGTGTGATGCTTTATTTTATTGCAGAATACGCTTAATTTGAATGTTTTAATCAGGCATATTTGACCGTCAAACTGTATAAAAAATTTTTAATTTTCTCTTTTGGTTTGGTTCATCCCCCACTTGTTCTTTAAAGATTTGATTTACGTAAGTATCACAATTTTTTGTGTTGATTTTTTCAAGCATTTGCTGGTTTTCCTGAAAAGAGAAATGGCAGCTGGGGCAATAAAACCCAAACCAAACCCACTCCATTGTGCATTGGCCACTAATTTGCTTATGCATGCCTACAGAGATAACAGTAACTGGCCACAGCCATTTATCAAGGTATGTATTTAGCCATTTCAGTTCAGATAGAATTTTTGAGAGTTTTATATTTTTTAGATTAGTTTTAATTAATTTTGGTCAGCCGGATAATTCGGTCGGAATTTCTTACTTTGCTAAAATCTAAAATTTTGTGTATCGGATTTCGAGGCTCTAAATATGCTATCAATTCAATGAACCCTTGGTCCTCCTTAATTGAAAATGGCTCATTTTCTGCTGACATCATCTTTACGGTCTTTTGCCTTACAGATTGAGACTGGGAATTATAGATGTCCCAATTTTTTGCGTCTGAAGACATCGTGAAAGTGTGGCCTGTACTTTTATCTCTTTGAGTATTCTTTCTTTGGTTGTAAGGTATGAAGAGGCATTAAAATTGTTAGGTATACAGCGTAAGTTGCTTTCTTTTCAATGGTGTGCCATCTCTTCATGCGGTTGTGAAATGGGACAGTGCTGTTATTAGGGGAGAAATTCCTGTTTCGGCCGGGCAACTTACAACCCTGACCCGGTGCACCCGTAGTTTTAATTAAAGAAAAATTAATTGCAAATCGAAAACCGGAGAACATTTGGAGACCATTTTTTCCTTTGATATTCTATTTAAAGTTAAATTCCTATATCGAATAACGTGTGTCTGACACTGATGTTGGTTTAGGTTGCCAGTGATGGCATGGAATTTTTTTTTCATTTCCATCGGGACATGTTTTTAGAATAGTGTTTAATGCCATGTTGAAAAGGAGGAAATCCAGGAAGATCTTTCTTCTTCTAAGTGGCTTGTTTGCAGACGTTGGCCCTCATGATGTTCCAATTGACCCTGCTTTACCTTGTGATATTTTCAGAAGAGATGCAAAACCAGGAATTTTAGCTGGAAAGCCAGATACTATATTCATTTGTATTTCATTATTTTTATGTAATTTTGCTTCTCTCTCCCGTTTTCGGTCATCTCTCCTTGTATTTTTTATTGTCTTTGCTGTTCTTGTTGGTGTTCATATTGGTAATTTTCTTTTGTTGAAATTGTTATGTGTAGTCTTTGAAAAAAACAAGTGGAAAGGTTGTATTGTATTGAACTGGATCAAAACCCTTTTTTAACCCAGGTGGAACTTTCCTTTTCCATTTGTTTCCTTTTTATTTTGAGTCCTTTAATTTGTTATATATAATTCTTAACGTTTGTATTATCAATTTTTTTATAGGATTCAGAATTAATAAGGTCATAAACCATTTCTACCCAAATATTTACATATTACTGAATTTCTGTAAAGTATTCTGTAGGATCAAATTCATTTGGTGGATTCACTTTACCTTTTTATAATACAGGTTCAGACAGAGGTTTTTGTCTAAGTATTTTATTGGTTCTCACCTATAGCGGCCCAGTTGTTTGTAATGTAGGTAGTTAATACATGAAAACCGTTCCCTTAATAATTGTTGTATATTCTTAAAACTACAAGGTCTTTGTGGAAGATGCCATTGGTGATCGCTCATGGGTGGACAGCGAAAACTGCAAACCATTTGTAGACAACATTCTGACTGCTTTTGGTACTGTATTACCATTGAAAGGAAGTCAAGTGCATGTTTTGAATGAGAAATCAAAAGGAACTTCTATTTTGCAAGGTGATTTTTTGAATGGATTTTGTAATTGATTTGGTAATATAACAGATTAGAGGAGACAAGTAAACTGTTTTTATCAAAATTTATGCAGATAAATTGTTCATACAGCTGGAGTTTAAATTTGAGTGACTGAAAATGGAGAGTCATTGGAAGCCTTATTTCTTTATTGCTTTCTTTGATTGCACCAATATTGTCATTATCAGAGTCATCTGGGATATGAAAAGCCTGTAATAAGGTATTTCAGTCACTCATGTCGTCTCCATTTGTCATTGCATGAATTTCACATTTTGCTGAGAAGAGTATCCAAAATATTTTTTGCGTTTGCTTGTGATCCCTATTTTAAAGAGATGAAGTGGAAATGTAGTCTGTTTACCTTATGATAATAGTAATTTCTTGTTGATAATATTTGTCTTTATCTTTGTTACATTACTGAATTACTGCATTTGCAATAAGGTACACGAGTATATTTCGTTCGGAAAATGAAAAGGTATTTTGGAATGTTTGTACTTTGCCCCAAAGTTAAGTGTCATGGCAAACGGCGTATTTCTTTCGAGCTTACTATCAGATGTTTTAAAAACTAATGTTTTGTTTAATAGACCATGGCGAAGTTATTGCATAAATGTTTTGGTCGATGGTATTTATTTGGATGGTATCACCTAGGTAGGTTTCAATTTCTTTTACGATTTTTTTCTTTTCAAAGGTATGGGTTCAACTGTGGTTTCAGCAAGTAACACGAAAGAAGAAAAAATTTCAGAGGATGGTGATAGTGTTGCAGATACGGTCCCTGTCAAGCCAAGGTTATTAACTTACAAACTACAATTTACCGTGTTAAGTAGATTATCCGCATTTGATTCTTGTTGTTGTTATTCTTAGTCCTTTTATCATCCGTTTCTCTCATCAGATATGGACTGAACCTATCGTCGCCATCATTATCAACATCGTTATCTTCTTCTTTGCACTGACCTTTGCCCCTACTATTTTGACATGGCGTCGACTTATTTCTGTCAAACCCGTGTAAAACGCTATTGTATGAAATGAGTTATTAAGCTGCCGAATTACTTTTTGTATGTGTTTCAGATTTTGCACTTCTCAGTGATCAGCGATTTTGTATAAACTGGTTATTCCTGTTTTGTCATTGAAATGGCCTTTAACACCCTCCTCAGCGTGTCCTTAGGTAGCCCCCACATTTCAAATTCGGAGTGGATTCTAAAGCACAAGTTACTATTAGGCATTTAATATTGTAAAAAGAAGGACACTTTTTCATAGGGAGAATGTAAAACAGTCCTAAAAGAGAAGTTACATCCAATTTTTTATCATATCTCGTCAAACATGCAGGGATAAAATCATGTCTTTGACAAACATTGAACGATAAACAAATGTCAACGTCTTTTTTGACACCGGTATTTCCCTGCCTTAATTTTCAAATTTTGGCATCTGTAGTCGTAAACCCAAGGCTGGTTGCAAAGATCAACCATGGTCACCACAAATCCAAGGTCCCGGTGCAGATTCTATTCCTGTAGTTACCTTGAAAAATGTGTTTCCGAGGCATCTACTTTGCTGTCGATAGTTTTCAATCGTTGCCAGTTCGAGTCTTGTTTGCCATCTTTCTGGAAAGTTTCCAGTGTTTCTCTTGGTTGCAAGGGTACAGATGATGCATCTGACCCTGGCACAAGTCGACCTGTTAGTCTTTATTTAGTAAAGTCGTTGAACGACTTAAAAATATTTTGCTGATAGAATCCTTGAAAAGCTCAGGTGTTTTTGTTGATATCCAGTACTGATTTAGCGGGTCTCGGTCACGACCTTTGGATGTAACCACAAAGCGTATTTACTGGTTTATTGGTAAGTCTGGTGAAGAATGCACTATAGCTCTGGATAAGGAATTTGATATGGTATAGCCTGCTGGCGTGCTTCACAAGCTATCTGGCTATAGTAATGGTGAACCGGCTTTTGGTATAATTAATTTCTTTCTCTTTTATCGTAAAATGCGTGTGGCACTCAATGGAATTACATCTGATATCCATTGCGTTAAGGCAGGTGTTACTCAAGGCTCTATTCTTGGACCATCTCTTTCCCTCCCTTGCATTATTGACCTTCCTGATAACATTTTTTATTTTATCAACATCTGTGTTGATGACACTACTGTGTGCTCTGACATTGACCATAAGGCCACTCAGCAGAAACAATTCGAATGGTGCAATATGTATATTGTTCTTTGCTACAGAATTGTATTATGTAGCAATTCTTAGTATAGTATGGTATTGAATATAGTAAAAGTTTTATTGAAAAAACATCTGCCATTGTTATTGTCAAGTTTCGTTGCGTTTTTCTCGTATATAGGTATAGTTTACCACAGGTAGTGCTTGCTATTCAGTATTACATATTGGATGTCGTAAAAGATCAACTGAATAGGCGACAAATGATAGATGGGGTATCAAGAAACATGTTAAGATTTCTGTCTGCTGTATGCGGTTTTCCTGATGTTCGAGTCCTTGCCTCACAAAGACTTGAAACCTGGCTTCAAAATCCAAAGGTAATTTGGCGTTTTCTGGGGTTTTGGGAAGTCAAGTCATGGAGCTTGCAAATGTATTTTACTTTATTGACTTTTAGGTAAAAATAGCTTAGCGTTTTTAGTTTATTTATAATAAGTGGTGATTATATTGCACTGGGCATTCTTAAGATTGCATGGGGTGAGCATGATTGAAAATGTCTTTGAATGAAACCAAATTTATACAGTCTAGAAAAGACAATAAACGTATTCAGTCGATTCCGAAGAAGGAAGGTATCTCCTGAGACACTAGTTTTACTAGAAAATTAATTATAGATATCACAATTCTGTCTTCTGCTAATGGACATGCTTGGAGTGCTTGAAATTTTGAAACTTATAGCAACAAAATGTACTTTGATGTTACCATTTTTTTCGTGTAATAAGGTAGATGTAGGCTGTAAAGTTAAAATAGTAGCTGCCCAGGACGGCAGCAGCATATGCAGATGAGAACTTAAAGGGGTTGATCATTAGACTTTTATGAGGGACGTTAAAGGCTTTTTCATTTGAAATGTATACAGTACGTACAAAAACGTACTTGAGCGATTTTGTTTTTAGGATTTCTATATCGTGGCTGTTAAGTAAAGTAGATATTTGTCTTGTTACTACTATTTTTTATTTCGTTTGGAATATTTATGTGTTTTATCGTTTTAATTTTCACTTCTATTCCTTTAATATTTTTTATAGCTTACGAGGCCAGCGCAGGACCTCTTGCTGGCTGTTTGTATTAACTGTAACACCCACACTTCTGAGGATATTGATGTGATTGGAAATATGATAAAAATGCGTCTCAAAACCAAACCTCTAGCAAACCACTATGTCGTATGCATTAAGTAAGTATATCGATTTTTGTTTAATATAATTTGGTCACTCACAGTGATTATTGCTATGTACCTTAAACTAATTTTATCCACATTTTGAATACGTCGTTAGGTATTTCTATTTTTTAAGTAAAACACTTTTTGATTTTTTAATAACGTTGCTGGTTTTGTAAAGTATAACTTCGTTTTTCATTGGTTTGTTCCAGGTTTCCAGAATTCGGAGTATTGAGACTTAATCTTCCAAAAATTAGGAATGATTTTGGTGATGACCAATTATAACTTGTTGCCGTAATCCTCTTAATTGAATAACCTTTTTTTGTCTAAGACTATTAGTCGAGTTGCCGATCGTCAATTACGATGTTGTTGTTGTCATTCTTTTCTTATTTCTTTGCTGTATACATACTAAAACGCGGGATGCCCTAAAGGCACCCACAACTCCCACGAAAGATTGAAAACTACCCAGAGGATTGTTTTGCGGTTTCGTGATCCAATTTGAGAGTAACCTTTTCATTTTCACTTCGAATTCCTAAACCTATTTTTACATCTTTTGTAAATGATAGGAGTCTCTTTTATTTATATGAATGTGAGTGGAGGGGAAAGGTGGCAAAGAGTATAAAGAAAATTTACTGATGTTGTTGTTATTTGCAGCCCATAAAACATGGTGTATCCATTTTTTGCGGTTGATAAGCCCCGGATATTGCCACTGATAATTTATCTGCATCCTTTACGGCAGCAGTCATACCTTCCGAAAAGAAACAAAAGCCTTTCCATACCCTCTTTTGCCATCGCTTAATGTAAATAGCCCAATGCAAGCTTTTGTAGTTCAGTACTATTTTAAATCTTACTTTATGTGCACATAAATGTACATAAATATTAAGCGTTATTAGAACCGTGCCGGTAGATGAAGATTCGACAAAGTTTATTTGACAGCGTATATTTTTTGTTTGTAGTCATGTATACTAATTGAAGAAATTTCACTTTTTTTTACAGAGAGTTGGTAAACCAACATCCAGATAACCTAGGTACAACTTTAAAGCACGTGATCTATAATGAATTAAGCCAGCAAAGAAATCCGAACAACATGTCCATTCTTTCTGTGATCTTTCAAATTGAACCGGAAAATGCTGCTAAGGTATAAAAACTGCAGTTATAAAATAAAATTTTATTTAAGGAAGGAAGGATTTTTTCCAAAACGTATTTCCAAATGATTTCTTTCTGCTCGTTCAGTTTGGGTTATGTCGAGAGAATGATATGTATCTTAACGTTTTAGAACAGACCACTTCTTTATAAGTATGAAACTGTTGTTGGTACTTGTATGTAGCGATGCAATAGTAAATGGTTAGAAAAGTTAGTCCAGTATAATTTTAACATGTCTATATTATATGATAATTATGTTATATATGTTTGTTGGTCATGGTTGTGTAATGTGATTATGGCATGTATTGTGTAGTTTCAACATGAACCCCCTGTTATTCCAAGAACCACTGAACACTGTAGTGTCAGACATGAAACCACTACATGAAAAGTTGGGGGTGTACCAGGTGGCATGTCACACCACCAGCTATCGAACAACTATGGCAGCGGATTATCCAACACATGTTTAAAAAAACTTACACTGGAGCGTCACATTTTGAGTTGTAGTATTTTTATATTTATTTCACGAGCAAGCTGCTTTAGTGAAATTTACTTGAGATTATATATGTTGCCACCGCTCATACTTTTTGCTTTCATATCTTAATCACAGTATCAATTGTGCAGTCTCCGTCGCGTAAATAAGTTAACAAAATAATTTAGCCTATAAGACTTGAGCATTACCTGCCTGTAACAGCCTGGCATGTGTGTTATAACCTTTAGTTAAACTTTTTCCAGCAAGAGGATTCTGGGAGGTTCTCGTAATTCAAGTTTTGTATTCTAAGATACATGTAGAGAAGGAAAACTAACGTTAGTGACAGCATTGCACTGACTTAGCTTACTAAGACAAGACTTGTTAAAAAGCCATAGTTACATCAGCTACACTTTTCTATACGTTATTCACACTTCACCAGGAGAACATCTAAAAAGTTGATCGCTTCTGTTTAAGTTTCCTTCTTTGGCTGGAATATAAGTTATTGTTTTCCCCTGTACCTTCTTCCACAGTTAGGTTTTCGTAATGCTAATTCTTTTGTCATTCCTTTGTAGTACCACATACGGTATCAACCCGACCCGTTTCTGAATCTTCTGTGTGATTTGTAGCCTTAAAAGATTATCAAAGATGTCGTTATTAGTGTTATGCTGATTCAAACAAAGAACCTTTGCCCTTCGTATTTGCTACTTGCTGTTCGTTTACTGCCATCAATTTTCGTATGAAGAATGTAAGCGACTAGCTTGTGCTCACGACAGTAGAATGAAGTGGCAAGTTTTAATTTTCTTGTGTCCTTGCAAACGAGGTTTTTGTGTTTCCGTTATTTAGTTCTTACGTATGTGTTGGCACTACTATTAGCTCAGGTATCAATTTGATGAAACAGTTTTGATAGGAAGAGTTCTCAAGTCTGTTTTATTTAGGTAATATTGTGTGAAAATAGTTTTAGGTAATCTAATATGGCAGATTTCATACACTACTTAACATTTCTTTGTAAGTACTTTTCCATCTATTTTCAGTATTTGGCATTGGTGTTTCAAGATCTGTTAATGAACAGGTAAAAATTTTGATACCTGATAAGTGTTTTTTGAAATAGATATTGCTTCGCCCATTTTTATGTCAACTAACGTGCTAAATAATTTCATAAAACTGACATGTTTTTCTTTGCCATTGTTTAGGTCTTATCATAGTGAGTTTGTATTTATTATAGTAAATTTTTTACTCATCGATGTCTTTTGTTACACTCTACATGTAAAAGTTAAGACGATGCTGTAACACATGATTGGCTGTTATATTTGATAGTGATTTCCTGATATTGATTAAGAACTGACACTTGGACCCAATGAGGTTATTGCCGAATATCACCGTTGGCAAATGTATTTGGCAGCCTGTACTTTGTATATCCTGCTCAGTTTTTATCAATTTAACTAAATTTTTAGCCCGAGCCAAAAAAGTACTCATTTTTGTTTGTCATTTGGTAAACAACATTATTGTAAACTTGTGCAGCTAAGTAACTCTAGCGAAGTTTCAATGCTTCAATCACTCTTTTTTTTTGTAACTCTGGAAGCTAAAGAGCGAAGTACATCTCATTTTTTATATTTAGTTTATTGTAATACCAAACAGCTATTCTGATTTTTAAGTAACCAAGAGCTGGTCAGTTTTTTCCATTTGTTAGATAACATAGTTTTGGATAATAGACGTATGTTGTTGGTCGTTGTATACCATAGTTTAGGGTTTTTTATCCAAGAGTAGTTTTTTTTGTTTATTTAAAGCCCAACAGAGTTGAGTTCACTTTTTTTGGCAATAGGTAAAGAGAATATGACCTTGATTTTATATTTATCGGAAAACAGTCACAATTTTTAAGACTTTTACCCAACTCTTTATTCATTTCTTGCAAGTTATTTTAGTAGTCTTTGTGTCGCTTTATGGATGAGAAAACTTTACTACTGGTCCATAAAAGGGTGCCTAGTATAATAGTATTATTTGGACTGACAAACAAACACTCTCTACAGGTTAATTTAAACATCATCATCATCATCATCATCATCATCATCATCATCATCATCCTATTCGGTTTTACATCCGTTTTGCATGCTGGCATGTGTTGGACGGTTCAATAAAATGGACTTCCAGGCCCGTCTGACCTTTACTGGATTTAAGTGACACCTTCTTGCTTCAAAGCCGATTTGATTACTTCCTCCTAAGTTTTCTTTGGTCTCCCTTTCATAACAGCACCTTGCACTTTCATTGATATGCACTTCTTCACCCAATCATCGTCCTCTTTTTTCTCCACATGACCAAACGAACGAAGCCATCTTTTTTCCATGCACTCGCTAATGCTATCCAACTTTAATCATTTCCTGATATCCATGGAGCTTAGTCTATCCTTTAGGATTACATTGCACATCCACCGAATCATTCTCATTTCATTTCTTCCCATGCTGCTCAGATCTTTAGCTTTCACTGGCCATGTTTCGCTGCCGTAAATCATAACACTTCCTACACATGGCTGGTAGACTCTGCCTTTGGTTGGAAAAGATAGAACTCTACTGGTTAACAGTGACAATAGTTCACGTAAATTACTTCAACCGCCCCTCACCCTTATAGTCACACTTGTATCCGCCCACCCACTGGCATTTATGGTGTCACCAATCTAACAGAATGTCTTCACCACTTCAATTTCTTTACTATCAGGATGCACATTTTGAATATAAATATTGGCTCTTAGACATCCACTCACACTTTTTGTAGTTAAAAGGGGAGTTTTCTCACAACCTTCCTTTTATCACGCTGTACTTTTTACGCTCCCAGTGTTTACATGTAACAAAATAACTTAAGTTTAAAGGTGTCTCATTCAGAATTACTTACACAATTAGAATCTTGTTTTAAGGTTGCAAGTTCCGGACTGAACACACATGCAGACTACACAGACACACACAAAAACACACACAGACACACACAGACACACACAGACGCACACACACATATGTTTGTGTGTGTGTTTGTTTGTAACAGATGCTTGGGTTGGGGCTCATTCTTTTATTCATTTGTTTATTTGCCCATTCATTATCAATGATTTCTGGCTAATCTTAGTAACAGTTAATTCGCTCCTCCTTAATAAAACGCCATTACTAGTAGGACTTGTTGATGTTGGACGTTTCTTCTTTTTTCCTTACAGGGAAGATTACTTAAGAGCATTAAGAGCATTATTTCGAGAAATTGTCCGTTCCCTTCGTTATGAAATCAACTTTATAGCATTCTGTCGAGCCCTAATGCAAGAACGAAATGAACCGGCATTCAAGGAACTGGAGACGCCTTTAAAGGTTTATAAATAGTATTTTTACTGAAGTGATTCTAATACCACATTTTCCCCTCTATTGTTTTCTGTATACCTACTTTACCTTAACCATCTTTTGAATTTATAGATTTGCTTGATGTGTGTTGTCTTTCCTTATTTACAATGCTAGAACCACTTGTTTTGACGTGGGAAAGCATGAATCTGAATTTTGGAAATAATGTTGTTCTTTTTACTGGTCAATTGAAAATAAGTGAAAATAGATGCAAGCTACTAGAACTTGAAATACTTTCTTAAATAGAATATTGGATTGAGCCAGCATAACACCCCAGGTCACGTATATATTGTGCCGGTTGAAAGCTTTAAACTGATTGTGCGTTCCTCATTCAAAAGATAATTTGCAGTATAGGGACCGGTGTAATGTAACGTTTACCTTCTTGAGTGGATTAAAATCACATTATATCCAGTGTTATTTTATTAACTTTATTTAGATATTTAGGAAAATTGAAATTTATCTATCGTATTGATCAAATGATGTACTGATTTTATCACTTATTCCCCATGCGGTAACTTTGTTAACACTTTCAATAGATTGCGTAATATATAAAGCAAAAGTCTTGTAATGTGACACTTTGAAAGAGGAACGGAGAGAAGGGAGGGAAAAAAGAAAGGAAAGGGCCAGCAAGGTAATGATAATTGTACTTATTAGGCAATGATTATCCCTGTGGTGTGGGATTTATTCGCTGAAAAGTCGCTGTTGATAAACATTAGAGGTGAAACGTCGCGCAGGATTTCTTTTAAAAAGTCCTGGTTGCTGGAGTAGATAAAGTGAAATTAGTTATGGCGATATTTTTCAAGGTGTATGGTTTACCCAAAAAGGTAAAATGGAGAATTTGTATTTTCTTTTATTGCGGTTTTGTTTTCTCCCAGTGTTTCGATTTTCATTTTAATCATAATTAAGTAAGGATATGGTAGTAGATAATGGTAGTAATTTTTCTGTCTTTGTTTATTGTAATAGAATAAATAGAATGAAAAATTGTTTACATATTTACATAGGAGCGAATGCTGATGTCACTTATAGATTTGGTAACCATGGCTACACTTGTGAGTGCATCACCAGCTGTCAAAGAAATTGCTATCGCCATGGCAAAAGGAGAAAAACGAGGTTTGATCTTTAAGTGTGTATGAAGACTGTCATAGTAACGTATATGTGATGTATAAATTACTACAATGTTCTCTGTCGGGTTCTTAACAGACATATTGAACTGAGTGGCAAAGAACGTGATTCTGAGCTTATGTTAATTAAATTGTATTTCAAAGGGAAGAAAAAGGACCATGGGAAAATACTAAAGAAAAAGAACTATCTTTATGTACCTCTTTTTTGGTCAGTTAAAATATTCGATGCCCATTGCCATAACCTTGGCAGTTACAGTTTATATCACCTTATATCACCAGTCATACCAACACTTGACACAGGTTATTTAAGATCTTTCTTCTATAATATTTTGTTTGTAAGAAATGTCAATGGTTTCTTATTTTGCTTAAGGAGTTTTTATCGTGTGTAGTCCTTGCATTTATGTGTAAGGCACAATCAAAACTACTATTGTTTTAACTTTGTGGATTTTAGGAATACGTCTTTGTTAAATTTAGATGTTTTTTTTGATGTTTTATTTTTTATTTTTAGTACGATTTATTTTGTATGGGCAATTTATACTATTTTTTGATTCAGTACCTCACATCTTATTGGTATGTTCTTTTTTACTTAGACACATCAGTTCTTCAAGAGTTTCAGACTCAGATCTCTATTATTCAACGAGATGCAGTCTGGTGGTTTCATACTAAAGTTCCAAGCATGTTTAATTGCAATGAAAAAGACTATATTTTTGGGTAAATGATGCTTTCTTTAGTTCTTCAACGAAAAACCGATGAATAAGCTGTGCTGTTGATTGCTAATTATATCAGAGTTTAATCTTAATTTAATCTTTAATCAGAGTTTTCCCTCCTTAAATGCCATAGTTTCACAGTCGAAGATGCGACACTCGTTTTATTGGCCCGAAGACCATACGTTGATGTAGCTTACGGCTGCTGGGTCTTCAAGTTGATTGAAATAGAACACAGAATATTTTGAAACTTGTACAGAGACTCTAATAACAAGCCAAGGAACTCCCCCCTCCCTCCTTTTTGCTTCCGTTTCTGATATGACATTTTATCGTTTCTGGGCCGTATAAATTGTTCACGTTTGGATGTTTGTCATGTTTGTTTAGAATGGTAGACCTTTTACGACACATGAATGTTTAAAGTGAAGTATTCACTGATAGGATGGAAGACCAAAGGCAATTGTTAACCTCGGCGAGAGGTGGGATTCTAATTTACCATACTAGTAAGTGAAATTAAAGGAATAATGAATAACGAATGAGATATGAGACTAGAATAAGTAGAATAATTGGCAGAGCTACCCTACTATCTTATATCAGTTATACATTCTGAAATTGACCTTTGACCTTGTTAGATTAAACAAAGCCTTGTTTCTGGAGTCAAACGACGTTTATTACAATAAAGACGGCTGGCCATCTGAAGGGGACCGAGGGTAAGTAGTCACTCCATTTTTTGATCAATCATAAGATTTTACAGTACAAGTTATGTTATGTGTTGTTATGTTATGTAATTAGTAACAAGTTGTTTTATTGATAATTTGTAGTTTACTGAAAATTACATTTATTTGGGCACATGTCAAGACCCAGACGTAGAATATCGTAATAGAAGTAAAGCAATATTTTTCCACGATGGCAGGAAAGAGGGTAATGAGCATAGCTCACTAAATTTTCAGTTGTACTACGTAAAAAAATTTAAGACCCTAGTGTAATTATTTGACACGCAAAGCAAGGGTATTACACTGGATATGAAAGGGCTATGACACTCCTAAGTAAAAGCTGGCCCTACCTTTGCCAAAGCCTCTTAAAACTGCTTGGAAATTTTGACCAGTTTCAAGATTTAGCAGCCTGCTTTAATCACAGTCAGGAACTTGGCGAGTTATTTTATTTATTTATTTATTTATTTAATTTATTTATTTATAATGAATCTTTATACAGGATAAAACACTCCAACAAAAAGATATCCCGTTATCAATGTGCGTCCTGTAAAATTAAGATAAAAACTACTTTAAAAGAAATGTTTTGGTATCGGCTTTTATTATAGGCAGTGAAAAGGTTCTTTCTGTTAATTAGCTAAGTCGTAAATGTAAATGTACCTGGTTGCCAGCCAGACAGCCACCAGTAAACGGATAAATGGATGGTTGACTGATTGATTGATTGTCTATTTTTTATTAACCATCGGAAAACATGGTCTAAAGTACATTTGAATAACATAGACACTTTTTTGACACTGGCTGTTTCAGTTGTTATTTCGTTTGGTAAGAAAACCTTGAGCGGTGTTCCGTATACAGAGTTATGAGTTACTTAATCGGTATTTTGAATTTGATCTTTACAAGAAATCGTATAATAATTGCATCAGTATATTTTCCCCTTATCGTGACCTAACAAGCGGCAATAATTCTGTCAAACCAAAACCTTTAATTTTTTGGTTAATTATATGCAGTGCATTAAAAGGAGCTTTGGGCGAAAGCGAGATAATGACAGCAGAGATGGTGAAGAAAAATATGGTCTTGTTTGAAACGGAAGACGCCTTCATGACGACATGTATAAATAGTATGACAGTATCCACTGTTTTTCTGTTACCTATAGCTTTCATTTAACAGAATTTTATTGGTTTAACCTGATAAAGATTATTCTGTAACTCGTTATTTGAAGCGGTAAGTGAAACCGTAGTCTTCCGACTTGGTTACCGAGATTTGGATGAAGATGAACACGAACATTTTGTCACGTGAATGACAACACAGACTCTCACATTCATATATACATAAATACAGTTACAGTTATGCACCTAGATATGCCTATTTTTTACCTAACACAGCGGTGGGTATATTTTTTTACCCATAATTTGTTCTATATAGTCAGAATACTATTATTTTTTTTTGCAATGCACTCACAAAGTTACGTAATGATTTTCTTTTGGTTGACCTTAGACTTCTTTTCAATTTGATGAGAGAGGTACCCGTAACAGAGGATGCTTTGTTACGTCTTCTTGTCTTGGGTTTATCCAATGAGTTTCCTATTAACAATGCGGATACATTAGATGTCGTAGAAAGGCTGGTACAAAGGTCGGCAGTATTAAAAACAGGTAAGAGTGAAATTTGTGTTTTAGTGGGTCTTATTTCCAGGAGCTGTTTTCCTATCCTACGGCTTTTACCGGTCTTCATGTATTCTGTAAATCCAATGAAACATTTCAGTTTATGGTTTGAATACCAAACAGTTGATAGGGCTCTGGTGAGAATTTTGTGTACTTACGATTGTTATATCGGTACATGGCTTGCTGGGAACATTATTCTGGAGGTAACCCTATTATTTATTAACTGGTACTTGTTAGCCTATGATTTATGTATAGTATGTGATAAATTAATAGCGCTGAAGTTTTTATACATGCCATTCCCGTTCCTCTTATTCAGTTGAAGACAAATGACTGCGGTAAGCTATCCATGGAATCGGTTCGTCTGTATTTGTTTACAACTAAAAAAGGCTTCTGTGCCTATTCAAATGAACAAAGAGATTCATTTCTGATGAATTAAATAAGTGAAACTAAACTGTACCTTGATTTAAGATTCTATAACATTTATCACCTCCGTAATAACGAAAGACTCTTTATCTCTGCATATTTCCAGTTACAAACGATTCTTCTTTGACAATTGGTAAAACAACTTTACTTTGCCAACAGAGTAAGGAAAATGAAATTTGAACCGTTTGCTTCATATTGTTTTAAGTTTGAGTCCGTATTGCGTTCTCGGAAAAGATGGGAGATACAGCTTCATGTTGCCATTGTAAATTCTTGCAGCACCCCGCAGGATGGTGCCACTTAATTTTAGGAAGGGCTGCTATAATTTGTATTTTTTCTGAAATTCTCAACGTAGCTTTCTGCAGATGTTGGGGCCAGCCACACCCATGGCCTTTTTTGCCGTGTTATATAAAGTTTTCTTGTGTTAGAAACTGATGTCGCCTGTTGCAGTATATAAATTGGTCTTTTTAATGCCCAAGACTTTGCTGACCTACCATATGTTGTGCACCTTACCAGACTGTATTGATTTTTTTTCGGTTTTGGAACTTTATGTAATAGAATATGTAAAGTAGGTCACACTTGTAGGGTAGCATCCGACGAACTTAGTAATTAGGACGAAATGTGTTTTCATTTATTTTTGGAACCAAAACCTTTTGAAATAACAATGGGATGGGATAAACGCGTGAAAATGGCAACTTATGATAACTCCAATCATATTTACAGGGCTTCCAGGTCTTGAATGTGATAGACAGGATGTGATTGAGATGGTTCTCAGTCTCTGTGTTTATACATATCCAAAAGAAATTAATCTACCGGCAGGGTGAGTTTTTTGAAAATTTATTTTCGTTGTTTTTCGTTGTTTTTGTCTTCTGTCTTTTTCTTAGTTACACATATCTGTAATGATATCTGTAATGGTATGAAAACACAAAAGGTTTTTTTTTGGTTGAAGGCCCCAATTCCTTTCCAAGCATCGTTTGCAATAAGCAGACCACACTACAATTTACACGTAGGCGTTTGTTTTAATATTGTGAATCTATTTTTGACCAGAAAATTAGTTTAAATTTTTGGCATTTTTGCGTCACATGTTGTTTTGACCTGTGTTACAGTGAGAAATAAGTTTATGGTTGTTTATCGAGGAGAATTCAGTAGTTAAAGTGAGTAATTATCAATTAATTACGAAACAATTGAATACGAGAAAAATTTAATCATCAGATAAGACTGTCGTGTACTTAGGCTCATTGTACATGATTTAATTCAAAAACTGCTGCCAAACCCGGAGTCTTCTTAAAAGACAGATTGTGAAATTAATTTTCTACATATACTGCCAGAAATAGTTAAATAACACACCCAGCCTGCCAAAAATTTGGTAATTGTCTAGGGTTTTTTTTATTGATGGGATCAGACCATTTGTATTCGTTACCAATGCGAAAATCTGTTGCAAATATTTTAAAGTGTATGGGTTAGTTTTTTTTATCAGTGAATTAAAAAAGCAAGTTATTGTTGGTTAAGTAGATAACTCACCTCACTGCTAGTAAATGATGGAAATGCTTTTAAGGTGTTCTATTGAAAATATTGGGGTATCACTGTATTGATAGTTTAGTGTTCACAGAAATTAAATTTGCCACAAGTCGTTATAAAGTATTGGGTTTTTTTTATACCACAGATAAAAGTTGAATCATGAAAAATTTAGATTATGGTTTTGCCCTCATTGTTTCAGAAGACCTATGCTTTGAGGTGGAACACTGAAATTAACTATGTGCCACCCATACAGCCCCAAACAGATACGTAAACCTCCATAATTCTCAACTATTATTGCAAGAACAATTTTAACATGAAAATTTCTAACAGAAAGTTTTGTGTGGGTGGATGTTAAGGTTTATGCTCACAGTATATGTTCACTTAATTTTACTAAAATTTAATGTCAAGACAATAGTGAATTATTGAAACAAAGAAATGGTATTTGTTGGGCCAATACTTCGTACTTTTTTATACTGCCCATGAACCAATGCTTCAATTTTTGTTATTACATAATAGCTACAACCCACCAACTCTGGCAATCAGCAATTTGTATTGGAAAGCGTGGATGATCCTGCTTGTACTTGCAGCTTGCAATCCGTCATCCGTGGGTATGTTTGAAACGAAATGTTTTCCTTGAACCTTAGGTTATGTAATATATGTTATAAACTGTTTTATCTTAAATTTTGGCAAGCATTTTTAAACTGATTTATACGGAACGTTATTTCCTCCTCATTTATTTTTGCGCTCAGTGATTTTGAGTGTTTTGCCGTAATTCTATTTAATAGAAAACGTCAAGAAGTTCCAAGAAGAGCGAAACTTTGCTTTTTTGTCAGCTGTCTCATCTATTTATTGGAATTCGCTTCAGCAACAAAAAGGTACAAGGTGAAATGAGAAGTTTGAAAAACTATCAGTCACCACAAGAGGTTGGTTATGATACGGTGATGAACATGCAAGGCCAGTACGGAAGTATAACATTAAAAACAATTAATGACAACTTGAGACATCTGCCCAGAAATAGGTCGCAGCTGTACATTATATTGTGCCTGGTTTGATATTTAATTTTCGACAACAATAATATAATATCTTATTCTAAACAGATATTAGTATGATATCAGTGGCAATTTTTCTGGACTGACAAATGTTGAAACTTCCAGAAACTAATTTTGAATCTGCCTTGCTTCTAGGATGTTCATTTTTTTATTGGTTTGTGCACTTCTTTTACTGTTCAGTTATATGGATAGCCCATGTTAAAGGCTGTAACAGAACAAAATAGCTAATACATTTTATTTCAAAGCGGTTTTTCATGAAGATCTCCAAAGCAAAGAATGAAACGGATTTAGAAGGCATCTTGTACAAATTCTCTTCCATTGCTGTGGCACTGTGGTTTGAAGAAATTCCCCTTTTCATGTTTTATATTAAACCTTGGTGCAAGAGCTGTTAAAGTATCGTATGATAATAAAAATATATGATTAATAAAGCAGGATTTTCATTGATTTATTGATCGTCGTGTAGGCAGGCCATTATTTGAATTGAAAGGGAAAAAAAGACATACATAAATATTTATTTTTATTTAACTGGATTAGCTAAAGATACTGCTAGATGTCCAATGCTCCTTGAGGTTTCATAATCATATCACGATGATTCAGGAGGAGACTTGACTTTTCGTAAACTATACGTGAGTCTTTCTACATCGTTGTTTTGGAGCAATAATACTTGATGTTAAGCACCATTTAAGTAATCCTTTTCCCTATTGGTTTTTGATGTCTAAATTCAACAACAGGCCAAATCCCCTGTAGTGAACAGATCTAAGTGATCAATAATGACTGTGTCAACTACACAGTTTAATCCTTTAGAATTTAGCAAAATTTGTACCGCATTTTATTTAAGTTGTTATCTTAAAAGGATCATTTTATCCATCTTTCTCTTACTTTCTAATAACTACTTGATTTTGTGGTCATTGTGATCAGACCAGTCCTTATGCTTCTTTTTTCTATACCCAGGAACTTTTGCTCCCACTGAAACTTACACTTGGTTCTCCCACGTTCCATCAAATTCAATGTCATCAAATTTGTCTTTAGATGTTTTGCACACTTCCAGGTCTTTCAGTTTGGCATCATCGATGCGCTTTGGAAGTTTCACTCCATTTATCCGAACTTTTTTACAGATATACAGTTGCCTCGAACGATTTTCTGGTCAGTGTCACATGCCGCACTCCTGATCACATGTACATTACACACATCACAACGGTCATGCCTCCTGGTGATCATGAAGTTGATCATATGGCTATGTTTCGATCTTGGGTGAGTCCTTGTAGCCTTGTGCTTCACTTTCTGGTGAAAAAGTGTATTGCCTATGACCAACTTGAACTCGGAACAGACCTGAAGTAGCTTCAAGCCATTTAAATTCATTTTCCAAATGCCATGGCGACCAAGGACATCCCAAGTTTAAAAATCTTTACCGACTCAAACCGACCCAGAATAGTAAGTTTCTCATCAACTGGAACAAAACTGACAGCATTACGCAGAACCTAATAAAAAATGATAATAGCTTCTTTACTAGCATCCATTGTTGTGGCATAAACTGAGAAGACGGTTTGCATAGCTGCCACAAGTGAGAGGAGTTTGAAGTTTCATTTTGCGATCAGAAATGCTGCACGGGCACTCTGCACGTTCTAATAAGGTTGTTCTGACTGCAAAACATACACCATCATCAGGAGGTTCACCTTTCTGCTTGCCAACCCAGAAGAGTGTAAAACCAAAGTGGAGATGGGAGACGTGTCTCAAACAGAGCTGCAGTTTCAATATTTAGTCTTTTTGGTCCAACAAGGTCCTTACATTCCAACAGCAAACATTGAGTTTCGCTCGATCTTTTGCAAATGTTTTAGTGCTTCTTCCATGTTTTTTCGCCCAACTAAAATGAACCACTGTTAGCCACCCAGCGTTGATGTGACAAACATTGTTTGGTGCACCTTTTCGAGCACCCTCCCAGGAATTAGGAATTAATTTGATGGTTTTGAATTTCATTTTTTGTATGGTAAAAAATCAAGTATGTTTTTGTTCTGTCAAATAGGCCAAGCTGTTTGGGAGTCGTATCCAACTCTACGTTCAATGATTGAGATGATTGTCACGGGGTATGACCATTTCATTTTTTCGGTGATTAATATTTAGCATGCAGTTCCCTTAACTTTGATATTCATGACGAAAGCTTTTATCTGAGAGTTTTTTTGTCAAAACAAATAAAGTAAACAGTGTAATTTTGGTAAGAGAAGGTGTTAGCAAGGTAAAGTGGATAGGGGAATGCTTGAAATGATCATTGTGTAATGCTCGATTTTCGTCCAATAAGCTTGTTAATGTGATTTGCAGTTAATTGTGACAAAAAAATTGAACAGTTCGCACGAAAATACACCTAACAGATATTGAAATTTGTTCATGGTGTTTCGAGAACGATGTAGATATTCTAGAAGTTTCATAAATTACAAAGAAAACAAAATTTTGCTTTGAAAAATCCAAAATAATTATCGCAGTAGTTTTTTATCATATCCGCCAGCGAAATGAATTGTTTATTTTTCTTTTGTTTTTGCGACAAAAAGTACCAACACCGTATCCTATAACGAGAAGCTTTGTACAAAAGCAGTAGAATATTTTGAAAATTGGTTCTTGTTAATTTTATTCATTGCAGCAGTAGCAAAGATCCAGATTACATTCACTTTCAGTAATATTGATTTCAGATAAAAGTTTACGTGAAGAGGAGTATTCCCCTAAGACCAGTCTGTAATATTTGCTTGTGAACATCAGGCGTTAAGCCCTTAAATCAGAAGAAGGATAAGAGGTTTTCTATCTAAAACTTAAGAGATAAACCATTTTGTCAAACGTTTTGAAACGAGGAATTGCCGAATGTGGCTCACAGGATTGTTTTAGTAGTGACATATCAGTAGACGTGCTACGGTGGTTCCTGTCAAAAGATGATTCCTGTGAAGAAAAGAGGAGTCTTATTCCGTTTCTCCGCTTTAGTGAAACAAGTTTCAGTTCATCACACATCTGGTTTTGCCTTTAACATATGCAACTTTTCAGATTTGGGGGATTACGTGTCTTAATGTTTTTTCCAATGAAAAATTTGTGCTGTCTAATCCCTGTGCCATAGCAGATCCCATGATTTCTTCTTGTCAATCTAAGTTTGTTTCTTGGTTATTTAGTTCGAATCATTTGACTTCATGCTTTGACAAAACTCAGTTTATCGATAATTCATGAAGTTATCTATGATATGGCTCACAAATGTATTTTAAACATCACTGAAGTAGGTTTAAGATTGTTTGTTATGGCTTCCAAACATTAAGGCTTAATGGAAAATAACTGTATGCCACACCTCAAGAGATGTTTTGTAATTCAACTTAAGAATGATCCAGAAATATACCATAAGAAATAATACTTGGAAAACCTGCAAGATGGTGTGTTACAGCATACTAATAATTATTGTACGTGGCCAATTTGAATATTTATAAGAACTCTTTCGTCAGTTAGAAAATTATTTAGCTTGGTTTTGGCTCCTGGATTAGTATCAGTTAAGTATGGATAGGTTTACGTTATTAATAAAATATTTTGGCAGCATGACGACAGAAAGTAATTAACATTTTGTTGTAACAGTTGAGACACCAAACTCTTTCTCGATGCTTTAGAAATTATTCATATCCACCCTTGGAGAAGGAAAACTCGGTCGAATCCATCAAAGTTACTGAGATTCAGGTAATAGTTTGTTTCAATAAAATGGAATTTTTTTGCTAAATGTGTGGTTTTTCTATATGTTGTAATGACAAGAGGCTGATTTTTAAGGTTTAAACGAACCTGAAGTAATGTTTGATATATTGACGTTAGATTTGACTTACGAACAGGAATGGGAATGCTGGGGTGGGCAGCAAGTATTTTCTAATAAAGAGGGTATTTTTGTGGGGGGGGGGGGGGGGGGTGAAGAAGATGGCGAGGAATTAGACGGAGCTATAATATGAGGGAAAGGAATTTTTAAATGGTTCCGGCATGTCCAGTAAACGATCAGAGCCAGGAAGCTCTTGACTGAAAAAATTGAAGCAAAGACAATTTTTGTGACACAAGTTTAAATGAATGAACACGTTAAAGAACAAGGTAGAGATCGGAGTGAACGGTAATACACAAGATAGATTACGATGAAAACAGCTTAACAATTGGCTTAACGTGTACGCCAAAGGGAGCAGTGGTTAACTTTTATTTTGACTGATATAGGTAGAAGTTGGTAGAGACAAACTGGATTATGTTTAGATATCCAGTACGGCTGGAGACCAATTCTGTTGGTGGAGTTAGTGGAGAACTGCCCAATATGGTGTTCCAAAAAGGAAAGCCTTTGTCAGGAAAATAGGTGGTGAAGTAATTTAAGTTGCCCAGTATTCGTTTGACAGAAAGGAAAACAGATTGGAAGTGAACATTGGAGTTTTTATTTTGTTGTGTTTGTGTAATGTTTGTGTTATTTGTTGTAGTAAAATCACAAATTGTTGTTTGGTTTCCCTTGTAGCTTGCCCAAGCAGAAAAGGAAGAGATTTTACTTTTTGAGACTCATTTGGCTGCTGCTACTACAGGACAGACTATATCAGAAAGTAACAGCTTACTCATTAATCAGTTGATAAGCTTGGACCCGAGGTAAAACCTGATTTTCCTTAATTACGTTTTATTGATGAACTTAAACTTCCCTTCTCCGCTTGGTCATCCACTGTTGTTCACTCGCTGATCAAAGAAACATATATTTTCTTGATTTGCCAGAAGACAAATTTGCCAATAAGCTTGACAAAAACTAAAAGAATGCATAAAAATGTAGATGAATGTGATGCGTGAAAAGTGAAAGTTAATAAGCAAAGTATATATTAACTGAAGGGACAATATTAGTACTGGAAAGTCGAAGAGAAATAGATATGATGAGAAAGGTAAGATTTTAAGTAGATTGTTTTACTTTAGCTTAGTTTTTTTGGTTTTTGTCGTATTCTTGACCAGAAGCGTGTTTAAAACATTATAACAGAAATTATAAAGGAGTAAAGAGTTAATCGATTACTCAGTAACGAGCAATAAATATCTTTGTGCGTGTGTGTGTGTGTGTGTGTGGGGGGGGGGTTGCATTGTTTCTGTGGCTGTTTAACTAATTTTTTAGATTGAATTTATAGAGGTAGTATTGTTTACATTTATCAATATCAGTATCATTTCTATAAAAGGGATCCTAGCATATTATCTGGTATGTTTATCTGCTATGTGCTTAGAACAGAGGCGAAATTCGGATGTTTTATACTGCTTCTTTCCTTGGGAATTAACCTCTATNATTATAACAGAAATTATAAAGGAGTAAAGAGTTAATCGATTACTCAGTAACGAGCAATAAATATCTTTGTGTGGGGGGGGGGGGAGGGAGGGGGGGTTTGCATTGTTGCTGTGGCTGTTTAACTAATTTCTTAGATTGAATTTATAGAGGTAGTATTGTTTACATTTATCAATGTCAATATCAGTATCATTTCTATAAAAGGGATCCTAGCATATTATCTGGTATGTTTATCTGCTATGTGCTTAGAACAGAGGCGAAATTCGGATGTTTTATACTGCTTCTTTCCTTGGGAATTAACCTCTATTCATTCATTTGTTTTTTAAGAACAGAAATAAATGTGGGTAATAACTGCAGAAAGTTTTTCTTTTCCAACGACTTTTAGCTTCTTTTTTCCAAGGGATTGCCAGAATTCATATTTTTGAATACCACTATACGTTTTCTTGGTAACTTTTACTTTGATCTATCCCCATTCAGTGGTCCACAAAGACAGCCACCAGCACAAATAATTGAGAAATTAAAGCAACTAAACAAAACTCTTGGGCTGGGATATATGTTTTGCCGGAGCAGGTTTCCAGATTTTCTTTTGGACATTATCCAAAGCCAGGTATGAGCTTAATATTTCTTATACAGCAGTTCTTTATTTTTATGAGAACTCAGTTATATTCACACGCACATACAACTTAATTTTAGATTAGTATCAGTGAAAAAAATGGAAAACTTCGAATACATGTAAACTGGGTATAATGCCCTCACCTTTATTACTAGTTTGTTTTTCGTCAAAGATTGCAGATAACATGTAATTTTTTATTATTTTGATTAATGAATCTGTTCATTAATCAAATCAATATTATTCATTGCAAATACTGGCAAAATTTTGATAATGCTACTTGTGGGTATTGCGATCCCTTTTTATCCAGAAGGCGTTTCACTGGAGGGAGTTTTTTATCCTGGAGACAAAAAATTGGTCAGATGGTTTGTGTTGGGAAAGAAGCAGAGAGTCTTCCTTCAATTTACTCTAAATTACACCCTCAATTTATTCGTTGATACTTATTAAAACACTTTCGGGTGGCTGATTAGGTCTGCTTGGATGATTTAAGGTAAAATAATTTTCAGACCACATAGTTTGGTATGTTCTAATTAATCTTTAGATTGCATGACACTGCTCTTGCCCTCTTTACAAATTTTACCAGTGTGTGGAAAACAAGGGACCTTTTCTGACAAGTAGACGTATCTTAAGATAAGTGGTTGGAGACAGAAAATTTTTATTTGCAGTGTTCGACCAAAGCCTAAAATGACTGCGATGGCTTTTTGTTTGAAATCAAAATTATACTGTAATCATCATTCAGTGTCTAATTCAGTGTAAGACAGAACAGCACCAGAGGGTGTCTTTCAAATGTAAATAGGAATGAAATATTTGTTCATTTGAAATTCTAGGGTTCATCTACTGGAATGCCTTGGCTCGCAGATCTAGTTCAGGCTAGTGAAGGCTCGCTTAGTGTTCTCCCACCGCAGTGTTTATGCGAGTTCCTATTAATGAAAGATTTGGAGGGAAAACCTAGCGACTGTGAAGACAAAAAGGTAAGCTGGTTTATTACTTGGATTTCTTTGATCAGTTGTTAGTACGGCTCATTCCTTTCTCTCAATATTACCAGCGTGCAATACAGTGGCAAATGAATGTTAATTAAGACTCGGATTAACTATAACAATGAGTCTCTCATACTGATGATCATGCTCGGTATGTGCCTTGATAAACCATGGCTGCAAAATCACTTCACAACAGCCCCCATAACCTTCGCGCATCGATTGCAAAAATTATTTTGGAAGGTTTACCTTTTTTGGCCATGGACTTTCCACTTAAGCTGTTCCAGGCAATTCCAATTTTTGTAGTTGACCCCTTCTGACATTGTGTACCAGAAACCTGAGCTTTATTTTTCGTTTATGTCGAATACCTGTTCTTATGTTTGATGAATGTTTTAGTATGTATTTATATGTTTCGGCACTGGTTATAGTACCCAAAATTGAATAAGAATCAGAACTCCATAATTTCTTTCACCGCGTAAATATCTGTTTGAGTTGAAAGAGTACCACCTGTTTAAACTCATCACATTTTTGATGTAACAAAACGAAAATGGTAATGTTTAATAACATTTTGAACTTGTTTGTGGAAGCCTTTTTATTAAAATAGTTTAAAGACAGTTCGCGATAGTGAATAACGTAATAAGACGAGCAGTTTTTCAAAAGTAGGGTTTCAACTTCAAAGGTAAGACTTTAGTGTGGTAAAGTTATTTTTTTATTCACCATAGTTACTGTTTTTTTCCTGTTGTTTCCTTTTCTTTAGGTTATACGAAAGCAAGTAATCGCAAGGCTTCAGTCCTTGTTAGTTGGTTCCGAGGCTACAAACGACACTACAAAAGAAGTCCTTGAGTATTTCCTCAGTCGACTCGGCTCATATAAAATCAGAGAGAGGAATGCTGCTGTTAAGGTGCTGATTTTTCACTTCCAAAAGAAAAGATGATTTCAGGGGTTTTAGCACCTCTCCTTTTAATATAATGACATTTGTGAATGTGGGAATTCAGTAATGTTATTGAGCCTTTAGGAAACAGGCACAGGAATGAGGGACAACGGAAATTTGAATTTTTAAAGGCAAATAAATTAGTATTTTATCATTAGAAGTATATTCTCCTGGCTTTGGTAACCAAAACATCCATAAACTCGGCTTCTGTGACCTTTTTGGTACTAAGCGGGTTTTTGAAATATAGGCAGCTGCTAGATATGACTGCCAAGTAAATTCGCCATGTAGTGACTTTATTCTGTACACATTTTCCTTTCGGAGCCTCCTCTAAAATTTCTTTACTTCCAAGTCTAGATTAATTTCTAAACGTTTTACTTTGTTACTGCCATGGTATTGAGTTTTTCTTTTCTTGTTATTTAAAGGGTCTCCAAGCGATTGTACAGATCAGTGAATCGCCACCCACTCCCATGAAAACAGATGACATAAAAACAGAGGTCATAGATATTAACCCAATTACTGAAAGTGACGTGGACAGTAACAGTGTGGCAACAACTTTGTCAGTATCACCAGAAAATATCACTTCAGATGACAAGGAACCAATGATTTCAGGAGCGCTGACATCAAATGATTCTTCGCCAGATTTAAAGGGTATCAGTAACATTACTGATAAAAGATACGATTGGCTGTTGTATCATCTCCCAAAGCTAAAGTACTTTCGGATTCTTATGCAGCCACTGACTGTTGCTATGCGCCAGGTATTTTATAGTAATTCAATACCAATTCTGGAAATATGTTAGTTTATGATTCAGAAGGTAAATGCTTGTTTGGGTGAAAAGAAAAGGAATCACCGAAAAGAAAAAGAGTGAAAAGCAATTTGATGAGAAGCAGTTTCGATATAGGTCATGAGCAATAACCGGTTAAGTGGGTTGGGTTTCTAAGGGGAATAGTTCGAAGTAACTTAGAGTATATGCGTTCTTGGGATCCACCATATAGTTATTGTGTCAGGATGGTAAGATTAAGTACCTGTAGGAAAAAAAGGAAAAATAATTTAATAGTTTTTCTTAAAGAGCATTGGTGAATAAAAACTTTTTTTAAAGGTCAAAGCTTTTTCAACGGATTTGTGTGTGTTTTGGGTGCCCCGAATCCAAAAATACCATCCATTTGCTTTGGTCAGGTCAAGTTTTTGAGATATGATCAGTGCACGTTCAGACTCCTGAATAGTGCTCAGTTCAAGAAAAACAGGGCTGTAGCTGGCCCAATCTTTGTTTTTTTTATAGAAAATGAAACTGGAGCAGCCTTGATCTAAAACCGAAAGTCCATCTGTCTTTAACTTGAGAAAACTGAAACTGAAACTTTTTCTGTTTACACCTGGACGGCCATTTATTGTTTTGCAGAGCTGAACTCCTGTCAATGTGATTTGAAATTGCGAGGAACAGATGTAGTGTTCTATTAAGTAATTTGAATAACACATATACCAGAACAGAGGGTGAAGAATACATGCCAGAAGAGAATAACCGGATCTCTGTGATCTCAATGACCTGAGACGAGACCTAAATCTCTCAAAGGAAACCTCAAGCTTCTGGTTTTTCCTCGTGAGAACAATTTGCTGCCGCCCGAACAACATTCTACTGGTATCGAGAGCATGAAAAAGAATTTAGACCTTTCTCCACATCCCAGAGAGACTCGTCATTGGTTTACTGCAACAACATTGCTGGTTTGATGAAATCAGTGGGGATAGACGATGTTGCTGCGGAATAGAAACTTTTCATCGACTCATCCAGCAGAAGTCTCAAGGCAGTTCTCCTTCACAATGGAAATATATACTGTTCGATTCCAGTTGGTTATTCTGTGCAACTACAGGGTGGGTACACAGAGAAGTGTGTTTGTGAGACAGCCGGGCTGATGGTCAACTTTATATCAGACAAGAATGGCCGCTAAGACAATCGTAGGAACCTGGTTTGTACAGTGTTCAGTGTCGCCCTCTTGTTAAACCAGACAAGATATTACTTCCAGCCTTACATATCAAACTGGAACTTATGAAGAACTTTGTAATGGCAATGGACAGGGAAGGCAGAGTGTTTACTTTTTTCAGCAGATGTTTCCTCGGACAAGCTTAAGGCTGGCATTTTTTATGGGCCTTAGATACGGAAACTCATGAAGGACGCAATGTTCGATGATGCGCTGAGTACAACTGAGCTGTCTACTTAGCTGTCGCGTGAGTCAATAATTACAACCTTTCTTTGAAACAACTGGAGTGCAGAATACGAGGAGGAAGTGGACGATCTCCTGAACAACTTTCAAAAATTAGGGACTCGGACGTCAGTCAAAATGCACTTTCTACGGTCCCACGTAGAATATTTCCCTCGGAACTGTGGAGACTTTAATGAGGAACATGGAGAGCGTTTCCACCAGGACATTCGTTTTATAGAAGAATGCTACCAATGCCGAACAGGAGAATTTTATTCATGAACGACTTTCTTAATTTTGGTGCCCATTCCGTTACCATTCATTATTTTATGGTAAAGTGTCTTCTTTCCTGTGTACCACTTATGCACCTTGGATACATAGATGTAACTCTTAATTCACTATGCTCAGTGTGATACCCACCTTCATGTACCATTTTGTTCTGTATTATTAACTGTATCTCTCCTGCTATGCAAAGCCATCTGGTGATGTCTGTATTGTATGTAATTTGCTCGTAGTTGAGCTCTGGTTTTCAAATCGTTCTTGTATCCGTTTTTTGATATTGGTAGGAAGTTTAGGAGGAAAGTTATCGTCTTTCTGATATGAGTTTTTATGCAACTGATGAATTAACGTGGGGTAGGTATTGTGTAAGACAGAATGAAACTATTTTATCGACTTCCAGCATAAAGATATTGTGCTTTGTTTTCCCGTCCATCCCCTCAGACCAGTCCCCCATAACACTTACGTCTCAGTAGTTATTGAAATACTGTCATTTTCTGCCATTATCTGATGACTATTACTTCGACGGTAATTATCACTGTTCTTTTTTTCTTCAAGGCATTTTATGTTGAAATGGACATTCCAAGACTTCAGGCATATATCATGTTCCTTGCAAAAGTTTTACGAGATCTGCCATTGGAATATATGAATGACCTCACCGAGGTATTACATCAATCTTTTGTTATTTCTTTTAGGAGAGTACTTTTTGCCTTGACTATTTCAAATAATTGTTTTGTTTTGGTTTTTTTTCATTTTTATGTTTCTGCGTTGTAACCCTATTTAAGAATAGCATAAGATTACACCAGACTTTTAAGTTCAAGGTAAACCTCTGCTGGTATATTTATTTCTTAACTTAACTACCCATATTTAATGCTCAGCTGAAGTACCGAAATTCCGATGGCGATGTGGCCATCAGAATTCGGAGTCGTTTTCATGGAAATTCTCCTCACTAACGCCATTTTATTTATTTTTGCATAGCTTTTTTTTTCATTAGTCACACCGTTAATATGCATGAACAACTGAAAAACCTTAACGCTGTTTTTCTGTTTTCTACAGGACCTTTCTCAACTGGTCACCACGCGAAGTACCATCTTAAACGGAATCATCGACGCAAAGAGTTGCTACGGTGTAGAAACCTTTGGCGCTCTTCTTGAAATTTACGCAACATCATTAAAAAAAGCCCTTGAACCAGAAGACCTTATTTACGAATGGGTAAGATAAGGAAAACAACATTTAAAGTTACACTTAAAGGAAACTAAAAGAAATGGCTTTTTGGAAGACTGTATTCAGTTATATAACAAAACATAAAATCTTTTTCTAGCTTGGTATAGTTCTTGTTTAAGACAAATTATTTTGGAATTCATTAAATATCAAACATTTTTTATCTTTGACCTCACTTTTTGTACATTTTTTGTTTTGTTGTATTAAGCATTTACAAGTTGCATGGATCCATATTCTAATTATTCAAATGCACCATCATCTATTAACTGTATGACTAACATTTTTAGTTTATATAGAATTAGGACTAGAGAAAGGCACATATAAGGGGCTTTTTTGGTTATTTTCTGTTACGAACTTTCCCCTTTTGTGTACAAAATTATACAACAATGTTTGAACTTATTTTATTTACATAGTGCCAAATTAGTTTCTTCATTTGAAATTGTATTTGCTGGGGAAAAACGGCATACAAAAAGGCCGTATGAAAACCCATTCTTCATGATATGATCAAATGTACAACAGGTTATGTTATTGGACCAGGTTTTGAAGTTTTAAACATTTTTTTCACATTTTCTCAGATGAAAGCCAGGAAATGTAAAAAATTTTCATGGCACTGGAATAAGGTATAGCTGAGATATCCAAAGTTGTTTATATTCATAGTCCGGCATCCCAACTAACGTGATTTTTAAACTTAGCACCAAAGTCATTCCAGTTTATGGAGAAGGCGCAGATTGTTTTTTGTTTTTGCAAGCCAAGTCTGCGGTGTTTTATTATTTTTACTGATGTACTGTTTGGTGATTTACTGTTGCCATAAAACTGCAGTCGTTTTTATCATTATTTAGCAAGACAACCAAGAGATGGTTTGTGTTACTTGGTCAGCCGACACGATGCATAATGAAAAAACAGCAAGTCTACATGTACGCGTCATTCACGCAGCAATTGTGTTACTTGCTTGTGCAGTGCCTGGCGGTAAGTCAACAATTACAGTAGTCTCGTGTTGCATCAGTAAACGAGTTGAGGTTGAATTCTGATTTTGGTGGTATGAGTAGAATATGTTGAGACAACTTTTATATATGAGAGCAATATGCAAAAGAGGTATTTGTGATGCTTTTGACTGGAGTTTGTTAGACGTTCCGTACACGTCTTGGTTAGTAGAGTACCAAATATTGGTAGAAATGCGATATGGAGTGCTTGCACGAAAAGTATTTTGTTTTAAAAGTAGTGTGAGTCGTATCTGTAATATAACTACTGTTTGATTATGACAGGACCATGATATCGTACAGATGCTTCAAAGATGATTTTATATACTGGGTATGTTTGAAACCAGTGGGCCTTTTTGATCGATACCACACCAGATGATATTTTTATTTGCTTTTGAGCCCAGTACCAGAATAGAAATAAGATGTAAGTAAAATCCGGACCACAATATGAAAACGTTGACAGTGTGTTTGCCAAAACGTAGGCACAAACAGTTTTGTGTTTTGACAGTTTGTGTTGTAAATATCTTTGTTACTGATAGACTTAAAAGTATGTAGGTAGAAAAACTACAGCAAAGAAAAGGAGTGGTGATAGTTGTACTTTTTAGCTGAAAAGTAATAAATTACTTGGTGTGGAAGAAGTAACGTTACACGTTACATTAGTAAGTAAAGGCCAAAATATTGACACCAAGGTTTTATTTTTTCCTTTGTGTATTTTAACAGTGAGAACAGAAAACTCTTTCAACGCGAAATCCGCAACGGTAATAATAGAAACAAAAGAAACAATCTGCACAAATATTTAGGGCCTTTTAGATAAATTTCGAAAAATCATTAACTGGATGTAACTTAATTGGTCTTGACGTAAATAAATGTTCACAAAATTTTTAGCATTTGTCAAACCCAATGGGTCTTTCATTCCCTTTACCATTTGTACATTCTTCGTTTTCTTTAATTACTTTAATTCAGTTTCCAACACGAAGAAGTATTTTGATTTCAGTTTGAGCTGGAACGGCCAGATGTTACAATTTTGATATAATCTGCAAAGCTTTGCAGAGTTGGTTAGCACCAAAAACAGTCGATTGGAAATATTTGATTTTTGTAAATTCAATAGACCGATCTTTTTGTTAGTGGTCAGACTTAATTTTGGCAAACAAGGGTATCAGAACGATATGGTTATATAAGATGGCCAGTAGGAATGTAATGAATACAAGTACAAGTTATCGACTACTGCCAAGGACGTACCAACTATTAACAGATAGCAAAAAAAAGAATAAAATTGGAATGCAAATTTCTAGCACTTCTTGCATTTAGTATTGTTTTTGACCAACCTTTGTAGAGAAGAGAGCATTACAAACTTCACATGTCAATGAGAATCATGAATAAATCAATGTCTAAAGTAATGTCTTGCAAATACAATTTCTGTAAAATATTTTTGTATTATCTTAACATACCTCAGGAGGTACAATAGGTACCGAAAAACAGAGGTTTTAACTTTTATTTAATTGTTTCATCGTTGTATTTGTAGCGAAAACAGTTTTGCTCTGCCTTGAGTTGAGATAATTAGATTGAATGTTCTGTATATTTATCTCTTACTTTGTCAGTGACGAAAGAAAATGAAAATTACAACTTACTTCTTGACACTTGGTTTCCTGAAAAAGGTTACTGTGAAGTTCGTTTAGCTGACACTGGTGAAGAGGCATTATTGTTACAGGATTGGTTGCGAATGAAAATGGTCAGGTCACACGTTCCTCGTCTAGTTGATGCTGGTAGGATATTTGAATTTTTTTATGAACCGTTGCCTGGGTACCCTTTGATTGTTTGCTGTCCTGTAATAAGTCCCAAAATATCCCTATCCTCACTCAAAATTTTCGTTGTTAAAATCTTTGTAGACATACTTTCTTTAAAATATTAGGAAGAGTTACTGGCTCATTTATGATGGTAAATATATTATGTGCTTTTTCTTATTTCGATTGAAACGCACTTGTTTAGCGTTTACTTTGTATTTGTTATTGAAAATTTGAATTTTATGTACTGTAGAGACAAACGCTTGGCATTAAAACTTTATTGCCGTATGATTTGGAAAGTTTTTCTTCATATTTCATCAAGGTATATATATAGTGTACATAAATGAAGGACGCGTGTTATTGACGTTTTGTTGTTTTTTTTCCATTCGCGTTTTAGTGATTACCACATTAGCTTTATACATCCAGTCCACCCTTAACATGAAATACCCATATGAGGTGGGTATTTCATATTAAGGGTGTAAGATGGTAGGTACACGAATTATTTAGTCGGCCCAGCTCATATATTTATCTCGTTTCAGGTGTACAAGGGTTAATGCCAACTCAGCTTATTTTATTCATGCAAACATTTGGATTACCAGTTGCAAGCATGAGGTAAATATGTAGCAGAAATACATGTGCACTTAGGCGTACTTAAACTTTGAGCTTCACCATGACTGTAACAGGGAGGCAGGAAATCACGTACCTGTGGGAGTAATAACGATGGAAGAAATTTGTTGGCGATGGTAGTGTTAGTTATTGTTGCAATAGCTGTAGTAATAGTAGAAGTGATAATAATACTATTGATGATATTTGTAATGATAATGGCGTTGACATACTTAGTGATAATCTCAGTAATATTCCTGACCATGATAAAATACGTCTAATAGAATTGAATTAATATTATAAACAGACGAAATTGCTAATATGGAGTTTCTACGATTTGATACGAAGTACCCCTTATGGCTTCCCTATACACTTTGAGCTCACATAGCATTGTTTTAGCTGGAATACGTATGAAATTCATTTAAGTCTTTAACTTTACTATGCGACTATATTTGCATATGCCATTAAAGATCTTCGCCAACCCTAACCATACTTGGTCGTCACCTGTCATAGAGTGGCACTCCGATTTCCAAGGTCGCAAGATCCCATTTTTTCTAGAAAGAGACGACTAGGAACATTACAAATCTGAAGAAAAACATTTGAAAGATACGTCAAGAAAAAGCTCGTTTTGTAACGAGCGTCTTTTGTACTACATGAGCTGTTGCATATGCGTATGCAACTTTCTACTTTGGTTTACCACCTTTCCCCGGATCATAGCCATTAAACACCATCATCGAAATTTACATTCGGACCATTGAGCACCCTAAAGTGTGACATTTGTTGTCTCAATCCAGGAACACTCCACTTTGAAACCTGAGGGTACCTAAAGAGTTATGTTAATGAATTCGAAAAACCGACCGTCATACTCTTGAAATTTTGAATTCTAGAGGAAAACGAAACCAATTTGATTGAAGTTGCTCTGAGGTGATTTGGAACAAATGGTTGGGGTTAATCTTGACAACCGTTTGCTTTTTTAAACCCATTTGGTGAAGCAGTTTACACTGAGGGCTCCTATGATGGGTCCCTAAAATAGGGAGAGGCAGTTGTTTAAATCCATTTAGAGGTCGCTTTAAAGCTCCGCGTAGATCCTCCTGTTATTTTATATTTTAACTCACTGAAAATACTAACTAGTTGAAAATCTACATCCAGCTCGTCAATATTAAGTTCATGGTTGAAGCAGACTAGACCGTATTTTTTTCGCACTTAATGCCAGCAGAACTCTCAGGATAGGTGATTTCATTTGATTGTAACTCCACACTTTAGACATCTAACAGCATCACCGTACGACTACTTGCTTTGTTTTTATGTTGTTTATTCGAAAGCAGGTACAGTTTAAATTCTGTACCAGCTTGGTTTTCCATTTCANTTTGCTTTTTTAAACCCATTTGGTGAAGCAGTTAACACTGAGGGCTCCTATGATGGGTCCCTAAAATAGGGAGAGGCAGTTGTTTAAATCCATTTAGAGGTCGCTTTAAAGCTCCGCGTAGATCCTCCTGTTATTTTATATTTTAACTCACTGAAAATACTAACTAGTTGAAAATCTACATCCAGCTCGTCAATATTAAGTTCATAGTTGAAGGAGACTAGACCGTATTTTTTTCGCACTTAATGCCAGCAGAACTCTCAGGATAGGTGATTTCATTTGATTGTAACTCCACACTTTGTACCAGCTTGGTTTTCCATTTCAATAGTTTTATTGTGAATTGTTATTTGTACCCTCCGCTGTATCTACTCTCCTACTATTTTTTGATAGCGTTTCTCAAACTGCCTACGAAGTATAAATAAATGCAAATACATTTTGAGACCTGCAACTGCGTCGAACCTGGTCACCCTTCAGTGATTAGATACCGGTATAGAATGAAGTTTTAAAGGTTAGCTTGGTGAAAATAGAATGGACGGCCCTGTGAAAGAATTCCATAGGAGACTTGGTTTTTGGTTGATGGTTTTTACTTTGTTTTTATAGAATGAACTTTTTTGTGACGAATACAATAAAAGTAACAGAATGAGGTTGCTGTATGTACCCAATTATTTCAACCCCCCAAAATGGGGCTTGACCTTCCACCCTTTTGAATTCCTGATAATAGAATGGCCGGAGAACTTTTATTTTTTTATTATTAAAAAAAAGAAGAAATAAAAGAATAGCACCAGAAAATAAGAGTACGAAAAATGGAATATCTTCAAACTTTTGAAGTATCAGTAGAAGTTAAGGTCATATTAACTGGGGGGATTTTTTCGATTTTGATTTTTGATGACTCTGCTTTTTCTGCTTCTCTCTCCTTAGCAAGTTACTCACAAACCTGGATAAGGCGTCCACGGAAGAACCATTAGAAATGCTGCAAGTTGTTGTAGATCGAGGTAAGAATATGATATACAACTATTTTGGATGCCTCTAACAACCTTGTACTTTCAATATTTATATATGTTTTCAACTGAGACCATGTATAATTCGAAAGACGTCCTGATAACGTTGTTATATATTTGTGTTGTTTTGAAACTTTAACATTGTCGAATTTCGTTTGTATTTAGACTATATGGTTCAATTAGTTGAGGTCCAGTGGACGCGAGGAGCTACTAATGGAGAAGATTTCTGCGCGTTGCTAAAGCAGGATCAATTTCCGATGGACACTGGTAAGATGGTTTTCTGAAATTTCGGAATGTATTTGCATAATATGCTACAGATATAGGCAGTCACGACGGAGTGTATACGTGGTTCGGTTGGGAAAGATCGCATGAAAGCATTGTTACTCAATGCTAAAACTAAAATAACAGGACATTAGATTTTGTTTTATACCCAAGGCTTTTACCAGAAATTCTTTAATCGTAAATACAGGAGTTCAGGGTGGGTGTTGTACTGGCCCAGGGAATAGCTTTGCTGGCCACACCACGAAATCATGAGCAAAATTCCCATTATTGCGTTTACGCCTAAGTTTGAAAAGGTCACTTGTTTACAGCGGAAGGTATTGGTCTGGTTGGGAATTGTAGCTCAAATCAATGACCTTTTCTCCAAAAGTGGCAATGTTTTAATAAAAGAGAATGCTAAAAGTATATACAGGCCAATTGCTGACTGCCAGTTAAACCCATATTTTTTTGATAAATTTTTTATGGGCAACGAATAAGACCAAAGTCATACTCTCTGACCATTCGGCGTAATTTTTCAATCCAACAAAATAGTGCCACTTCTTTTTCATTCTTTTCTCTCAGCGTAAATAGAGGTCGCAAAAACTTGAAATATGGGCAAAGATATAGGTGGTTTCATTTTACTTTAATCGGGGACTTACCGGTAACTATTTGCTGTTCTGATTTACAAGAGCGACAGGGTAGACGTATATGTATTGCATAAATTTTTAGCAGAGATTGAATTTCTTGCAGTGTAAAAATGACTTCACAGCGACTTGTATAATAGTATTACATAGTTGACAGCCATGGGAACAGGGGGTTGGTTTAGTGTTGTTTTGTTTACAACGCATTTTAGGGATAGCGAGTAACCTTTATCCAAATAGCCTAAAAACAAAAGCATGTAAATCTAAAGAAATCTAGTCCGGACTTTTACAGGAAGTACCAATAATATGTGTAATATGGTGTTTGGAAAGAATTTGGACAGTTACACAAGTACATTGACCAAAAACAAAGCACCATTATAGGCTTTTCATGACATGAAACCTGTGGCAGGAAATTACACCTTTCATAGATAGTGCAGCTGCTTTCCCTTTAAAGGCATATTGATATGACAGGCAAGGAACCACAGGCTACACTATTACATACATGATTTTTTAATACTAAAATTTGTTTTAATTCCTTTAATACTTCGTTCATTATATTTGGAGCATAAAGCTTGCATTTGTTTGAGTGACTTAAGAGAGGTAGGTAGCATTGCATTAGCTAACTATATTATAACCTCTTCACCTAAATTTTACGCTACCAGATTTTTTATGTAAAGGAAGTATTTGTTTAGATTCCACGAAACGACGACTTCCTTTCTAAGGCGAGATCAACAAACCCCAACATACATGGAGGACAGGAACATTGTGAAAATAATATGACATAAAGTCAATATGATTTTATGAGGCCTCTGCCCAAAAGCTTGATTTAGATGAAACGTCCAGCGAAAGAGCCCACTGGAAAGAACGGTACACGCATCTGAAAGATATCTTTGCAGAAATGATCTGGTTTAAAACGAGCGTCGATAGCTCAAGTCATAGAGGAAATGGCCGTGATAACCATAGGCACTGGTTCAAATACGAACCGTATGGCATTCATGTTTCTCTTTTACTTGATCGGGGTTTAATTTTCGTAATAAAAAATGCAATCATGTCTTCTCTAGTGCCCAGTGAATTCCTTGAATTAATTTTTGGTTGAATTGCTAATCATTTTATTATTTTTTTCGTTTGATGGTTTACTATTTCAATTATTTTTGACGGGAATTATTGACTTAGGAAATTGATAAATATTCTCTTTTTAGCTTAAATTATGTCTTGACAGCTCAGGGTTCTGTGCCTAAAATGTTATCAACTATACCATACATATTTATAACTCGAATCCAGCATTGACTTCAAACCACCCTTGAAGTTTCTACTAATGAAGTTTTGACCGAGGAGAATGCCAGAAATTTGTTCTGATGTTGTGGGAATTTGCCATTTATTTTGAGTACTAGAAAGTTGATTCATCTGACCCGAATGCCTGACATCAATTTAACTAAACTTGCAGAAATAATTTTTAATTTACTGTTATTCAGTATACCAATATTCACCGAATTTTGTTGTTGTAATAGCGAAAGAGACAAAAATATACCACTAATTTTTTAAAAAAGTCAAGCGCAGTAAGTATTAGGATATCTCACTGACTTTTCTTGGAGTATGCAAGTGATGTGTTTACTTGTAGAAAGCTCCAAAGTAACTGAGGATTTTTACCTTTTTTGTCTTAAGAAATGACAAGTACCAGTGATAGTGAAGATAAAATAGTTCCACTAACATTGGATGAAGTCACCTTTAAAACTCCCGTAATAAAGCAGGAAAGGTAAGTAGTCATCACCTTTTGAAATGTCAACGATTGAATCTCATCTAAAATAGTTAAATAGACGAAAGACCAGTGAAAAACAGAATACAAAGTATTGGATTTTTGTTCAGCAATGTTGATCTTCAACACCGTTTTAGAAGTAGTATTTTTATTCCCTGCCGTCTTCAGTACTCTTTCGTCCTTCTCCTCTTCTTCACCATCTTCATCATCATCAACATCATCATCACCATCATCATCACCATCATCATCACCATCATCATCACCATCATCATCACCATCATCATCACCATCACCATCATCATCACCATCATCATCACCATCACCATAACCATCATCAAGATTATTATTATTATTATTATCATCATCATCATTGTCATCATTCGCACAGTTGTTGCCATCATGATCTCCGTCAACTTCGTTTTTCTTCGGTATATTTTCTAATCAAATTTTTAAATCCTGATGGGTGTTTTTCATTTTTCAGTCTTTCTGATGAGTTAGTTGGAGATTCATTTCCATCAGTTGCCTCACGCTACACTGAGATATACTTTTTTATACCGAAGGCCTTGAGGGGTAGAATTAAAAGAACGAGACCACGACGAGCACCCTTAACTTCCCTAGTGAACGTAGTTATGTCTAATGTAGATAGATGGATAAGGCGTTCCATGTAACTGCCACATTCAGATCCTCATTATGCTGTTGATCTTACGGTACTAGGAGAACTCACCCGAGAGATAATGAAGACCAAATCTTTCCTCTAGGTTTATGGCGTAGTGGTGGGCCAGGATTTTGAATTTGTTTCTAAATATTTAAATGATAAAACCAACCATTAATATTAAGTTGTTTCATCTAGAGACCATTGATTGCGCTTCTTTCAAAGTCAGTCGAAACATCGTTCTCCCTTTTCCTCCTCTGATCCAATAGAGGCTAGTAGAATTGTTTATTAGTATTTATGTTCTTACTTAGCAAGAGAAACAGGGTAATATTATACCATTATACTCTGCGTGGACTGGTACAACTCGAAATAAATCTGTGGCAGACCATAAGGGTTCCGTCGGCAAACCAGTGCTCCGATCCTTTTAGTCAGGCAAAATTAAAAATTCATTCAGGATCTCCAACACCACTGTCATGGATAAGAAACAATTCTTTAAAAAACTTTGTATTCGTCTTTTTAATCCGTTTTCTTTTCCTATTATTTGTTGAAGTTACAGGTGTTACAGTAACGTTTTTATGCATCCGCTGTTGTATTTTGTGTTATTTGTTCTTTTTATACATCCGATGGTACTATGGTACATTGTACAATTTTCAATGGTTAACTCTGTTGAGAAACCAACAGGTTCCAACAAAACAAATCACCAAGACATGACATTTGTTTTCTTTATAATGACACAACTTCATTGTAGGGTTTTTGGGGTTTGACAAATTTTTTGGAAAGCAAGAGAAAATATAATGCAGTTTTGTCAGTGTGGAGAGAATAATATTGTGTTTGGTAACTTTTAGCTACAACTTGTTGGTTTCTCAACCGATTTAAACTTTGTAAATCATGCATTGAACCAGTGACCATAAAAATGCTTATAGTCCTTAGGAAATTGAGTAAAGAATTATGTTTTAACTCTGGTAATTATTTGTTTCTTCGTAATTTAATAACATTGTGTGTAACATTGTTTTTCCTTTGCTTTAAAACAATGTCGTGTTTTTATATATTGGGCTTTTCACTCCTACAGATCCCCATGGAAGGACACAGAACAGTTGAAAACTATTATTTATAAGGTAACTGTTTTTGCACAGTGCATGCCTGAGTCTTGTAAAGTGATGGAATTTTATCTGACCCATCTGTATAGTTTAGAGAACTTTATATAGAGATAATTTATCAAAATTGTAATGTTCTTGTTGAAGAGTGATTTTAAAGGTGACTCAGAAATCATTGCTTCATACTAGTGAGCAATAGGTAACCCACTTCTAGTGGTCATCCTGGCCACATAAAAACAATCATATTTTTTCTCTCTCATTCTTGTCAATTTAAATCACTTTCAAAGTGAAGTTGGGGTATGTCTTATAAGAAAGGAATATATCTTAAATCCATTTATGGTCATTATCTCAGGGACCATCAGCCTTAATTTTCACGGAGAACTTCAGTTTTCAGTAAAAATCGTTTGAATTTTTTATACTCCTACAATGCGTGTTAAATATAAGATAATTTCATCATCAAGTATAATTTTAACTTCCCGAGGAAAAAAAAAAGCTATTAGAATAAGAGTGGAGAAAAAGTCATTATTATTGGAGACAGATTAAGCACTGTAAGGACCTGCGAAGCTGTTATAATATTCAAAAATAAGATAAAGGACTGCTATCTAACAACAGTCCTTTATCATATTTATATATATATATATTTGAGAGAGACAAAATAGTAATTCCCGAATCCATTTTGTATCACCTGAAAGTAATTATTGGGCACAGAAGCTTTAACGATCTCCCGCGTAGTAGCTTTTTTATTTTTCTTGCTGTCATATCATTCGGTGCCCAGAATAGCGTTAAAGGAAGAATTCTGTAATCTACCTCAGCTGTGATAGTAGACTCGAAAAGGAATCGAACACCTCAGATCATTTGATTTGGGTACCAGAGAAATGATTTTTTGTACATATTTGATATTTTGTGGCCCTTTTTCTTTTATCCTCAAGCACAATAAACCTTCTAGTTACTTCTTTTACATTAACCTTGACTTCTGGTGTTGTATAATGGTACAATTTTGTTTTTCCGATGACCTAGATATTCGTGCCAGGTGAGACTACCTCATTTGCTGAACTGAACTTGAAGATGACCGAACTAAAAGAGGTATAAGATCTTTCAGTTTCTTTGTTTTTGGGTAGAACCATCTTTCTCCGCTAAATATTTCAATATATTTGTTGTACTGAGTTTTTAATGGTAGAATAGATATAATGGATTTATTAACTTAGAGATTAGCATTTCTTAGTCACTCCAGGTTACTTTGTGAGATTTATTGCATGCATAGGCATGTGGCTCACTATCTCAAAAACACTCAAGTGTGGGTATTTTACAAAGGATATTTATAGTCTTTTTGGCCGGTATTTTAACTTCAATACGTTTGCCAATGTGAATAATAAAGAATGTGTCTCTATGTACATGTTAGTATTCGCACAATTTTATTGAGTTAAGCGAGACTCTAAGTTCTGAAAATCTTTGGTTATGACAAATTTGAATTGCTGCATATGCCCTTGCGATATTTCTCGTATAATTTAAAAAAGTCTTTACTGTAAGCAAAAAAGGTTGCATCAGTCAGAAAAATCTGATTTTTTGATGCCTTGTTTTTGTATGTGATGCTATTTAAAGTCATCTGAAAAGAGGCATCCATTTTTACCAAAGCCACTATGGGGTTACTGCATTCTAAATGTTGGTGAGTATTTGTTTGCTGAATGCATTACTAAATTCACAATTCCTTCCCCGGTGCTACTTGAAGAAAAATTTGCAAATGCACTCTCCGCGTACTTTACAGAATTTTGGATGAACAATAAACCACCATCAACCTCTCGGACAACCTATTCCCTAAAGAGATTTTTTTTAATTGGAAAGGCGCCTTTAAAACTACACGAGCGTAAACCTTGTATTGATAGCAATGTAGTGGATAATTCTGACCAAGTTTATATTCCCAGGCAAAGTATTGTAGAGCGGCGGCGTTACTAACATAAGCCAGTAGTGTATCGAGCCCAGTTTCTATTAATTGAAAATCTTCGAGTGCTTTAAAAGTGGCAGATAAGATAATATGAGTAAATATTTAACAGTGTTCGAGAGTCTAGAAATTATACAGTGTTATCCTGCCTTTTAACCGCGTTGATTTTTCTTTTGCAGAAGCTTGCATTAGAATTATTATCATTGGAGCGACCCCATCGATATGGTGGAACTGTAGTGACATTGCTTAGAGAGGTAAATGCTGTTTTAATCGATTTTACTTACTCATACTGGGATGCCTTACTTTTCCCTCCTCGGTGCCCTTCTTGCGCACTACGTTGTATACTGAGTCCAATAATATGAAAGTTTTGAAAATTCGTAATTTGTGATCGACAGTGAAATACGAGTGTTGTTGGAGGCATCCAAATACAGATAGTAATCACATCCAGATCTCCAGTCCCGGTTTTATTCTTACATGCATTTGAGGAAAATTATCTTATGACATTTGATCCCTATTCTTTAGAGTAACAAAGTTAATTGAACACATTTTATAAATGTCATAATCAAAGATACCACTGAACAATAAAGGAATCAAATATATTGTATCCGAGTTCTTTAAAATTAGGATTGACGCGCTTAAAGTTGTTGCATGTAATATATTTTTACGTATTTTTGCTGTTTTAGGATTTGAGTTGATTTTTTGATGATCCATACATTGTAAAGATAAACAATGTTCTTGTCTAAAATGTTTATCCATATTTGTTCTTTTCCAAAAATTCATTTTCATAACTTATCGGATTAGAAATAGAGCCATTTTTAAGCAATGATGTTTTTATTTATGCCTGGGAAGTTTATTGTTTTGACTTGTTGCTGCCATTTCTACGGTATATCCATTTTTAAATGGAAACTGATTGAGCCTCATATATTTATATATTCCAGTTGATTGACCAAGATACAAACTTTGCAGAAGGATTTTTAACATCCACTAAATTTGTGCCATCACTGTTGGATCTTTTAGCGAAAACTGAGGTAAGAGCAATCATTGTTTATGTGGAACAGCACTACCATACTACACTGTTGAATTGCAGTGACTTTTTAATATTCTTTCATAATTGGCTTGACAATAATGTTCTAATGATCTTGACATTTAGGTTCTTAATAGTTCATACGCCTATATATAAGCCTTAACATCTGGCTGTACTATATATATATATATATATATCTATCGTGAAACTATTAGTTGCAATCACAGTTCTTATTTTCGTGTTTTACCTTATGTATATGCTCTACATACGTAACCTTTAGCGTATCATTTACATGAAAAAAAAACAACTCATTATTTCATTTTAGATACAATTACCAGGCAGACTTGTTTTCTCCTGACTACCAAGATTCGTCTGTGAGGGATTGGTGTATTTTTAGTTAACGAGTGATTGGTGTATTTTTAGTTAACGAGTGAAAATTAATAGCCAACTGAGGTACAATGCTCAATGAGACAGGCATAAATTTTTAATTTTTTTTTTCGCAGGCATTACTAATCCAGCTGCACCCACTACTACTACTACTACTACTACTACTACTACTACTACTACTACTACTACTACTACTACTACTACTACTACTACTACTACCAATAATAATAATAATAATAGTACTGCAACAACTACTACTACTACTGCTACTGCTACTACAATTACTACTACCACTACTACTACCACTACTACTACTACTACTACTACTACTACTACTACTACTACTACCACCACTACTACTACAACGACTTCTACAACAATTACTATTGCTACCACTGCTACTACTACACTTTTATACTGAAAGTAATACCCACATACCACTAAATACCATACATTACACTACAGTCCTTATATTGACAGCAAAACGTCAGACTTCTACTTTGTATTTACTATAGGATTCTGTGTGTTTAATATTCTTTTTCACAGCAAATCGGTTGTTTTCGTAATAGCCAGAATATAGTATTTTTTATTGTATTCGTTGTAACAAAATGGTACTCAGGCAATATACATTTTTTTACGAACTGTAACTTTACCTTGATGTAACATTTAATCAATATTTCATACCAAATTGTTAACTGCAGTACTGTTGACAAAGATGACGGAAGAGACAGGATCACATGAAACTCTGTATTTTTGTTGCAACTTGCTTAAATACTACTCCAGCCACTACCCCCTGTTTATTCTTTTATACTATGAAAATCAAGTATTGGTGCTGGTGTGTAATAATGGGCGACGTGACATAAGTCGTCATTCATCTAATTGTTGACGAGTGTTGGTCTCTATTTATGATTTGTTTAGATAAGTGAAACAGAAAGGAAGAAAGCTTTTGTGTCATTGCTGCGATTGCTGAATGAAAAGAAGAAGCAAGGTTTGTTAAAGCTTTTGCCTAGTCTCACATTTGCATTCTAAAAGCAGATGTATAACATTGTATTAAGCATTACATTAACTAAATGTAATATTGCAGGTTATTAAAGGCAAACAAACAAACACCTTGGAAATTTCCGGGTTTTGAGCGATGGAGGGAGTACTTTTGCTGCTTTAAATATCAACATTAGCCCTTCACTATCACATTTTGCATCAGTGCAGTAGAGTAACTGCATGAAAGAAACAACTTGCAGTGAACAGTGGGAATAGTTTTGGCTTTTTGTTGAAATTTGTGGTTTGGACATTGAGATAATTTTAAACGCATACCATATAAATAACACGAGAGTAACATTTTCCATTAGAGTTAACCATTAGATAACATTTTGTTTGTATGGTAATACCAGTGAATTGCGTTTACTTTAATCGTGAATGTATATAAAGAATTAATGTTGAGTAGGAAATATGGATACTTTGAGTTTTGATGGACGGACGAAAAAAATAGAAAGACAAGGTGTGGTAGAATGTAGACAGATTTTTTCAGTATATTGGTAAGTTAGAATTGATTCCTATTTTCTAACTGGTTTTCTAGTAATTCTAGAAATGGCAATTTTTAATAATTGGGATAATTTTTACATAACAGCTTGAAATGTTTTTATCGTATTTTTAATGCAAGTCAGGAGCTTATTATGGAGGACGGTGGGCAATCGTTTTTTCGTCGCTTCTTAGACAAGTTTCATAAAAATTGAGTCGTGGCTTTGTGTATTGTACGGTTGTTTTTTTCTTCTTGGACAAAAACTTTGTATCCCACTTTTACTTATTGAGTTTATTCGTGATTATAGTCAATCTTGGCTCATAAAAAGCGCATGTGGTATGTATTATTTTCCAGGTTTTTTCAGGTAGCAATTCGCTGGTATCATATCAAGGCTATACCATATCAAGGCTATGTTTGTTTCCTGCTATTGACCTGCCTAGTGGCCTGTTTTCTACAGATAATATTAATTTCTTTGTAACTTCTATTGACATACTCCAGTTCTATGACTCCTGTTCCTAAGCTTACAAGTAAATACAGAGGGTACTGTTTTCTTTATTTGGTGAACTGTTGGTTTTAATTTGTGTTTTCACGTGATCTTTGTGATAATGCAACACCACGTGATCTTTACGTGATCTTCACGCAATCATTGATCTTCACGTGAACGTTTGTGTGAAAACAAAGGGTAGCATTGATAGAGTTCTTTTTTGAGGAATCGTAATTTTCCATAGCATGCTTTTTCCATTCTTACAGACATGTAACAAGTTCAGGTATAGTTAACCAAGTTCGAACCAGTATAGTTCATAATTGCTAGGGAGTGAATTCTTGACGTCCCTAAATCTTTTGATTAATTTTAATTGACTCTCGTCTTACAATTAACAAGCATTTTCTTTACTCTTAACAAAAACATGAGTGTTTATTTTCTTTTTTCTGCACCACACCCAGCGAAGATATCTTTTACTAAGTTATTTACCGAGGTAAATACTTGCAGCATATCAAAATGTATTTTAGTTAAACTGTGGCTCGGTTTAATCTTTGGAAATCTGTATGACTAAGCCTTACGTACTTTAATGGTATATTCTGGTTTTGTGGGAGATACTGCTAATTTCTTGGGTTTTGGTATCGGATGCTGTAATTATGAATGTTAGGTCGTAATACAATTTTTACACAACTGTATTTGGAGTATAACTAATCCAATTTGGCTATGCCATAGAACAGACCTTACCTTGGAGCAGATCAAATGATGTTTTCATTCTCTTGAGTTATAGGGGATAGTTTGATATCGAGATTATGTTTTTGTCTTGGATGAATAGTAGGTTCGAAAAATAAAAAGGAATTCTCATGTGTTTATTTACATTTTCTGATATAGTTATTGATATAATGATAATTTAATTAGTCTCCGGTTTAATTTTTCTTCTCGGGTGAGACGGTTTCATGGGGGAGGGGGTTTGCACTGTTTAAACAGGATTTTTACCTTCATGAAAAGCATTTTTCAGGTTCTTTAGTACCTTCTTGCTTGATTTTAGGACAGGTTAATTTTCTCTGGACTTATTGTATTTGGTTTTGACTTGTAAATTATGAAAAATGCCCATTTTTGCTGATCCTTCATGAGTAGCTGTGATATCTTTATCCTTGCAAATTTTATTTCTTTTGCTGTATGGTATATTTAATTCTTTTTATTCGGTATTTTTGTATTTTTCAATAGGTTTTTCTCTGATTTTGTGCATGTTGACATCACATTTTATTTTAGGAATTAACAGGTTTTAGTACGTACTTGTTTTCTTTTCTCACTTCCTGGGAAATATTTATGCTAGACGTAAGGAGAAGGAGTTGCATTCAACTTTTATTTGACGATGAAGAGAGTCATAATAAAATATCTCTGCTACTAATTTTCTTCTTTTCTGTTGTTGTTAAGGTTCAGTGAATGTTTCCCGCTGTATTACCAATTATTGCGACTTATTTGGTATCTCAAGGAGGGATAGTGAGCTGGAAGTGAAAACATGTAAGTCACGCAGTTCAGTGTTATGTAGACTAATTAATAATATTTTGATACGTTGTATACTGCAGGAGACTTGTATTTTTTAGTTTTTTTAATTTTTTAAAAATTATGACCTATTTTTATAAATAAGATCACACGATTTTATCCTCCTTTATGGACTGTCAGGTGAATATTTCGCCAGACGAGAAGCATTATTTCAAATTGCAATTTCTACTAATTTTCAAGACATGTGGATAATCAGTGTGCTCTCTTTATCCCAGTGATAATAAAACCAATTGACTTGATTGTTTTTGAATTTCTTGATCAAAGGTTTTTAGATCACCAATAAGTAAATCTCCTGTACAGTTTTTTTTCGAATGAAGCAGATCGTCACAAAGTGCATCACCAAAAAAATTGATTTTTCGTAAATAGAAGAACCCCATTTAATTATGACTACCTATAGTTAATGTATATATTTATATTTTTACTTTCAGGCTAAGGTTAATCATCATTTGTGTTATATGTTTTGTTTTTGCCATTGCTTTTTATAATACGTCTTGGTCCATCAATATCGGATCAACTTATTTAGAATGTTTCAGATAAATTATATAGGTTATGATAGCTACATTGTTGAACTTGTCAGACAAAGATTGGCATTAGCAACTTTTTGAAAATCAAAAGGTTTATTGTTGTTTCCCAACATATGCTAACTTATGACACTATAATCGTGAATTTTTGCTCTCGTCGTTGTAGGGTCCGACATTAAACGAATAGCACATCAAATTATTGAAAAACCGGAACCATCTAATCAAGACTTCAAGATATTTTGTGAATATCTGACAGATGCATGCCAGGCCGGAAACATAAATCACAATGTTATTGATAAAGCCCTTCTAATTCAAAGTACGTATTTTTGATTTATAACTGGTGACCAGTATGTTTGCTTTGCCTCCAAGAGCTTAATAGCATTCTAGTGGTTAATTTTCAAAGTTGCGGGAAGATCAGTGTATTGCTTGATTCTTGTATCAGTGCATTATTATGTCAGGGTTTTGGAATGTTTCGCAACATCGAAACGTTCTGTTAATCCACCATTCTTGTTATCCACATTCAGTGCTGACAGTTTAAGTGCATTATATGCAGCTTTATTGGTTGGGAAGTAATCAGCAAAGGTGATGTACTTGTTTAACAAATCTTCAACATATGGCGTATAATGTTCTTGTTCTGAGTCATCTTTAATTGCCCCATTTGTGACCTTTAGCTTGTATACCCTAGTTTAACTTTCCTTATATTAAAAATTTGTACTAGTTACCTTAAACATGTTGAAAAATTGACCTTTGTATAGTCCGCCAATGTAAAAGAGACCGTCTAGTTTTCCTGCTATGGTTATTTTCTTCCATTGGTGTTAGATGGTGGAGATACGTTACATTTGAGAGGACGGGCCTAACTGATTGAATTTTTTATTTATTTATATTTATCTTTGAGGAAACATCCTTGCATTTATGTGAGTCTTGTACTATTATTTTGGAAGCAGGAGTCATTTTTTGTGTCAAGCACTTATTTTTTTACGTAGTATACGAACTCGTGTTAATTTAGGTGGTACTTTTATTTTAATAGCAGCGCAAATGTTATTAAAAGATTCCTTTGTGCAAAATACCACCTTTTTAATTTACTTGAAATCGTTGAGTAGCAATGATAGGGCCATAAACCGTAAAATTAGAAATTAAAACGTTAAAAGGTATGCTAAATACAATTTTTGAATGGTACGTTTGTAAATAAAAGGCAAAATTATTTGAGCAATATTATTGTACAATGCATGCACTGCGAAGGTAACACATGGAATTACCAAAGGCCCACTGTCAACTGATTAGAATGATTTATGAATTGCAGTTTGCAGTATTCATTTATCCAGCTGAGTGGCGAATACGGTTTTAATTGGGAATGAGTGAAAATTTAATATCACAAGAGAATGCCACAAGTGTATTTCTGTATTGAGCATGTACTGAAACCGTTTTTCTCGTGCAGAGTAGAAGTTTATACTTGTACTTTCTTAGATATTAGCCAGAACGTGAACACGTCCTCTTTTTATTTTCTTTATCTATTCCTAGCCTGCAAAATTTCACTTGAAACAGACAAGAAGGCAATAGCATTTAAAGAGTTAGTAAACACGATCTGTTTGTGTCTACTGAACTTACACTCAAATGAAGACGTACATGGACTTGCAACTGTAAAAGCGCTTGTGGACTTTATCGGTACGGTTTTTATTCAAGTAGGGCCTTGTAGCTTCAATAGAATAGAGAGGGAAAGAAGGACTTTTTTTATTTTGTGTAACTGGTTTGGAGTATTGCTAGAAATGTATTGTTTCATCTGTTTTTATCCAATTTTTCATTCTAGTTCTTGTCTTTACATATTGTACTCTATATTTTAAAAATAGGTATTTTTTGACCACGAACAGTACGAAAGGTGCACATAATAAGTAACAATATTATTTGGTCGTATGCTTTTTGCACCTGTTTTTGCGTTGGAGTAGTTCCTTTCAACTAAGTACAGTTTTTATGGAATATGACGAGATGCATTCAACATTTGTTGGTCCATAAACTTTTTTTCAAAAGGGATTTTTCAAACAAAAAAATTGGAGAATACCCCAATAACAAGGAAATGCTTAAGCATAGAACGGTCTACATAGCATGTTCAGAGATAGGGGCAACTAGCAAGGGGGTCAAAATAAGAAAACCCAGACCTGGGAAAGCTGGAGATACACTTGACAGTTTTTTGTTATTTCTATTTTAGTAGTTGTTAGCTGCACAGGAGTACGAATTAGATTGCTTTTTTGTTGTCAATGACATTTAGTTATTATGCATGGATTTTTATTTATTTAATGTATCATTTACTGTTAAGTCCTAAACACTTGGATTACTCGTTTCAAAAACTTTTATTTCCGACCCACCCATCGATATTACTAGTTTTGAAAAATCAACATTTGATACTTAGTTCCCCTTGTTTATTTATAGGGTAAACAATTAAAGAATTTGGTAGTTATTGATACCTAAGTATGAATTCCATAGAAGTGGAAGAAAAATAGGAATTTTCGATGTCTTCCAGCATGGGAACTCTTATCTTTACGACCACAAAAAGTACTTGTATCTTTGTCAGAGCCATAGAAAGGAAGGATTGTACTCTTAGCCTGAAAGTCTGAAAGTTGTGCTCAGTTGACTTCATTTTTGATTGTTTGAGTGTTACATAAACTGTAAGTACGAAAAGACGCATGGGTTTTGTTTATTACGTTAAAGAAGTTTTCAAAAATTGGTGGCGTGGCCTCAGACTTGCAAAACTAATAACGAAGGGGGTGTTTTACCTGCAAAAGCCACCAAAGAGGGAAAGCACTCCGCTTTGGAAGTTGAATACTCAGACGTTTTTTGCTGCAGATGACAGGGGCACCCGTAATTCTTATTCTTATTAATCTTTGTTGGAAAAATCGCAGCTTGTTTTATGATTAAGATTGTTTAGAACGTTGACCTGCTCACAAACGAAAGCTCTTACAATCTACCCAACTATTGAAACCAAGTTATTCTTTCTATTTTTAATGGATAACTGTAGAACAGAATTTTAAAGAGAATTACCTCAAAATTGACGGCTTGTATTTATTTCCTTTTTTAGCTGACTTGTACAAATTCTGTGGTAAGATGGGATTTCATCTCAAAGCCGGGCTTTTGATGGATTGGATGGAAATTATTGATCCAGAAATTGTTCACGTTAAACCATTAGTCCAACGGGAACTAATCTTTATGGCTAGACCTGAAGTAGGGGGTTCAAAAGAGAGTGAACCAACTGTGGCCACCCACGAACAAGATGGAAGGTGCATTGCATCACCACATTTCATGACAGTCTTGGCACATCAAGCTAGAAATGGCACGTTACAAGATTGTTTAGAATGGATTCTTAGTGTTGATTCTACACAAAGGAAGTAAGGCATTAATAACGGTGTAATACTTTCTCTGGTTGTTAGTTTAGTCGGGAGGTTAAAACCTTTGTTTCTAATACCCTTTGACCTACATTTTGTCTTATTTGGGTAGCATTTGCTCAATAAAGTATATATGTTGAACACTACTTAAATTCGCATTTTAGGCTAAGCCTCCATGGTGTAGTTTTTTGATGGTTAAATTGACCATATACCAATTTAGTTAGTTAGGTGACTTGGAATAAATTTTCTCTTTATTTACTCCATTCCTTTATATTTTTGTGTGTCAATATGTGTGCAGCCGCTTGTGATTTGCGTGTTCCCTCACTTTTTTGCATAAGACGGGTAGAGCTTCAAAAATATGTCCGATCATTTTACCTCAACACAACACAGAATGTTAAGATTCTCCTCAAAATACCATAAAGTTTGGCTTTATATAATTTGCCCATTTTTATTAGACTGTAACATGGTAGATTTTCAATACGTAAAAAAAAGCAGGAAATAAAGAATGAATAGAATTTCATGTTACGTAAAAAAAATTAAAGGCGACATTAGTATACCACAAAAATGATACAAAGAAAATCAGAGTTAAGCTTGTCAAACATTTGAGGTGTAGTATTTAAAGTTTGTCGCACAGTATTGAAGACTCACAGTCCTACATTCTTTGACGTTTAATGTGTTCTTCACAAAAGTACGGTGGTCACAAAGGAATAATTGAATAGACGTCTGCCCCAAGCATGTAATTAAGCAGTCTTTATTTTCTTATTTTCAAAGTTATTTGATTATGCAAAATGAAGCTTATCAACTGATACAAGAAATACTTGAATCAGAGATAATGTTTGAGAGAACTACTTTGTCAAAATTCTTTTTGGCCGTCACTTCAATTTATTTTACGGACAAATCTTGATCGCTTTTGCCTCAGTTTTTGATAACTGTAGTACCCTATACATGATACAAAAATGTGTTTTGATATTTCATAACTCTCCGGATGTAATCATTAAGATAATGTTTTGGTTTATTTGGATTACATATACATTGATTTATCAAATTATTTCCAAGTTTGTTTGTTGTTGTTTTGTTTTGCAGTTTGTTTTTTTAACTTTCTTGACTGAAATATTCACTCTGTGAAGAACATCCTTGCATAAAAAAGTTACAATATTTAAACTATTACTTCAAAGTAGCAGTTAATGTTTGCATAAAAAATGGGGAGTTTTGCTTGGGGTTTTTTGACGGTTTATGAAAAACTGCCTGTTTTAGTTCCAGTTGTATTTTTTTCAGGATGTCGTATTCTTTAGGCGACTATTTATAACTTTTCTTGCTTCTCTAGCATGGTGCCTTGTCTTGCCTTTGTTAAATACAATACATATAATTTTTCATTTCATTTCTTCAAATATTGTGGGATATTAAAGTACCTGACCATTATTTTGTGATATATATGTGATATATAATATGTAAGGAAGGGTATCCACAAAGTAGAATTTATGGCTCTTTTTCCTGGCTTTATAGTTAGACTGGAAATAGGAACTTTATTTCCAGTAAAGGTCAAAGGAACATGCATTTGATGTGGTTAATTTAACTTGTAGTGCCATTTTTTAGAATCTGCTTTTTCTACGTTTGATCCCGCTTACTAAAAATGTTGTTAACATTAATTTTTAATCTCACCTTATGAGAAAATGCAATCACGTATTTACTAGCGTATTTACTATATTGCTTCTAATTCTGGATGGACACTTGTTTTTAGAATAAATCCGTCTGCTGCGCTGGACTTCATTGCTTCAGTAATAAACAACCCAAGACTATGGCACGGCCGTGATAGTAAAAGAAACTACCTTGATGAAAACAAAGAAGGAAAGGTTAGCCATTTTAAGTGGATATATTGTATTGTATCATGTAACATAATATTACATTAATTTTGTTACATTAATATTACAATATTAAATGTTAGGCTATTTTATTTCAAATCATATTTCTTCCTTTCCTTTTTAGCATTTTTGCCATTTTTCCTACCAATATGTACTTGTTTACTTAGAGTTGTTTTTGTGGTTTTTCTGTTACTGGTTGCTAAAGAGGAAGGGACGGTGCTGCTCCTTCTTCGATCTCAATTTCCTTATATTTTGAAGTGATCGGGTCCCTTGTAAAATGATCATCTAATAAACATTCACTTAAAATAGATCCGGAGATCAAGTCAGTTCGATACCACATCTTCTTTAAATGAGACATCCTTCTGTCGATGCCCTCGGTGAAACTCTGTTCAGGTGGCACAAACGGACTATGCCTTGTCAAGAGGCAACCCGTATGTTTGCATGGCAATGCTTATTCACTATGTTTACAGCTAACCTTAAGATGTGAAGACCATTCCTCTATCACTCGTTTGGGAAGCTGATGGGTGGGAATAACCTCACAGGGAATGCTTGCCAATACCCTCAACGTAGTATTATCGTTTTTGAGTTGTTGTGGTGTGCTGGTTGTCTTGGATACTAAATCTTGATTCCTTGGTTCCATTTTTTCAATTCTTTTCTAATCAGTTATACTCTGGGCCCAACAGCTATCCATCTTTTTCACATAGATTTTCTTGATTGCTTTCCATTTTTTGTTGGGCCTCACATTTGCACTCCGAGGAGAATATGGCTTTAAAATTGGACATTTTTATTGGGCATTATTGAGAAGTAGGGTAGGAATGGGTTTTGTTGATTTTTTTGAGGGGGAATATACAACGGGATTATTTGAAAATTCTTATTACTGATAGGCAGTGATTAAAGAAAGTCACCAATCAGGTTTCTGGGAGCGTCCTTTATTTCTAGGCTGGAAATGGGAGTGATACTTGACTGACTGGCCAAAAAAGTTGCAACTCTTTTCAGTTGTCCAATTTATTGCCCTACAGAGTTATACTGTATCTTTTTAAGTATAATTGGACCATGAATAGAATTTTATTGCCATCCTTGGGCTAATGCACCTATAATTTATATCAATGGCTAGTTGAATATATGCAGTTGGGCTCGACTTGCCCTCCTATCTTTATTCATCTTCTTATCACAGATATGTTGCCTTATTTAGTATTTTCTTTAGATGCCATTTTGTGGTAAATGCTCCGAGGGTGGCTTAGCTGCTTCCTCGTCCTCCTGTCAGAATTCATTTCAGTAGTTATTCTGACACTGCTGGTTTCTCCTAAAACGGCTTCGATTATCATACACTGGTAGTTTCTAGTTACTAGTATGATTTTAGCCATCCCTTCTTTTGTTGTGGCTTATTAATTCGTTTACAAAATAGTTACTTGCTTTGAAAGGACAGTTTTCGCTTTGTGTGGAATAAATCAATTAAAGTTCTCAGATCGGTAATGGAACTTGATTACCTTCGTATCAGACAGAGGAACTGGCTGTACTTTAAAACTACGGTCGGCAGAATAGGCCATTGCAAAAAGCACAAAAATGTAGTTAGTCATAGGAGCTGCTGGAAGAGACAGCAGCTTTCTTTTTATTGTAAATTTACAATTTTGACTATTTTATATTTTGACTTGGGGTCTTGTTTTGTATGGAATTTACGGTAAGGTACAACCCGTCTTTTATGCTGCAGCAACTGTTACTCAGAACACTTTGTTTCCAATGCAGTTTAACTGAACTATAAGGAGTTCAAATTTAGACACAATATTTTTGCTGCATTTTTTTCAAGAAGGTCAAAGTTTTTGGCCCCAATGCAGAAGGAGTGACTACAAAGATTCTGCCCGATAAATACCTGATAATTCTTAGCAACTTATACTCGTGGTTTATACACCATAAGACAACTACATTGCTTATTCTACAGTTAAAATTGAATTAGGTATAGCAAATATACCCTTTGACGTTTATGTAATACCAAATGCTAATCCGGACTTCAAGCAAACATTGCAGCAAAGTTTGTAAAATGGTCTGTTCTTGTACTTACTTTTTCAAAAATATACTTTACCAAATTTTTCCTGCTGTTGCGGAATCGATTTAATACCCGTTGTCAGGCTCATAATTGACAACTGTTATCCCATGTACTGTGATCAATGCGAAAATTGAAAACTAAGATCCAAATAAATTCATATCCGTTTTAAGATTTTAAATGTTAATACAGGACAGCTCTCTTATATGCACACGTAAATTGTGGCATAATCAATGAGCTAACACGTTTTTAATCAGCAAAAACAAGAAGCTGGTTGAAAAAAATTATTGTGCTCGATTTTTTAAAGTACATATCACGAGATAGTGAGTAATCACCTGATAATATTGATAATAATAATAATAATTGGTTGATCTTGTTTCCGGTTAAATCCTGTCACTTGGTAATTTTTTTGCGTACAGAAAAGAAATTATTTTTGTTTCATTCATTTGAAGCAACAGAGAGGTGTGTGCCTCTCTTTCTCTCTCTCTCTCTCTCTCTCTCTCTCTCTCTCTCTCTCTCTCTCTCTCTTTCAATA
>RDPX01000001.1:9913844-9923900 GCA_003991215.1 Morbakka virulenta | reverse complement strand
GGGAGAGAGAGAGAGAGAGAGAGAGAGAGAGAGAGAGAGAGAGAGAGAGAGACAGACAGACAGACAGAGACAGAGACAGAGACAGACAGAGAGGGGGAGAGAGAGAGAGATAAAATTGTGAAAAAGATGATTCTAGTATGGTGTACTTATGTAGAGCAGATCTCCGGAAAGCTCGTTATTGAAGCTCCTATTGTGATTGGTGCTACACTATTGTTTAGCACAGTAAACAAAATGTGATAGGTTGTCAAGCGTCCGCAGGAATTAAAAAGTAATATTTACCATATTTTTTTTTTTTGAGGCTAAGATTTTATGTCAGAACACCTTTTTAACTTCAATTTTTTAAAACATCGTTAGATTTTGAGTTCATTAATGAATTTGACATTTTGCTAATTCTTATGGTAACGAAAAGAACTTCTAGATAGCAATTCATTCAACATGGTTTAATTCTGTAATATTTAGTTAAAAAACAGCTTTACTATGGTGATATTTTCTGTTCATTTAAAATTTTTGAAAGAATTCCATTTTCATCCTTTTGTCTGAAAGTTGACGATAACTTTTCTTTGCTATTTGATACCACAGTCCTGGCAACATTGATACGAGTTCGTTTAGGATTTTTAGATTCATACCCCACATTCTGCTGACCATTTTCGTTGCGTTCTGCTACACCAATCTCGGAAGCTGTAGCTGTATATTTCAGTGCTTTCACATGAATACCAACATTGAAAGATCCCAGAAATAATAATGGCGATTTCGAGTACTTTGCAATAGTGTTAACCAATAATTATGCAGCAGTGGCTGCTAAAATAGCTTCTAAAGGCGAGGGCTAAAAGTTAGATATCTGTTTTAATTGCTTTCTGATATGTGTGTGCTTTTTTCTACAGTGGGAAAGGACGGCCTTTCCTCTAAATCCGTATGCTATCACCAGCATCAAGCTTTGGTAATTTCATTGGTGTAGCAGAGCCCACAGGTAACCAGAAATAAGTGAAAAGAATTACTTCAATAGTTTTAACGCTTTCTAAATATACCCATAATGCAAAGTGTTTATATCTCTCCTTTTGGTTTAAACGTTGTTTGAAACAAAACACATTGATTTGCTATCATCGAATTCTAATAGATAGTGATCACCTGTTTTGCATTTACAAATTTGATACAGGACACTAGACAATGACAGCACTAATAATTTTCCTCGCATCGTTGTAGGTCAGTCAAAGATTGAAAAAGAGAACAGGTGAGGATAATTTTATTACATTGGATCACTCGAACTTTTGTGACATTTGTAACAAGCTTTGCAAGTACTTGGCTTCTTTCTTGAAAAACTAAGCGCTTTTGTCAAAAAGATTGGACAAAGATATCGATGTGTGTATGATGTACTAATAGAACAAAACAAATATTGCTCAGGCATCACATAAGGCAAACAAAGCACTCTTGCCACCCTGTTTTGAAAATGTAAGATGAATTTGGTTGATGAGGATAAAACGGAGTAAATCCGTGACAAAGAATGATGATTGAAGTTTATAGTAAAAGTTTTACTTACAGCAGCTTTTGGACTGAAATACATGCTTTTTTTCTTAGTGAACGAGATTTTCCAAGATGGGTGAATTTTATTAATATGAATTAATTGTCAGCTACTGCTTTTTAATTGAAATTAAAATCGTTTGCTAAATTAACAGATAACTTTTTAAGCTATTTGCAAGAATAAGAACAAAGTGCATTTGTAATATGGCAAACCTCATGAAAATAGATTATTTCATGCGTCATTCGTAGCCACCCAAATTATGGGGGGGGGGGAGGTTAAACTATTTTGATGCAAATCTGTGTTGTATTGTTTGAAAAAAGTTAACTGTTTCTAGTCATGTAGTTAATTGCCGCATTAGCTTTAAATAAAAATATGAATTTTTTGTTGATATATAAATGATATACCATATTTCGGATTTTGAAAATATTTTTGATAAGAAGTCGAACTTTGGTTTTAGTTTTTTGTTTTGGGGGTTTTCGGGGTCTTTTTCCTGTCTGGTATGGAACTGGAAATTTAAAGACGGGTGTTCTTGTACATATGCGGTTTCTTTGTTGTTGATATACCAGCTTTTGAACTCTCTGAATGCTTTTTCGTAAATGTTTGAAAAGATGCCATGTTTAAAGATACCAAATTATATTTTTTGGAGTTCTAAGTTAGTCAATCTTTCTGTAAGATATGATTTATCTACCAAAGACAGCGAAGGTAAATTGAAAAACTTATGGACTTCAGTGTTTTGTATAAGGCAATTTGTAATATGTAAAAAAGGGGGTTTATAGTTACCCATCTAGTTCGTCCGTTTATTTATACTGTTTTTTCGTTTGTAACAGGGGCAGCGAAACGGTCGCATCTGTTGCTGACAAAAGACTGACTTTGCTTTTAAATCATACTGCAAACCTTTCAGCATGGAAACTTCGCCGAATTGTCAGAGTTCTGCAACAAAGTAGCGGGTTAGTGTTGTTATGATATATTTCTTATAATACTGTGCTAGCACTTTATCTTTATTAAATATTTTTAATTTGACAGTAATATTAATAATAATAATAATAATAATAATAATAATAATAATAATAGTAATAGCAACAATAATAATAATAATAATGATAATAATAATAAGATATGGAACTGTAGAGATGTCCAAGTGATTCCGATAATCATAGGTGCGTTAGGAACTATATCGAAGGATTTTCAAAACTAGCTTAATAGAATAAGCCCAAAGATCTACTTCAGTACCCTACAGAAGACTTGCTTGCTTGGAACTGCTCAAACTTTGCGATATGTGCTGAATATCTAAGGTCGCGGGTTGCGACTTGAAATTCAGTCTCAAGCTCCAGTTATACCAACAAAAAACTGTGCAAGTAATATAATAATAATAATAATAATAATAATAATAATAATAATAATAGCAACAATAATAATAATAATAATGATAATAATAATAAGATATGGAACTGTAGAGATGTCCAAGTGATTCCGATAATCATAGGTGCGTTAGGAACTATATCGAAGGATTTTCAAAACTAGCTTAATAGAATAAGCCCAAAGATCTACTTCAGTACCCTACAGAAGACTTGCTTGCTTGGAACTGCTCAAACTTTGCGATATGTGCTGAATATCTAAGGTCGCGGGTTGCGACTTGAAATTCAGTCTCAAGCTCCAGTTATACCAACAAAAAACTGTGCAAGTAATATAATAATAATAATAATAATAATAATAATAATAATAATAATAATAATACTTTGCAATAATCCTCTATTTTTGATGTTCGTAAAAACTCTCAAAACCTTTGTTTGCCCTAGGTCACTGGGTGTGGCCCGGTGAACAACTGTATCAAACCGTATTAAAAATAAAAATGTACATAATAATAATAGTAATACTTCTAGCTTTGTGTTTGGGTGTAGCACTCCCTGAGCAGGAAACAGTGTCAATTGTATTTTATATCCAAAAGAAGTCTTAAGCATAAAGTAATTTCGTGATATCTGTGCTGCATTTATTGCTAGTTGCTCATTCCTGACTTTACATGTTACCTTAAATGCCGAAAGGACGTTTATACAACCGTTGTAAACATAAAATGAATTATTATTGTAAGAATATTTATTTTTAGCATTTTTGTTTTGGGGGGAGAAGGGGAAAAATGTACTTTTGTCTACTATGGTTTGTTTTGACAGATAATGATGTGATGATTCACGAAGGTCTGAAATTACTGCAGCTCAACATTTTGAGATTGACTTTTTTTTTTGAATGTTTAGTTTTGTTGGCACCGGTGCTTCTTTGATAGACAAACTATCACGTTTTTCTACCCAAACCAAGCATTGCGTTAACATTCTGTGGAACTTGATAGTGTGAAAATACGACCATTTTACATACTATTCTATCATGTTTTTCTGTATTTTTTCTAAACGGTATTCCTTACAGTATAATGTTTAAAAACTTAAAATCTTAAATATATTTTGTGAAATGGACATGAGACGATATATGCTCCAAGGAAACGTTTTGCTGATACGAGAGATTGCTTTAGCCTAACATTTTTTACTGTTGAAAATTTATTTAATTTTTTAATTTTAAGTGTAATCATGTGAAATGAAGTGAAATTTTATTTTATTGCAGATTTTCCCAACGTGCTCTTCAGTGTTTCTTGGAACAACTGTATTTGAAGAGGCCAAAAGCTATTAAAAAACCCGAGGAAATTTTTAAAGGCGAAAATGTTGGAAGCATAATTCAAGGCAAACATTGCCAGGTATAACTATGAAGGATTTCATCATTGTATTATATCAAAAAATCATTCTGTGATAAAGTTATGTTGCGTCCTTCCTTGCAATATAGTGTATTACAATATTGTTGCATACAGTGTGCACGCGTAAAAGCAACTTTAATCTTCCCTGAACATTACCATAAAGCAATTACATCAAGCTAACAGTATTCACGACAGCAGTGACGACATATTATTATACTGCAAGCTAAAATTTCAAACGGAGTGCCTTCACGAGCGTCCGTCCTCCATGATGGCTAAGTGAAAAATTAAACGAACTTGTATTTATTTACATAAATAATAATGATAATAGCAATAATAATAATAATAATAATAATAATAATAGTGTTCGATACATAGCCTTACAAAGAATGGAAATAGAATGTGGAATAAAGATAAATGAATTACCTGGGGCCAGAGATGGTTTTTTACCATTTGGTCAGATCTTGCAAAATCAGCTGGAGAAAGGTTTATGACCAGGCTATGTTTATAACGTTTTATACGTTTGGTATTTGTTATGCTTATGTAATTAAATATACATCTATTTTTCACCTAGCCTTGGCACTAAAGGGATTTACTATGATCTTGCATAAATCGGACTTTCGTTTTTGTTTTACTTATTATTAGGTTGATGCTATGATCCACCATCTTATGCTCACAGTGGCAGGAACTCAGAGTTCTTCACTTAAAGAAGCTAAATTCCAACATATCAACATGATATGCCGACGCCTTGCGCATGAGCACCCTCTCCTGATGCTAAGGTAGATTTCCATACATTTTTCGAAAGAGGTAGCGCAATATGTTTTGTACATCGCCCATTTGTGAAAGCCAATTTATATTATGTAAACCTTGGATGTAATAGACTTTTACAAGTATCATAAAGCCGTTCTATGTACTTAACAATTCAGGTCAACTGTAAAGGAATCAAAGGACATTGGTCCAAAACCCTTTTGCATTTATTTTGACTCTTTGAAACTAAGGTTTATTGTTTTTAAGCGACGTTTTTATTTAAAGAAGCACCTAGATAAATAGATCACTTAACTTGGTGAGGCTTGCCTTGAAATAGAAAGCAAGGCCAGTTTTGCCTACGCATAGAATAGAAATAACAAATATCTAGAGTAAACGTTTGTGCTTTCACTTAAGTCTAGTTTGACCTTTTGTTTTTTCTATTGTCTGCCAAGTTCTTTTTCAGGCTATGTCCCTTGAACTGCTGCCCCCGAGTCATTTCTTCTGTAGAAGTGGCACACTACCTGTTTGTACTTGTTTTCGGAGATTCAGATAGGAAAAAAACAATATATAAAAAGATTTAAAAAGTACAAAGAAAAGAATTAAATAAGAAAAGTAACCCTTTGTACCGAAGTAGTATTTAGCCCTGATTAGAGTGAAAATAGAAAAGAAAGACTCCCGTAAGTCACTTCTTCGTAATTCGGTAATTTGCAATGCAATGGTTAATATTTGGTTATAGTTGCTATTTTATGAATTCTAAGCTTCAGGTTAGAATTATATTGGTTCACTAAGTCCCATTGAACCCTCATTAGAAACACAGATTTGTCTTTCAGTGCTGACAAGACTGGTTCCAAACACATTTTCTTGACAAACTATTCGTAGGTACTGTTGAAATTGTTTTTTAGACATTCCCTAATGATCTTTGACACCCACAGAACAGATTAATTTATTTCTGAAACACAAGTTGACTGTGCTATTAGTCTTACCTTTCTTTTGTTTTTTATAGGGAGTTACCGGTATTTGTTTCTCTACTGAATGGTCGCCATCGACTTCCGCCAAAAGAATTCGCAAGAACGAATCAGATGCATGTATATGCATTTATTTTTGGTATTCTCAACTTATTACGACCCTATATCTTCTCACAAGAAAAGGTAAAGAATTGTAGATTTCAGGCATTGCCATCGAATAGAGATTGTTAGTTTTTGTTGCACTTGAAAATGTACGGCTACATTTGTGTATGCTATTTATATTGCAGACTCTTTTTGATGGTCACCCTCACTCTGTCGCCCTCTCCCTGTTGATAGTAGTAGTGGTAAAACACTTTAACTTGTGTTGCGTAAAATACTTTTTGATAGCAATCAGTTGTTTATTCTAAAATCTGGCTGCTTACCAGTGAAACTCGACCTTTCTCAGTTCTTTTTAAGTTAAGCTAAGCATCCGTATTTAATCCGTGTGTAACAAACGGCCTTCATTTGGGGCATTCTTTTTTTAGTTATTGTGTGCTTTGCAGGGTATCAAAGGGCTAGTAGCGTTCGACTTGATACTCCAGAAGGCTAATTCCACTTTTCTCGTAATTATTACTTGTTTAATTAGGAAAGTATTTATCATTCGCCGATTTATGTACAATGTGTTGGTGAAATATGTAAACAACTAAATGAACAAAATGACATGAATATGTGGCATTTGTATCATTTAAGAGATTCTTTTAAAATTTGATTTATTTAAGAATGGTTTATTGCTACTGACTAGCATTAGTTGTAAGTTGGTTTTTTGTTTGTTTTGGCTAAAGGCTGTGGAAGAAGGGCTTTCAAAGATAATTGAAGTGTTTATGGATCTTCTTCAGGTAAGGCTGATCCAAAGAGTTGAATTTTATTAAATCCAACTTGTCTTCGTAGTAGTTAGTTCTTGATCAGGATTACCATTCACCATTCATGAAAATCCTCGAAACTGATAGGTTTTCCCCCGATATTTTGAAGTAATAAAGAGCTTTGCCCAGTATTACGCTGTTTGATCGTTGAACCTGCCAGTTTCAGTCGAATCTAATAATTTCGTGGATAAAAACACAGTAATGACACAATCAAAACGGAGAGTTTCTTTCTTGTTGTTGTATCACATGAAACTTACCTGTAATACCCATCATATTGAAGATTGAGAGATTTAGTGTCAGGTAAAATTTCTTCCTTTTTATTGGAAAATTTTTAAAACTACCATTGGTTTGTTTGCACTTGACTGACGTAATTGCACCGTTAATGCATTCCATGTTTTCGCAACCACTCCCAACACTTTCTCTTGGCGTTCCGTCTCAACACACACGCGCGCGCGCACAGAGCTTATATATATAAGCTGTGCTACAGAAAACGAAGGTTCTTTGCGACAGAATAATGGCGCAGGCAAGTAATTTACAGGTACGTACTTTTTGGAAAAAGACAACGAAAAAGAAAAAGAAAACCAAGACAGAGAAATGGAATATAGGGAGAAAGAGCATAAAAGGTAAATAGGAATACGTGATAAAGAAAGAGGAGCTTAAAGAAAACCTGGCTTCTGCGCTGTTTCGCTGTTATGCCCTTAAGTAATGAAACTGCCTAATTAGTAGTGCCAAATTAATTCTTTCTGTTTACAAATTGAAAACAATCGGTATAAATTTAATCATTACCTTTAAAGAATAACCATGCCTCTCCTTTCAAAAATGTTGAAAAACCTTTACTTTATGATACACTAATTTTAATACAACTCATAAAGTTAATATTTGGTTTCTTTTATTTTTTGTTGTATTTTTGCCGCACCTCTTTTTAAATTTTGTGTGCCAGCTTCAGTTTAGCAATAGGATTTTCTTGCGGGCACTCAACTAAATCAGTTTTTTACCTGCTGTGAACCTACTATTCAATACTCATTATCTTTTTATTTTCCATTTTTTAATTGTTATCCAGTCGTCTTGCCTTCAATCGACCGATTTAGCAGGCATTCTCAATAAACTGATCGAATTCTTAGACCAGCTTGTGACTCATGATGCTAAATATGCCCTTCGTCAGTTAATGAAGCATAAAAGTTCTTTTGAGTAAGTACAGCTAACTTTTTTGATATATAGTAAAACCTCTTTAAACATGGTTTCTTTCAAATTGTGTATTTATTAACATTTAGTGCATCTGTGATATAATGATATAGTATGTTGATGTTTACACCGTATATGGTGGGCATGCAGTTAATTGCAAATATTTGATTATCTTTAACTGTGTTTTAAAACCAGACTTCATTCTTTCAACATTATCACCTTCAAAATCTTCTTCGGGATCTTAGGCATCACAATTGTTGTGGTCTTCATAATCATTTCAAGGTCATTATCACTGTGAACTACTCAGATTATTCAATTATTTGCTTTTTTGTGGATTCTGTTTCAGTGAATGGTATCTGTACATATTTCCACCTTCCTTTCGTTTCCCATGTATAACTGATCTCCTTCAAAACTCTCAGTGTTCATTGATGATACGACGCGCGCGTCGTTAAGTTGTGTATAACAGTACTTTGGTTACGCGAAGTGAATGATTTACAAACTTGAATGTTTTCTACGGGAAGTATTACGACTTCCTTCCCCCCACATGGTCCATTGAGACCGACCTTTGTTTACAGTTGGGTTTAGAAAGTAGTACATTCGTCTCATTCTTTATGTTGTATTGCCGGTTTTTGTTGTATGTTGTTTTTTCAGTTTTATATCCACTGTTTGAAATTGTAAATATCTTGGCATTTCCATTTGCAAAGAATGGCAAATCTTCAATCCAATGGTCAGTGTACATCTGTTTGTTGCAGTGCTCTTTAAAAAGTGTTTTCTACCATCTATTGTTTCTTCGTGCGTTTTTGCGACTGTAACATGTACTATTATTGGAAACTTTTGGTTACTTTTTATTTGATACTTTTGATTTTGATAGACTAGCATGAATTGGGGTTTTTTGTTTTATTTCTTATTGTTTATAATAAATGGATTAATGCACAGTGTAACAAATTCTCTTTTTTTTAGGGATTTGCTTGCGGAATTTCCAACGTGCCCACCATTAAAATATCTTTGCACGTTTCTAGTCATGATGAACTCAGTTAATGAGCAGAGTAAATCCTTCATTGCTGCACCTACAGCTCCTGTACTTTCTGCGCCATTTAGTGAGAAAAATTTGGCTGTATACAGACAGAAGTTGAGCAGAGATAGTCAAGTTAATGGTATGAGTACACATTATCTAGATACTAAAATAATAGTAATTTCACACGTTTTTTTAAATACTCTTGAATGGTATGGAAGATGAGGCCTTTGTGGGTTTAAACAAAGCCCACTAAATGTTCTTGTTTATTTCCATTTTATAGTAAAAGCGCATTACGTTTTTTGATTAAAAGGACATGAGATTTTGAAGTGATATTTTTGTAAAATGGAATGCAGGCAAAATATAAGGGATGGGATTTGCGTTTTTTAGCAGGCACGCAAGCATTGTTTTATTAATCCATTATAGTAGATTGGAGGGGAATAAGTAAACATGACATTTGCAAAGCATAAAAACAGAAGTTGGTGTAGAAATTGGGATGTAAAATTTCTGTTACTTAAGACCATTCCGTTTACTTACCATTCCCTTTTTTTACTTATGCTTATTAAGCGACGGCAGGATAGCTGTTACTTGATTTATTTATTCAATAGTTTACAAGCAAAAAGCCAATCCATTCTCTCAACGAAAAGGTTCCCGTTCGTTTTCTTGGTGCTTATGTAGTTAGGCTGCCGTAAGATATTTCGCTGAAGCTTGTCAAAATAGGAATTATTTCATTTGAAAGAAAAATGTAAAATCGACGTTTAGGCTAATCTGATACTTCCGTAAGCAATGAACTAGAGAAGAACTTTCACAGATTAGTTGCACACTGAAAAGCATTGCTTGCTCTCGCTTTCTCTCTCTCTCTCTCTCTCTCACACACACACTCTCTCTCTCTCTCTCTCTCTCTCTCTCTCTCTCTCTCTCACTCTCTCTCTCACACACTCACACTCACTCTCTCTTTCACACTCACTCTCTCCTTCACACTCACTCTCTCTTTCACTCTCACTCTC
>RDPX01000001.1:9879045-9912979 GCA_003991215.1 Morbakka virulenta | reverse complement strand
TGTGGTGTTACATAAATACTGTGTATCTATTTAATACACAAAATATTATATTGTTTTATTTTATTTTTAAGAATGTTAAAAAAAAATAAAACTATGATTAAATTCAATATTTGTTTAGATATATTGTATATTATATTGTATTTTTATATATATATATATATATATATATATATATATATATATATATATATATATATATATATATATATATATATTACGGAAGGAAAAGATGGAAAGTGATCATTTGCCATCAGCTCCATACCGTTAAGTACAGGCTATCAGCGATCGATCAGGAAGAGAATAGAAGGTAAAAAGTCAAGGACAGAAGATAAGACAATAAATGCACAGAGTAGTCAAATCTGAGGTAATGTGGAAACATGTTTTGTCAAAAGAAGAGAAAGCATCAAAATGATTGCCATAAACTTTACGCACAACATTCCTTAATTTATTTTGGAAAGCTCCTTGTGTCATCATCCTACCGAAAAGGTTTTTGGTCTTGACGATGAAATCATCGTAGAGAAGAGAGGCACGAGCGATACGTAGAGTTCCGGATAGTATTGACCCATAGAACACATGACGAGGTAAATTTCCAGATAGATCCGGCATTCGGGCGATATGGAAGGGAAAAGTATCGCGCTTGTCAAATAGCTTGTAAACGAATAATCCATCTTTGACTGTTATGTCCAAGTCTAAAAAGGTAACATGTTGGCCTGTGTGTTCGCATTTCAGTACCAGCTCACTTGGATAGATTTCGTGATAACTTTTTTGAAATTCCTCTGAGTCGTTAATACTACAGGCATCATCAATAAAATGAAAGCATTTCTTAAACTTAAATCCACGGTATTGATCAGCGCGAATTAGGTTGGTGATGAGCATATTTTCAAAATGGTAGAGATAAAGGTTTGCCCGGAATGGAGCAGGGTCTATACCCATGGGTATGCCTATTATCTGTTGAAAAACAAGGTTTCCAAAACAAAAGAAAGTTTGCGAAATAAGATGGTCAACCATCGTCTGAACTTGCCTCTTGCTGTAACTTTTACCACCATGCCTTTTCCTGGTGAAAAAACAAGAAGTACCTTTTACAGTTGAGTATTTTCTGTTTCCATCTGCAGTCTTCCGACCTGCATTTAAAATAAATTCAACCAGATTATTAAGGACTTCAATAAGGTTAGCATGTGACAGTTTCGTGTAGAGAGTACTAAAGTCAAACGTTGAGATACATTTAGCTTTTAACTTTTTATTTAGCATATATATATATATATATAATATCGAAAAATCCCAAATTATTTTCACAACAAGCCCCATGTAACAGACCTGGCACCATACCACGGGCTAATTCAAATGTAGGAAAAGTTAATGCCACTTTTACTACCATTTATTTTCGTCTTCTTCTTTGTTTTAATAGATACTTCGAGTGCTCTGAAAGACCTGGATGAGACATCAAAGAGAAGAATTGATATTTTACAGCATTTTACGGTTGGTATTTGTATGTCTTCGTTTGTTTAGGTAGTATTCTGTTCCTGTGGGTTTGTAAGTTAAGTCATTATTTTCTGTAAGTTCTACCACAGACCGTATCTTAGGTCTGTTTCTTCCTTGTTGAAAGCCACTTTTGTGGAAAACTAGCGTCAGGGTCCAGACCAAACAATGTACTTAATGCTCCGCTTTTTACAGTTAGCTAGGACATTTTACCTTTAGTAACTAGGATGATTTCATTCTTGAGGAGATTAAAAGCAATTTTTTAAAAAAAGTTTTCCTTAGGATTCCCGGTAGTGATATTCTGTTTAACCAAAGGATATTTTCCAGAAATTTTGAAAAGAACCTTTTCAGAATATACAAGAACACTGTGCTAACGAATGTTGTGATGAAGTGTGTTGACCTGGCTTCATCGTGAGTTATAAAAATGCATATGCGTCATTTTAGTTGCTTTCCCATTGAATTTACATTCATATCGTTTTCCTTTCCAGTTGCGCATTATACGATGCAGTAGACATAAAGGTATTCTCCTTCCCCAAGTATCTAATTTTTTCTCTGGCCCACCTAGTAAATTTGGATTCGTCAGCATCTATTGTAAGGATGCTCCAGTTCTTACTTTAAGCCTGAAAACGGAATTTTTGTTGTAACCATGCTTTGCCAATCGTATAACTTTATTTAGAACTTGCGAATCAAACTGCATTTCGACTAGATATTCTCAAATTCCACACTTCACTAACTTCTTGTCTTTTTTTCTACCTCAAGGAGCAAATGTTTCTTAGCACAATGTAATGACTGAAGCCACATTTTTATATGCAAAAGCAGGAAATTCTTTTTGCATCTTCACTGAAAAATATGCATTTACAGTAATAAATTTGGCTGTACAATCATTTTAATGCATATTCTGTTCAGGACGATAGAAATGTTGAATGACGTAGCACCTGTTGTAATGTTTATCCTGCTACAATAAACGAAGCATATTTTGGTAAAATGAAGTTGTCTGTAGTTAGGACTTACTCACAACTAACAGCAGTACTTTTTAGAAAACTTGATTCCAAAAATAATAATAAAATTCATTTTTTCATCAAAATATACTTTATTCCTTTTGTCATAGCAAGTGCAGTTGATTAGTAACTCTGTGTTCTTTCAGTTAAACACCAGAAGGGGCACCATTCTAGGCCTTCATTAGCCATATCAGATGATGAGATGCAAGAGAAATAAGGTCACTGTCACATAAAACCACATGAGGCCAGATCGAGCTCACTGGGGTGGTCTTCCAATCTGCCTCCATCACCTTTTTATTTTTCTCCGTACATTTCATCGTGCTCATTAATACTTTTATGCCCCTCAAATAGCAATATTTGTAGGTAAAACCACATCAGTACCTTTGTGTTATTGGAGGTTGGTTTCTGCTTCTCCTCCTGCTACTACACAGAAAGCTCATCTCTTTTTCTCATAATTCTTTTCGATGCAATTCCAATGTATCTGGCCATATCTTTGGTTTCTACGCTTAAAAGACTGTTTTGAAAACCTGTTTTTTTGGCCCAGACATTTCAGTAATATTTAAATAACGTTATTATACATAATACCTGCAATGATGAATCAGTGACGTGAGTCATATTTTAGTTTAGTACGGTTGAGAATCACAGGATGGATCTCATACGTAGTCAAGGCATTTACTGTAAAGTAGCTCTTTCCAATGGAATTTTCCCATCAAATATAGCATTAACAATATAACACTTGTCATCAAAATTTGTATTAAAACATTTTGTCACCTTTTCTATCATTTGTGACATCTTTTAAAACGACGGATATGGTATTTAGGTAGCAGGATATTAAGAGGCGAGAAAGCTTTTGATAGGCATCTGAAAGAGTAATACAATGGACAGTCGACAGATGCAGGCGAAGCTTGTTAACCTTATACTGATATTTTGTGTTGAAGAAAAACATCCATTTTTTTACAGTATCCCGGTTTATCAGGATTCCGAACATGCGCTTTGAGCTGTTCAATCTCTTGCCAGGATACAACATGTTATTCACTATCTTACAGGCTGTGACTGTTATCTATGATTTGATAACAAATAATTGCCTTTTTACCGCCTTCTTTCTTTACGAAATTTGAGGTAATCATGTGCCAGTTTTTATGTATTCTTAGGCACACTTGTTAGACTGTGGAGCTACTACCTGTTGCAAACCATATAAAAGCACATATTTTTTGTCTGTGTGGCACAGTAGTTTTTATGCCGTACATTATGAGCAGTGTACATTTTGTTTCTTTACTAGTTAAAAAGACCCATTTTTTTCAAAATCTGAGATAACCAATTTCATGTGTTACCTTTTTAAAACCACATCTTCTGTAACCGAAGCAGTATCAGGATAACAGCCCCCCCCCCCCAAAAAAATAGAGCTGCTGATTTGCCTATGTGATAATTTAATGTTGGCAATGTATCTTTTAAACTTCTGGTTAATTATTGTAAACCTAATGTACGTGTTCTACCATTTTTGCACCGTTGATGCCTTACATCGGACAAAATGTCATAAAATGTTTTTTGTTTTGAGGATATTGTTTTAGTCTAACCTATCATTTATGTGTTAACTAGTGCCTTTCGACATTATGTGAAAGTAACATTGCTTATCGTACGCTAGCATTGGACTTAACTGATAGACTGTTGTATAATGTCACTTGTTTTTGGGGGGGTCGTGGGACAAATTTATGAGCAGTGTGATTGGGGTCATGTCCAAAGAATTGGCTAGGGTACGTCATTCTATAACCCACGCTTTGACAAAGGTTTCACGTACCTTGTTGCAAGTGTAAGACAAAAAAGGCATGAAAAACCGATGGGTTACTCGTACCAAGACCTAAAATGTTTCTCTTTGTTATAGTGTTGAAACAATTATTAGCGAATTGTAATAAAACCAGACTGGACTTATAAGAGCTTTAAAATTTAGTAGCTGTTTATGCAACTTGTAATTATCATTTTGCTGCTGCCATTTTTGTAGAATCATTTTTGTGATATCCTCAAACTCGCCGGTTTTTTTAGGTCAGACTTTGTAAAGATATTGAGCGTTTGTAAAATTTTTCTGATCTAGGGAGAAATAAACGCCCTGCTTTGGTCACCACATCTCGAGGTCAGAGACAAAGCTTATCTGCTGATGTTGAGGACTTGCCGTCATAATGCAAAGTAGGTGATTTATTTCTATGGTCGTTTTTTCCCTAAGAATCAGAGTAGCAAAATTATTCCAAAGCCACAGTTCTTTTTTTTTTACTTTGCTATTTCTCCTGTACTTTTAATGGAAATATAGCGGATATTTATACTTAAAGGTCCTAACACAGGTTGATTTAGGTACAGAAGCCGTTGCGGAATATAGAAACACCGGTACTAACTTATTGAAATGCCTGTACATTTATGCCTGAAGACACCAATATATGAACAGACATTGAACAGCCAAGTATCTATATTGGTGTTTATGTTGATCAAGATATAGATCTAAATTAGATGCTTAGACAAGGAAAGCTTTTTGTAACGGTCAAGGTGTTGGATTTCATCTGCATTTGGCTCTTTGTTGTGATATACAAATTTTGATATACCAAAGCATGGTCTGTGTACTGACCACCCAAACAATAAGAGATGGTTCTTGATTTGTAAGTATATTTTGTATATTCTTTTGGTATTACCTGCGCTGTCCAAAATAATCGTCCCTTCCTAATGCCGAGCACAATACCCACAGAGCCTTTCTAGTATTTTGGTTCAACACCTGTACTAATATACTGTCGTACTCATTGCCGAACCTTTTCTTTTAAGTAAATAACTTGTTTTGCTACTTTGTTCCCGTATTACAATTCAGGCAGTAACTGTTGCCTCATTTTACTTCACTCATATAGCCAGCCGGCTCTGTAACCAGTTTTTCAAGACCTTGAAGAAAGACCACGTCAGGTCAAGACCTTTGTGTATTAATAGAGGCTGCAGGTGTACTTGTATTTTTGATTAAGCTATGGCTTTTGTGTTTTAGTTATGACCCCTTTTACCCCGAACACAATTAGCATTAGTGAATTGTACTGCATTATTGGCATAAAGATTTTTCTAGCGGTCACCATATAACAATGTACCTTCTACATTTTAATGCACCACCATGATAGTTAAAGGCATTATCTAAAAGTAGTGGAAACAACATTTATCGTTGCCCCATTATCTACCTACTATAGGGTTTTAATTTTTTTTTCTTCTACACATTGTTTATTGGACAGAAATGTGGTGTTTAGATGAATATGGCAGTTTTTTACCATCATGATAAAAATAGGTCACTGAGGTGCCGGGTGATTATTCTTTAACTATATTTTTCTTTGTTTATTTTGCAGGGACGCCACAGTTTTTGCACGCACTATCTTGGAAATATTGGAGAGTGATGATCAAGCTGTCGTGATGTCAGCAGCCAAAGTTCTTCCACAGTTCATCCTGGCAACCAATGGTAAGTTTTCTTTTTTGAAATTATAATCTCTTGCATTCCATGAAGTTATACATGCAGGCTTCGAAAATACTACTGTTGATATTTTTTTTTCAATTTCTTTTATTGCTAAAAAACTCGAGGTGTTTCTATGACAAATTTATATAGCCGGTGGCAGGCATGTGAGTTTGTGTATGTGCCAGAAGTCTTTCGTCGCTTGAGAACTCCATTTTATTTCATAGCGTATGATGTAATTCTGCCGTACTACCCACTGTAACAAACAAATCAACCTTGTCCCATATAGTTTCCATCTTCAGTTTTATTTTACAGCTCTTTTGTATCCAGAAATTTCGATTACAGTACCCGTATATTTTGCTGTCTGCATCGGTATCACTTTTTGCTACATTTTTGTTTACAAACATTGTAGTCCTTCTGCAACTACATAAGATAACCTTTTGCTGCAGTGGTTCTTATGAGGTATTTCCTCGACGCATTATTCTAATATTTAGCTTTAGTATGACTTTTGAAGAATACAAAGTATTATGGAAGAATGAGTTGCAAACACATGGTTGAAATCCATTCCAACAATCAAATTGGCAGAAAACACGGTCTAAACACTTTTTTCATTCAAACCAGGTCTGATCGTTTTTAGTATCCCACAGTTTATCTTTATGGATGTATTTTTTAATTCTTAATTTAGTTGTTTATTGAATCGTTTCCCACTTAAATTTGAATTTCACTACTTTCGAGAGCCAGGGTTAGAAACAATGGAGACGAAATAGAATATGAAGATATGTCTGTCATGGTAGGTTAACGAATAAACAATTTTATTGGAAGGGTCTTCTTTATGATTACAAGATAGTTTGTTTAGATTTTTAACGGGATAATAGGGATTTAGGACCTTGTGTTTCGTCCGTTTATTAACCACTGTTTTAGTAAACAAATTATACAGAGGTGGGCTATTAAACCAAAACCCATTTGTCAGTCTCCAGTTTTGATTTTTTATGGTCTGTGTAACTTCGTCTTCAACAACCTGAACACTCCACCAAAAAGGATATGCTGGCAAAAGTACTATTGGTGATAAACAAGTAAAAAGTGACTTGGAGAGAATATTACTCAAGAGACCTATTCAGATGCATGGATGGAGCTAGAGTCAGGGACGTCCAGAGGCACACGTTCTCGGCGCTCACGGTTGTCAAACCCTGACCTTTTTGTGAAGCTGAGGGTTAATTGCGTAATTAGTATGTGAATTAGTAAGTAGATAAATAGATAAGAACGAAGTAAATAAGTAACAGAAGAAACCTCTTGAAATATCGCTGATTACCTACTTGTTTTAACTTGCTGATACCTATTTTCCAACAGAATGTGGGGAATCGTTGCTGCGGAAGTTGTTCCAGCTCGCAGTTTCTTCAGTACACCACACAGCCCCTCACGTTGAACAGTGCGTAGCGAATTTATCGGTCGACTTTTAAGGATTTTTGTTTGTTTGAAAGTGACATGCTTGTTTGCAGTAAAATAAGTAGTAGAATAAACTAATGTTGGCTAGTGTACATTAACTCCTCTGCATAATACAACTTTGTGTTTTAATTTTTTCTTGTGGCATCTTGTAAAACTAATCACGTTTCGCTCTGTCAGTACTTTAATCAAAGCTTTCTGTTGATGCTGGTGAAGACTTTTGCGAGACTTTTGCGAGTCAAAAATTAAACGAAGCCGGCCAAGTCAAACTGTGGCCAGCTAGATAAACAGGATTAAAACCTGAGGACTAGTAGCACAATGTTTGAGTTTAGCAACGAGACTTATGACTTCATATCTAAAACCCTGCTAGCCAGATGGTGCCGAATTTATCCCGTAAAACCCATTATTTTGAAACTATGGTGTTTATTGTAAAACACTGGTTTTTGTTACCTACAACAAAACGGGTTACAATTACATTTCATCAACAAGAGTGCTGGTTTAAAAGTGAACCCTGCAAATTCTCTTCGAGTTAGCAAACCCCGATTCACAACACTGAGGTTAAATGCCAAAGGTCAACTGGGTAAGAAACTAAAGTTTCTAAATGTGTAAGTCAAAGATAACTGTTGTCAGTAGTATTTGCTTCCCATCTACTACAGCTGATTCGGCTATGCTTCACGAATGCATTTTTGAAAAAGTTTTTTGTTTCAACTCTTAAAGCTGTTTGTTGTCTTTGGTGCTAAATGGTCACCACACAACGTCATCTTCTTGTTTTTACTAGTTAGATCTTCAAAGCAATATTCAATAATTTTAACTGCAGTCATAAAAAGGTGTTTGCATAATACGAAAATTAAAAGATGTTTTCGAACTATATCATATAACCAATTAAGAACTTTCACAGAAACTGGTTTAATTCGAATAACTCCTCCACGCGAGTTTAAAAGCAGTTGCAAGTGATCTTTCAGTTTGATGTACAGGCTGTTCAGCTGTTGTAGCAGCCAAGTAATCAAGCATCTTAAGACAGAATTGCGGAGACAACTTTGCCATGCTGGGAATTCAATATTGCATTCGGTTTCCGAATATAGATCGTCATTTCATTCAGTACAGACATTATCGCTCCGAGTCCTTACTGGACGGTGACAGAAAACTGTATTATGAGAAAATTAATTTTTTTACAACCCTCGTATATTGGCTAAGAAGCAATTATGCAATTAAAATTGGCTTTCTTTAAAAGTCTGGCACATGTTTCGTCAAGAGATTTCACTATGACTCCCATCAAATATACCTATAAAATTTTTAGGTAGTATGAATCGCCATAAATAAGACCTTGTAGCCGATTCGCGGCGGATTCAAAAAGTAAAGCTTTGTTTTGGAAAACAGTCAAGGTGGCATTGATTCAAAGTTGCAACTTTTCACTGGTTGTCTATTCCTATTTTATTGAACTCACTACCCGTTCCTGAGGTTCTGATGGATAGTATTTGTACTACCAGAAGAGAAACTGAGTCTCCCTTAACACTTTTTATAGAATCAGCAGCGACAGAAAAACACCAGACTTAAAAAATTATGGCAGTCCCCAAATGGTTTAAGTTTGGTGAAGCTCTCATCACCAGTCAACCTACACTTTGCTTCTCTAAGTTATCAAGTTCAAAGAAAACTACACGAGAGAAACATGCCCTTATGTTCATGCACTATTTAATTTGTGGACGACAAATTTGATTCTCCTAGATATACACTGGTGTTGTAAGTGTCAAAGGCCTTTTTATTTGATAGAATTGTCATATGCTCTACACGTAACAGGTGCCATGGCTTAAAGAGAATCTTGATGAATAAAACAATGGACTGTAGCCACATCCTGGTCAGTATCTGAATCTTGCAATTGTCTTTAAACTAAGCCACAACATCAAGACCCATCCATTTCAGTAAAGATGTGGCACATTTTATCAAATCCGGTTCTGGGGCACTTGATGCGATAGACATTACCCTAACCAATTTTTTTTATCTTTTCTATATTATCATTTCGTTTCTTTCCAATACTATGGATTTTTTTTGGAAGAATATAACTTCTTTCAGAGTTTAGCTTCTCTGCAATGGGACACATTGGAGGACCAAACTAAACGATAGAACATTTTGAAAAGGTTGTTTTTTATCTGTAATGCAAACTCTAAAGATGAACATAAGGTACCAACCATGACACAATGAACACAAACGTGTCACCTTTTCGCGTTAAATTCTTATACTGGTCGAGGTCCGAAGTCCATGGTTTAGGTCATGTTTTGTAATGTAATGACCGCTGGTAACGTAGGGATCATTCACAAATTATGTCAATCACTTGGAGGGGGGAGGAAGTACCTAAGTGTTGACAGAAGTTGACAATATTTTGGGTAGAAGGGGTGAAAGGAGGGTAAAAGTTGACATCATTCTTTGAAAAAATTCAATATTTTTAAAAGCTTAAACCTTCTTTTAACTCACTCGGGACTTTAAAAACAACCTTTTTTACTATGTCAGTATTCTCCCTTCAGTTATTGGCGTCCGTTTCCATTCAACAACAGACATCCCTGAGGTAGTGACGAACATCTGTTCAGGAATATAAATAGGAGTGAAAATGATGCGAGTGAATCAGAGGATGAACAGAGCAGAGATGATGACGATTTTACCTCACGAGTAGAATTTGATGGGAACATTTTTGACCATATTGAAAGTTTTTTCGAAGTGTGAAAAACAGACAGGTTCAATTGGTTTGGTCGTAGAGGTTACTCCACGCATTTGTTTTTTCCCTCAAGTTTTACATTTCACTCGGAGGTACTTTTATCACCCCTGCTTCAAACTTCTTACCCCCTTACAGTTAGAAACCCATAAATTAAGAGTATAGTTTCAATATTTCATCTTCGTTTGCAGAAAAAGTTCAGGGAAAAAGTGCCCAAAATTGACGTCAACTTTAGGGAGAGAGGAGTTAAAAATGGTAAAAAGTGGTTGGCGTCATTTGTGAACGATCCCTTAGTCATGATTCATTTGCCTGATATTAAGACGAATAAACTCCAACCCTCATGACTGCTTGTACTGCTCTAATCTTTTTAAATAATAAAGGTTTGATCTCAAAGTTGGAAATTTTTATGGTTTCTTGCCCTGTAAGAAAAAAGTCGCCACACTACCGTTGGGACACCTACGTGTATCAACGTTTTTTCAAAACATATGAGATTACATGTGGTGCACTGTTACTGAGTTCCATTTAAAACTTGAGAGCGCAAGAGGATATCTCAAACCGAATTAATGACAAATTAAAGTTCAGTAAAAATTCGTAGAAGAAAAGTTTAAATGTGGTCGGGGAAACTGCCATCAGGAAATATAGCTGGTACGCAAAACACCAAGTCGGGGATATATGAGCTCAAGATTTGTCTGGTCCGAAATGTTTCCTCTGCAGAATTGTGCGAATTCCCCTCGAGCGTTTATGGAGAAGCAGTGAGTACATGTGCTCCGTATTGTCAGCCCCCAGTTAAAAAATAAGCAGGGAGGTAGTGGGAATTTGTTTTACACACAAAAAGTTTGACTGAAGGCATTTGTTTGTGTGATGAGGAGGAGTAGAGTAAATGAGACAATTTTTCAACCTGCTTGGTATTTTCAAGATGCCAATTTGGCCTGGACCGAGTATTTTCATTTTGTTTGTTCCCTCAGAATAGCCGGTAGGTGTGAGAATTTTTATTTTTACGCTTTAACTACAGCTCACAACCAATTTGTTACGGAAGAAGAACAAATATGACCACAAAAACTTTGATCCAACTCCAAATGATATTACAAAATTCAAGTCCACTTTAGGAACTGCCTTTTGCTAGAACCTGAGACAAAGGGCATGTAAAAAATAACTTGATGATACGAAAATTGAAATTTTTATGCATAGACAAGGATTAGTCTTCCAAATAAAATTTGCCTATTATCTCGGTTTTTCCCGTTTTTATTTTCGTATTTCGTATATCCTGTGTCTGACACTGCGAATTTCAACTAATATGCACGGACTTCAGTTCCACTTTTCTGTTTTCCCTGGTGCTTCCAGTCAGGGAATTGCTGCTACTTTCGGTTTTCCTTACTATATGACAAAGGGTATTCACTATTTCCCTAACATCCCAACACAATAAAGCATCAAAGGACTAAAATCCTTCTCAATTAAAGTTTGGCCAAACAATCCCAAACACAAAAAGTACTTCATCAAGCATGTCAGTCTTTTTCATGGTAAAATTACTGGTATTGTGAAACTAGCCGCAGGAAAAAGATTACATGGATATGTTTTTGTTGACTTGTTCTAGTAGGAGGTCTCTGTACATCATTTTTGATTTGTACTTAAAAATTCGATTCACAATTCGCATGAAAGAAGAAAAATACAGTTTGTCTTCCTAAATTCGTAGACAAATTTTCCCTCGCATTGCAACATTACTAAATACTGAAAATAACTGGATGTTTAGATACTAGTCGAGATAGTATTTTCAATCGTATTAAAAAAAGACCCCTGTTCTTCGTCACAAATCTCACCCAGAAATAATTGCATATGCTTCGGAATAAAACAGTATGAAAATGACATCTGAAAACAAAATTGAAAACCATTTAAGAGGCATGCTGAATGAATCCTTAATACGCAATTAGCGTTGGAGAAAAGCTTTGGTAACTTCTGTTTTGACCACGAATGTATGCATTAAATGACATTATTTATCCATCTCATCTCAAACACACAAGTGTACAGCTTCGTACATTCATGTAGGAAGAAGAGTAGAATGCTTGGTAGCTTTTAAGGTAGGAGCAAGAGAAGAAAGATAATTGGAATAAATCCCATAGAAGAACTTGTAGAGAAAAGAGAGATGCAACTTCACGATTGTAAGAATTAGAAAAAGAGCTGAACAGCTTAAGTATCCAATAAAGTTTTGTATCCGACGATGAATTTGACTGAAGACGCCAAGAGAGTATGCAGGAGCACCAGTCTAAAGATAACAATATCCATACAAGATCTGAATAGTGTCGTTTAGACATCTAGGATGACTTCGAAAGAAAGTGCGAGGAAACATGAGAAAGAACCTACTTTCATTGCTCTAGGAATGGCAATTGCTTCAATGCATTGACTCTGGGAAGACAACGGCAAGGTAAGACAGAGAAGTTAAAAGAGTGATTTTCAAGGCAAGGTAAACCAGATATGAAAAAAGGAAACGTGTTGGTATATTAACCTTTTTTGATAGTAAATAGCTAAGTCTTAGTAGCATTGAAAGTGACATGCTGGAAACCCTAACCGAAAAATAAATTCGGGATAAAATAAAGCCAGCAACTCTAGATTGATCAGTAGAAAACGGTTAGCTCTCAATTCATGAGTAAAGAGTGATTTAATCCACAAATATATTTTTTTTCAACAGTCTGGAAGGTTATTCATAAAAAGAGGAATAATATGTTCCAAGATAAAATCTTAAGGAACACCAGTGTTTTGTGAGGGAAGAACATCATCCAGCATTGACAATTTTGATCTTGGCATTGTTCAGGTGAAAGAAAATTATGTAGAAATTTAGCTAAAATGTCACTAAACCTCAGTTTATGAGGAAGTCCAGGATAATTTTTAAGAACCTTGGAAATGTCAATGTCAGTAGCCCTTGCCTCGCCTAAACGGTCAAGAGGATGACAGAGGTGCTCGGTAAAAACAGCGAGGTCTTCTGTACACTGAGGTTTGTGGAAACCATATTGTTTATCAGAGAGATGTTAAGACTGCACAAATGTGGTCATTTATCAAAGGTCTAACACCTTAGTACAAATAGCGAGCAAGCTAACAGTGCAATTGTTATACCGACCTTGCTTGCCGCAGTGTCAAATTAATCAATCTCAAACAAACTTCATTTACTGACACGAGCTATTCGACACAGCAAGAAAGGTCCTGTTCGTTGTATAAGGATACAATAGTATCACTCTTGCCCTTGCAGTATTAACTTAGTGCAAATCTGATTTTTCTCTTATTTTTCAAGGCATGCACGAGGCTACCAAGTAATAATGTAATTAAACATGAAAACTTCATGAATTCAATTTTAGGCCATTTTAGTAAAATAATCTTTAGTTACGCTGTCCTCTTTTAATTAGGGATAAAAATTTTCTTGAAGATACGATCCTTTATTTACATTTCCCCATTCATTGTTTTAAGTGCTGTCTGTCTGTCAGTTTGGATATCTCTAGTTTTTGTTAGATAAAATATTTTTGTACTCTCCTGTAACTTATTTTTTTGTTGATTTCTGCATTTGAGACAAGTTTATTTAAAACTATAATCTCACCATCCTTTCTGTGGCTTTTGACTGGTCTGCACCTGATCTGGTTAAAACAAAAGCAGCAGGTGCCCCAGCCAATTTATACTCCAATTAAATTTCTACACCAGCATAAGTACAATACACTGATAAACTGAGGGATCCTTCATCCCCGACCACGTCGTGCAGTTGGGTCTAAATATTGTTTTTCTTGTTTTTGTTACTTCAGACAATCTTGTGGACTGACTGAAATGTCTAAAAGCAGTATATTACTGTGCGTCAGAAATAAAAATCAACAAGTCCAAAATAATAACTAGGTTACCCTTATGTCTTCATACCAATTTGTTTATTATACATATTTGATGTATTTTTCCGTCACGTTCTTTTTGAATCTCGGCCAGTTTGAACAGATGGAAGGCAATAAGAGGGCCGTTTGTGATAGCATAATACCATACCCAGAACGGTTACGATGTCAATAATTTTTTTCCGCTCTGCTTGAGGAATGGAAACCGTACCTCAGGAGAACGTCAGAAAATACTTCAAATACTGTATAGAAAAAATAATGCTAATGCTAAGGAAGGTGTTTACGATTGGACTGTTGGAGAAAAAAAATAGAATAAAGCAGTACTCAGCAACGGGAAGTAAGGTAAGATAAGATAAGATCATTCAGCTTTTATTTTTTCCTCTTCTCTTTCCACCATCTTTTTTCCTAGTTCGCACTTGTGTCTGTGTCAGAAAACTGAAAGCATTTAATGCTTCCCAATGGCTTTCAGCGCATCCGTGAACTAATACGAATTTCTGCTTTTTCTCCTTTAAGACCAGTGTTCCCGACATGTTGCAACCACGCATCGGACCTCCTCCGACTCTCTCTTGGACATTTTTTAGGTGTATCACCAAAGTGGCTCGTCTTCTTTGAAATTACTGTATTTTTCTATCTCTACTTTGGCCTTGTTACAGATCTTTTCCCTGACAATCCACATTACATACCTGTACCATCTCAATCTTACCCTATCATTAAAATCATTTACTTGTCTTGTAACGACAAATTTTGATTCTTTTTAGCTTCCATATTTCTGTTGTTCAGTGTTTTTACTTCATTATTGGTATTCTTTCTTCGCTTAAGAGCTTCAACATGTCAATCCAGAGTATCCTACTAATTTTCCACTCCTCATTTTCTTCACGGTATCGCCTATTTCCTTTTCTATTTATCCTGTTTTATACCTTCGAAAAATGGGTACTCCTGAACTGGGTCTCTCCGACCTTTACCTCATCTGGCAGCAGCACTCCCTCTGCCCTTAAAAACTGATACTTCTCCAATGTCCTGCCTACACTTAGACCGTTATTTGGGCACCAGATCATCCTTTCTCCTTTGGCTTTTATCTTCTCATACCACTCCAAAGGAACTACAGCTGTACTGTCAAAATCGTCAAGGTTTTAAATTATCTATTGTCGTTAATAATTCAGAAACAGAAAAATGTAAGGAAAAGTGACCAAATCGGTTAAGAACAATACAGTGAACATTATCATAAATTAATATAAAACAGGTCCATAACTGCCTGCGACTGTGAGGTGCAATCAACTCGTTTGTTTGAATCGTCAATGTGGAAAGTTGTAAGAACGCCTAACATGAGGCTTGGAGGAGCTCAAGACAGTCAATGCTCAATTAATTTGTGAAGAGGTCAAAAAGAAAACTAAATCTTCTTACCATTTCTCACCATTAAGCGGGTTAATGTGTCCATGTTTGGAATGCACTATCATGGCTGATCTAAAACTCATTTCTGGCATCTGTAACGTTGGCGATATCCACAACAGGTACACAAAAGGGCTGACACGTGGAGGCCTACTGTACCTGTCAGGAGCTGGTCAAAATCGTAGCTAACCTTGTTACAAACTGTACGACGAAGAGACCTTCATGCCGTAGTTTCGTCAGTGGCAAATAGCAAGTACTGTTGTTATGAGTTCTGTGCGACGATGTTACTGTAGTCAAACGAGACATGCCATGAGTCCAAGGGAAAAAAAATTTGGTATGGTGGTTTTCTGTAACCCTTTCTGTCGAGCATTCAATGACCATGTTGTCAGAAGCAAAATGAATAGAAAACTCAAACAAGAAACCTCAACAAAGTCACGATGGTATAATGTAAATAAGTAAGAGCCAACGACACATTTTGTGAGTACTTTCGCCTTTATGGCATCATCAGACAATCGTTCTACAAAATATAAAATATAACAAAGGTCATATACTATCTAAACTAACTACATAACAAAAAGAACAGATAACATTAAAAAGTGATCAGTGGACACTGACTACAACTTAATTGTCAGTGTCCTGCTTCTGTATTCGCACAAAATGTGTCGTTGGCTCTTACTTATTTACTTGATTTCCGTCGCCGCGATGTTTCTTCCACTTCGCCTGATGGTATGTTATACTGCTTATTTAATCTTGTGCGGGGTAAGCTGATGTCAAAGAATAACTTTAAACAATTTTTATGATCAAAATTTCATGGTAGTTATTAATGCCTGAATTTAGAAGTGAGATTATCAGTTTGCCCATTTCGATTACCAACTCAGCTTAACTCAGCTGAAGCAAAGCACCACTCTTGATGCCGTCACGCGTTTCGCTATCTGCCTTGGCCCCGAGTCTTAGCTTGATCCCACAACCCTGAATTTTACGTTTTATGCTCAATAATGATTATAATGACATTATTCTCTCCCCATAAGTATCAAATGTAAATGAGACCAATAAATTATACCGGATACAAAATCATGCAAAAGCCACGCTGAAACTAGTGTAATAAACATTCTTCATCAAGCCACACATCAAGAGTAAAATGAAGTACAAGTAAACAAATGTGTCAATGATATAATCGTCTAGAAGAGAACGAGGGGCAATAAATCTCTTTAGTCGAGAAATGACTCGAGATTTGACAACACTGGACACATTTTATATTATTTTACTTGAAAAATAGGTAAATACTCAACAGGTCATTTTAATTGTTTGATGAACTTGGAAGGTGGACCCTATCACCCCAGGACATCTGTAAACCACTTTGAAGTGCAGTTCAATGTGTTACTGAATTTCGTGCACGCTCCTTGTCAACTTAAAATGAATTACACAACTTCACAAATGACAAGGCGTTTATTGGCATTAAGATCAAACATTACTTAAAATGCATGTCCATAACAAAGTCCAGTGGTCAGCTAACGTACTACCCTAAAGAAACAAAACTATGCGTAGAAAAAGACACATGATTTGTTGGACAAATTTGATAGACTGCTGCAAATATTCGTCCGCAGGCGTCTTTCTCCGCGAAAAATTTTACAATTCGCATGTTCTTGGCACATGTTACTCCCTCTCTTATACCTCTGACTCCCTACCGCTGGCGGAAGATTAAGTCAATGATCCAGCACAACTGTCTTATGATTTGTATCTTCAGGTACGCGAGAAAAGATGAGCAAAACGCAAATTTTTAATAAGTTTCACACATTTCAGTACCGTCAAAGTAAACATTATTGTCGGGTCAGTTTGACAACTAAAAAACAAAAAATGAGATGCGGCTATTTTCTCCCCCTCTTTGTAGAGTGAAGTCGCACAACTTTAATACAAAATGCAAGGTAGTGAAAATGTCTGATGGAAACATATTAGGCACAAGAACAACGCAATCCGTATCACTTAACCCAAAACTGAAAAAAATGAGCATCCTTAGAAACCCGAATTATAATATTATCATTTAAGCAAGGTTTTTTTTCTCTTCATTTACTCCACCCATGTGAACAAATCAACATTTCCAGTTTGTTGCTTTTGGCTTCCCGAATGTTTGTTATATTCCATGTTTTCCTTTCATACCTCCGCTGTCGCGAGGGAATAGGTTGCTTAGTTGAACCAGTCGTGGAACCAATCCCATCAAAGAGAAACCCCATCAAATAAAAATGTAAACATACTGCTTCTCATTGGCATTACGACGAAGCGTTTGAACTAAACGACCATATTCGCACTTCAAATCCCAAGGAAAGTAAAATAATGGTGTTTGATGCACGGTAGGATTATTGCAGAAAAAACACTACTAACAACACAAAGTAGGTTATCTGTATCTTCTACACCCATAACAGCAATAGAAACAACCCAACAACTACCGTTTTGGTTTACATTTAAATATAACACACCACTAACTGCTTTGAGCTCTGAACCCTTAAATAATATTAACAATAATAGGTAGCTTAAATTTAGGTTACTAAAGAGCAGACATTAAACAGTATATGCTATACCCTCAGTGTTCACGCACACAAAGGCCATTAACATAATAGTAACATACACATTTTACGTCTATTCAAGCGCCTCTATATGTTTAACTTAATTTTATTGGCCTGTACATTGCTTTGCGTTATCGATAGCTACTTAAAACTCAATATCAGGAATAAACACGGCTAAAAATTGTAGTGTATTAACTTCATTCAAATACTAAAAAAGCTATGCTGACAAGACACGTCGTATTTACAATCGTGTTAATTTGTGCGAGAATATATTCATACTGTTTGCCATAACCGAAATGTATCCTGGATTTACAATGACTAATGCCATCATAGCAGAGTATGGTAGGCAAAATATTTAAAATGATAAGAATTCTAAACGATCTTTGCTCATCAGGGTACATAAACAAATTTCTTGGTGCAAAGTTTTGAGCCATACTCAGGGCAGCGTGTCCAAGAGTAACAACTCTCCATGTACCCATAAAGTGACCACCTGCACACTTATAAACAAAGTGGGTTGTGCTCGACATAAAAACAAAGGAAAAGTCAGTAATATCTTATAAAAACCTACAAAATATATCTACAGTGCTAAATGAAATATATCACAAAGTATTGAATAAAGTTATTGCCATTACCTGCACTCATCGTTGCAGCAATCGGGTCAAAAATCCTTTTATTTTCCATAACGACAATATTCTGCCTCGTACCTGCCGATACTTATCTGTTTCTAACGGTCTGTTGCGAGAAGTATCTCAAGTTCTTTTTACTACACCAAGTACTATGTCCCATAATATCCTAACAATTAAAACTAACATCGAGTTTCATTCTGTATATTGTTGTGGTCACTAATGGTATACGTCTTCGTCAGCGGTATGCATGGCTACATGTAAATCTCGTACTTCATCCTCCTGCAATGCCTTATCACAAATAAAGCAGTAAGTTAAACTAACGCCATTATGCACACCAACGAAGTGATCCGTCACCCGGAAGCTTGGTAATGCAACACCACATAATTCACATTCGAACTTATTGTCTTCGTCTGATAAAAGAACTTCTTCTTCAGGGTGTTGCTTAATCATGTGTGTGACCAAGTGATGTGAATATCTGAAGCTGCTTCCACAATACACGCAACTAAAATCGAGGTCACCTTGCTGTGAACTGTAAATGCCTTTCCGTCTGTTTTTTGGTTTCGGTTCCACATCAGACTCAAACGGCTCCACTATCTCAATAGAATCCTCCTCTTCAACACAGACCTCGTACACTACATCAGACCCATCTTCCCCCGAGTTGCTTTCTATTTCAGTTTCAGTTAAATGTACTGCACTGTGCTTTTTCAATGTGAATTTGGAGCAAAAAACTTTGTCACATTTTGGGCAGGGAAATTTCGGTCGCAGCTCATGGAAATTTTCTTCATGGGACAGCAAATGTTTATTTTTCGCGTATGCTGAATGAAACCGCTTATCGCACTTCGAACAACAATACGGTGGGAGTCCATTGTGTTTTTCTACAAAGTGCGTTTTAGCTTTTATACCAGTAACTAACTTTTCACCACAGAGGTCACAAACCATCACCTGTAATCTTCGAAAAGTCTTGTCCTCATGACAACCAAGCTTGTCATGACAGTCATTAAAATGCGCAGTAACTTCTTCTAAAGTACGGAAAACTTCAGTGCATAACTTGCATGGATATTGGCCAAGTTCATTCTTTACAAATTCGGCTGTTTCCGCTTTGGTATGACGCAGTAAATGTTCTTGTAAACTGGCTTTCTTTGCAAAGGTTTTGTTACATTTCTCGCAAGTATATGTGTTTCTAAGCATACTAAAATCTTCATGTAACGCCATATGTTCTTTTCGAGTATGCATGGACCAAAGCCTTTTATCACAAACAAAACACTTATATGGCGCCAAGCCTTCGTGGTGCTCGATAAAATGCTCTTTTGCTTTTAAAGCAGTTACTAACATGGTACCACAGAGGTCACAAACCAGCTCCTGTCTTTTAGGGGTTAATGAAACGCGCTGTCCTGGAGATTCTGCATACTTTTCATCGTTCTGACTATGACGTAGTAAATGTTCTCGCAGACTATAACTTTTCAAAAACGTCTTATCGCATCTGTCACAAGGAAACCGTTTTCTGATACCAGCTGTGTCATCCTGATGTTTAAGCATGTGGTTTTTTCGAATGTATAATGACTGAAATCTTTGGTCGCATATATCACACTTGTAGGGGCCCATTCCATTATGAAACTTGATAAAATGTTCTTTCGCTTTCATTGCTGTAACAAGCACCTCGCCGCAAATATCGCAATGAACAACAGTGTAAGCTCTAGGTATAACATCAACACGTTTCTTCGCATCTTTCAAGTTTTCCGGGGACTTTATCTTATTTCGTTCATCATACTCGACCTCGATCTTTGCAAAACTGTACTGGCTGAAAGATCTTTTCTGCGCTGCTTTTCTCTTTGGCACTTTCCGAGATTGACTTCCCTTTTCCGAGGAAACATCACTCACTTCAGAACTATTTAAATCCAACAGGATGCTATCATCAAAATGATTTGTACCGGTCATAACACAGTTTTCGTTTCCTAACCCAAAACCTACTTCACCAACCGAAACCTCTACCGAATCCTCTTCGTATATATCCACCTGATGCTCAGAAACTTCGTGTCTCTGACGCAGCAATGGTGCAACAAAACGCTTCCTACACTTTGTGCACTTGTATGGCGGTAAACTATTGTGATACATTAAAAAGTGGTCCTTAATATGAAATGCAGATGACAATATTTTTGCACAAAAATCACATTCAAAGCTCTTCTTTTCACCTGTTTTAAGAACACATGCCAAGGCACTTTCCCCGCCATTTTTTGGATAAAGCTCACTCCCTATTTCAAAGTTACTATTCTCATTATTAGTTTTGGTGAAAAGTACTCTTAATTCTTCTTCGTGCAATTTGATATTATTATCACTTAAATGCCTACGTAACGAGTCTTCTGCAAAGAAGACTTCAAAGCAGTGAGAACATGGAAACGTTTCCTGCAAAAATGACCCTACATGGGTATCTGCATGATCCCTTAAACCATCGTAGCTACGGAATCGTAACTTACACTTCATGCATTTATACGGAATAAAAGTGGGGTGACTGACTGTAAAATGCTCCTCAAAATTCCATTTCGAGCTGCATTGAAATCCACACAAGTCACAAATAAAGTTTGTTATTTCCTGTGAGCAGCCAGAGGGAAACTCCTTGTAATGTACTTTTCTCGTGTGTTTGGATAAGGAAATTTTGGTGTCAAAGTAAATAAAACATTCCTGACACTGATAACTCATTTTATCTCGCAATGAATGGTGCAGAAGTCTGTGTTTCTTTAAATGACGCACTTCTGCAAACTTAGCTCCACAATCTAAACAAAGGTATTTTCGTTTCCCATGAATCCTGTATAATTTTTTATGGAGTAACAGTTTTTTTTTATTTTTAAAGAGGGTATTGCAATGGCTGCAAACGAGTGCTCTAGTTTTACAAAATAGGCTTTGGTGTCTGTCTAGGTCACACATGCTAGCACACTTTTTACCACAGGACCAACAGCTGAAATAAAAATGCAGAAAAAATTAATAATTAAATAAATAAATATACATCATATCCAGCTTTCCTCCATATACGACGTGGTGATCCAAAAATTGATAAACATACTTGCAACCGGCAGTAGAAGTATAACACTTTTGACCAGTTAATTTGATCAAATGCACCCGGGTATATGTATATATATAAAACATGAGTCAAAAGGTAATATCAAACTACTTCAACAATACATAGCAGAATATAGAGAAAGAAGGAATAACAACCAAACACAAAATTGACAAAAGGTTAAAAAAGCATAAATAAACTGGGAAAGTTGCCTGCTATATGAACAGAAAACTACAAAATCTATTCACCTATTCTTGTTAGTTAAGATGCTATATAATACATGCATGTTTCTCTATAGACAATGTATGTATGCACAAGTATCGAAGTAACTATTAGTTATCGACTGTGCTCAATAATATAAGAATATCAGAGTTATCATATAGTGAACAACAAAAAAATCAACAAAACTTTTAATATGGTCAGTTTCATTTTTTTACAATCATCAGCTAAACAAAATGGACATATTTCTCTAGCGTATCTAGTTATAACTAGAAAAAAATACAAAAGATATCAAATTACCCTCATGGGATTGACATAATTGGTATAATTGAATATGTAGTAATAAAAAGATTTTTAATTGCTTTATCACACCTTGTCCTTTGATTTATAATTATCTAACGGGAATTTATTTAGGTGTCTACATTTTTCAATGAGTTCACTACGCTTGTTCAACAGTTCCTCTTCGTTACCGTAATTAAGGATCTCTAACTTTTCCCGCAAAGGTTGCACTTTTTCGATTTGTCTGAACAGGGTTGTGCGTGAATGATTACCGACCGTTTCATGGTTGGGGTGATATTCTTTCCGGCCCCATACGTACAATGAAAGGGTTGTGCTGTTTCTGTACTTTTTATTTCTTAGTGATTGCCTATCTCCGTTAACTCTCTTCTTAAAATCTTTTTCGGTCAACCCAATATAAACTTTCTTCTGGACTTCCAGCGCGATAACTTCGCATTTGTGACTGATTTTTCTCTACAGTCACCGTCAAAAGGGTATTCATCTTTTTTCTAGAAGTTACATGGTAACTTCGCTGATAGATAAGGCGGTGCTATCTTTTTTGTGGGAGTTGTTGATTTTCCCCAAATTACCAGTACAGCTGTAGCTCATTGTCGTGTTGTTGTGATTGAAAAGCTTGTGTAGACGGCTTGATGCTGGAAAATGTATGTATGTATGTATGTATGTATGTATGTATGTATGTATGTATGTATGTATGTATGTATATATGTAAATATGTGTATATGCATGCAAAAACACAAAACTAGTGGTTCCAGATGCCCAGTCATGAACACTTCAAATAACAAATAACATATTAAAACAAAACTTAATTATTCCTTACCTCAGGTTTTCCCTTTCAGTATGACTTTTCTGATGGTCTTTAAAATCTGGTACATCTACTGCCTTAAAATTACACATATCACATTCAAGAAGTGCATTCTTACAATGCTGTTTATGATACTTGTATCCTCCTTCTGATGCAAATGACTTATGACAGGCAACACAATTATAGGGCTTTTTCCTGGCATGTACTTTGAAATGTAACTTCCATTGGGTGTAATAATCAAAACCTTTTACACAATGTGGGCATTTGAATTTTTTTGTTCTGTAATGAAGTCCTTTGTGGCGATCTAGTGTATCTGGCCTTGGAAAGCCATTTCCACATACATCACAAATGTATGGGTTTCCATTCTTGTGCTGTGTCTTGACATGCTGTCTTAACTGGCTTTTACTTATGAAAGCATGCTTACAGTGCTTACAGTTGTAATCTGTATGACTTTGTGGCTTCTGAACTTCCTCTGATATATGGCAAGAATTGTTGGTTTCATGTTGATCTTCGTCCTTAAGTCTTGTCAGAAATCCATTTTCCTGTTTTATTTCTTTTCCCAAAGGGAAATGGGAGCCATTTTTCTCCTGTTGATATGAGCTAACAGTATTAACATCTACACAATTGTGATTAGCAATTTCATCAAAGGGATTTTTGTTGCCTTTTGCCTCACTCAAGAATACTGAAACAGGAAGGCCAACAACTATGCCTGGGGACGATTTGTTATCAACCACCATGAACCCAACTACAGGTAACATATGTAGACGCTTTGCAAGATCAGATGATATATCACTTAGTGACCCTTTGTGGCACTCAATAAATAATGGTGTATTTCCTGAACTTCTTTCAGAATAACTGAGGAAATTGTTTTTTTCTGACTGGTGACCATTTAATAGGTCTAATCCAAACGAACTGTCACTTTTTAAACCAGTATTACTATCCCCTTTTGGTTCTGCACTGGGTGACATAACTAGTGTTTCTGAGTACAACCTATTTCCATCAATGACCTTTTGCATTTCTGAAAGCATCCTAACACCATTGTCACCTGCCATCTTTCCAGTGGGCTGATCAAAGTGTGATTTGTCATACCGATTATCATTGTCACTTGTACCTGAAAGTCCCGACATCCAACCACGTTTTAGAGTTGGGCTGCTCATTTCCATAAATAAATTTATTTTTATTGTCTTTTGACTCTAACAACAGATAATATGCAGGTTGGCTATGTTTAACAATGCCAGAAGATCACATTATGACACCTACAAAATGAAAATAGAACACTACTAAGTATAGTACAGGTACAGATTAAAAACAAGTACATTTAAAACACAAATGGATGCATGCAGTCTCACCATCTTTCCTTCACACATAAAGTGCTACCTCAAAAGTGCACCTGGTACAAATGTGAAGGAGTAGCAACAATAGAAGAAGAAAAAAATGATGTTGAGGAAGAGGATAAGTAGAAAGGTGAGAAGAATGGGGTAGAACAAGAAAGAATAAGAAAGGATGAGAAGAACAGGACCAAATAAGAGACAATGGAAAGAAAAGAGGAAGGACAAAAGGAAAAAGGAGGAGATTGAGGGGGGAAATGAAGGAAAGGAAGATGGAAGAAAGACGGGAAAGAAGAAAGGAAGGAGGGGAAAAAGAAGAAAATAAGAGAAGGGAACAAAATGAATGGGATATGGCAAGGAAAAAGGAGAAGGAAAGGAGGACGGGGAGAAAGTGGGAACATGTAAAAAGGAAACTACTACTATTACTACTGCTACTACTATCTTCTGTTCCAACATACTTTGCCCAACAGTTAAATGCCTTACTTCTGTTTTGAATTTTAGGAATGTCTGTGTTATATTGTTTGTAGCTGTTTCACAAAACCTATAGTTAAGGGTGTTCTCACAAATTAGGTCTTAATATAAAACTACTGGATACTTGAAACAGGGAGCCAAAATACAGAAATAAAATCCATACACATTTCTTTTTTAGTTTTTCTATGCAAGTATATTATTTGAAAATAAAATACATTAAGATTTTCTTTTTAGGTAGCCAGGTTATAACTGAAATGAACACACAAATATGTCATTTCTCTACAGAAAATGTAACATCAAAAATACCAAAAGCACATGAAGTAGAACTATACATATGCCTCCAACAGCAACATGACTTAGCAAATACTGTGGCAAAAATTATAAGTATATGTTGAATCTGCTGTTAACCAGTAAAGAAATTAAATTTAATATCGTAGTTATTACATAATATAAAAACAAAAATTTGGTTGACTTAAGAGTTATTTAAAACAGATTAGGAAAAAACATTATAGACAAAAAAGTAATGTTCCAATTTGGGGGTGAAAACATACTGCAAATTCACAGAACCAGCAAAACTGGCAACAAAATTATATTGCTAGTAAGAAATACAGGTTTACCAAAAAATTGTACTGTAAATGCCCCAGTGCTTAGCAATGGGGCACAAAAATTCCAATCTACAGTTGGCTTAAAATTATGACATCTAAGTAGTCAGTGACAGTTGTATATAAATAATGTTCCCTGTACTTATTAGCTAAATTCTTTTATGTTTTTAGCATCCTCAATCATCCCCACAGGCATTATGAAATGCATCTTGAACAAGTTCGCAAAACAGTGGGATGACAACATAATGTAAAGTATATACAAGAGTCCAGCATGCAATGCTTTAGAAAAAACAAGTGGTACAAATGAAGTTATTTGAATACCTACCAAGATGTCTATTCACTATTTCTGTCATGACAATAAGATATTGAGTTGATAATGACAAACAAATTCATACTGATCACCAAAAACTTTGTTTCTCTAGGTATACCACTGGTCAATCGACAAATTATGCAAGAAAATTAAGACTGACATTACAGATTATTATTTTTTATTTACAAACCTTTATACAGGATAAGTTTATCAGTTCTGATGCGACATTACACAAGAAAATTGTATACAACATACACAAAAATAAATTAGAAGTAAAAATGCTGTCTAAAATTTTCTCTAAATATTTTGTTATTGAGTTCTCACCTTAATTCAACCAGTAACTTAGTGAATTTCAGACCAAAAGAAAATGATATTTCTGCCACTTTTAATTTTACATTAAAAAATCATTATTTCTAGTTCTGCTACTGATCCAATGGAAATAGTTTTCAATGTTTTTGCAAACATTTTTCATTAAATAACAGTGGCCAAATCCTGCAATATGTATTTGTTTTACTTATAACTGATCAACATGTATATAAAATCTGCTATTCAACATTTGTAGCTCAATGTAATTTTTCATGCCAGAATGGGTTCACAGAATGGCCTTCTTCCATGACAACCTCTTAAACTTCTAGTAACATTCACAACACATTGGATATTTCATCACAATAATTCTCATCCACTTTAGTTTATCCAGGTCTTGTATTAGTCCCTTTAAAAGGGTGAGGACCCAAGGTTTGCTATTTATTACCCTTGTTTACTATTAGTCATTTCAATAACCACAGTTTTTGACTGACAAAAAGGGTTAAATTTTTCTACAAAACAATGTCAAACGTCAAGTCAACTGATAATTCCCTATCTCTCAGGGTTTCATGTTTTGCTCCTGCACCTTGAATATATCAATCCAAAGGAAAACTGACCATAACCATGCTTTAAATAAGTCTTTAAATAGATGAACTCCTTCCAAATAATGAAACAGCTCCCAATGATACTGAATATTTGAAGTCATGGTATATGCAAGCTACTAGTCCTACTTCAAAAAAAAATCTGCAGAAACGTGGTTTAATGTCTTACAGCTCATCAGTACAGCTTGAAACATCTGGATGTGTTTGTTCTATATAAAGACCCCCCACCCCCAACCCACCAATTATCATAAAAAATGTGCCTCACTGTTAGAGATACGGTGCACCAGAGTGCCAAAGTTACGGCGCAAATACATTATATAAACAATGGCCCTTCATTGTCTGATGCGTCCAGTTGATTTAAAATTAGCCTTTCGAATACGACTTGGTTAACATAATGCAGTTTCATTACGGAGTAATATATAAAATAATAACTAAATAAGTTCATATGGAAAATGAAATTGAGAAGGTAATTATATGTCATGCATTTTTGGAGTTCAAACTATTCTGCGATCTCTTCTCTGCTCGGTTACTATTTTATCATATTATTATATTTATCGTCCCTCGGAAAGAAAGAGCACCTGGCGAGACTTAACTTTTGGGACGTATCAGGGATCTTATCGTAGTGTAAAGTATGATAGATAAACGATACTGAAAAGCGTCCTAAAACGCGACCAGATGATAGTTACCCGTACTCCGCCGCTCAAGTTCTTTAGGCTTGTGTTGGGCTGCTCTCTTATAATAAACTAAACCAAATCAGTACAAAAAGAAACAATGGACGGTACACAAACCTATACAAAAACGCCCACCATTTTTATTCAACCGCTTGTCTTGAATCGTTTCCACCGTCACGAAATGATCACCGGCATTCTCGGCATTGACACTGCCGGGTTACCGAAGCTGCAGCACCAAATTGGAGCACATAAAACACAAAATTAAAATTTCTGATTAATACCGAGCTAACATTTTAAATGAACTGATCATTCTTTCAGAGCAGTTTTTCTCAAATTACTGAAAGAAAATTTTCTTCGTAAACACCTGCGTTTCAAATATGGCTACTTGAACGGTAGCTTTCTCTCCTTTTCTTCTCCTTTTCCCTCTCTTCTACTGAAATTTATTTATCGAGCAGTCACCAGCAAAGACTTTCTATCCTTGCATACGAACCATAACCCCGGGTTTGCCGAATCTGCTAAAAACTGTGTTCAGTGTGAACTTTCATTTCGAAACCACTTTGTGTCTGTCCTTTTCTCGCGTCGCAATTTACACAGCAACGCTTTTGCTTCGCTTTTCACATGTTTATTACACAATTGCAATGGATAAAATGTCCCTACCTTCCATGGAGACTATAGCATGCAAAGTTCCATATAAAGCAGTGCCAGAAATGTTAATTTGCGCGTCATCTGAAAAAAAGGACCATTACAATCTTGAATTCATCGTGGTTAGAGAAACATCGGAGAAAGAAAAAACAGAAAGATAGAGAGAATGCGGGCATTGTTTTGTTTCTGGTAAGAAAGGGAACGCCCTTACCTGGGTACTAGTGTCTAGATCACTAAACGCTTTGGCGCGAGAAAAGAATTTACTTTCCCTGAACCAAACAACACACCGAAGAAACCATATTTTTAAGGTCTGAATGAGCATTTTTCGATTAGGTTTTGGACCAGCGATTGTGCCAGATGTTTGTTGGTAAATGTTTTAACCAAACTTCATGGAAGATAAGCTTTGGATGCAAGAATTTTTGTCTTTATTGCAAGAATATCATCCTCTCTTCAACAAATTGCTGTTTTGTTTTCAGCAATGCAATTTTTGGTACAGTGTTAAACATTGATTTATAAGCTCTTGCATACTTTAGCCGGATGCGCAATATAAAGTATCCGATTTCCAAAATTTAGTACCCTATGAAGGAACGTCCTGGGATATTATTCATGCAGTTTGCAAAGGCCCGACTTCTAGCGAAAGTACACAGTCTCAGTTTATCGATCTAGTTTGTATCAGATCCACAAATCCTTTGTGCATTTGGTCCCGCAGTTTGTTCACATAAAAGATTTGCACCTATGCAGGAGACACAAAGTGAAAAATGTAATGGTTGAGCTATACATTTCACCAGCGATAAGCTTTTCAAATGGCTAAGTGTGAGTAATCTCTACTTTTAAGTAAAGTGATCAAGATAAAGTAATTATTTGCATTAATTAGTGCTATTTTCCCCATATTTTTGTTTTACTTTAAGAGAGGGTTAAGAAGCTTTTTACTAATTAAATTTGAGCACTGTATTAGAATTAATACCTACGAAGGTGCTAAATTATGACCAAAAGAGCATTTAGAGTTTGACAAATAAGTTTAACACTCAATACACAGAAATGGTTCGAAATGGTTAGAGAATTTATTACCATAATCCCATGGTAGATGAGAACATAAACTAAATAAATACGATAAAAAGGTTTTCATGCATGAATTACCAAAATGCTTCCCTGTCAGTAATTTCAATTTGAATAAAGAAAATTGAAAAGAACAAAGAAATTTAGTAGTTTTAAGGAGTACCTTTATTGCTAAAGGTTAAAACCATTGGTTGTTTTCAATAACCTTGAATTTCCCTATAAAGCCGAAATACCATCGTCCTAATCGTAGCATCCTACTCTAATAGTAAAATTCTGTCGTAATAAGAGTGCATTAGCCAGCATTTAGGGACTCGGTGACCAATGCCTGTTTTGAGCTTGAGAGGCACTGTACAAACACTGTTTTGTAGGTTTTTTAGCAGGTAAGGCAAGTGATGCTTTCACAGTGTTGACAGCCTAATTAATTACAGATCCTGCAGAGATTTCGGGTAGACAAATATATCTTCCCTCAGAATTATGAGTATGACAGGCAGTGTACTGCCACTTGGTGTTGTTTTGCTTCTCAGAGACAAATTTGACAACAGTCCTTATTGCCAATTTAGGCTAAGCTGCATAGGAAAAACCCTGATGTGTGTGTGTGTTTATGTACTATCCCAGAAAGTGTAAAAAGATGAAACATGTTATATACATTGGAAAAATAACATAATATACATTGAGAGGATTTGGAATTGTATTGCATTGCCACATAGTCAATCACCTTTTGTGCTGACACCTGTTTTTCACCAGATGATTTGTGAAGCCATATTTCTCACTTAAGATTGTCATTCTTTCCACAAATCCCTATTATTGGACATCACACCTTAATGAGGCCTGTGGGGCTATTTCTCTCACAGAATGTTTACTTCATTTCTGTAATTGTGAATTTAATGTAATGGATCAGAATATATATGTAATATGCATTTTAGTAGAAACTAAGATTATTAAAAGAATTTGTGGTAATGGAAGTGAGATGATACTTTTCTAAGAAAGCATTTAAAGATGAAACAATATTTTGAATTCCTGATAAGAAAAATAGCCCTCCCTGCATGCTGCAACCCAACTCTTATGATCTATACTATCCCATGCCCCAAAAATTACAATAGGCATGTTTTTTATAAGTTCTGAAAGAGTTTAGGAAGGACATATGTAACAGGTCGAACTCGCGGCAATACGGAATAACAATGATCCAAGGATTTCTCGTGCAAATTTTATTAAAAGCAAATTTTCTCCAAGATAAGAAAATGGGAACAACTAACAGATTCTCCCTCTGTCAGCCAAAGTCTTGTTTCGTTGGGAGATCTATCAAACGTCTTACAATACCCAACTCCAAACATCACTGAAAACTCAGGAAAAAAACTCCAATATTTATGGTAACAGAGTATGGGTTGGGCGACGTTTTTTTAGATTCTTTCCAGGTCTTAGAACCAATTGGACATAAAAATGTGAAAATTGTCTACTATGTCAGACAACTGTCGCCTAAAAAAGCACCTAATGTTGCGGCTTCCACAATACAACAATTTGATGTTTCCACAAAGCTCTTAGCACACTTGTCTGTGTACATCTGCTTGCATAGTTTTTCCTGTCGCATACTTATACTTAGGATATTATGACACAACAACAGGAAATAGAAACTTAGATAATTTTTTACAAAAATTATTGTCCTGAGGCATCCTGTTGAGCCTCTCACACATACTGCTTACATAATTAGGATGACAAAAGAAATTCCTTTGCTGACAAATTTTTAAATCACAAGGCTAGAGTTTATGTTGGGGTTATAAGATCATCAACAAAATTTGCTGTCATGTACTGTTTCCTCCATACAATAACATACTTGCTGAAACTAGGTAAGCCTACCCACAGACTTCTGATTTGATTTGAGGCAGTTTTCACATTCATTTTTGGACACCAAATCCTATAACAGTGTTGACTTATCTACTTTGATTATGCTATCTTCAATGTTAACAGAGTGAGATCAATTAGAATAAGATAAGTTAAAATGCACCACCAAGAGATTTGATGTAAGGTTATGTAGAAGCAAGGGAAACACAATTAATCTATCTCTATCTTGGTCGATTTTCACATCGCCCAAGTATGGAGACACAATCCTTCCAGCACTCTCTATCCATCATGATTGTTTTTAACTCAGCTGTATTGTCCAGCCCCGCATCTTGCAATATGTTGTCTACATATGTAAATTTTTGCCTTCCTCGATTTCCATGCCCATCCATTGGTTGCCATAGGACAAGTTTGTTGGCTACTTCTTCTTCATGTCTGACACAATGTCCGGCTAGCCGCATTCTCCTCTGTTGGACTTTGATGGATACTTGAGGTAGTTCTCCATATAGGTGACTATTGGGGATATGCTGTTTCCATGAAATATTAAGGGCCATTCATAGCATTCTGGTGTAACATCCGTCAAGCTGTTTTTTCATTGTCTTTGTTAGGGTCCAGGTTTCTGCACCATAAAGTAACACTGATTCGACTGTAGCAATAAATAGTCTAATTTTAATTTTCCTGGAGAGTGTTGATGTCCATATCTTTCTTAACTTATGACATGCTCTCCAAGCTAAAGCTTTTCTCACTTTGAAGTCTTTGTCTGTGCTCTCCATCCATGCTCCTAGATATTTAAAATTGTTTACGATTTTTAAAATTGTTCCATCATGTGACTTTATGTTTATTGGTGTGTTGTGGTTAAAAGCTTGTATTTCAGTTTTCTTTGCATTGCAGTGTAGGCCAACTCTTCCTGCTTCGCATTCAAGGATTGTTAAAACTTCTTGTGCTTGGTTAATTTCTTCGGTTATTAGGGCGATGTTGTCTGCGAAATCAAGGTCTGTTACTATTGTTGGGTGGCTGCGGCGACTCTGTCGTTGCTTTATTGTAAAACCGAGTTCTTCTTCCCTACCCTGGAATGTATTTCTCATGTTGTAATCGAGGACAATTGTGAAAAGGTATGGAGCTAGTGTGTCCCCTTGCAGTACCCCGGCAACAATTTGAAAGAATTTTGTTTCACCATCTGGTATGATCACTTTTGCTCTACTGTTTTCATACAGCTTGTGGATGGCGGCTAGTAATTTTGGTGGAACATGGTATGCTTTTAAAATTTTTATCATCATGCCTCTATGTATAGAATCAAATGCTTTGCGGAAGTCAACAAATAATATAATCGCTTTTTTGTTTCGGGCTTTAACTCCCTCGATGAGTCGGCATAGTGCGAGTATGTGGGTAGTAGTTGATCGGCCAGGTCGGAAACCGTTTTGATTGGGACGAAGATGTTTGTCGATTTTTGGTTGTATTCTGTTTAAAATCATCTTATTGACAAGTTTAGCGACAAGTGAGGAGAGGCTGATACCTCTATAGTTGGGTGTTATACTCAGATCTCCGGATTTGGGTAGAGGAAGCATGTCGATTTCTGACCACTGTTCTGGCTTAACGTTATTATTAAATAGTTTATTGGCAAAATCGAGGAGTATTTCGTCTAGGTCGCATCGTTTTAGAACTTCTGGGGGAATGTTATCGGGTCCAGATGCTTTACCTTCACGTAAGGTGCATTTGGCTTGTCTCAATTCGTCGAGTGTGAATTCGTTGTCGTTTATATGGCAATCATTTAGAACTTTTGTTAGGTCTCCTTCAGGCGGAAGTTCTAGTAGGACTGGTTCGTTGCCAAGGAGGTTGCTGAAGTGTTCGAACCATTTATTTATGCGGTCTTCTTTTGAGTTGCCTTTTATTATTCCTTGCTTGGCTGAGTTTCGCCCGGTTATGGTGTTGATTAGTTGCCAACTCTCTCTGTGATTTCTTTGGTTGTCGGCACTCTCTACCTGGTTAATCATTTCATTGAGTTCTTGTTCTTGGATATCGTAGTACATTTGTTTTAATTTAGATTTTTCTATTTGAAGTTGCTGCTGTAGTTGTGTAGTGGGGTTGTTGGTAAAGGCTGTGAATGCATTTTGCACCGCTTCTCGTGTTTCGTTTATCCTTGGATCATTGGCAATATTCTTATGTTTCTTTTTTACTTTCAGTGGTATGAGCTTTTCAGTGGCTTCAGCGTTGGCTTGAATGAAATGACCGTACTGTTCTGTGATGGTATTGTCTTCCGTACAGAGTTCAGAGTAACGATTTCATACGGTAATTGTGTAGATTTCTTGTAGATTGCTGTTGTGGAGAGATGTCCAGTCAAATAGTTTCTTTTTTGGGGGTGATTTTGTCATGCGTAGGCTGAGTTTGATTTTTGCTGTTAGGAGACGATGATCGCTTCCAAGACTGCTAAAGGAGTTGTATGCTTCACAATTATGTAACGAATTTTTCCAAATTTTATTTATCAGGATATAGTCGATCTGTGTTTTACAATTATTCAAATCTGATATGTAGGTCCAAAGTTTGCCCCTTCGCTTCTTAAAAGTAGTGTTTGTGATCAGTAGGTTACATTCTGTTGCATGGTCGAGTAATAATTTGCCATTGCTGTTAGTTGTTTTGTGGTATGTATATTGAACCGATTCCTTGCCTAGATGTGCATTGTAGTCACCACATTCAATTATTATGTGATGTTTGGGTACACTGTTCACAGTGTTAGAAAGAGTCACATAATGTTCTTCTGCATTTTTGCTGCATTCTGTTGGGGCATAGTGGATGACGAGTGTTGTTTTTGGGTTGCCGTTAAAGATGGCGGTGATAATTCTGTTATTGACTTGTCGTACATCGGAAAGTGATTATTTGACTTTCTTGCTGATTAGCAGTCCAACACCTCCGCTGGCTGCTCCGTTTGAATTTCTCCATGCGCTTGATGTTATCAGTGTGCAGTTGTCTAGTGATTGTATAAGGACGGGATCATCTTCATGGAATATTTTATGATCTACTATACCGAGAATGTCTACATTACAATTATTGAAGTTGTTGGTGAGTTCTAAAAGTTTGTCTGAGGTTCTGATTGTTCTTACGTTGAGTGTTGCGATCTGAATATAAGTTTTGCATCTGAGCAGTGGGTTCCCTTTGTTCTTGCTATTTTCCGGTGTTTCCCTTCCTTTCGGGTTTGAGGAGGCACCATCATTTGTCCTCGGGTTACAAGGAGTAGCAGGAGTTTCGGGGAGGGTGTTAGCAGGGG
>RDPX01000001.1:9807137-9877695 GCA_003991215.1 Morbakka virulenta | reverse complement strand
TGCTGTTTTGTTTTGTCTTCATATTTGGGTTTCAATTGCTCTTTACAAAACGGGGCGTAACTCCACATGTTGTAGCAGTGTTCTCTGACTGAACTGGTTGATCCTGACCTTTGACCGTGTGATTGTGCCTCATCTGCTCAGCATCGAATACAATTCACCATTGATCAAGTTGATTCTTCCACTGAAATTGTACATCGACCACGCTGCATCCCGTGGCTTCACCTGTAACCCTAGGCAGGGTGGCAACCGGGTACTATGCCTTGCCAAAGGGCAGCCCAGGATTTTGTCTGGCACTGCTTATTCACCATATTCGCAGCTCACCTCTATATCTAGAGGCCTTTCCCCGATCTGCAACCTGGGGAGCCGGTGGATGGGAGTTGTCATCACCACACCACAAAACACAATTAAGTTGATTGTCTTAGAGTCCAAAAATTACCAAATTTGTTTCTAATTGAGAAGAAGTTGGCAAGAGGCTTGAATAATCTATTGTATATGCTGGTACCACTTACTACTTACTATTAAATAGAGTGTGAAGCCTTAGCCATAATAGCCCAGAAAAATAAAATAATAAAACCCATCAACAAGTTGCAGCATTAGTAGAAAGGGAGCTTCTACTGCATACACAAACCATCAAAAAAGAAACTAAAAAGGTTCACATGCATCTTACCAGAGATTGCATGAAATAAGAATGGCATTTTCCTTAAAAGTAATTGCATCAATGTCAATTCACTCTCCATCTCTGGTGTTTGAACATGAGCTTATCAAGCTGTGTGCTGATCACCTTCCATCACAATGCTTGGCTTGTTGTCATTTCTATAAGAAAGTTACATTCAGTTGTTGTCTGGACCACTTTTTTCACCCCTTCTACTCATAAATTCTTGAGAAATTCCTTAGTACTGTATCCTGGTTAGGTACAGCCTCTGGATTTACTTGTGTCACTTCTAATTGTAGCTACAACTCATGTCTTGCTTCAATAATGGCTCTTTTTTGTTCTGTTGACAATTGAAAAACTCATTTATCAGTTGATATTCAGTCAAGTTGGATCCAAACACCTCTTTCTAGATTAGAAACACACTATTTTTGGTTCTTCTTCCATTTCTGTGACAAAATTAGACCTAGCCTCTTGATGCTATATCAAGATGATCAAGCAGGCAATTGGCTGCTTCTTTGTCTTCCTTGCTCAGAGATCCCATGGCACATATAATGTCTTCTTTCCATTCCTTTTGTGTCTCATTCCATATTCAAAAGTATCCCCCAGGCCTGCAAGATCTCTTTGAGCCTTGAATATTTTCCTCATCTTTAAAGCCTTTAAAGTCATGAATACCTCACAGGTTTGAAACATTAATGTTAAAAAGGTGATTCAGTTCTCAAAAGACATCCTGATGACCTGAAAAGCACCCAGCAGAGATGTGCCATGTGATACTTGTAAGAATGCAATACCATTCTGTGATTTATGTGCACAAAACATCACTTATAATGATGATTGTAAGATTATGGAAGTTATGATACACCACACTTTTGTTTTAAGGAAGAAAAAATGATATAGACTATATTAAACCACTAGCCACACATGACCAAATTTCAGATGATACAGTCCTGATTTTGCCCATGGTGTATGGGACCATCCATTTATTACATTTGCATCACATTGGCCATTTTTGACCCCCTCCCCTCATTTTTGCACCTGTTCACAGGCAAGTATCCCAAACGTACAAGTGTATGTTATACTTTTTTGACCATTGTTGGTAGTTGCCATTTCAATAAATAACTTTAAAATTATGTCATTGATTTTTCTTTTATAGAATCTCACAGTCTTAAATTCAAAAAGTAAAAAATTGATACCAGGCTATTGTTGTGAGAATTGGAAACAATTATAATTAGATACAAGCCAAATACAAATGAAAGTATTTCCATATAAACAAATAATAAATGTGTAAGAACAGATAAGAATAATTACACCTGCACGCCTGTGTTTCACTGACACCACTTTGTGAAAACTGTAAGCAAATTTTTTTTAATGTGAATCTTCTCACTTTATGAAGCCCACTCTCCCCTGTTCACTTTTGTTTGCTTTTTAGCATACCCCCACCACCTCAGTGTGAACATAAATGGATTGCCCCTATCAATACAGTCCATGATCCTGACTTGTTCCTGGTCCATTAATATAGTAGCACCTCACTGACCTAGCATTGGGGATTCTTCAGACATATGCTGAGGATTTTTTTTTATGCCACCACCTTCTTTGTAATGCCCTTGATTCCTTTTCCTAACAATCAAGAGAGAGATGGAATAATGTCACTTTCAACCTAAGGTTTGTTTTTATTCCTGCAATGCATGTAGTGAATTTATCAGCTTCAAGCAGAAGCTTCTTCTAGTCTCCCCTTTTGAATTTGCCAGTTTTATGTTTTGTATAATGCTGGCCATTTTGTAAGGTCCTGTCCATTTTCAGCTTTAGCATTGTCTTTACTAGGCAGCATAACTATAACTGTGTTGCAAAGGACTGAAAAAAGGAGGGTAAAACTCTGTTGTATCAGCATAACTTGTAGGTGGATGTACATCAGTGAATGTCAGTTGGATGTGTCTTGAGTAATCTTGCACTGATGATTTTCTTATTCATTCTTGAGCAGCTTAGAAGTGATATGGTTGGTTTTTTTTGAATTCATGATGGCAACTCAATAAATGTAGACATTATCTCTTCTTTAACATGTGACTGCCTCTGCAATGTGAAGCTGTCTCCTGCCAAAACTAGTTTGTCTTCCCTCACTTGCCCAGGTTAGTATTTTGAAATATTTGTCCTCTTCACCCATATGATTGCCTGGTGAACTTCCCTAGAAGCATGTATAGTTTCCACATTACATTTTACAGTAACAAATTTTGTCTTTAGGCTGAAGATTGGTTTTTTCGATCCACAAGTTTCCTAGAAGATTCCACTCTGCAGCTTCACATATCTTTCCCTCTCCAAAACAGGCACCAGAATCTCTTCAAAAGGGTCTATGTGAGTGTTTTGTGTTTTTGTTATCCAGGGACTTCCTGGGAGTGGAAAATTACCCAATGCTTAACATTAAAGATGTTAAAGGGGCAGGTTTTTTGTTGGGGTTTCTTCTGCAAACTTGCTGCAGCCTTGTACTTACTGTCAAGGTCAATCTTTAGACTAAAGTAGTTTCAAATCTGACTCTATTTTTCCAGAGGAGTTTCTAGCACTCACACTGAACTTCTCTAGCTAATGACTTTCTGTTCCATGTGAGAGGGGTCACTGAGAGATAGTCATGACATCATGCTAGTCACATGTCTAGATTTTTCTTTTTGTGGGTAAGGCCATGACCAAATTGCCAGGCTTCTGCTGAAAAGCATCCACAGGACACCCGAAAGTAAAAGCTGCTCTAGTTGGCTATACAACTTTTTTGTATCTATTATTTATCTGGTCTTCTATGTATCTACCCATCTATCTATCCATCTATTTATATAAGTAAATGATAAGTAAATGTGAATAAATTAAACCTAATTAATTATTTTTTGGCATAACAAGTTTTTGATTGTTGTCTAATTTAAGGTTTACTATGTTTTAACCAAAACTTGTACTTGCAGTTGCTTTTAAATGGCAACTTTTTTTTAGTTGCTTTTAACAACTAAAATTTTGAGGGTAGAGTGAGCAACCTGAAGCAATGACCCACAGTGTTTGGATTTTTAAAGTAAGTACTGAAGTTTAAAGCAAATAATTAGGTATCACAATGGTTGGCTCACTGTCGTAATAGACGATCTTCACTTCAATTGACATTTAATAGGACATTTTATAGATTTCGGGTTCCCTGTGGACTACGAACCTGTTATTGTTATTGTCAGCGGTCATTTGTATTGTTAGCCGCCATTTTGTACACTGAGCTGTTTTATTGTTGATTAAAGCCCAACGTGAGGTTATCACCAAAGGGTGACAGCCATACAATACTGTGAAGAAAGCATAAGAGATGCCTTTATCACTGGTTTGCAGTCAAATCTCATACGCCAAAGACTATTGGAAAACAAAACACTTGACTTAAAATCCTTGTTTGATCAAGCAAGATCTCTCGAGTCAGCCATAAAGAGTTCTGAGTCATATTCGACCCCTAATACGCTAGTCAATGCTGCTATTCCTGTCAAGTCCTCAGAATCCACAGATAACCAGGCAGATAATCTGGCTTGTGCTGCTGCTGAAACAACCTCATTCAGTTGTTATTTCTGTGGAAACAGCAAACACCCAAGATCTAAGTGCCCTGCAAAGGATGCTACATGGGCAAAGTGTCAGAAAAAGGGTCACTATGCCAGAGTCTGCCAAAGCAAAGCTTCCTCAAGGTTATCAGGATCCGTTCATCTTCCTGTTATAGCTACAACTCAATGTCCTGGGTCCTTATCCAAGTCAACAGCTGCAATCAAGTTGGGAAAATTCACAGTACAGGCATTGTTTGACAGTGGCAGGACTGAGATCTAGTGACGAAGGCTGGGCTGACGAAACAACCAGCTAGAGGAGTTGTTTCTATGGCTTCTACTGCCTTATCTGCTAATGTTACTGGAACTTGTACTGCTAACCTAGAATACCAGAACCAGAAATACACAAACATCCGCCTTTCAGTCCTTCCTGGACTCTGCACTGAACTCATACTTGGCCTGGACTTCCAGTCAAAACATGAAAGCGTTACATTTCAATATGGGGGCAGCCAACCCCCATTGTCTGTTTGTGGCTTCAGCACCCTCAACATGGATCCAGCAGAACCTTTTGCTAATCTAAGTGAGAACTGTCGCCCAATTGCATGCAAATCTCGTCGCTACAGTAATGATGACTTAAAGTTTATTGATGGAGAAGTTGGAAGGCTACTCAAAGAAGGAATCATAGAACCCAGCCACTCCCCATGGAGAGCGCAAGTGGTTGTGACCAAAGATGACAATCACAAAAAGAGACTAGCTATCGACTACTCCCAAACTATTAATCGCTTCACTCAACTAGATGCCTTCCCACTTCCAAGGATGAATGACTTAGTAAACAACATAGCACAGTACCGAGTCTTCAGCACAATTGATCTAAAAAGCGCTTACCATCAGGTTCCTCTCAAAGACAAAGATAAACAATACACAGCCTTCGAAGCACGTGGCAATCTCTATCAGTTCACACGTCTCCCATTTGGCGTCACAAATGGAGTTGCTTGTTTTCAACGAGAAATGATGCAGTTCGTTGACCAGAACAATCTCAATGCAGTTTTCCCTTACCTGGATAACATCACTATCTGTGGGAAGGACCAGCAGGAGCATGATGCAAATCTGGAGCAATTCCTCGCTGCAGCCAAGAGGAAGAATATCTGTTACAATGACTCTAAGAGTGTATTTTCAACCCGGAGACTTGCAATTCTCGGATATATAATTGAAGAGGGTATCATTCGTCCGGACCCTGAAAGGCTGAGCCCTCTCCGCAACTTACCCATACCTCACGACTCGAAATCACTCAACAGATGCCTTGGCTTGTTTTCTTACTACTCTCAGTGGATACCAGAGTTCTCTGATTGCATAAAGCCACTAACAAACTCCAAGACATTTCCTCTATCACCTGAAGCTGTTACTACGTTTAACAAGTTAAAGAAAGCAGTCGAGGAAGCTTTCGTGGCCTCTATCGATGAGGCGTTACCATTCGAAGTTGAAACTGATGCGTCTGACGTAGCCCTTGCAGCCACACTCAGTCAAGATGGCAGACCGGTCGCTTTCTTCTCCCGCTCACTACAAGGTAGCGAACTTAAGCATGCTGCTATAGAAAAGGAAGCACAGGCTATCATTGAAGCTATCAGGCATTGGAGGCATTTTCTGACCGGACGACACTTCACTCTGAAGACTGACCAAAAGTCGGTATCGTACATGTTTGACCAACGCAACCGTGGGAAGATAAAAAATGACAAAATTATGCGTTGGAGACTTGAACTAGCATGTTATTGCTTTGATATCATGTACCGTCCAGGAAAGGAGAACATCCTCCCTGATACATTGTCCAGAGCAACCTGTGCTTCCACGCCTCAAGATTCTCTGTACAACCTTCACGAGGCACTGTGCCACCCTGGGGTCACCAGGCTCAATCACTTTGTCCGTAGTAAAAACTTACCTTATTCATTGGATGAGGTAAAGCTTGTCACAAACCACTGTCAAATTTGTGCTGAATCTAAGCCTCGTTATCACAAGCCAGAGGAAGTCCCACTCATTAAAGCAACTCAACCCTTCGAAAGAATCAATATAGACTTCAAGGGTCCATTGCCTAGCAACAATGAAAACAAGTATTTCCTGAACATAGTAGACGAATACTCCAGGTTCCCATTTGTGTTTCCATGCTCAGATATATCAACGTCTACAGTAATCAAGTGCTTAACTACACTATTCTCCCTGTGTGGCATGCCAGCATATGTCCATTCTGACCGGGGTTCATCCTTCATGAGCCATGAACTGCAAGCTTTCTTAAAGGAAAAGGGTATTGCAACAAGTCGAACAACAAGCTATAACCCTGCAGGAAATGGACAGGTGGAACGATATAATGGTATTGTATGGAAGGCTGTTGAAACATCTTTGAAATCTAAGAATCTACACAGCAAGAATTGGCAGGTTGTTCTACCAGATGCCCTCCATTCCATCCGCTCATTACTTTGTACTGCCACAAACGAGACTCCTCATGAACGCTTCTTCAAGTTTGCTAGACGATCCTCTTCTGGTGCGTCGATTCCTACTTGGATGGCAGAGCCAGGTGTTGTACTCCTCAAGCGTCATGTTCGCACAAATAAGACTGATCCATTAGTTGACGAGGTGGAACTTCTCCAAGCAAACCCACACTATGCCTTCGTACGCTATCATGACGGCAGAGAGACAACAGTATCAACGAAGCATCTTGCTCCCAAACCTCCATGTACAAATCAAGTTCAGATCCAGCGTCAAGAGAATGTGTCTGAAACCACAAGTGAAAGTCTTCCTGCACCACAAGAGGTACCAATAGCCACGGACCAAACTAGCATAACTACTAATGCTGAACTCAACCCTGTAAGGCGCTCTGAGAGAATCAGGCGTCCAGTAGATAGGCTTGATCTTTAAAGGACAGGGTGAATGTCGTAATAGACGATCTTCACTTCAATCGACATTTAATAGGACACTTTATAGATTTCGGGTTCCCTGTGGACTACGAACCTGTTATTGTTATTGTCAGCGGTCATTTGTATTGTTAGCCGCCATTTTGTACACTGAGCTGTTTTATTGTTGATTAAAGCCCAACGTGAGGTCAATTCGTAGTTAATCATTTATTACACTCACCTTTAATTTTCAAGCAGTGAATTATCTTCTATTATTAGTTCACAAAGACAATTTTTTGTGTATCAACTCTCATCAGCAGATTTTTTTGTAGTTTTTTTGTTTGTATATTTTAACAGTGTGGCAGCATCCATTTGTGAATGTCTTTAAGACGTTTGGCATTGGAGATTGGAGGAAATGTTCAAAAGAAGGAGATGTGTCAACTTTTATGGTATGTTTTATCTCATGTGACCATCCAGCAATGGTGGTGTTTCTTTCAGACTTAATTGAAATAAAAATTCAAGTAAATTTATTTGCTCGTTCTTCTTTCATGATTTTTTCAAGTGCTTTTTATTCAGAAGTCCTTCTTTGAAGACAAAAATGTATGTAATGGTAAAGACCTATTAAACTACTTTGGAGATGGAGTTGTAATATGGCTGAGTTAATAATTTTAGTTGCTGCGTAAAGGACCAGAATTGTTGAAGATTGGTGTTTCAGAGTCCTAAAGACTGGTTTACATTTATAATACTGTAGTCCACCCAATTACTATCCATGCCCCAATAAGTGTCCACGCCATATTTTTTAATTTTTTAAAGAATAACCCCATAAGACCATATGCACCACCTTAAAAAATAAGAAGTCCTGAGTTTTTCTTTTAGTTCTATCTACCAGAAAATCGCTCTACATACGGAACCTCTGAAACTGCCCCTTTTACTATATGGCATTATTTGCCAATAACTGTTTATATCAAAGACCCTGCATGCAAACGCATAATGCAACAATTTTGCTGATTATTTGACACCTGACTGACAATAGCTGAGTTCTTATACAATGGATCTCATATTTGTTTGCTAGTTTATCACTTCCTTTTTTTATTCTAAAGTTTCTGAAAGAGTAAGATCAAACAAGCTGCAGAGATGTGTGTTCTTGACTCAGTTTTTTAGATGAAACGATTAAGGCACCAGGTGTCCACGAGAGGAATGAAGCTGCTTGTGACTGTTTCAGTCACATGGCAAGCTGCTTCACAAGTAAAGCAACCGTCCATATGTATTAAAAGGGACTTGCTAATACTTTTGAGTTAACAAAGCCCAAGATTTGTCAGTCAATGTCACATGTTGTTCTCTCCAGAAGGTGAAATGAACATGAATCCTACTTCATGGATCTATACATAAAAACAAATCCACTCCACATGTCATTGTTTTCACAACATGGTAGAGTCAACTTCATCGCATAGAGGACAAAGCTTGCAGCCATATCCCAATAGCTTTGAGAGTTAAGTTGTAAATTTCGTTTATCAAATTGGGAGCAGCCAAGCTCTAAGGATTTTTTTTTCTGTGGACAGGAAACCTGTTTGATAGTAAGGGAAAGAAGAGGACAGTTTGAAAATGCTAATTCCTCGACCAGAAAATGTTGGCCCGGGGCTTGGAGAAGAATAACCTTTCCACATATAAAAAATGCATTGCTTGAATGAAAAAAGAAACGAATAGAAAAGGGTGCTCTGGTAACCGGGAAGACCTTGTAGCAGGAGAGCATTGGTCAAGACTATCTGCAAGGAAACCAAAATTTCAACAGAAGTCGCACATGCCTACAAAAGTTCATGAAACACAATAATCTTTCGCTTAGTTGAGCCACGCAAGTTGCGGAAAAGCCAGAAGAGAAACTAAGTGAAAAAAATGGAGAGCTTCCTTAGATTCATCATTCCAACCCGGAAGGGGGAGGACCGTCCTTTTTTGTGCCATAGGTAATATGGATAAAACGCCAGTGTGGGTCGAGATGTCTGGCGACTACACCTCTAAGTCAGGTGGTGCTAAGACTGTAAGCATCAGAAGTACTGACCATGTGAAAACGCACAACTATATGTTTGGCGGCAATAACATATTGTACAAAGTTGCTACCATTAGTCTTAATAAAAGGTGTTAGGCCTTTGAAGGACTTGCTAACAGGCGTAATTGTACAAATAACCAAAATTCCATGGGTTTATGATGGTGCTGTGGAGTTTTAATAAAGGAATGTCCTGAGACATAACTCTCGACGTAGACTACTGATCTGGGACTCGTTCTCTGCCCAAAAGACTCGAGCCATCAAAGAGCTAGTGACCGGAAAGCATAATTGGTATGTATTCTCCGCGATTGCACTCCAAACTGCAGTCGTGCGACATGAGCTGGATTAAGCCATTGAAAGACCACTACAAAGAACTGTACGATGAATGGGTATTTCATCGGCTGGTGTCAGACAGGAAAGGAGGGAACAGACAACATCCAAAGAACTCTAGTATTCTCCAATGGATAAATCACGCCTGGGTCATGGTTACAGCGGAAATGATCAGTAAGTGATTCCGTACCACAGGAATATTTAACAGTATGGCTGGTTCCGAGGACCACGTGCTTTTTAACGCGGAAAACAGGAACGGCAGACCTTTCCGAGGGATTTGAAGAAATGTCGAAGCAAGCTAAGGGACACCAACAGTTACAGGACAATGTTTGATACCTTTAATGAATGGAGTAACCAGGATGAGTGTGAATGTTCAGACTAAAATAGCTCGTAGGAAGATCCTACCTCATCTAGGAAGTGGAAGTTTTTCATAGGCAAAATTTGTTTAAACGTGATAAAAAGATACCGAGTTTGTATAATATTTCGTGAAAATAATATAATTTGGGTAGAAAGGGTTTTGAATTGCAGAAAAGTGAAAAACTTTTTGTGTATGGATAATAGAAACTGGATTAAACAAACAGCCCAGTGTACTGTAAGTACGACGTTTTCTCACATTTTTACACTGCACAGGAATATACATGTGTACACAGAATGATGACAGATTGGCGACGCGCATTGAACCTTTTTGCACGTTTATTCAGTTACCTGTTTAAGTGCTATTTAGTGCCCGCTTTTGCCCATTTTCTCATGAGTAAAAGGGGCGATTATGGTAACATATAACAAATTGATATTATTTAATTTGATGTTGCAAACCTCGACTCTGTTTGAAATATATGTTAATTCAACTGACGAGAATGATGTTTTGTTTTTGTTGCTTTGAACATTTTTAAGAAAACATTGATATGGTGGTAAAGTAAATCACATTTTTGCTTAGATTTCAAAGTCACAGAGTAGTTTTCTTTGTTTGAAGATGCCACTGAAATAATTTATGGCCTTTCATCATCAGGTTGTTGGCCCAATGCAATTTGCTGCCTTGGACTTTCAGCCTTGCACTTTCATTTGAAACTGTAGTGGTTATGTTATTTGCAGCACTTATATTCTGCCAGATGATCTTTCTTTTCCTTGCCCTAATTATCGTTAAGATGTTCGGTTTGTCATTTTGTCCAAATCTCTCGGAATTCTTTTATTCGGTCTCTTGATAATTTTGCTTTTAAAAAGTAATTTTCTTGTATCGTGGTAGAGTGTAACTTACGACTGCGATCATCTTCTATCTATATATCTACTATCCGTCCATGGATGGAGTACTGTTGTCATATTTGGACAGGTGCTCCCTCATCTCATCTCAATGTTCTTAGAGTTTAGAGACCTACTTGTAACCTGCTAGCAACTCCAGCAACAAATCTTGCTGCCATTTTTCAACAATAGGGCTTTTTATATCTTTTCTGTGGGTATTATGATGGAAAATATTCATATGAGCTTTTATCTCAACGTTTTCATGATCGTGCAGTTGTCGTCCCTCGTTGTAATAAATCTTTCTATGAATGTTTTTTCTTCTCAGAAGACTAAATTTTCTTTTCTTCACAGTTCCATACTCTTAGTGATTAGTATGCATAGTATGTTTATTAACCCATGAAAAGCGAGAACACATCTCTTTTATGGGTCTAGATTATCCTCAGTCCGCTCAAGAAGATATAACAAGGTAACTTCCTTTCTCACTACATGTGTTAAAACTCAAAGTTGCTCAGATTGGTTTGCGTCTCACAACATGTTTAATCGCAGAAATTTGTGAAGTAGTTAGTGGCAGCGTTCTTTCTTTGCTGCTAGACAATTGGAAGCTTTAGTGTGAGAGTGATGAACAACGTCGGAAACATAAGGTCTCGTTTACGAAGTATGATAAAACAGACATGGCTAGAAAGGCACTGTTCAACCCTTTTTTCTTTGATTATTTTATCAGGGCTATCTTAGGGGGTTTTTTGGTGGGGGGGGGGGTGGTTATATACTCGTGAGTCACCACACATCAAGGCTAAAAGCCACTCGAGGATGAGGGTTAATGAGATGGATTGACGGTCAGGTGAAAACTATCTGCTTGAGCCAACTGACTCATTGGCTAATAATTTAACTTTGTCTTTGAAACATTTGCTGCTTATAATCAACATTGACCGAGTTGGGTCAGGATGCTGCTCAAAGCTGCACGGGCGTCAATAAAAGTCTAGATCCAGCTAAACCAAGGAGAATAAAAGCTTCTGGGCATCTTTTATTTTTCTTTTATTAGAAAAGTGATATTAAGCTTTCTAAATTTATCTTACAGGGAACAATAGTTAAAGAATTATCCATACTAAATCAGAGAAACGCTGAAAGTAAAGTGTGGCTAGATTGCATATTTTTTATACTTATCTCCAGGTACGGTATAGTACCTCTGAGCAGCAGCACAAAGAGACAGGCAAGAATCATGCATGAAACCACACAATTCTGTTGTACGGTTCTTATGTTGTCATCGCAACATGGCTACAAAGAAATAACAGCGAGATATAACGACACACCAGCTATTATACTGCATCAATATTGCCAAGATTATTTATGAATACAATTGATATACTGTGCTCCATATACAATTGATATACTGCGGTCTGCAAAAATGTTGGAGCTAGGGATAGTATACTCACTCTGTTCAAACGTAAATGATGGTTGATGGCATATTTCTAATTTGCAAATGAAATAATGGTGATGTTCATACAGACCTAAGATTGCTTATGAGGACAAAAACTGGTTGTGGTCTATATCCGATTTTAACACATTTTAATGTCTTAAATCAGATATTGATAAAGTTAGTTAATACTAACATTCTTTGACAGTATTTTTGTATGATAATATTGTAGACCTACCCAATAGTACTTCGAAGTACATGGGCTGCACTTTCCATTTTCCATCTGAACAGGTCTTGACTCGTCAAACCTGATTGTACTGAGAACTTATTTGGTTTGAATATATGCCCTTCCTTTTGGTGTTCAATGTGGTGGTGGTCAATATTTCATCAGTTTAACCATATATTGTTTAGTTTTTTTGTCATCCAATAAATGTGACCTTTTTCTTTCTTTCTAGGACAAAGCTGTGAAAAGCACAGTGTGTAAAATATCAGGATCGGTGCCAGCGGGAAATTATATTCAGTTTCCAAGAACGTCAAGTCAATCCCTTGGCCTGACAGGAAACTACTTTTATTTATTGTTCAAGCCCATTTCGTCAAAACACTTTGTAGTTCATTTGGATGTGGTAACTGAAGATGATCTGGTTATAAGAGTATCTTTCTCAAATCTCTTCAGAGAATTTAGATCAACTTCAACATGGCTTCAGTTTCCTTATGTCCCTAATGCTGCACCTGGGTCAGTCGAAGAATTGACATCAAAAGATATTTCCAGAAAAGGTACGGAGTTTTGTTTTGTTTTATACTTCATAGGGTACCCTGCATTGACAAAGACCAAATATCAAGGGACTATACCATGGTATGGATAATGGTTGGGTGTTTTTTGTCATTGTGCTTTAGATGTATATGGTCATCAAAAGCATTACTGAAAACATGAATGCATTGCCCAATGCCCACCCCATTATATAGATCTCAGGTTTATTTTCTTTTTGAGATATTTTTACCCGCCCTTAATGAGAATCATCCTTTTTTGTTGCACATAAGAGTATTTCTTTTTTGCTTTGATCCTGCTACTATCTTGGAAAATTTCGAGCAAGGGTGATACAGTACTAGCTTTTCATAAAAACGAACAAAATCAGTCTGTAAAACAGAATTCTAACACAGTACTGTCAGAACTAAAGTAAGAGTAATTTTTAATAAAATATATCTTTTCTTAGAAAGCAGTTGCTTTCATTGCCCTGCAAGCCCCCATCAAATCAGTACTTTTTATTTGAAGTTGAGTTTGATATGAAGATAAAAACAACGAAGCATATCAGATTGAAAGTAGTAATAATTACAGCAGATGACGGCGTTGCTTCGTACATACTTGCGTTTTTATACTTTAGATAAGGTTTTCTCTACCCTGTACTCAAGTTTTTTTTCAAAATGATTTTACAGGTGAATTGGGAGTTGCAAACAAGTCAACTAGATGGACTCTTCTGTGTCTCGATTTGCATTACATACTCTCCATTTATTTGAACAAAACCTATGCTTACTTGAAAAGTTTCCGCCTTTGTGCCAATATGTTAGTCAAAAATGTATTCACAAGCAGTTCATGTTATCAACCTGGCATTGATATCAAAACAGCACGAAAGCAAGGTAAGTAACAAATAGAGCATGCACTGAATTTTGTTCGAATATAAATCGATCTTGTTGACTTAGTTATTTTTTTACTATTGTTTTTAGTCAGATGGCTACAATAACCCAAAACAAGTAACTACCAAATAGTTTTAGTTACAAATGGCATATCTATCTATCTATCTATCTATCTATCTATCTATCTATCTATATCTGTCTATCTCTATATATAGATATATCATAAAAACAAATAAGATTTGCTCTTCATCTCCTTGAAGTAATCCTGACATATCTTTCCTTAGTATTGACTCACTGTCCATTAGTATCGTTTTTTGCATCTCTGATACAGTCCTAGTCACTAATTCTCATTCCGTTATCAATTTCGAAAGTTCACTTATAACTTTCTGTAAACCACCACCGATGGCTTCAGTTATAGGTATCACCATTGTCATTATCCTGGACGACTCTCCCTCATCTCAAATGCCAACGATCGTTATTTGGTCAGTTTGTCTGCCGTTTTTGTGTCCAAGCTTTGTTGTCGGGGGAAAGGCATGCGCACATCCGGATTCGTTTTTCTTCGTTGTCTTCAAGGATTGAATCTTTTCTCTTTGCAGTCTTAGTTTTTCAGAGATGGAACTCAAAGTCCCAAACAAGTTTTGCTTTCTAGTTCTCTAGAACTGTTCCTCACTCTCGTCTCTCCTCATACCACACCGTATCCTGTCCGATTAGGTTGTTTGCTTTTGCCCATACAGTTGCGAATACCTCTGGGCTCTGTTGTGTCTTGATAAATATTCACTGTTCGCCAATATTTTACATCCTGCGATCAAGTGCTCTGTAGTTTCATTCTATCTAATGCAAACTCTGCGTCTTCCATCTCTTATTAGCCTTTTCGTTACCTTCCCCGACCATAATTTAACCATCTGCTCCATTATATCGCAGATCTATTCCGTTTGCGTAGGTTCTGCTTCAACAATAGGTGGCATTCCCGTTCCTCATCTCTAAACAACTTGTTTTGCTGTTCTTTCTTAGTGTGCTTTTTACTTTTTCCCGTGCCGATTTCCATTCTGCCTTGACCTACTCATCATCTAGTTTTATGTTTTCATCTTCAAATGTCAATGAAACCCCAACTTCCTGTACAAACTTCCTGGTCAAACACTCTGCAGTGATGGCGTTTTCTTCTTTTAGTTTTACCTTCTCCAAGCAGCATTTGTGCATTGACTCTTTGATTTCAACCTACAGCAGGCCACACACAGGCTAGTCTTCTTGTACACATCTTTCATTGACTTGAGTCCTCGCCTTCCTCGTTCTCGGCTCAAATAGAGCCTTCCGTCACTCCCCGGTCTTTCGAGCATATTATTCTCGCGTACTTCACTTGTGAGTACCTGTCACTCCGAAGGAATCTGCACGAAATTTCTATCCTTCAACTAGCCATCTTCTTCCCTTCAGTCCATATTTTTAGTCGTGTAGATTTACTCATAATTTGTTCTGTGAGTTAAATTACTGATTTTGGACTACCTATCCATTCGTAGACACGTATCACTCAGTCCTGATAAATCTTGCCACACGCTTTCTCATAATCATAGAAAGCAACAGCAAGCTTTCTGTGGTATTGTTTCAGTTCCTCCATTATGCATCTATCAATTATAAGTTAATCAACTGTCCCCAATACACCTTCGAATGCTCCCAACCGGCCTTCGTCCCAAATGTCATTCCCCACAGTGTGTTTTCTCATGTACTTTGCAATGATACCTGTTAACAACTTGTAAGCGCTATTTAAGCAGGTGATTGGTCGATAGTTGTTCTTATCACTGCTAAGTCCATCCGTTACTTCTTCAAGTTAATTTTATATGATACATCTGCCATCTGTATTCCTTGTTGTTGTTGTTGTTGTTTCCTGGTCAATAAGATATCCCCTCGTGTTATGTGGCCACTCGTTAATTTAAGCCAGCCGTGCCCGACTTTTTCTGATTTAATTTTTTGTGGATATATGACATTAAACTTAATGATTGTTTTCGAAGGCTTTTCTTTCAAATAAAATCCACCATTTAATTTTATTAGCAGGCACCAAGGTGTTTATCCCAACTAAACGTAACCTCACTTGTACCGTTTTACTTCATTAGAAGACCATGATTTGCATTATCCCTTTTGTACGTTGTTATGAAGCTCCGTTTGCCATTTTCCAATTTGGTCGAATTTCTACCTGAAACCTACCGAGCCAATGTCTTGAAAATGTGTTGCACCTTGATGTGATCCGATTATGTTAAAGAAAATCGTTTTTTATTTTTAAAGATTACGACAGTGTACTACAAAACACAAGACGAATGGATAGCGTTTTTATATAAATATTACCGTGGTATTTTGGCTATATTTTGTGCCAGTCCAGAAAAAATTATAACAGGTCTTCGCCAGAGTTTTTTTTTTAATATTGCCATCGTAATACCATTTTGCAAGTTGACATTTTTGTGTATCTGGAACTTTAACATATAAAAGCTTCCTCAGAAACTGTCTGTTAAAAGTAACTAAGAGGTAAACAGTAAAATGGTGCAGGCAGAAATTGTCCGTTGTCGGACTGCTGATTAACGATGCAAGACGTCCAGCATAAATTTCAGCCCATCGTAAACTATTACTGTCTTACCAAGCAGTTGTCCTTTGCACTTTCTAACGTAACACATTGTAGATACATTATTATCCAGTGAAATTAACAGTTTTTCACCAAATAATAGTGATGAACAGCGTTTAGGGACATGCTGCTCGAACTTGATATTTTTTTCAACAGTGAAAAAGTTGTTAAGGTCCATATTGAGGTTATGGGTGAAATGAAAACGATGCATTGAAAATATTTGTTTACCCACTGGGTATTTTTGTTGGATTTTTGCTTGATAACTTGTAAACCACATGTTTACAAATATTGCTAAATAAAATTAAACTCTTTCTTGGATAATATGAAGAAATTTTGAATTGATTTACGAAAACAAAAGTTATGAGTTTCTCGTTAATTATTTTCTTGATTCACATTTGTCTGATACTAGTCTTCGTTGCTTTTCACAAAGGTCTTCTATCTACCGGAGTAATACCTCTGCCAAGAGAAATGAATTTTTCTGTTCACCAAGGTGAAGCTTGGTCCCAAAAGTACGATCATGTCAAATTTCCAGCAGATTCTAAGACGTCTCAACTACTTAATGCTTTTCCAGGAAAAGCACCCAGTCCTGTTCGAGGTAATTTCACTTTTTATACGCAACCAATTTACAAAGAAGCAGTGCTCAGATGGTTAATTTAAGCAATTTTCAGTGGTCCATATCATAAAGTAAATCTACTTGTTAGAGACATTCTGCAACTATTTACTAAATGTTCGTATGGAAATCGTGTTTATCCTAACCTGTTGTACTGTGTCTTGACATTTTCACTGATATTTCATGGCTTTGTTACCATTTGTTTGTTGTTGCAGAAAAGTCAACAACTTTGGTTCAAAAGTGTAGTTTAAATTTTTCTCCCACCCTTTCCTGTAACACAAAAGAGCTTGTGAAAAAATAATAAAATACCAGTGTCGACATGCAGTGCGAAGAATATTATCTTACCGGCTTAAATTTTCAGTTTTAAAACTATTTTGCCGTTTGAATTTATTCACTGCGGTTATGATTGGAAAGGCTCATTTACCTCCAAGTGGCTTTTTGCTACTACCCATGCTTGTTTGGGGTTCTCCACATTCATAAAAAACTTTTCAGTTGCCTCGAATGGAAAGGTACATTTAACTTGACCGTAGGTTTTTTTATTGTTGACATAATTGACATACTTCTTACTATTTTAGGCTCCCCTGGAATCATCAGAATTTCACACCATCCAGCTGATGGTGATGAGAAAATTGGAAAAGTTGGCAGACACTGCTCAAAAGTATGTTTTATTAAATTTCTGTAATAAATTTTACATTGAATTTTTAGTTAAGTCTTGGCTTACCGGAGCCATGTAGTGATTTTGATAGCAACTAGCAGCCAGAAGCTGACATAAGGTTGACATAAAGCTTGACATAAGGTATGGTAGTTTTTAACTGTCTTTCGGTACTTTAATGTTGAAGGTACCCCATGTGTTCCTTGTCGCTAGACACAAAAATAATGTTCATACGGTTTAGTGATATTTTTAAACATTTTTAAATTTTCTTAGGTGTGAAAACATTGCAGATTGCTGTTACTAGTATTCCACATCTAATAAACTCTTTTGAGAGCTTTCTGTACCCCCTGTATCACATTGCCCATAAAAATACGTTGACATGCTTTAACCATATGTCCAGCTTATGCTTTTTGTGAACGCTGCGTTTAATTAGTAGGTTACAGCCACATTTCTCAAGTGGCATTATTTTAGCCTTTCTCAAAAAATTAAACCTTGTCCCATAAAGATATGCATTTTGAAAGTGTGTTTATCTTTAAAACAAATAATACTTAACATTATAATTACTGAATGAATATTTGAAAAGAAGATATGCAAAGTTCAATTGTTTTCTTGTGTTCTTTATGTTAATGACTGATAGAATAACCGACCATGATTTACTATCATGTCTTAATACTATTTCCTTCCGTAAGGCATTTGGTTTGGGAACTTACCCCTCAATATTACTTTCATTAGATAAATTTCTTTCAAGAATCATCGAAACAGTCAATTGTCTGTTTCAATTAAATTTCAAACAGGCTACAACCATTTTATGTACCTAGTTTTCTTAGACTACTAAAGCTAATGAACTGTTTTAACAGTATTCAAAAGTTGCAACATGATGTATCAGGAACAATTCAGTAGATGTTCAATTGATACCCACCTAGCTGCCCGTCAAGTGATTGGTGAACGTTTAAAAATTATATCGAGGGACGATATTTGCTCCTGTATTTCTGATTTGGTTTTTCCCTCTTTGGAAACAACAGAGGGAAATAATCAGATCGTCAAAATGGACTGTGGTTTTAATCATATTTTTATTGATTACATTTACAGATTTAACGTTTCTTTTTTTTACCCTCAGATAAATATTTCAAACAAATACTCCAAGCCAGAACCAGTTCCAAAAATAACAAACAAAATAAACGAGGTACTTTTAACATTCTTAAACCTAAGGTGGTTAATAATTCATTTTTTGGCCCGAGGTTGTCAGCTCTTTTTTCTCCGGATAATCGGTAGGATAAGCAGCGAGCAACTGAGTGAACAGGTTTTTTATTTAAGGTATGGTCTGAAGGTTTAATTCATCAAAAATTAGAACTGAGATGAAAGTGCTTTTTTAAGCAATGTGAGAATTCTCTTCCTCGTTACTTCATTTTCACTTCAAAAGTCTGTTGTTGAAATGATTTGTTGTCAATCAGTTAACATTAAATTATGACGTCATCGCAGGAGATGTGTCGCACACCACTGTTTTACAGAAATGGGGCATAATTTTAGGAAAAATAATAATTTGATGCTTGTAAAGAGAAAATATCATTTTTATTCATGTATATATTTGTATCAATTTTGTATATGGAAGTAAAAGGTGCCTGTGTATATATACTTTAATTTAAGGCCTTCAGAATTTTATTTGGCACAAATTTTTACACGAATGTATTGGGGTATCTTTCAATTTTGTCCAATTTTGAAATTCTGTTGAGAGTTGTGATGTGGTCAAATATTCCTGAATTCACTTGCTTTTCTGTGATTTTTTATTCGAGATATGTTATATGTGATCTATATATCTGTCTATCTATCTATCTATCTATCTATCCATCTGTCTATATATATATATAAATATATATATGTGTGTGTGTGTGTATGTATTATTAGGTCATTTGTTATGCCACCAAGTGCATTGAATGAGAGAATTTTGTCTGTTTTGACAGAATGGTTCTTTCAAAAAACCTACAAATTTCATTAGTTATATTCACGATAAATTTGATAGGTTTTTACAAATTAATATAGTATCATTTTCTCTAAGTTAAACAATAAGTAGCCCTGTACTTTCAATTTATTTACAGTTTTTGGTGAAGGGTGCACCCGTCATCTACAGTACTATTACAATACGTAATACTATGGTTTGAAACCCTATTAAAACCTGAATTTTGTGGAGAAAGCCAGTTTTTGCTATTAAATAAATTATAGTGTATTTTAACAGGCTGTAGCTTAGCATAACTGATGTTATAATTCGATGAATTTGGTGTTTTAGCAAAGAAAATTTCCGCATCAGATGCTTCCAGATATTGGAGCGCAGGGTATTTTGAATCTAGTTGATGCAGAAAATGCAATACATATTCACGCTGAGCCCAGAAAAGGAGTTGAAGTTAGCACAAAGGTAGTTCTATGTAACAATTTTTCACTTTGACATGTTTTGACTGTAAGAGGGTAATAGATCAACGAATGAACATATGAAAGAAGTTTTTTGTCAGCATGCTAATTATTTTCTTTTCTTTAAATGACATTTGGAAATGTTGCCTTCAGAAACCCAAACTTTACTAATCTGTTTTTTCAAAGTTTCATTGGTATAGCTTTTAATTAGGTGGCTACATAACTTTTTATCTGTTTTGTTTTGAAAAGTTTTTTGAACGTATTTGTCAGCACAAGATTTTCCGATGTGTTTCTTGCTATATCAGCATGCACTTACACTTATACAAATATCGTAAATAAACAAGTTTTTGTATGCTTTATATGCAAGGCAAGAGAATCGCTGGTTGCGATTGGGTGTTGCTCCTTGTTTTTGTTTTTTGTTTTTGTTTTTGTTCACCAGCTTTTAAGCTAAAATTCCTCCTCCCCTGTTTACACAGGAGCTCAAATATGTAACAAGAGAGAGGGTTCTGCCTTACCCTTCTTCATTGCATGCATTCATCATTCCTTGTTTCCTTATTACATATGACGCAAAGACAGATTAACTTTAAGCAGAATGATACACTGTCTACTGTCTATTAAGCCCACCACAGTGATTCAAATAGCAAGAGTAGGAATATTTGGAAGTTATAACAGCCAGCTTCTGTCTCTGATACGGCACTTCAAGAGGAAGAACCACTATCATAACATCTGATAAGAAACTAATGTAGGAAACATTTTCTTACCCTGGGAAGGAAAGAGTGATGCATAGATGCGAAGAAAGCAAAAGAACATAATCTACAAAGAGGAAGTTATTACATCAAAAGATCCCAAAAATGAATTATATTTTTAAACAAACACAAACTTTGAAGCTGTAAATTGGATGGTCAAAGCTGAACATTAAAGTTCAGCGCCGTTTTAACAACAATCATGTGCCTAGACTAGTTGGTTAAATGACTGGATTTGAAATCAAGGCCCAGTTTTGAACGTCGTCGCTGTCGTGGTCGTCGTCATCGTCGTCAAATGCCATGTCTTGAGGAGACGCTGGCGGTCAGGATCTGCCACAGCTTTCGGCCCCTCGTGTAACGAAGAAGTTCTACTGCATTCTTGTTGGTCCACGTAAAGCTGACCGTGCCCGGCCTCGACCTTTCACTCCGTTGATACTTCCTGTCAGCCCGAGGTTCTCCATTCATTCTTTCCTTACAGTGTGGCCAAGAAACTGCATTGGCTCTTCCTTATTATTTTGATTAAATTGCGCTTTGTGTTTACTCTTTCCAGTAATTCTTCGTTGGTGAAGTGTTCTGTATATGATATTTTCAGCATTCGTCTGTGGAGCCACATTTCTGATGCTTCGAGTCGAGATTGCATTGCCTTTGGCATGGCCCAGATGTTCCTTTCGTATGTTAGGATGGGCGTAATCTAGGTATTTAGCACTTTGCTTTGTTTTTAGGTCTAGCTTTGGGTTGAGCAGTATCTTCTTCATTCTTTGAAATGATAACTATTCATATGCGGCTGATGATTTCCTTATCGCATTTTCCGTTTGAGGTGACCACAAAATAGAATTGTTTGACTTGTTTTATCGTTTTTCCAGAAACAAGGCTGGTGGCACTACCTTCTTGGCTCAGATCCATCGTTCCATTTGCATCCACCACCCAGTCCAGTAGATGTTGTAGTTCCTATTCCCTCTAACGATTTCCTCTCTTGCATTTCTTCCTACCTTGCTGTTGAAGTCTCCCATGACGATCTTGATTTCTTTTGATCTGCAGTGCTGCGTGGCAAGGTCAACTGATTCATAGAAACTCCCCAATTCTTCCTCAAAGCAATTGGCAGTTGGGGGATACACTTGTATGAGCGAGGTATCCAATTTTTTTCCCTTTAGTTTGACAAAGAACTGTCTGATATGGACCAGTATCCCTGTAGACATTTACTTGTATTTTGGTCGAGTATCATTTCTACTCCTTTTTCATGCATTTCACCACCAGAATTTGTTAGTGTATGGCCTTCGTGTATGAATGTCCCTGAGGTGGCCCATCTTGTCTCACAGATTCCGAGGATACTGACCTTCAGGTGGTCCATTTCCTGAATAACATTCTGGATTTACCCTGTTTGATATAACGTTGTTACATTTCATGTGCAAATCATAATACTGTTTCGGTTGCTGAGAGTGACTAGATGACGGCCCCACTCCACCTCTTGCGTATAGAGATTCCGACCGAGCGAGACCCTGCCCTGAGAACCAGGAGCAGTATACTTGACGCTGTTTGCTTTGTTGCTGATAGTGTGCATTTCCCGATTGTCTTCGCATTTTACAACAGTAGTTTGCTATTGCTTTCTATTGGGTGAACTGAATAAATCACCATTTTCCTTCTCAAGACTTCATTCGCCTACGTGAGCCATTGACTGTAATGATTTAATCCATGACTGGGTGTAGGGTTAGTATACAGCAGGTTGTGGTCCACATGCCAGTGGGACTGGCCTGTTGCACCTCTTGGCCCCCCACCTGCTCCAAGTCTTCACAACTAGTTTGACAACCGCAAGGAGGTCAATAGCATGGTATGCCACGAGAATGCGTTGGGTAAGTGTTGGTGCTCAATGCCAAACTTTGTGGGCTGGTACTTACCCACTTGTCCCCTCTTTTCATCTGCAAGCAGACTAGCAAAGCGACTAGCAGTCACCTGATACAACAGAATATCTGAATCCACAGATAGGCAATTAAGCATTTGGCACCCGTCAGCACCGGTTTTGAGCGCAAGTTCGAATCTCGACAGAAGACTTTCAGTATTTAGATTTTTGGAGTTTCCGATTTCTTTGGTACGTAATGCAAGTATGGATAAAGTAAAATGATGAGTTAATAAGTGGTAAATAAAAAATACCATAAGCGTAAGATTAGACAGAATGTAGAGGAAATGAAAAGAATGGCCAGCGTATAAAGGTACGAAAGGTTTATGGGTGAGTACCTGAAGTAGAGTTAAAACGTTGGACAATCGGTTAGGCAAAGGTAAGCTTTAGACCAGAATAAGATGTTGTTTAAAGAGAATTGGCAGACGCTTACTATGAAAGCTGCTGCTATTGAAGGGCCCGTGAGACAATACTGTTTACATTAATTAGGTACAAATTTATTTCAATTTTAAGCAGTGCAGTGGTACCAGATTTCAATAACAATGCTACAAGGCTTTCTTCTTAATCAAGCTGCATATGAAATCTTGTTTCAACAATTACCCAATGCCAAAAAACCCTTTTCTTAGACTGCAAAGTCGAAATATAACCAAACCTTTGAGCTTAGATTCATCATAGTTTGTACTGTTTTAATGAACAGTGTTATTGAGTATTTAAAGTCACTCTTTTCTTGTTTCTCCGCTAAAATGTTACTTCTTTGTAATTTAGAAATTTCAAATAGAGGGAAAAGAACGGAAAAGCCCAGAACATATTCCTCCCAGAACAAAGGAAATTGACATTCAAAGGAACCTTTACTCACGATCTGAAAGTAAAAGTCAGGTTTGTATTCAGCACTATATTTAGACAGGTCATTGCTTAGGTACGTTTCGCACGCATACGCATAATATTGAAACTAATCAGTCACCGATAAATGTATTTATAGTGCAGCTAAAAAAGCGATTAATTAAGGCAATATATTGTTTGTAGCTCCAGTTCAGATGACTTGGTATTTTTAGTCTATGTGGTAATCGTCCTGTCGATTTATACTGAACATTCAAACCACATGAATGCGTCATCCACCTTATAAATTGCAAGTGTTTGTCACGTTTCCAGATATAAAATGGTTGGTTTAACCCTGTTACATATGGCGAACGCTTGCTTACTTAGAGGTATAGGGAACATATAGAGCAAATCAGAGGTTTAAACCTTTTTTTCCCTGGAATACCTTCATTGCAGTAGCCATAAGTAAGTTACTTGTTGTGGTCTCGAGTAGCATCGGCTGTATGCGAGAGAACCTATTATGAAACAGCGCTCGCACAATCAACAACTGCACCTTGTTCTTTAATCCCTCCAAAACAAAGTTTGTACAGTTAATGACTCTGGGTGATGATTTATTTTTTTATGACTTACAAATTACTGGAAGCTTTGCGTTTTAATATTTTTGGGTAGCCGTTCTGGGCAGAGATATTATAAATATAAAATTTTTCTTTTTTTTCCTTTCTGAACTTCGGAAAAATTCAGAGAAATCGCTACAGTAATGTATTTATTCTTGCCCAGTTTTGGATACTAGTAATACTGTCTGATTTGTTTTGAATAGTTAGTCAGCATCAAAACAATTGTTTTTGTTTATTCTTTGTCTGTATACATATCAGATATAGAACGTAGCAGAAATACCAAGATCCATAATGTGCTACTTGGTGTGGCTGCTAAGTCCTTTGGGCGCTTAATCGCCATCTTTACATTTTAATCTATTGTGTTTTTTGTGACTGTAGCAATAGGGATTACAGATGAGTTCATTTTAAGAAACTATTTTATCCCCAGCTATTTCTTTTTTCCACCGTTGTTAAATGGGATTTCATTTTCATTTTCCTCATTTTATTTTCCTTTAATGCCAGCATTGGTTTGAGAGTGCTGGTTTTACACCATAAGGCTATTTGGACCCTGTTTTATGTCATATTTCATACCATACCACTAAGTTAAAGTCATTGCTTCGGTAGTATAAGTTTAGAATTCCATTCATACTAAATCTATTTTTCTTCAATTTTTCATTGTAGGGTATTAATTGACTATTATGTCCAAAAACATAACCGTTTCAACAAGTAAATAGCCCCAGATACTAAATACTTTTTATTGCTTAAGGAGCTTATACAGGCTTCGTATACCTGACCCTTTTCCCTGTTTTTTAGACTCTAATACCGGACCCAATTCTTTTGATGAAGAAAATTATTGGATTTGGTGGAGCATCAGACCAGGTACGCCCACAAAGCCTTAATGTATTATGATTATTCAGAAAATTCTTATTATGTACATTTCTCGAGAGAGCGGGCCTTTTAATTACTACAGTAACTTACTTTCTGCAGAATCCTTGCTAAATGTTTCGCCCACAGGTACAAAATTTTGTTCTTCAATAAACGACCCACAAAGACCGCTGCATTTGTGGCTACAGACATGCTGTGGTCTCATCACTACAGAAGATCAGCACCATAGGTTAATTTATATATCGTAGGTTATTAACTCAATGTATACGAATGACTAGGACATAGTAGTTCTAGGTTCCAGGTACGGCTAAGATATTGACACTTTTTGTAACCATAAAGTAACTGGTAGTGTATGTGTATCAACCAGTATTTTTTGACATTTAATAAAAGAAGAAAATTTCATATTTTCCTTTACATGTTACTAGGCATTGTGGACGAATGATAGCAAACATGTTGTCTATGCTTGTCACTCAGTAATTGTTTCAACAGATGCTAATTCCGGAAAACAGCAGTTCTTTATTGGCCATACAGACAAGGAAAGTATTTCAGTTATGCACTTGGTTATACTATTTCTCATCATTAATTTTTGTAAAGAATAGCGTATAATGTTTAGCTTTATAAATCATCCTGTTGAAAATCACTTAATAATCTTGTGTTAAATATTATTATGCCTTTAAATGATTTTTAAATACATTTGTCACTGGAAAAAATTTAATATAAGAAAAGTGTTATTAAAAGCCTGAGGGCAGTTTGTATTTTTAATGTGATGGTTCAGTTTGCATGGTAGAACATAAACAACAACGTTGGGAATTTTTTAGGAAGTGCATTGAAATTTGTGTCAATGATGCACTTTGTTTTCTGAAATGAATCGTATTTGCTGTGCAACGAAAGGCAGTTGGAAAGTAAACTGATTTCTGTTTCAACATTCAAGTTAGATCGGGCATGTTTTTAATTCAAGGCAATGGGCTTGCAAACTGGCAACTTCACAAAACTACTGTTCAATCACCATCAGGACTTTTTCCTCCGCCAAATATTGTTTGGTTTGTTTTGGTGGTAATGATGACGATGGTCATTTTTTGCTAGGATTAATATTCCAAGCAATTTGAGTGCAAATGATTACATTGTATCTGAATTGTGGATATGATTTTCTATTTTTAATTTTTATCGCACTTCCACCTCTTATCACCAAAGACATTGAGTCAAGAAACAGTACTACCTGAGTCAACCTCAGCTATTTTAAAGTCGCATCTGACATCTTGATAGATTACACCTTCTTCTTTCACTTTACTCATTATTTACAGTTCCAAGCCTTTAAAACGTAAAAACTTTATTCTTAACTACTCAGTAGTCCCTCAGTGACACTCGCTGATCTGCCACTTTTTAGAAGTCCATCGTTCAACCTAGTATACAGACGTTTGCACTAAAAATTCAATGATCAGAACTGATGAAATAGCAAATGCTCTGCAAAGTGAAATGAAAAACACTGTGGTTTAAATTTCAGCTGTAATATCACAATTTTTAGTGCCGGATTTAAATCTCTTAATCATATTTAGGCTTTGATAGTAAGAGCTACTTGCTAGAGTTTAAGAAATCCATTTATGTACTATAATTCTTAATTAAGTATCTTCGAAAGATGTGTGGCAATAATGTTAAATTAGATTCTATTAGAAAGGTGTCAAGGACAACTTTAATTAAGCTAGATTTACATTTTTCGTTGATTGCTTAATATTTATTTTGTTTGTGTAAGCCATAGGTTTGAATTATTTTTTTTATTAAAATTGACCTACAATTTATAGGTGTACAGTTGTTAGTAATGGAGGCTGTAGGGGAACACCCTGACCATGCGATGGTTTCCACCTTGTTTTTGTCTTGAGTTTATGATGGGTGTGGTATTTTACCAATTTGTTATCGTATTCCATTCCAGAGAATTAGACACTGATAGTCATTTTAGGCGGTTTGGCTATGGTGTTCTAAACGCTTATTGTGTTTTTTGAGTAGTACCTGTGGTTGCCCTTTCTTCAGAATCGATTTTTCATCTTCAAAGCCAGTTGATGCTGTCATGAAGAATTGTGACATTAACATTTATAGTTGCTTTGTATAAGACATTTGTAAGTCGTTTTTTAAAGTTGGCATTGCTTATTCTATTCTAGATTGCTGGATTAGCATTTAATGGAACATCGACATTATTAGCTTCTGTTCAAACTGGCCGCGAAGCTGTTTTGCGAATTTGGAAATTTTCTACGCATCGTTGTCTAATCCTGAGACAGACACATCTTAAAGACCCATCGTGTTTAAGGTTAGTTGTGCACGAGTTATGTATCGTAAATTTTCCGGGTCACACCAGAAGTACTCAACAATTGATCTTGCTCTTGGTTGCAGTGTACGATGGGGGTTTTTTGCTCTTTTTTCTTTGGTGTTTTCTTTTTATCAATTAACATTGGCATATCCTAACACCAGTATACAGCTAGCAACGTAAGTGGTACTTGTAATTGATTGAAACGCGAAAAACATAGATTATACGGTAATATACATAACTTTACATGCACACAGAGATGCATATATGTGTGCGCACTCATTCGCTTTTTCACTTTCTGTTGTTAGGCAATTTGTGAGATTAGTGACGGTGTTTTGGCGACTTCTTCACGCTCACTGCGCTTGTAGTGGTTTAAACACCTTTTTGGAAGTGGCCATTTTCAACACTGCTTCACTTGATTGTGATTATGTCAATTGATAGGAGTCTATATGGGGTTTACTGTGGTGAAAATCTCTTTTTGTGTGTGTTATTCTGTCGCTTTTTTGTCTCTACAATTTTCGCTCTTAACTTTTCCTTCTAGTTTTTCTAAAAGTGGTAGTCGACTTTGCGCAGTTGGTTTGGATACCCATAATCGACAAGTAAGTAAAGGTCTAGAGCATGAACACTCTTTTTATTAGCTAGTTCAAGTTCCTCTAGCTGTACGTGATTAATGTCTTTGAAATGAAACTAATTTTGCTAAAGTTTTCCGTCGTATATTTTAGTACACTGCACTTAGTGGTTTGAGTAATATTACTGATACTTATAGTGATGAATGAATCGTGTTCCTTATTTTCGTATATTTATACGCAGCTGTTATAACGTTAAAGCGATATATTGATAATTTACAAGGTTTTTACATATATTGAGCCCGTTGTGACATAAATAAGTAAGACGTGCAAGTCACTTTAGCCATCATCATTCAATTTTTTTCTGGAAGACTTTTGGTTGCACAAAAAAACTAAAATTGTGGCTATTATTATGTGAAAAGGGTTTTCTCGGTTTTACCATCGGCCTTTGAATGGGACCAGGGCCACTCCGAGACCCTGGGGTCATCATATCATCTAATGTGATTTTTCAAGCACGTTTTTCAAAACATGTGCACTCCCCAGCAGAGCTGCCTTGTGTATCCTTTCAAACAATAACCCAACGCCTATCATAGCAAGATAAGGGGCGAGCGTCTGTTACGGACCGGAGAGCACCAACGACAAGTGGTATCACCATTGTTTTCACGCCCCAGAGACAAGATATCCCTCGGACCAATTCCAAATATTTATCAATTTTATTCTCTTCCTTGGCTGTGGTTCGGGCATCGCCTGGGATAGCAATATCTACAAGGATACACTCCTTTTCTTTCTTTTTTTAATTATTGTATCTGGCCGCCGCGCTTCAACAAATTTATCAACATAGACGTAGTCCGACAAGATTTTAACATTCTCATTCTCCACCGCACTTTCTGCTTCTTTCCACTGTTGTTTTTGCGCCTCCCTGAGTGTTTTCCCATCACTTTTAGATGGTCTTTTCCCATTCGCTTCGACTGGTCCCATGATATCAGAGCCCATATTCCCGATTATTGACTGAGGCTTTCTTGTTCACACTTCACGGTGTCTTAAACACTCATCAGACCTCTACCTTCTTCTCTGTGTACATAGAGACGGTCTACATCTGCTCGTGGATGCACAGCGCCATATGTGTGCATCAGCTTTCGCGTTTTCCGATGTAACTTTTCTAGCTCCTCCTGCGTCCATTCTGGGATCCCTCCACCATATCAGAAGAGAGATCCCGCCCACGTGTTTATAGATTTTACCAGGTTTCCAGCATTCAGTTTTGACTTAAGTACCTTTCTCGACCTTTAGATGTACTCGCTTTGCACATTGATTTTCATTTCGTTCTGCTTTATGACATCCAACTCAAGCACTCCAAGATACTTATAGGAACTGCTCTCGTCAATTGACCGTATTACCTCATTGTTTTCAAACACGATTCCAATATGATCTTTCACTAGTTTTCCTCTCCTTGAAACCGTGGTGGCACATGGTTAATGTCACTTTCCTCTTGGTCGAGTTCCTTTTTTGTGTCTGCATCAATGTTAATGGACGATGTGTTACTTAGCTTTCCTCTAACAAATCTTCCCTTCGCACAGTTGTTGAGGGCAAACTCATTTTTAGAAAAAAGTTTAAAAAATGGGATTAATCGTTTTGTCTAGAATCTTGTAGCCAGCACCAGTGTTGTTTAATTCTTTGAAGAGCGGTGTTAAGAACATGCAAAAAAGAAGTGAAGAAAGAGAGACTCCTTGGAAAATATTCCATTTGATTTTCATAATGTTCGATACACAAGTACTGTTGTCATGGGATAAAAGAGACGAGTTTTCCAATTAGACATACTGTCGCGGTGAAAATTTTTATGATAGGAGAGAGTTTGTACGTTTCAAGATTTTTGAGTATCCATCTGTGTGGGACACTGTCGAATGCCTTTCGATACTCTATCGACGCGGTGCTGAAATTTTTTTTCTTCGTTTTACAGTTCACAGGTATCATTCTACTAATTAGGAGCTGGTCCTTGCAACCATAAGAATTTCTTTTACGCCCTTTTTGCTCATGTGGTAAGATGGAATTCTGATCTAAAATTATATACATTCTTTTGGTGATGATAGGTGTAAAAATTTTATTCGTTGTTGTAAGCCAGGTTGTTGAACGATAGCTGTTCCGGTTATATTCTGACTTTGGTAAAAGTTAGATCATGTCTTCTGTCAGCCAATTAGGGGTTTCTTTAGGGTATTCATTTATATAATTTACGTTTTTACCAACGCAGTCGTGTACTTCGGTTAGACGGTTGAGCCCAAAAAAATTGGATTTCGTCATCACCAGGGGACTTCTCCTTTTTAGATTTTCCAAGAGAAGCACGAAGTTCCTCGATCGTAATGGTTTCCCACTTCTGTTGTTCGATCTCACTCATCCTTTCTCCCTCCCTTTCAATCCACGCTGATTCCTTAATAAAGGATTTTTCTTTTCCCTGGACCTTATTCCAAAATTCTTCAACCTCTTCATTTGCTGGAGGCTCTTTTGTCTCGATTTTGTTTTGGCAATAAAGCTTGCTTCTTTTGTCGTATCTTTGCAGCCTTTTGTAGTAAAATTGTTGTAAAATGAAATAGTTAAAAACTTATCAAAGTGCAAGATTAGATATAATAATTGAGGTCAGTTGCTCTTGGTTTTATGTAGAATTATAAAAGTTAAGCTACTGAAATTTTGCGGTAAGTGCAGTGAAATACTTACCATTGTTTTATACTTCAAAATTTCTGAAATCAATTGTCCAGTAATCCCATTTTCTTAGTGATCCTATCAAAGTTGACTTTTCCTCCACTTTTTTCTAAATTGAACATTCTTATACCCACAATACATTTACAACAATTTTAGTCTGCTACCTGTACTTTTTACGTTTGCAGAAAGGGTATATTTAAGGACTGATGAAATTTTAATTCCCTAGGTTTATCCGTATAACTGCTATGCAGTCATTTCATTGCCCTGCCCATTGGTTCCGGCGGTCAGTTTTAGCAAGATTTAGGCACACGTAACGTGTAAAGGAATATTTCATATCAGAATAAATATATTTAACATTTTATTAATTATCTTTACTTGTGCCTGTTTTTTCACGGAACTAGAATGTGACGTCTATGCGAAAACGAACATAAGCGTTCTGATTGTGTCTGTGATTATGCGTAGGCCTGGAATAGATTAATACAGTTTATTATTATTCGTAGCGTTTTTACGGACCTTGGTATTTTTCTGTTAGTTTAGGAACTTTTTAACTCTTCGTTAATTAGGTTGCAATAGTTTGGGATACCTCGCTTGTGAATAAAAGTGGAAGAATTTCTATTGTCGCCAAAGCTCATACGGATGTAGATATAAGGAAGCTTATTTTTACACCATTTGATGACTCACGGTAAGATCATTTGTAAACAATACCACGATCATCCTAATGACAGTTTTTCAGCATTGGTTTCATGAAATAAGCTGATAAAGATTCCTTGTTTGATATATCCATGTTGTTAGCGCCTCTTTGCATAGTGTTATTAAATGGCTTTTTTTTTGTTCTGTTTATTTTCTGTTATATTGCTGTCATTAGTGCGTTGGTCAACTCGCCATCCTCTTCTTGTTACATATTTTGACCGGTTCAAGTAATTTTCGTACTGTTATGTAAAATCTTCATCATTAAGGTTTGTTGACTTAATAGATAACCCCTGGATATTTAGAGGTGCGATTTGAACCACAATTTGTATCAGGATGATTTCAATAACTCAATCCCTTATATTCCTATTTTATTCCTGTTTTTGCACTGTGGCATTGATATACTACACGATGATAGCTTTGTATTGCATAAAGACTTAAACATAAAGTTTGTAACATCCCAGCAGCTGCGTCTTGCTTTCTCCAGACTGGTATCCTGTGGACAAGATAACTTGAGGTTCTGGAAAGTTAAACAAGGACTTCTTAGATCCGTTCCTTTGGACCTTGGCCAATATCAGTACGCTGAGCTAACAGATATTGCTTTCGAAGTTATGAACAGATTAGTGGAGGATCCATCGGATCGAAAATTGTGAGTTACAAATTATGTATCAAATGAATATTGTTAGGTTAGTAATGAAACCTGTAATTTTTTCTGTGACTGTTTTCCCTAAGTACTTAAGTTCTTGAGCTCTTTCTGCATGTTTGTATATATATATACAAATACAGACATATATACGTAGGGCGAGCGACAAAAAAATCAACAAAACTTAGTTTAAAACTGTCAGTTTCATATTTTTACAATCGTCAGTTGTCAATTGTTTAACCTAAGTTTCTTTATATTAAGCAATAAAATATATTGAGTTAGGATACTTTAATTATTATCACCTTGGTAATATTTTAAGTAAGTATAGTCATATAATACGTATGAAAGTGTCTGGCTGCCCAGTTAAATTTGATGTCCATAATATCCATGACCGTTGCCCGCAACGCTGAACAAAATAAAAGATTGCCTACCCACGATAAGTCAGTCTTTTACAGTCTTAATTTATTTGTTTTGGGTTTTGTTTTGGCTCTTTTAGATATGCTGCTAGTAAACTTGGAAACTTGCTAGTAGTAAATTACAAAACGATGATTTTGGAAAATGCACTTCAGTTACTACCATTTGGGTCAAAGACAATAGTTTTAAGGAAAGACATGACCGCTACAGATTCAAATATTTCACTAAATTGTCTTTCGATGGCTGATTCGTTTTGTGCAGTTGGATCAGGAGATGGTTTTTTGAGGCTATGGCCATTAGATTTTAGCAGGCCATTTATGGAAGCAGGTAAGAAAATTTATATTCCTTCCATCTAGTTGGTCACCAGTGTATTTTCTTGTCTTATTCATGTATTTTCTTGTCTTATTCATGTATTTTCGCCTTAACTTTTTCTTCTGGTATTGAAAGACCTTGAGTTAGTTCTCATTACTATTGTTGATTTTTTATTTTGTAGAGCATGAAGGGTCAGTGTCAACAATAGCGGTTTCACCGGATGGAACTCGAGTACTTGGTGCAACTTCATCGGTATGCTTGCTAACTGTTTATTTTAGTCTTTAAGTAGTATGCAGATCATATTTCATACAGGTAAATATGTACCGCTTTATGAATATGGTAAAAGGAAGTAAAAATGAAATGACTAAATAAAAATAAAAATGTTAACTCGCACTTGGCATCTTTCGACCCTTTCTCCTGTTACTTGTCGCAACAAATGTTGAAAGCCATTGATTGAGATAGTTAATGTTTTTGTATTTCTTTACGCTCATTTAATATGGACCATTTTTATCCTTTTACATAATATGATCAAGCTGGTCATGGGTTGTTTTTTAGAAGGTACTGGTTGTGTTTGCCTCTGTCACCAATAACAGAAGTTGTTGGCGAATAAATTTTCAACATGTAGTTAACGAACCTACCAGTTACTGGTTTTGACAGTATATTACCACTGTCATTCTCCTTTATTCACATACGCAGAAACATACACACACTCCCACACAATCACTCACTCACTCACGGACATAGCAAAGGCGCCATGAATATGCGCCTTAAAAGTTTAATCTCCTTGATAGGATTTAAGTCTGCAGCCCATGCAACGAACCACATTAGGCTAAAGAATTTAAATCTGTTTTGTTTGGGTCCAGGTAGCATCACATAATTTAATGATTGCAAGCAAAGTTTATTGATTAAATCTTGAGAAAAAATTGAATGTACGGAAAACCACGAAAGCCATTGACACTCTCCTGTCGGGATTTAAATAAAGGGTTTCTTTGACACATATTACTTTGTTTTCTTCAGGTTTCAAGGTTAAAGTAACAAGAAATTGCGACTTCACATGTACGAACATATCTAATTTGGCGGTTAATGGAAAATTCATTGAAATTCGCACCCAGTAAAAAATTTTCCTGTGTGCGAGCTGATTCCTGGAAAAATGCAAGTTTGATCATGGCATGTACTGAGAAATTCGGTCGGGATCAGAAAATTTGTTCAAAATCCATAACCACAGTTACATTTATTTATGACCAGGATTTATCTGTCAAGTCCTTAACTTCGTTGGAGTTTTATTTTGCTTAAAGTATTGACTAGTGCTCTTTCAATAAATGGATGGAAATGACTTGGTAACCAATGTCGTAAGGGTGCATTAAACAAGAAATGTTATTTCAAAGTTTTTTTGTATCATACAAGAAAGTGGGGCTTATTGAGACGTTTTTACCTGTTTTTAATGGAAGCTTTGCGTTCTAGGGTTCTTCTCCACATTCTCTGTCTATCGTATTTCCCTTAGCCTGACAAATGCATCCGTGGAGCTGTATTTGCGCACTTTGGCATTTTTCCTTGAAGCTTGTATTTGTAGACCATCTTAACTCTTATTACCGAGTTTTCTTTTCCATTGAAATCTTTTCCAGATTTTCTTGCTGTAATCTCTTTGTTGGTTTATGCTTTCAAATGTTGTAGACTATTTATTTTGGGTTTATTTTATTATGAACCAATATAACTATTTGTATTTGTTATGTATATATGGCTGATCCTTCCTTATTGTAGGTACAGATATATATGCATGTATGTATGAATATATGTATGTCTTCTTCTTCTTCTTTGTCTTTCGGCTGCTCCCATCAGGGGTCGCCACAGCCGTTCATATTCCTCCATTTGTGCGGTCAGCAGTATCCTCTCTTCTAACTCCTTTTGCCCTCATGTCCTCTTCAACCGCGTCCATATACCGTCTCCGTGGTCTCCCTCTCTTCCTCCTTCCAGGCAGATGCATCTCTAACATTCTCCTTCCGATGTAGTTCTCTTCTCTTCTGATCACATGTTCAAACCATCTCAGTCTTGCCTCCCTTTGCTTCTCTCCTAATCTCCTTACATGTGCTGTACCTCTGATGTATTCATTTCTTATTTTGTCCAGGTGTGTGACCCCAAGTGACCACCACAGCATTCTCAATTCTGCCACTTCCAAGTCAGCTTCATGCTTCTTTGTTGTTGTTACTGTCTCGAGTCCATAGAAGAAAGCTGGCCACACTACCGTTTTGAACACTTTTCCTTTCACTTTTGGTGATAGTTTTCTGTCACACAGGACTCCCGTCGCCTTTCTCCATCCATTCCAACCTGCTTGTATTCGCTTCTTCACTTCTCTATCGCATCCCCCATCGCACTGCACTGTTGATCCCAGATACTTGAATTCTTCTGTCTTTGTTACCTCTGCTCCTTGCATGCTTATTTTGTCATCCTCTCTTCCATTTAGGACCAGGTATTCCGTTTTTGCCCTGCTAATCTTCATCCCCCTTTTTTCTAAGACATCTCTCCACTTCTCCAGCTCTTCTTCAGCCTCATTTCTTGTCTTGCTGCACAGCACAATATCATCGGCAAATAACATGGTCCGTGGTGCTTCTTTCCTGACTTCGTCAGTAAGTCGATCCATAACTACTGGAAATAGGAACGGGCTTAGTACCGATCCCTTGTGGAGTCCGACCTTGACTTCAAAAAAATCGGTCATCCGTGTAGCACTCCTTATGACGGCCTCACTGTCCTTGTACATGTCTTTTACAAGCCTTTTATACTTTTCTGCTACTCCAGATATTCTCATGCAATGCCATAATTTCTCCCTTGGCACTCTGTCATACGCTTTTTCCAATCTACAAAAATACAGTGTAATTCCTTTTGCCCTTCTCTGTGTTTTCCTATCAGAATGCGCAGAGCGAATAACGCATCTGAAGTGCTTTTTCCTGGCATGAAGCCGTACTGCTCCTCGCTGACCTCTAACTCTTGCCTGAGCCTTGCATCCAAAACTCTCTCCCACAATTTCATGGTGTGGCACATTAACTTGATGTATGTATGCATGTATGTATGCATGTATGTATGTATGTATGTGTGTATGTGTAAATATAGAAGTATTTAGAACCATGTACTGTGTCAAACCTTCTATATTTACTGTCGAAGTTCCGTTTGATGTGGAAAAATTTGCCAATTTTGAAAGTAAATGCCCCTGGATTTTGTTTAGGTATCATCAATTTTTAGAAGGATCTTTGTGTCAGAAGAAGCGACAGTTGCTTTTTGGGGGAGGGGAGAGTTGACAAGTCAAATATATGTGTATACTTTAATGAGCAGCGTTTCGTTGACCAACACCTAATCAGAACAGCATGGAATATCTAAATGTTTGCACTCTATGCCAAAACCCGATCAACAACCATTAAGGGGTTAAAGTGGGACAGTGGGCTTGGGGACGTTCACTATTAAGGGATTTTAATGGGCCAGTGTGCCTAAACCACTAAACGAGCAGTGGGAATCGCATACATGTAAGAACAACGCCATCAACTTCAGAGAGCGGTCAATACAAAGTAAAAAAGGAAATATTTCAATAGTACATATATATAGATATACACAGCCATATATACCCATAAGTCGTCAATTAAGAACCCCTTGTTTCTTGTCTCCTGGGAGAAAATTTCATATGTGGGACAATGGGTAATAAAAATTAATGGTTTAGTCGAATTTAGGGCATAAATCATATCGGTAAAAGATACAAGAGAATTTGGCCTTGAGTAATTGTTTGTTAAGACGAAAAGTAATACAACAATAGCATATCCTAAGGTATATGTTCTGTATAATTTGCTCTGGAAGGTACCATCATACATCTTACTTTTGGTACTTGTATAGGTGTATATGTATTAATTTATTTATGAGTCGCAGTTTTCCAGTCTTATTAAAAACACATTGAAATACTGTCCTTTTAGTTTTCCATCTCATTTATTTTTTATTGGTGACAGCCCTTAAGGTAAAAACGTAACTACCATAACTATTCGAACATCCGCAGGTATTTTGTGAGTCAGCAATTTGATTGGTCCCTTGCACCAAGACTTCTTGGGTGGGGGTCGATCAACAGAATGCTGCATATTTAACGTAAAATCAACTTTCTTCCCCTGGAGTATTTGGAGTTTTTTCTGAATTTCCCCCTTCGTATATTTGTTTGATTTAGTGAATTAGAATTTGTGTATGATAGATTGGTTTAAAAATTTCTGGTTTTGTAGTACTGAATTTTTTTACTCAGTGGGTGTTATGAGTTTCAAGTTTTTTTAGTATTTTCCTCAATTTATAAGTTCACCTTATTTTTCTTTGGTTCACAGGGCACACTTGGAATCCTCAACATATCTGCAAAGTCCTATTTGACATTGATGAGGTCGCATAAAGGGCAAGTACTCTGCTCTGCCTTTGATGATATACGCGAGCATCTTGTAACTGTTTCCAGTGATGAGAGCATAAGAGTGTGGAATGTAAAGCCCATTAATCAGTTATACGATTTTAGGGCACCTTCGGAACAACCTACTGTAGTCGCATGCCATCCAACAAAAGAGACTATCGCCTGTGGGTTTGCTAATGGATTTGTCCGAGCCTTTGATGTCAGTTCTACACATCTCATTGCTGAACATAAGTATCATAAAGGCCCTGTCATCGCTGTATTATTTTCACCCGATGGTAATTTTTTATACAGTGGTGGTAACAAAGGAGGATTAGCTATATATAACTCCGGAACAGATGGATTTTCTCTTATTAGACTTGGGCAAGATCTTATTGTTCGTGATCTCGAGGCAACATGCCCTGCAATGGCCATTAATGACTCAGGGAAGAGACTAGCCTGCATTGGACCAGTTGAATTTATGATTACCGTTTTAAATGCGAGAACTTTAGATGAAGTGAGTTAATTCCGCGCCATCCAAATATTTCACCTAGTAGTAAATAGCGTTAAAAACCTTTCTACTTTTTACACAACATGAAAAGTACCTTGTTTTAAAGTTGGTCAAATACATGCTTACTTGGAGATTGGTTTGAATTGGACTAGTTTATTTGTTAATGGCATTAATTGCTTTAAACAAATTTATTGTATTTCTTTTATATCAGTTTGACAAGGGCACAATACAATGTGGTCGTTAACGCTGAATATTTGCAGTAATTAAATAGTGATCGGACAACTTTCTCATAAGCTGATCAATTTTATTAAAGCTTGTCTCTTAGAATAGCTCACTAAACGCAAGGAACATTTTTTTACTCTTCGTAGTCTCTCCGTACTTCCAATAAAGTTATAAACTGTTATTAGTAAATAATTTGATATAAAATATGAACGGGATTGTTGTTTTTGTTGTTTTTTATTGTTATTTTTTTACGGTTGGTTTTTGTTGGTTTTTTCCGGGGGTTTTAAAATAGGCATCACTGACCATTGGGGCTGGTTTTTATTGCTGACGGAGTAAATATTCATATTTTTTTTACAATTCTGTGTATCTTGATTCCATTTGGGGTAAATCATGGGGTTAATTCTGTTTCCATGTTTTCTCAAGGTACCCTTCCATGATAGGGACCATTATGGAAATAAGGTCGGTTTGACCTTTTTAATGTTATCCCTGCCNTTTTTTTTTTTTTTCTTTTTTTTAACATTTGTAAACATTTTTCATTTTATGTTTGTGGCAAATAAAAACTTACTTACTTACTTATCGGTTCTAATCTTTCTGCCACTCTTAATTTCAGATCACTTAATATGGATTACCTACTTTGATATTGACATTACATCGTAGAACCAGAAAATTACTTATTTGATATCACTGTTACGTTGAAATTGTATTTGTCAATGTAAAGAAAAAGTTGATGGCTAGGCAAAGCCAGCAATACAGGCTAATGAATTCCAAGTTAAATAAAAGCAGATGTGGGTAACAAGGCCAATAGTTGATGAAACTTCCCGTCTTAAGTTTTATTTCAACGGACTTTACTCTGAGTTTAGGGCATAGTTACGAAAGGAACAAATAAAACAGAAGTCATTTGCAGATTTGTGAAGGAAAACTTCAAATTAAACCAGAACAGTTACACATGAAAATATACATGCATGTATATGTGTTGTTTATGTGTCTGCCCTTGCCTCTCGGAAAATAAATTCTATTTATTTACTCCTGATATAGTTCTTCAAAGACGTCATTAAGGATGGTATTATCCACTTATTCAACGTTACTACACGTTTCATTTGGTAGATTTTGTTATATTAAGATGTCAAGTATTTATTAGTTACTTACTTTCGCTTCTGGCACGTATTACCTAATACAGTTACATACCTTACATTTTATCCCTCATTTTTACAGTTACTTAGAATTGATATTACTAGCATGGCAAGAACTGCTCCTAAATCCATGGTTGATTTTGCAGTTGCAATCTGCTATGCTCCAGACACGATTGGACAACTTTTGGTCGCCACATCTAGTAGCCGACTGATTAAATTGGATGCAAATACAGGGCATCTTCTTTCGGAGGTAAGAGTATTTATCTCTATCAGTTTTTTATGTAACCGATGATGCTGTACTTTTAATAGTAGTCTGATGCGGATGACTTGCATTTTCAGTTTGTACAGCTTTGTAGGTGTTTACAGTTTTTTAGTATCCATAACTGAAGACTTGAAATTAATTGGACTCCCTTTGTTGTAAACTGTGGCATCTGGTATTTCCGGATTATGATGATTTCTGAGCTGTGCGCTTTAAACTAACACTCCGATAAACAACCTCTGTACTCAGTCACACGGTAGCACAGTTGTTTTGAAACTAAACCGATATTAGGGACAATGAAAAGATACTTTTGTCTTTTTCCTCGCGCTACAAATCAAAAGACCAGTTCATTGTCTCAGCCATTGATAATTCACTATTAAGGCAACCCAAGGCGATAAGAGGAAACAAAGAGACAATTTGTGTTTAGAAATAAGCGAATCCCACTAAGACAATTTATACCTTACCAATAACCTTCGTTGATGTGCAATTTTATACATTAATACTGAAGTCTGAGCTGTCATTCTATTGTTTTACAAATGTGGTAACCAATGTGATTATTTTGATGAGTTTGGCCTTCGACTGGGTGCTTTATTTCTTTCGAATACATTCATTTCATGTATTTCTTGTGTATTGTGTGTTTTATCGGTTAGAATTATAAAGTCAAAGTTTCAGTAACTTGTATTTGTGTTCTTGTTTTTCTTAAAAATTTTATAGTTAATGAATAGGTGACACCAAAGTTTTATTTTTTGTGACGTATGATAACCACGGGTGTTACTAGTGGCAGCTTAACTTTAAAATCAAACTTTAAACTTTGTATTTTGATTAGATTGGTCATATTCACAGAGGCTTGGTGACCGCTCTGGCTATGACCTCCAATGGAAAATACCTTGCAACTGCTGGAGACCGACTTATCAAAATTTGGGACTACAGAATGAATCTTGACATTAACTTTCAGGTAAGCTGAGATAAGGTATTATTTCCATGTTTGCAAGTTCTTTTTTGGTGGATACATGGAATACAGATTTCATATTTCGTGACTTTCGATACCGTTAAAAAGAATTGTCATAAAGCTGTTTAACGGGACGTAAAAAAAGCTAATTGCTAAGATATGGATCCTTAGTTTATGAAATTTCTGAGACAGTGATTATTATCTGGTGGTAATGTGCTATTTGTTTGTTTTCATTAGCAGTTACCGTATTTTCTCTTATTTAGTGCGGGAAGGGTCAAATTCTCCACTTATTATAGTGCGGATAGATTTTATTTTAACCAGGTAAAAATAAGTTTAAAATTAATTTTAACACTTCATCCTTTCTTTGCAAAAAACTAACAAAACTACAAACAAAAAGGGTCCTCTTTATCAATTTTTTCGCTGTCTTCTTGCTGAAGATGAAAATTTTCCTCTAAATATTAGTGCGGGCTAGAAGTGGTCTAAAGATAGTAATTTATTCCTTCTAATTATTAGCGAAATAATTATTTTTTAGGCCGTACTAAATTAGAGAAATTACGGTAGTTTGATTTAAGAAAGTTGCACTTTGGTGTTTAGATTACTTGAAAATAACTTTAGCCTTCTATAGAGATTTTCTGAAGTAAAGAAAAGAATCCAGACAGCGTGGAGCACCTGGCGGTGCACGACTGGAATTTTGTGTAACAAGAGAGTACCGGTCAAAGTCAAAGGAAAGTTATACAAAACACTGGTAAGGCCTGCCATGCTGTATGGACTGAAAACAGCTCCACTAACCAAGAGTCTTGAATAGAAGATGCAAACACCAGAAATGCATATGCTGGAGTGATCGCTTGGAGTCACAAGAAAGGAAATGATCAGAAATGAAAGGATCAGAGGAACCATCGGGGTATGTGGCATCGCAGGAAAGTTGGGAGAGACACGGCTAAGGTGGTATGGACATGTGCAAACGAGGGAAGAGGATTACATTGCTAAACGGGTGTTGGCCATGGAGTTACCTGGCAGAAAAACGCAGGGAAGGCCAAGGAGAAGATGGGGAGACTGTGTGGGAGATGACTTGAGGGAACGTAGGTGGATCGAGCAAGATACACATGATCAACGTAAGCGGAAGAAGTCAATTCGCTGTGGCGACCCCTGAAAATTGAAACGCTGAAAGAAGAAGAAGAGATTTTCTGTAAACTATTACTACCACTTTTATATACCCTTGTATACCTATATTCATTTTTAAATGTGTTTGTATAAAAGTAAGGCAAAATAAAGGTTCTTCTCATGCGAAATAGCCGGGCACAGTGAGATGTTATTAAGCTTCACCAACTATCCCAGTTTGATTGCAAAATGTAGGACTTCGTCTGTAAGATGCTGTTGTCTGTGGACCACAAAGACGGTTTGCTTATGAAAGAATAAAGCAACATTTGTGATACGGATACGGATACGGAAGTTGTTCAGAGAGTAGTTTCTGATTGTTAAATGAGACTGCTTTAATTATGAAGATCTTATTGACATTGTTACCCTTTAATCCTGCCGTTTTAGCCCCATCCCTTAACATAAGTATAAAGATAAAGGTTATAAGCGTAACTTAGACAGTGTACTACTTTGAGTTTAGTTTTGGACAGAAAAGAGGAGAAAACCTTCTTCTGCTGTCCAAATACAATTTGAGCGTAATGTTTACATCAATTGTGATAATGGCGATAGTTATGATAATTGTATTTATTGTGATTGATTAAAAATTTGGAAAACACGTTGTGGTATCAAAGACGGTCTTGCATATATCCGCATCTATTGACAACTGTTAAACCTACTGTGGTGCTGCTGAAAATTCTTAGGAAAATGGTGGTGATGGTAGCGATATATATATATATATATATATATAATTTTTTAGATCCTTTCTACCATACTAACGGACCTTTGCCCCTACTCTGTAAGAAAATCGTATTTGGCTCATCTTATTTGGTGTTGTGGTCTTTACCGCCTAGTGTAGCGTTAATATGGAAATTTTGAACATTGGTATGCAATTTGACATGTTTGTTTACTTGACAGGTTTTTATTGGACACTCGACACCAATAAGTCATCTGATGTTTACAAAAGATGGATCTAAACTGATAAGTGCTGGTGAAGCAGTGATCGTTTGGGACTTTTTAGGGACCAGAAAGGCTACATCAAATGCACATCTGTACGTTTTGATTTTAAATATCTAATTGCAGTTTAATTACAAAAGGGGAAAAATTTGTAATATTGAATAGGGAATTTTAGAGTATGGATTCATAATTTGTATTAAAGCAAAGGACCTCTATGCATTAATGTGAAGTATGGGTAGAAGGAACGAGTTAATTGTTGAAGCAGTAAAACATATGTTGAGGTAGACCTACCTACAATTATCATGTCAATCAGGAGTTTACCTTTTTACTTAGATCTATGGAAAACTTCAAAAAACTTGTCAACAATGACACAAAGACCTTTTGGGAATATTGTCGTTTTCTCTTTATTATGGTTAGTTTGGGTTTTAACCACCGGAAATATAAAAACTGACGATGACGCTAGCCAGTTTTGCCAAAGCACTTGAAGCATGGCCAATTCGATCTAATAGTTATTTTGCTTAAGTTACATCTTTAGTTATAAATGCACTGAAATAACTGAAGCAATTTATATGTTCGAGGTTTTCGCCATTCACTTCACATTCACAATTTGGTGGTCCTATTACAATTTTCATACCCTACTTGCTTCCAATGTCTTTTTTTTGTTGGTTGATGATCTCAATTCGTCATTAACGTGAACGTAAGTTGTTCAAACCCATTCCACCACATTTTGCAGTCTGTGACTGTCTATTCTGTCTGCGTTTCCGAACTAAGTTGGACGACATTTGAGATAAAACCCAAATCCTTATTTGCTTTTCTTTAACTGTCGAGGTTTTCTCTGTTTTTTTCGCTTCGAGTCTTGTCACTCTTGTCAAGAAGTACTGCTATTATCCATGTGGTTTTTTGTTTCCCTTACTCTGCCACGAACTTACTCTGTTGTTTCATTAATGACAGCTGTAAAGCCATCATTTCTTTCTAGTTGTCTACTTGCACCAATGGAGCAAAGCGACCGCCTAGTTCTTGTTGGTAAGCTTTATAATACCCGGGGGTGTTGTCTAGATTAAACCTTACTTTTTTGTTGTTTCTCTCATTTTTGATGACATTTTTTGTTGGTTTTGGTTCATTGATGAACTCACCCGCCTTTTGACACGTCTTGTTTATCATCCCATTGGGTGCTCACTCTCTCCTCATTTGTATACAGCTGAAGATTGTGAAAGACATGAAATTCTGAGTACTGTAAAGTTAGAGTTTTTCTTACTCGTATATCTGATTATATGATAGGTCCTACGTTTTAATGTGGTGGAGCACTGTTGCTGATGACATTTCATATTCATTTGTTAATATATACACCATATTTGGGGGTTTTTTTGATACACAGTATTCAAACCAGAAGAACTTTTTCTTAAAAATGATAACAAGAAATGACTGAATTTTACCAACCAATGGTCAAAAATTGTATTATCTTTACATTGATATCGTAAAACACCACAGCACCTCCCGNGAGTACTGTAGAGTTAGAGTTTTTCTTACTTGTACATCTTATTATATGATAGCTTCTACGTTTTTATGCGGTAGAGCACTGTTGCTGATGACATTTCATATTCATTTGTTAATATATATCTGTCTGTCTGTCTATTTCAAGTGATTATTTGTATACAGCTGAAGATTGTGAAAGACATGAAACTCTGAGTACTGTAAAGTTAGAGTTTTTCTTACTCGTATATCTGATTATATGATAGGTCCTACGTTTTAATGTGGTGGAGCACTGTTGCTGATGACATTTCATATTCATTTGTTAATATATACACCATATTTGGGGGTTTTTTTGATACACAGTATTCAAACCAGAAGAACTTTTTCTTAAAAATGATAACAAGAAATGACTGAATTTTACCAACCAATGGTCAAAAATTGTATTATCTTTACATTGATATCGTAAAACACCACAGCACCTCCCGTCAGCAGTTACTTTTGTGCTGTTTTTTTTCCATTGGCTTTTCATTTGCGAATAGAGATATTTGGTTGATAAACAGTATATTGAAATGGCTTATTAAATTTTATGACTCGCAACGTTTTTCTTCGTTATTCTTTTTACTTTTTTCTTGTAAATGTTTATGCATTTAAATAAGGCTGTAGGTCTTGATGCTTTCCTCCCCCGATTTGAACCTCTTGGCTAAGTATGAAGGTGGTATATACCTGAACTAACTATATCTCCAAGTAGTATTAGTATTATTTAGAACACATTATACGGTCCATCTTTAAAAAAAGCGTCGTGATTATAAATGTATGTACAATTTGAATCATCAATAACCACTATTTATATATTTTTATCGATATGTTTTCTATACTAACAGTACAACACAAGATGTGGCTCAAAAAAGAGATATGAACCTTCCGATGCACGGTAACTGCCATATACTTTTTTACCATATTAATTAAATATAATATTCAAGTTGGCCATATCTTCGGTTTGTTTGGCGGAGGGTGAATTTTCAACAAGCTAGCCTTCATACGCTTATTTCTGTGTCATTCTTGATCTTTCCCTCTTTTGTCAGTCTATATTTTTTTGCAAGTTAATGTTAACATTCCCTTAATGCCTATTAACTGGTGGTACCATGTGTAAATGTTACCTTGTAAATGATAAAAATAATTTACCTGTTTGCCTATCTGCCTCTTTAGCCTAAGAATTTACCTTTGACTCTACTGTTCTTTTGGAGTCTGGTCTTTTAATCCTATACATGTTTTCATATATATATATGATTACACAAGAAGGTTGGAGTAAATAAATGAATTAATGAGTTGAGGATGTGTAAAGGAGCAGAAATTTAGCCAAGAATACCCTACAAGCCACAAGTCCACGATTACCTGTAATTGTTGTCCAGATATCTTGATTTCAGTGATAAAGCTGAGTGATTGAAAAAATATTTGTTTCTATGGAAACCATTATTTTTTTTGTCTCTTCACCCTATTGCAGGATAATATTGTCTATTGCATAGGAGGGATCCATGTAGCTAAACAAGAAAAACAGGTTACTTTTGAGTAGTTGCTTTTAGAATTAGAGAGAACCACCGTCAAACAACGGAGTTTACTAACCGAGGTTTGGTACCTGAATGATTGGGCACATTTGTACATTGAACACTTGCAATTGCTTTTAAATAGCTTGCTTATGACATTGCCTATTACAACTTCTTTTGTATCAGCATCCCATTTTCTTTGTGTATTTTTTTCCTTAACTGTCGGAAGCTGACACCAAAAGCAAAGTGGTATGCTGAAATGAAAATGTTTGGTAAAAATTCCTAGTTGCAGGATATTACAGTTCATACTTTTTGATGCTTAGACGAAATGCACAATGCATTTTCATTTCCGGCCAAACCTTTTTTTAATATCAGAATATGCAAATACTCTAAATATGTTTCTTTCAAATGCAGATGTTTCTTTCAGATTGTTCGATCTCTGGAAACTGCTCATGTTCCGCAATGAATGTTTTTTTATCGATTGATATAGATAACACATTTCTTCATATTGCTTTAGCAGATTATCGGAACGAAAACAGAGATGACAATACATCAAAGAATCATGTGCCTCGTCAAGATATTCCACAACCGGAAAAATATAACAGGATTCAGCCTGAAATTATGGGCATTGATGACTCCGTAATCTCCAGCTCTGAAAGCCAAGACAGTGAGGAATGCGACGCTGAAGAACACCACCAGTCTGAAAATGATGTATGTATCATATCTGTAGTGTTTTTTATTGGTGCAAAGAACTTTGAAAGACTTGAAAGACTCTATCTTTAACTCTTTGTTAAACCAAATTTTGAAAGAGCTGACTTGGTAGATTTTCGATATTAATGGATTGAATAGGTGCAGGGTTTGTTGTACCGCGATGGAAACTTTTGGGCCAATCGCCCTAGGNAGATGTGGCTCAAAAAAGAGATATGAACCTTCCGATGCACGGTAACTGCCATATACTTTTTTACCATATTAATTAAATATAATATTCAAGTTGGCCATATCTTCGGTTTGTTTGGCGGAGGGTGAATTTTCAACAAGCTAGCCTTCATACGCTTATTTCTGTGTCATTCTTGATCTTTCCCTCTTTTGTCAGTCTATATTTTTTTGCAAGTTAATGTTAACATTCCCTTAATGCCTATTAACTGGTGGTACCATGTGTAAATGTTACCTTGTAAATGATAAAAATAATTTACCTGTTTGCCTATCTGCCTCTTTAGCCTAAGAATTTACCTTTGACTCTACTGTTCTTTTGGCCAAACCTTTTTTTAATATCAGAATATGCAAATACTCTAAATATGTTTCTTTCAAATGCAGATGTTTCTTTCAGATTGTTCGATCTCTGGAAACTGCTCATGTTCCGCAATGAATGTTTTTTTTATCGATTGATATAGATAACACATTTCTTCATATTGCTTTAGCAGATTATCGGAACGAAAACAGAGATGACAATACATCAAAGAATCATGTGCCTCGTCAAGATATTCCACAACCGGAAAAATATAACAGGATTCAGCCTGAAATTATGGGCATTGATGACTCCGTAATCTCCAGCTCTGAAAGCCAAGACAGTGAGGAATGCGACGCTGAAGAACACCACCAGTCTGAAAATGATGTATGTATCATATCTGTAGTGTTTTTTATTGGTGCAAAGAACTTTGAAAGACTTGAAAGACTCTATCTTTAACTCTTTGTTAAACCAAATTTTGAAAGAGCTGACTTGGTAGATTTTCGATATTAATGGATTGAATAGGTGCAGGGTTTGTTGTACCGCGATGGAAACTTTTGGGCCAATCGCCCTAGGTATAGATGATTAACAGGTTAATATATATTTTTTCGTTATGATACATCGTTACAATTTTGTTGATGATCGCATTCCTAAGATGCGCAAGCATAGTATTTGCCGTAACTATTAAAATATTAACATTTATACTAAGAATTGTTGAATAGCGTATTTTGTATTATAAAACTTATAAATACTGGACTATGTAGGAAATTAATAATAATAATAATAATATTAATAATTATTAATAATAAATTAATTAATAATCTTAAACTTAAGCAAGAATTCATTCAATTAGAAAAATATTCCAAATGAGCATTGAATACTTCAATGCGACACTGTTATGTCATTTTGTAATTATCTACCTTTACATTCATTATTATTATTATTATTATTATTATTATTATTACTATCATTACTATCATTACTATTTTATTTATATTGTCGTTGTTATTGCCTTGTTGCAGAGGCAGAAACTAAGATTTTTGGGCTGTTGGATGCTCTTGACCACAAACGTTTTGGGTGAACCCGGTTTAACGAGTAGAAGTAAATGTGAAGTCCAATTGAAACCCTCTGATGATCACTACCCTCGTCAGACTTTCGAATTGTTTTATCAGAGTAATACATAAAGCCAGACATTTTGTCTGGTATCTACCAGACTGAATGCAAATATTTCTTGTATCCAGAGTATGAAATCCATAGAAAAAGAATTCTTTGAAAAATATCTGAGAGCTTATTTAACAGTTTTATTATACGATATAAAGTAATTTCAATAAATTGATACAAAGATATAGAGAATGTAATTGGTTCAAAATAAGATGAAAATTGAGAAAGTAGTTATTTTTCTAAGACGGTGGGAAAGAGTAGCCAAACATATAAAAGGGTATTCAAGTTAAAGTAGTTTAAGAAAAGATTGGCAAAAAACTCGTAATTGAAAGGTTGGGATAATATTAACTTCCAATATAGAGCTGCGTTAAGAGCCTTCAATGTAATAAATTTATAGAAATATTGACAGTCACAATAAATAACAGAAGGACAACGGATAAGTGTGGGACCAATACTAAAACAAAAAATGGGTGGCAGAATCAAATGTATGAATGGATGAGGGTGGTCAGAGGTGTAAAGAACAAAATGAATTAAGGAGAGGAAATACTTGCTAGGTATTTTAAGTCAGAGCATTAACGTAAGGGCCAACAGGACAACTACGCTAACCAGACCAGGCAAAATGTTCTATTCCTATTCCTGTCGCTATTATTGTTATTGATATCATTATTATTATTATTATCTGTTTTAAAGCTTTCGCACAGGCTGTTCGTATTGCCGAGTATTTTCCTCTTGGGCGAGCCACAACTAGTGGCCAAGGGCCAAGAGGTTCTTTCAAATGTCCATTACTTTTCTAATTATCCTCCCAGATCCCAATAAGGCTGTTTTTTGCACAATTCCAACATTTACTTTAAGACCTAACATTTCCATCCAGCTATTAAACCTTTTGCTCACACAGCCTAAGGCACCAACAACTACTGGTACCACTTTCACTTTTCTTAACGACCAAAGACGTTTCAGCTCCATTTTTAAATCTTGATACTTTTCGACCTTTTCATTCTCTTTTTCATGTGCCCTACAATCACCAGGTACAGCAACATCTATAATGATGGCATCTTTCGTTTTCTTCTCAAGTAATATTATGTCTGGTCTCCTCGCTTCTATCAAATTATCACATTGGATATTGATATCCCAAATCAATTTTACATTTTCATCTTCTACTACACCTTCCGGGCAATGTTCGTACCATTTTTCCTTCCTGTCGAGACCATACTTTCCACATAACATCCAATGGATCAGCTTAGCGATGTTATCATGTCTCCTCTTGTATTCACGTTGAGCCATTTTACTACACTCACAAACAATATGTTGCACTGTCTCCGCTCGTTCTCCACACATTCTGCACAAGGGACTTTCTGAAGTTTTATCAATTCTATTTTTAATGTAGTTTGTTCGCAAAGCCTGTTCTTGTGCGGCAAATATTGTTGCTTCTGTTTGAACTTTGATGTCTCCTCGAGTAATCCATTGCCAAGATAACTTTTTATCAATTTCCTCAGGCATTTCTCTAACAAACNAGATATAGAGAATGTAATTGGTTCAAAATAAGATGAAAATTGAGAAAGTAGTTATTTTTCTAAGACGGTGGGAAAGAGTAGCCAAACATATAAAAGGGTATTCAAGTTAAAGTAGTTTAAGAAAAGATTGGCAAAAAACTCGTAATTGAAAGGTTGGGATAATATTAACTTCCAATATAGAGCTGCGTTAAGAGCCTTCAATGTAATAAATTTATAGAAATATTGACAGTCACAATAAATAACAGAAGGACAACGGATAAGTGTGGGACCAATACTAAAACAAAAAATGGGTGGCAGAATCAAATGTATGAATGGATGAGGGTGGTTAGAGATGTAAAGAACAAAATGAATTAAGGAGAGGAAATACTTGCTAGGTATTTTAAGTCAGAGCATTAACGTAAGGGCCAACAGGACAACTACGCTAACCAGACCAGGCAAAATGTTCTATTCCTATTCCTGTCGCTATTATTGTTATTGATATCATTATTATTATTATTATTATTATTATTATTATTATTATTAGTGCCATTATTATTCTTATTTTTATTGTTGTTGTTGTTACTGCATCTATAATTGGCAGATCTTCTACTGTATTCTCCTCCTAGAGGATCTGATCAAAGCCTTTTACTAAAGTTCCATAGGATTATTATTCCCTCATAACTAATTGGGTCTTTTCCGTTATATCCTAGCTGTGTCAAGCATTGATGTCTATTGTAGCAACCCAGTCCTGCTACTGACTTCCAATCTTTTTAAAAATTATGCAACACTTATTAGAAGCAATCAATCAATCTGGATGCCATGTCAGAATTCTGTCGTAGACGGCAGCCATAACATTTTCTCTTGCTGGTTCTTTTCGTTGTCTTCCCCTTGATCTTTTTCCTTCTACACGGCCAGTCAGCACAACCTCTTCAAGCCTTTACTTCCTCATCACATGCCCTTCAAACCGAATCTCCCTGTTTACGATCGTCTGTAATAAACATCTACTGGCCCCTGGCGTACGCAGAAGGGCCACATTGGTTATCCTGTCTATTGATGGCACCCTCTACATTCTTCTTAGAAACCACATTTCCACTGCTCTAATCCAGTCTTCCAGACTTTTAGTAAAGGTCCAACTATCGCAACCATATAGTAGAGTTGACCACACGTAGCATTTAAATAGCCTAATTCTAGTTTCGATCCACACACTGGTTGACCACAGAACCTTCTTCAACGTTTTGAGGTTTGTTTTTGCAATGCCAATGTTTCTCTTTATTTCAACATCTGATCTAGTATCTTATGAAACCGTACTACCCAGATAAACATATCGTTCAACTTTCTCCAGTTCGTGGCCCTTAACCATGATCTTACATCTCAACTCCTTCTTTAAAAATACCATCACAAATGACTTCTTTCTGTTTATTTCCAAACCTTTCTTCTCGCTTTCTTCTACCACTCTATCCACAATGTTTTGCAGTTTTTCTTCACTGTCTGTTATCAACGCTGTGTCATCTTCATATCTGATGTTAACATTTATTTCACCAATAGATATTCGTTTTATGTCCTTAATGTTTCGCATGATCATTTCCGTGTAGAGTGAGAACAGGTCAGGAGATAGTATACTATCTCACTCACTTCTTATTTTGACTTACTCGTTAACTTCGCCATTGAGTCTCACAGCTGCCTTTTGTTCCCAATATAGGTTTTTGAACAGCTCAATATTCTGTCAATCCAGATCTAATGCTTCCAGGATTACAAACCAAGGATCTTGTCTCTGTCAACTCTATCAAAGACTTTCACGTAGTCAATGAAGCAAACATTTACTTCTGTTTGCATACTAACTGCTTTCTCTGCTAATATTTTTAGTACGAAGATGGCATTTTGTATGCCCTTATCGGCTGTGAAACCATACTTTTCTCCTGCTACCTCTCCAACTGTTCGACCCCGCAACCTACCCAGAAAAACTCCAAGAATCAGCTTTGTTAGTTGGTTCATTAAGCTGATTGTTATGAAAAACTCACATTTCGTAGCCCCCGTTTTCTTTGGGAGAGTGGTAAACATCATCTCTAGAAAATGATCTTCCTCGTTGATTTGAAGTCTTAGTCTCGTTGTTTGTTCTCTTCCAAACTCTTCTAGTGCCAAGATCGTTTCTGCCACAATCCCATCTGGGGCCCCAGCTTTACCTCTTTTCATGTTCTTTGCAGCCTTTTCTATTTCCACTTTTTCGGGTTGCCTCCTTGTTTCTGGAAAATATTTCTTTCTCCTCAGTTATCAACAAACAACTCTTAAATATACTCTTTCCATCGATGTAACATTTCCTCTTGAAATTCAAAATACTTCCATCCTTTGCTTCAATGCAGCTAGTAGCTAAGTAGACAATCTGCTACGTTTGGCCATAGTAGGATTCCAGCACAGTGAATCTGTTCTTTATCTGGTCCTGAGTGTGAGAATATGGTGTTGTTCTCTAACTTGATTTTTCCCGATTGTAACCACCTGACTTCCCTCAGTCTTACTATGTCAATCTTTTCTCTCACCATTTCTCTCACAACCTTTTCCAGCTTCCCTGCTTGGTGTAGTGTCCTGATATCCCATGTAGCTATGCAGTAGCATGCAGTAGCATGATGAAGATCTGGGCTGCCCTGCGTGTTCAGCAAGCCCCTACCAGGCGAGACAGTTATGTGCATTAGTATTTGTTTTTATCATGGCTGCATACGAAGGGCAAAAAATCCGCAGTAGAGGGCCAAAGTTCTTTCTGCAAGTTCTTTCTGCAGGGTGTTTTTATTGAAACACCACCTCTAGCTAGCCGCCCGTTGACTCTAAAGAGTTCATCCGCCCTTTGATAGGTCTTGTTTTTATATACTGGGTTGCTTGCCGGCTTAGTCGCCGACCACTCGACCATGCAGCAGGTTGTACTGGATCACATGTAACCAGTAACAGGGCAAGAACTGATCTGAAGCAGCTTTATTCAAAACACACGCGCGTCCAATTCTTTCTAATAGAAGACAGGGATGTGATCTACTTGTTTTATCTCCTACGCATACCTGCGCTTCTAAGAAAATTTTTCTCCTTTTGTGTGCAACTGGGAACAATATGCCGTTTACACCCAATAAGATGAGTCTGTATTACCGGTTTTTTTCGCCAAAGCTTTTCACACATAAACATTTGGCTTGAATTTTTCCCTTGATGGACTTGGTACCTTTTGCAAGTTAATAGACATTTTAACAGTGTTTTGATTTGTACCCTGATTGAACATCATGGATTAAGACCTTCTCTGTCAGAATTTTTATGTAAAGTCGTTTATACTAGGAAATATTGCATCCAGATATTGCATCCTTTGTTTTTAATTGTAAACCAATTTTTTCCTTAAACTCCTCCTTTCATATTTTGAAAACTCTTTTGTAAAATACTTCATTCATGCGCTAGTGTACGTACATAAGAAAATCATAAACATACAGTATTGTTTTCGTAGATGATCCTTCTGATTCCTGGCAGTAAAAATGAGCCATTACTAAGACTTTACTGCTAGTGCCCTTAGGAAAGAATTTTATAGCTTTTATGCTCAACATTGTTAGTCTGTACTTAAAAAATGTATTGATGCCAATTGACCTCACAGTTGCCGAACATGCTTGTACATTGCCTGTTACTGGTTATCAGATGAGTTGAATGAGAACGATGATTTGGACTCTGTCATGTAATTTATTACTGTCACTCTTTTAAATCATTTGAAGGTTAAAGAAAGGGAAACACCTAAAAAGACTGTCGAGCCGGAAAACACGAAAAATGAACAAGAGATTACATTAATATCATATCATGTGGTTCCAACTGTATTCTCGCATTTCAAGAAAAGGTGTAACGCTTCAAAGCTTGCAGTGAAGAGATTTGTAGCCCCACCGCATCAAGCAGGGCTTAAACTCAATTCAGTTATGGGATACAATGGAAACGGAAGGAATAATGTAATTTGGAATCCCGATACAGGTGCAGATTTGTCTTTGATATTACAAATGTTTTCGGTTTTTAAGCGATTTGCTATGAGCGATTGAGTTAAAGCAATTAGTATTCCTGCATCCTGGCTCCCAATTTTCAGTTTTTTATTGTTATCATTAGACATCCTAGATATTACATACATTATTTTTGCTTTTCTGTTTTTGAACATAAGGCTTACAAACTCTTTCATCGGGATCCTCTGGGGCTCATCTTTAAACTTCCCAATGAACTTTCGATTGTCATTATAGTGTCGTGGATAAGAAGTGGGATGGTTAGAGAAGTCGAATAAATGGTGATTCGGGCGTGACTCCGTGTAGATATCAGGGGTAGTAATTAAGTTAAATAGCAAGTCGGTATTTGTAGAGAAAGATACTTAGTAATCTAGGGTATTTTGCCTTGATGTAGTCATAGTGAACGTCATACATTAAAATCTTACTGATATAAAGGATGGTCAGACCAGGATAAATAGGACGGTTGAGGAGCATGGTGGCTTTGTGGGAGTTCGCAGGAATGAGAGAAGCGGTAAAAAGCTTGAAGAACTTGAAGCTAGGCTTTTGAGCAAGAAATTTCTCGCGACTTTGGGTTGGATACCAGTTCAATTTTCCTGTTGTGACGTATATGCTCCATCGATTTTCCAAAAATGGGAGTTATTGACCAGCTTGAAAAACCCTTTCTCAAAATCGTTTTGGGTTTGCGCTCTCATAGTTGTGTTAAAATCAATATAAGGCTTTAACCAAGCTGATTGTTCAAATAACAAGGATTCTATGCACTTTTGTCAAAATCAGGCTCTGGCGCAGGTAACAATTTAGTACTCGGTAGTGGGTGACAGTTCTTGCGAGGAAAGAGGGTTGGGTTTTTTTTTATTGGTGGTATTCCTATGATCCCCATGGATGGCGCAGCTCTTGTTGATGAGGAGAGGGTAAATGTTCCGAAATGACCAGTCATCCGGGGGTTAAAAGGTAGCCTGCATGCGTGGTGTGGGCGTGGATAGATACTCAAGATCCAATCACCCACTTTAAGGAGATAGCCCACTTCATCGTTAGGACCCATGCGATTGATATTACGGTCCTGGATCTACTGTTCACTCAACCAGTCAAATCCATCAGTAGAGAGGGGCTGGGATTTTGCCCAACCATAAAGATTATTAGCATCCCGATACATAAATAAAGGTCATGGTATTCTTCAAGATTGTTTGTGTGAAGTGTTTCCCATATGTGTTCAGCATGGAAATTATCTTCTTGAAATCTTGAAGACTCTGTTAAATGGCTCCAAAAATATTTGATAAAAGCAAGACATGTCTCTCCAAAACGACACCAGCTACCCATGTATTCGTATGGATGAACTTCCTCCCGTTGAAGCAGCTCAACATGTGGTTCATTATTCCAACGTGTAGTGTGCAAGAGTTGTACAGCTTATAAGTTAAAAAATCGGATGCTCAAAGAGGTGAGTAAGAACTGGGCTGAATCGGAGAGATGTGGACCACCGATTTTGAAGGATACCAATTTTGACGTGGTCGATATCCACGATTTAGAAAATGCCTAGCGTAACGACGAAGATTATGGAGAGTCACTCGTATTTTGAGACGTTTAGGATCAATCCGACAGTCGAGATTACACTCATTGTGCCTAGCGCCTCGATACTGACCAGTGATGTGACAGTGTTCAAGAACATTATCTTCACCTAATGGTTCATCACAGACGTGGCATGTTTCTGGTTCTTCATAAGTTGTTCTTGTGTCTTTTTCTGTCATGGTAACTGGTTGGACCTCCTTCAAAATGTCTCGATTCTTGTCATTTTACTATTTCATGGCGTCTGAAGGATGTGTGACAGTATCCACAAGGTACATAGTGATGAAATAAAACGATCCTTGAGTGTTTGAAATCGAATGTACATGTAGCAATATGTTGAAGTATACATTCAAAGTCTGCATATATTACAAAAAGGTGTTTCAACTGGTTCTGTATTTTGGTGTAAAAGTGAGCCTGGCTTTGTCTTCCTCGCACATATCAGTTTGGTGCACTCTATGTACCTGACATAGAGGTTAATGTGTTTTTAGTCTAATAGAGGTGGTAAAACCATAGAGACCATGGTCACAAAAGTATCTGGTTTCTTTATTATGCAATTTGGATCGAATGAAGGGGAACATGCTTTTAATGAGGCAATAATGTTGCTGGGAAAGAGGAGCAAGTTCACGTGGTGGAGACGTTAACGCTCCTGATTGATTCAAAGGGAAAATATTTCTTTGTTGTCCCAGGCAAAGATGTTGATTGAGATACCATCATTTAAATATTCAACCCGGGAAATATCCATGATCATCATGGAGAAAGTGATGGCGGTTAAAGGGTGAAGAGCACCCAAGACCGACCAGAGAAACCACGTGTTGTCATTTTCCCGTATATTCAGCAAAACTATCTTGTTGGAGCCAGAATGCAGCTCGTTATAGCCTGTCTCACACAATAGAACATGCCACAGATTCCAATGACGTGACGGGAGAGGCAGCAGTTGACACACAACCCAAAAATAGAATGATGTAACCATGTATTCTTCTCTTCTTCTTATGCCCTATCGTATAACATTGGCAACCAGTTTATGCCAATCGTTCCTGCTTTCTGTGCACCGAATAACTTCAATCGCTGACATCCCACTCCATTCTGCAATTCTTTGGAAAAATGTAACCCTTTGTCTTCCTCTTCGTTTTTTCCTGCTATCTTGCCCGTAAGTGCTAGCTTTTTCATGCCGTCTTTTCTCATGGAATGTCCAAGGAACTGTAATTGCTGTTTCTTAATCGTTCTCGTCAGCTTTTTTTGGTGGCTGCGTTAATTAAAATTTCTTCATTCCTTGTATGACTTGCCCATCGTACTCGCATTATTCTCCGCAGAAACCATTTCTCTGCTGCATTGATTCTCTTTTCCATTTCTTTAGAAACAGTCCATGTCTCACTTCCATATTTTAGGACCGGCAACACGTAACAGTCCTGTACCCTTAGTCTTGTTGATACGGTGATCTTTGGATTGCATAAGATTTTCTTTAGTTTTGAAAGGGTCTTTCTTGACATTGCAATTCTTCGTTTACTCTCCTTGTCGCATCTGCCGTCTGATGTGATAAAGCTTCCCAAATAACTAAACCAGTTCACTTGCTTAATTTTTGTGTTATAAACCCAGATGTTACAAGATGGAATATCCTTCTCATTGGTTACTATCATGCACTCTGTCTTTTTTGTGTTGACATGTAAGCCCTTTTTTACACTTTCTAAGACTACCTTATCTACTAATCCTTGAAGTTGTTCTACCGATGTTGCTACCAGAACCGTGTCATCTGCATAGCGGAGGTTATTAATATTTTCCCCTCCTACAACAAGCACTGGCATATCTTCTTATTCTCATAATTCTTTCACTATAGAGGTTGAATAGGTCAGATGACAGCACACACCCTTGTCTTACCCCTTTCTTTATTTCAACATATTGGCCTGCCTGATTACCGATTCTTATAGCTGCTGGGTTTTCCAATACAGGTTTCTTATGATTCTTAAATCTTTACCATCTATCTGGATATCCTCTAACATTTGCAAGAGCCTCTCGTGTTTGACATTATCAAAAGCTTTGCTGTAGTCTATAAAACATAAGAAAAGTTTTCGTTACATGTCAATAGCCGTCTCTGATAACATTCTGATCATAAATATTGCATTTTGCGTACCGCTATCTTCTACAAATCTACACTACAGTTTCGATATTTCAGATTTAGTTTTGTTTCTTGTTCGTCTCATCAATATCCTTAATAAAATATTCACTACATTACTCATGATGCTAATTGTCCCGTGCAACTCACATTCTGCGGCAGCGGACCTTTTCAGCAATGCAATAAAGATGGATTTACCTAGGTCACAAGGGATATTTCCAGTTGGCATTGTAACCATGTAACAATGCCAATTGTTTAAGTTGGTGACACACATTCAGAATGAACGGGGAAGGATGGGCATTTGTCTAGTACGTTGTCCACTTACAAGACTACGAAAAGCAAGATGGATCCTTGAAAGCTACCAAGAAATGTAGCTTTAAAAGCCTTAAGTCTTGAGCAGTGAAGAAAAGGATACAACAATAGATACATTACCTTTGGTATTCACCTCTGTAGATATCCTACGAAAATTGCCTAAAGTGGTTCACCCGAAATGTAGTATAGCCGCTATCCCTTGTACCATACCCACTTACGTCTTTTGCAACCCCCAGACATCAAGTGTCACGCCTGATGCAGTATGAAGTAAAACCTCTCTACTTACATGGACCAAGAAACAGGATGTCTTATAGGTTTTTTCAGTTTTAGCTGTTTTCATGTAACAATTGCATGAAATATTCCGGACTATCTTTACTTTTTGGTTGGAGTTTTGTGTTTACCTGCACATACGTGTCGTAAATAGACGTAACAAACACCGTGTAAAGATATACTTACACATTTTGCTGTCAATATTTTGTTGAGACTTTGCATTATACCACTTACAGAGGTTTACGAAAAGTTAGATAAACATGCAGTATCTAATTTTGCCATTGCCGAAATGATAATCTAGTTAATTTTTCATGCATTTTTTTAATCTGATATTAATTTGTATTTCTATACAATTAGGATTGTTTTCTTATCCTGTTGGGTGCTTGTTAGTGATTGAGGACCTGAGTACAAATAAACAGAGGCATTTAAGGCACCATGTAGAAGAAATATCTACATTGGCAGCACAGAATGACGGGCTTGTTCTGGTATCGGCTGCTACAGCTGGACCTAATGCTGAATCGGCACAAATTTGTGTGTGGGAAGTAACGACAGGATTGTGTCGAAAGGTTCGGGTTTATTCAAACAAAATTGATTCTGCTATGTATTTTTCTTGTTCTTCATTAGATTTTGGGGGGTATTTGGAGCGGGGAGTTTTCGTTTAGAATTAATTAGGTTTTGCTAATAGTCATAAAATAAGATAGAAACAAATTAGTTTCAAAGGATATTTTGGGGTATATTGTCTAAAGTTTTAGATTTTAGACATCACTTTGGTAATCTATTGAATTGAATGCAATTTTGGAGGTGCCAAGTGCAGCTAGAAATCAGTGTACTTTTACAAATAATGTTTAAAAAGCATAGATTTTAATAACATTTAGGTATTATTAGCATTTTTTAATTATGAAACCTAGATTTACGTCAGTTCCACAGTTTGTCATTTGGCTAGTTTTGTTAGTTAAATTATCAAGAAATCAAGGTGATTTTAAGTTGACACATTGATACTGATAAATTTTGCTAAATCGAAAAGATTGTAACCGCTGTACAGTATGTTATCAAGCATATTAAGACCAAAGAAAAGACTTGAAAATATAATTGATAATCAAGCCTTCATTTTCAAATGAATGTATGAAAATTGACTGTAGAACCGATTCTTTTGTTCAGGTATGAAACGCGAACATAAAATACAAAAAAGCAGCGGTCTCTTAAAGAAAGTTGCACTTTGTATAAAAGGCATTCCTGGAATCAGTATACTACTCTGGAGCTTATGTATGACAAACTCTCTCTTATTGCACTCGCTTTACTGTTGCGGAGAGTCCAATTCTTTGGCCACGGCTACGGTTGAGGGGTGACAGTGGTTTCGTCTCGCATACTTTAGAAACCTCCTGCTGACAAGCGGAGACAGAGACTTACAGAGTTGTAATCTCTTAGGATGCAGGTATTCTGATTCATAATCTGCCTGTGGCCATGAGTGATCGTGGTTTCTGGAAGGAGATTATTTGATCTATTTTCGTCGAGGTCGCAATATGATGATAATTAACTCACCGTTGATTTTCAGTCAAATCATGGTGGCAAAAGAGTTCCTCTACTCATTCCGAAAAAGACACGCGTGTAGTAGACTGCTGAACTCCTACTAACACTATTCACCGTTGGAACTAGTGATGTTATTGATTTTTTAAAAGTGACAAGGTTCGTTAACCCAAAACTTAACAGAGTTGTTGGACGAATTTCATTACCTCATTGCTTGTTAATGTTGTCATAAATGAACCTCTAAATGTTTGGGTAGCAAAGTAATGTTTTCGATACTTTGGTTACACGTAATGGCCGAATGAACATATCTACTGGACCTTTGAAATTTCTTTTCAGTAAAATCACGTGTCAGTGCTATGGACCACCAGTCATCCTGAAGAATATAATTCACCCTTCGTTTAAATAAGAAGACATTTTTCTGGTTGCGGTTTAGTTTGTATGCCAAATATATTATAGAACTTTGAAATGCCTACAAGGTACAAAGAAGGCACGTGATACTTCTTTTCCCTGATACTAGATAAGAATTGCCACAATTTACTTTGAATGCATACAGTAATACTGCATCATTTTTCGCGATTTTTATCAGCATTCTACCACCAAGATAAATCAGTTAAGTGTCTCGCATGCTAGTGGCTTTTAGTTGGTGGCAGAAATGCGCCATTAGGTTATTTCAAGGGTATTCATTTCAAGGTTGACCTCCCTTCGTATTCGCTAAAACGAGTTTGACAGCATGAAGAATTTGAGGACAAAGTCACAAATTTCGCTTACTTCCACTTACAAATCCTACACCCAAAAGGTTAAGAGAATATCTGGAGTGATATGTAGACGATGATTTTATAGATTCAAATTTACTTTTTTGGTTACTTTCTGCCTTGCAAGAAAAAGACACGCCTGTAAAAAAGATCATTCCATAATGCATGAAAAATTGTCAAAGTAATACGTATTAATTTTTATGAGCTTCGGTAAAAGCGACCTCTGGGCTCTATATTGAATATTATTCGTAGATCCCTGCACAAATTGTACAAAAAGATTTGCTTAAGATTGATAGGATTAGCTTGTACACAGGTTGGTTTGTAAATAGAACCTATAAATTGTCAGGATCAACAGAATTTTTGCAATTATTAACTGGAAAATTTGAAAATAATTCTTAAGAAAAATAAGATGAAAATTTCACTGACATCGCAAGGGATGGCTGTAAATGTTATTTCCCATTGCTCACTTACTAATGGTGAGAATTCAAGAAAATAAAGTCCAGAAAATGTGAAGAGAATAAGTAGCAGATTTTTTTTATCTAAACCTTTTTTGAATTAACAACAGTTAGTTTCCCTTGGAATATCTAATGGGACCCATTACCAGAGACGGCAACATTTAATATCAGATATAGATTTTTAATAACTTAAATTTACCCTCGCTTCTATATCATTTAACAAAGATTCTCTTTTTATTATTTTTAGGTTTTTGAACATCATCAAGGTGCCGTACAAGCAATGCAGTTCTCAAGAGACGACCGTTTTCTTCTTACTGCCGGATGCTATCAAGATTGTACTGTTACATTGTGGAATGCACGTGACTATTCGTTAATTGCATCATCCTATACAAAGCAACCGATACACAGTATTCAGTGGGATCCATTTGCAGTCAACGAATTTGTATCAGTGGGGCAAAATGGTTCACTCCTTTTTTGGCTTCTAGACGAAACAAAACGAAAATTTTCTCTACATGTATGTGTTTTGTTCAGATTTTTAGATTTTTGACAGATACATGCATGCATCCATCCATACATCCATATATATATATATATATATATATATATATATATATATATATATACATACATGCATATAGACATACATACATACATANTACTGCCGGATGCTATCAAGATTGTACTGTTACATTGTGGAATGCACGTGACTATTCGTTAATTGCATCATCCTATACAAAGCAACCGATACACAGTATTCAGTGGGATCCATTTGCAGTCAACGAATTTGTATCAGTGGGGCAAAATGGTTCACTCCTTTTTTGGCTTCTAGACGAAACAAAACGAAAATTTTCTCTACATGTATGTGTTTTGTTCAGATTTTTAGATTTTTGACAGATACATGCATGCATCCATCCATACATCCATATATATATATATATATATATATACATACATACATGCATATAGACATACATACATACATACATATAGACATACATACATACATAAATAATGACTGCTGCATCTTTTCCAGATAATTGCCACGATCTTGAGACCTTCCCCTCTCGTTGTCCATGCCATCTGAGATGGTCCTGGTGTAGCTTTGCACACTCTAAAGCAAGTGTGACATGTATATTGAGTGATTTTCACTTAGTTTACTTTTGGAGGCTGACCAACAGTGGACGTCCACACCTTGCTGCATTTTACCCAGGTTGTTTGGTGTGATGTGATATGGCTGACATAGCCAGCTTTCAACAGAAGCACTCTCCCACAAGTCTCGCATCTCCAGCTCTGTTTTCGTGGTCAAAGCTATCTGCTAAACCTTTGCGAAGCTCTTGCCTCAGATTGCTGTTGGCCTGCCTTCTTCCTATCACATCTTCCACGTATTAACTTGCGCCACTCCGGACTCAGCAGTGTGAGCTTTTCCCACTTACCAATGTTGATTTGCGAGTCTTTCAAACAGTTTTTTGTTTTGCCTCTTTCTGGTTGGAGGGCAACCCAATTTCTCTAAAATCAATCAGAGGGGATCCTTGTGGATAATGTCGAAAGCCTTCGTCAGGTCCACAAACAATTGATACATTGGCATCTGCTGTTCAGTGTATTCCTTCTGGATTTGCTGGGCCAAAAAATAATGTCCATAGTCTCTCTGTCAGACCTGAAGCCACTTTATTACTTTGGGACAAGCATTAGGACAAACATCTTCCAATGCCCTGTTCAATAGACGTCACGCGTGAACTTTCCCAACAGCTTCGAAGAGCGCAATTCCATGAAATTAATCACAAACATTCTTCTGTCCCTTACCTTTAAACAAGGTCACCAAGACACCATCGATCCAAACTTGCGAAACAGGGCATCTGCCTAGATTCCTTTAATAAAGCTAAAGATAGCATCAGCAGTATTCACACTTTGAATTTTTAATAGCTTCACCGGAAGACCTTCTAAACCAGGTGCTCTGCCATTGCTGACTTGCGTGAAAGCTAACTCCACCACATCTAGACTAGGCAAATGAGTTTGACATGACATTGCTGGAGGCTATGAATCACATCTATATCCACAGTTAAGGGGTTGTGTAACACCTCAGTAAAGTGTTCCTGACATCTTTTCTAACTGTTCTCTGGTTCCTTAATGACAATAAAGCCACCTTTTGACATCAAGAGAGACATCGAAGAACCAGGAAGACCAAGTACTTGGCGCAAGGTCTTTGGATCTGCTCTACCTTATTCCTCCACCATTGGTTTCTCATTTTTCTTAGCTTTCGTGGCAATGTGGCTTTGACCTCTTTGTATTAGCTGTTTGATCAGACGAAGTAACGATTCGTAAATAGCTGTCGTAGAAACGGATACAGTTATTTTTCCCTTTGAACCCAAGGACTTCAATCGTAGTAGAATAAACCTGAGTCTTGAAATTCTCCCACTTGCCATCAAGTGCAAGACTATCAAGCCTTTCCACCATCCTCTTTTTAAGTTCAGGTCAATATAACTTGGCAACATTAATAGGATTATGCATCTTAACGCCACCTTGACAAACTTTTCCACAGACTTGTAAAGTAAGCTTTCCTCTCACCATATTATGATCAGTGTCGCATTCAGCACTGCACATGGCATCAACAGTATATGCATCTCGAAGGTCGTGTTTTCGAATTATGAGGAAGTCAACAAGGTGGTCACGGCTTGATCTTGGATGAATATCAAGTAGTTTTGTGCTTTAGTTTATGAGAAAACATGTTGCTGATTACAAGATCCAATTCTGAGTAAGGCTCTAGCAGCTTAAGGCCGTTAGCATTCCTTGTACCAATTCCTTGACGACCAAGAGCACTCCAAGGCTCGTAATCTTTCCCAATACTAGCATTGAAATCACCGAAAATCACTATCTTTTTCATTAATTGGTGTAGATGCAATAACAGAGCGAAGAGACCCATAGAAACATAAGATGTCGTCTTCATTCACGTAAAGGGTTGGTGCGTAGACCGAAAGAATAGTGATGAATCTATGGTGTGAGAAAGGAACACGTAGTCTCTTGATGCGATCAGAGATACTGGAAGGAAATTCCCCAGCATAATCCAAAGATATTTTAATTAACTCCATCATCTCTTCGTACACCCTTGGGGTTACCGACCCAAAAGAGAATGTAGCCTGTTGATACCTCTGTCATGTGATATTCTCCAGAGAGACGGGTTTTTGATAGAACAGCAATATCTATATCAGGTCTCTGTAGTTCTGCAGTGACCAGCGCTGTCCTGTGCTCTTCATGATTGGATGATGCTTTGTCAAGAAGAGTACGTGCATCCCAACAGCATAGATTGATTTTTACTTCTTTTGGATAATAAATTTTAAGTTTTCTTCCTGCCTAATTGAACCTCTGTTAGTCGCAGGAAACTAAACAGTGACAGTATGATAGACAGTTTTTTTGTGCACCTTTTCTCGCACTTGCCCAAGCCTCCGTGTGAGAGGTCCTCCCTCTAAACAGGGCTGCTCAGTCACAGGGACCCGCACCAGACTCTGTCGTGTGAAGATACAACAACGACGTTAAGATAGGTTTCTTGAGGAATTGTGAAGAATTGTGACTGTGTACGTCCAACTGGTCAGGATAAAACCCGTCCCCGCTTCTCCATCGCCTTAAAACTTCCACTTGAAATGCAAGACAGATAAAAAAGATCTCAAGAAACATCTGTAATCATTAGATTATAGTGACAAGTGCTTATACAACACAGTGCTACTAGCTAAGCCACAGTAATAACTCAGTAAAAAGCCGATGCAAGATGACCGGTAGTCGCTTTGGCTGCAGATATTTCATAAAAGTTTTCCTCTCCTTAGAGGATTGCCTTCACCACAGTTTATAGTAGCTTCTTCAACCCCCTAATCCCATTTACCCATGATTGGGGCTTACTGGGCACTGGAGCGTAGTTAACACACCGATTGGTCATAAATGCCACAGTCAGCAGGGTCTAAGCTCCTCTGGAGGTTTTTGTCAGGGTTTCCTCACCCTTGACCTTTGCTTCAAAAATCTTAACCCACAAGGTAGTTGGGATCCAGCTTTCCGATGCTGAACACTCCCATAAATACATACATGTGCACATTCATACGTACGTACGTACATTTATACATACTTACTTATTTACATACATTTAGACACCTGCATTGGAAATTGTGACCTAGCAATTGTGAATATAAACTTCTGTGGTCAAAAATCACTATTTAAATAACTTTAATTTTGGTCAATAGCTATTAAGCTGGCACTCGACTGGACCAAAATTGCTAGAACGAAAAAACTGAAAATAAGTGTGTGTTTTTATTTAATACTGAAAACAAAAAGACGATCGAGAAAGCTCGCACCTTTTTGTGTGATGGGCTGAGGAAAGCCCGTTTATTTTGGTGACCGGCTGCCTAAACAGTTGTAAACTTTTTGTTTGCAAAGAGATGATGAAATCTGAATATGAATTGCCTCTAATGCTCCTAAATGAAAAGTAGACCTACTTCAGCCAATTATTTTGAACTGGTATATCTCGAAATATTCACTGCATTTACTCTTTAGCAGCAAATGCAATGCTATAGTAGAATCATAAATCACAATTTGCTTGTACTCTTGCATTACCTAATTGGTTGAACTCGACAAACATGAAATTTTCGAAAGGGTTTCGGAACTAGATAATTTGTGCCAAATTACTTTCTCTAAAACATCGTTAGGATAGCCATTACTGGACAAAATTTGCTTAATTTTACATATTTTTTCTATTTCTCAGGAGAGAAAATAACCAGAGCACGATGGACTACAGTTTTTATAGACCAATTTTTAACTGTATGAAATTGAGAGTCCCACTATGCGTGTTGTCCAGTTAAAGTCGATTTTCGAAACACACTCTTCTTAGAAGAAGTCGGACTTTTTTCTACTGAGACATCTAGAAATGGTAAACAACCATCCTATTCTTCTTTAGCAGCGAACACCAAGGACGGTGTTAGATTGTTTAGTTAAATCATGAACTTATTACTGTCTTTTTTATTTTTAAAGATGGCAGAGTTGTCATTGCCGAATCTATAATGCATAAGAATATCCACGTTTTTCATAATATTCTACAAAAATATTAGCCAAAGCAGGATCCATTTCTGTGGTTATGAAGATCATTAGTAGCGGGAATGAATGCAAAGCGACAGACCTGCACAGAATAAGACGAACTCTCTTCTAGATTTTCGTAATTTCATTTAGCACGTAAGCCTGTGAAACAGGGGAGGGAAGTCTTAAGGTTAGCAGTCAATGCCCATGTAGAGATATAATCACCGAGTATCGATTGCGCGTAGAAAGAATTGACGGGGTATTTTTCTACCTTTAAAATTTACCTAGTTTTCCTACAGCTGTCTTTCTAATTTGAGGCGGGTTTTCTTGTGGGAAAAAGAGGGAATGATGAGAAAGTTAATTATGACCTGGTTATGTTTGTGAATTAATTTAATTGCAATGACAACATTTTTTTATTTATGTATTTTCAAGGTACACGAAGCTTCTGTTCCTCACGAACTTATGATGGAAGATACAGTAAGTGCCAGGGCCTTCCCTTATGCTGTGCAGATCGTTTTCCACCGCATTTATTGTATTTTACTTAAGACTGTGAGTAAATTGTGGGTAACATGGCTTCTATATTTATCTGCAGGATGTGGTTTTCGATTTTACAGCTTTGTGTTTTGCGGGAAACAGTGTTCTCTTCATTGGTACTTCGCAAGGTGAGGGTTTTTGTAATAATTAAAATGATAATAATTTTGAATGTAAAATAGAAGTGGCTTTTTTACTACTAAAACGAGGGCTTGTAACCTGTAGCGGTTTGTCACGGATTTCATGAGCTCTTGGGGCATTTTTCAAATGAGAATAAACTCAAAGAAAAATTTCGATGGACTAGGGGTACCTTTAGAATCGACTGGCGCACGCTGTGTGATCTGGTACCCTCTTTGATTTATATTAACTGTTTCCATTCGAAATCATTTTTCTTTTCATTCTCAGTTGAACTGAAATTTATTACGCTTGTTTAAATCTCTTAGAATTAAAAAGACAACTGAATCCCCGGAACACGAAGAAGTGTACTCTCCTTGGCCCGTAGCAAATTTTCAATCTCTCATGAAATTTTATTACCCTCGACAAATATTCTTCTTAGCCCTATTACCATGAAGAGTTGTTTTGGGGGTTTTTTCTGTTCCTGTTTCACTTTGTTTACTGTATAATTGTTGACACTATATTCGCACTGCACCAGAGGACACGCTCTTTTTTCGATTTCTTTTATTCACAAATAACGCAAGTAACAAACTCTAAAATCGACATTTTTGCTTTAAATGAGATTTTTGTGAACACTGACGTTTACATCAACATCAATAAAACCTTTAGCATTACGGGATACACACTCCTTCATTAACCACGCAAAAAGGGAACAGGAGGAGGTGTTGCAATTTACATTAAGGACAATCTTGATTTTGTTTTGAGAGAGGATCTTGAAAATCGTGAAATTGGGAGTATCTACATCGAAATACGTCCGAAAAAGAGCAAACCCATCGTTTTTTGCTCTCTGTACAGACCCCCTGATTCATCGGAATATCTTTCAAAACGTTTCACAATCATCTCACAAATATTTTAGAATCCCTCAATAGAGAGAAAAATGAGTCGATTATCATGGGAGACTTGAACATTGATTACCTGAAAGAGTCAGATCACAAAGAACTGAAAGAACTTTTTATTGTTAATGGCTTCAAACAAATTATCAATAAAGCCACTCGTACAACGGCAATGTCTACCATCGATTTGTCAATTTGACAATTCGATGCAGAGACTTCGATGCATTTGATTTGACAATTCGATGCAGAGACTTTTCAAAATACAACGTTGATGCAATAAACAGCGAACTCCTGCAGACTGGGATCAGATTTACAACACCAACTGTCCCATCGAGGCTAATGACCAATTTGAGGAACACCTGAGGACAAGTTTGAACAGACATGCACCTATCATCACCAAACACGTCAAAGGCAAACCATCGCCCTGGTTGAACAGCGATATCAAAAATCATATGAACGAACGTGACCAACTCAGAGGAAGAGCGAAAAAGTCCGGCAAAACGTGTGACTGGAAATCTTATACTTCGAAAAGAAACTACGTCAAAAATGAGATCTCAAGAGCAAAGCGAAAAAATTTTAACGATCAGCTTAAAAAAAATACGAAAAAACCAGAGAAAGTTTTTGGGAGACCATCAAAGAAATCTTTCCAACAAAAAGTAAGTCAAACAAGATGCCAGTTTCGTTTTTAATGGAGCAGAGGAAATCGAATGACCCAAAATTAATATCTGAAGGTTTTTGTACATTCTTCTCCAACATTGCGTCCAGTCTGAAAAAGAAATCGTTTTTATTGAAAGATTTCATCTGGAGAATGAATTATCCAAGCAAACTATATCCTAGTCTCCCCAATTTCGAATTTTCTTCTGTTTCTGATGTTGACGTTCATAAATACATCAAAAATCTAAAATGAAAATGTGCAACTGGCTTGGACTGTATTCCAGCTTGTTTTCTGAAAGATGTTGATAATGTTATTGGTAAATTATTAACACGCATCATCAATCGATCACTATCTAGAGGACTCGTTCCAGACAAACTTAAATCAGCCCGTGTTACCAATTTACAAATCTGGAGATATCCACAGTTTTGAGAATTACCGTCCAATCAGCATTCTACCTGTCATATCGAAATTATTTGAAAAGTGTGTTCATCGTCAAATCTTGAACTATCTGGAGTCAAACCACCTCCTCTCCAGTAATCAATTTGGATATAGAAGCAAGCGTTCCACCGAATTTACAACAGCTTAGTTCACAGACACCATCCGAAAACACATGGATAAAGGCGAATTTACTGGTGCCATCTTTGTTGATTTAAGCAAGACATTCGACACAATTGGACGCTCGACCATAATCAACAAAGTGCCACTATTTGGAATAACAGGGACACCACAGAATTGGATCTCAAGCTACCTATTCAGTCGTCATCAACAAGTCAAATACAAAGGAACACTATCCCCACCACAACCAATCTTTTGTGGAGTAACCCCAGGATCAATCTTGGGTCCTCTTTTGTTCCTGTTGATATTCAACGATACAACTGAAACAATGAGTACCTGTCAAATGATAATGTACGCAGACGATACCGTCATATTCCACTCTCATAAATGTCTCGACCAAATCAGAGTGAACTTGCAAATTGATTTTGATAACTTCATCAATTGGCTGAATCGAAATGAATTGATAATCAACACTAAAATTGAAAAACTGTAACCATGTTGTTTGGTACAGGGAAGAAATTCAGTCTTGCTCAATCTATACATTATCCATTTAACATGCAAATTCCACCATCAATCAAACCACGAAATACAAGTACTTAGGACTTCTCCTTAACAATACCATCTGTTTGTCTGAGCACATGAAATCGACTATCAAGAAAGTATCATCAAGAGTTAACCTACTGAAGAAAATTAGACCCTTCATAGACTCTACAACTGCTGCATTGATTTATCAATCCATGATTTCACCTTTCCTGACATCTTGTGCATACATTTACCTACGGAGCTACTCCTAATTACCTAAAGAAAAGTATTAGAATTTTGGAGAAGCGTGCAGAGAAAATAATTGGTAGTAATGTATCTGTTGTTCCCTGTACTGACAACATAAAGCTAAAACGCATCTGCTTGTTTGCCCATCAGTGTATTTATGGAAATGTTTGTGATACCTTTCGAAATTACTTTCGGGAGAATAAAAAGAAACGCTCAACTCGCAATGTTTCTCGAATAAGTCTGCCAAAGTTCAAATTAGAGGCAGCAAGATCAGCTTTGTGTGTTCAAGGGGAAGTTCTTTTCAATAAGCTCCCCAAGGAGATCCAACAAGAAGATGAATATTCGAAATTTAAATTATTATTGAAAAATTATTCATCTTTGGTTTTTTGGTTTTCGTCCGGAACGTTTTTGACTTTTTAATTCTAGTTTTTAATCCATGCAGTTCGTCTTTGAATTTTGACTTATCCCATACCATTGTCCTGAGTTTTTTTCGATACGAACTGTACATAGTAATTAGAGCTTGCATTTTGAGGTTTTTGTATTTTCGAATTTGGATTCTAGTGACTTTTATAAATATTTTAAATAATTTTTATTTAATTCACTAGCAAAAATTTAATTTTTATTTATTTATTTTAACAGGACGTCTTTGAAAACAGTATATTGTACATTATGTAAATATGACTGTAGACTTTTATCCTGTATAAAGATTCGTATTAATAATAATAATAATAATAATAATAATAATAATAATAAAGATTGAAAATAAAGTTCCTACTCTAGGAAACTTTAAAAATATGAGAATCTTTAATCAAATGTTGTACTTTGGCCGACTCACAGATGTAACCTGACTTGCAAATACTTTAAAGGATGCCAAAGGGGTATCATTTTATTTGTCTTTGGGGTAAACGTATAGATAACTGTTACAATTTAAATCAGAAAAGTCAGAACATCCAGATCAACAGATACACCCAATAAATAATCTATTAAACGACTATGTCAAAGAGTGTGGACAAGTGCCATACAGCCAATGTCGTTTTTGTAGATACTTACAGTTGGAAAAATATTTGTTGATGTTGTTGCGGTTTAGCTCATTCGTCCCCTAATAATGGCATAAGCTTGCCGTCTCCATGCAGCTCTGCATTTAGTGTCTTTGTGAGTGCCTTGATGTGTCAAACCACTTTGTTACATGTCTTCCCCTACCATTTTTGCCTTTGATTTTTCCTTGCATTATTAATTTTTCTAACTTGTTGTCTGCTTTGTTTATGTGGCCATACTAGGTCAATTGTCCTTTTTTGATGCTGTTCAATAGTGATCTAGCTGTTTTTATTTGGACTAGTACCCATCCATTTGTTCTTTTAGATGCCCAGGGCACCCTTGGGAGTCTTCTCCATACCCTAAGTTGAAAGGTTTCAATCTTTTTCATTTTTGCTTTCCTTCTTATCCATGCCTCACTTCCGTATGTGACAACAGGAAATTCCAGTGCTTTAGTTATTCTTATCTTGGTATTCAGTTTAATGTTTGTCATTGATTGTTCTTGTCAAATTGGTCATAGCTTTCCTACCCAGCATTAGCCTCCTAATTTCTTTTGTGTGATCGCAGTGCCTAGTTAATGTACATCCAAGAAAATTGAGCTCTTTTACTACCTCAATTAATTCTCTATCTACGTTAAAGTTGTTAATTGCTCCCGTAGTGATTAATTTCTTTTTCTTTTTTTTTGGTCCTGGGTATTGACATTAAACTGCATCCGGTTGTGGAGTTTCGACGTGGGAGAATGAGGTTACCCTTTGCCACAACCACCTCCAGGTCACCCTTGGGCAAGGTGTAGCACCTGTTAGCCTACCCCGTGACCATTGAAGCTCCGGGTTGGCGTCCGGCGGGGTTAAGTCTGTCTCATGGGTAGGGAGGGCTCTTTAGCTTTGGTCGGCAACCTCCCTAGTGATGGTGTCACGAAAAAAATACTGGTATTTGTTGCACTTATGGAAGCGTCTTCAGCTGCTATAATCTGGAGTTGATGTCAGGAAGGGCATCCGATCGTAAAAACTATGCTTCAAAACTTAATGTCATGTTGAAATGCCGATTCATAATAGTCAAGTTAAGAGA
>RDPX01000001.1:9780459-9804867 GCA_003991215.1 Morbakka virulenta | reverse complement strand
AACTGAGATACAATCGCTTAAGATGGTTTGGCATCTTGAGAGAATGGGCGACAAATGGCCCAATACGATTCGAACTTTCGAAGTTGAAGGAAATGTTGCTGCAGGCGGACAAAAGAAAAAGTGGATTCACTGCGTGAAAAAAGATATTGCTTATCTTCGTCTTCCTGCTAATCTTGCTGAAGATCGCTCAGTGTGGCGCGCTCGAATCAAGCCTCAATGTGGCATTGTCCAACCCCCAAACAGAGGGAACCACGGACGTTAAACCGAAGAGTAGAGTAGAGAGTAGTAGGGGGGTCCAATTTAGTATTAGCCCTGCTTTTTTGCCTGCATTCTTATAACATCCATGGTAAGTTTTCCTGATCTTCTTTGCTTTCTGCAATCAGGGTGGTGTCATCCCCATCTGTCAAGTTATTAATAGATCTACCGTGGATTTTGATGTCGATGTTGTTATCATTTTTCCTGCATTTCTCATGATAATGTAACCATATAAATAAAACTGATAGGGGGATATAATACAGCCTTATCTCACTCCTTTCTTGATTTCAAACCAATCTGTTGGACTATACATTCTTTGTACATGCGCTTCTTGTTTATGGTAGAGATATTTAATCAAGATGATTAGATGTTCTGAAAATACCATCTTTTCCATCACAGACCAAGAATTGATTTTGAACCACACAGCCAAATGCTTTGGTGTCATCAATTAAACAAACATTTCTTTCTTTCTTTACTTAATAATAATTTCCTTCTTGCTCTTTCCAATATCCATCTGATGTTTGCAATTTGGTCTCTAGTTCCCCTTCCTTTAACAAATTCAGCTTCCTCAATTGATATTTCTCTATTAATGTAAGGTTTTAGTCTCATGGATTATTTTCAGAAGTATTTTAATCATGTGGACAATCAGGGAAATTGCCTGTTTATTTGAACATTCTTTGATGTCGCTTTTCTTGAGTGGCGACATGAAGACCGATCTTTTCCAATCTATTGGTCATTTAGTAGTTTTCCAGATCACCTGACACAGCTGCATATGATGTTGAGTGTTTATTTGCCAGCATTTTTTACCAGCTCGATGGGGATGTTGTCAGTTCCTAATGCTTTTATTACACACGAGCTCTATAATAGCATGTTCTGTTTTTGCTATAATTGGTTTCGGCTCTTGTGCAAATTCTTCTTGTAAGAAGTATTTGATTTGCCTGCATCCCTGCTGTACAAGATTTCTGTGTATTCTTTCCATCTCTGCTGTATCTCGGTTCCCTCTGTGAGTACTTTACCATATTAGTCTTTCACTGTTGCCATGCGAGGTGTAAACTTTCCTGATCATTTTAATAGCCTGGAATATATTTCTTGATTTTCCTTTTGCTTGATTTTCTTCAATATGTCTGCAAATATCATTCAAGTATACTTTCTTGCATGATTTTGAAAAACCCTGCTCGAGGTATTAAATGTGGAGCGATCTTTTTGTTTTTTTGGCACTTCATCGGTCTTCAGCTATCTCCGTAGCATTCAGGGATAACTAATGTGATTTTCTGTTTTTGTCTTTCTTAGTAATGTTCTTTTCTGCAATTTCAGTTATGGTTCTTTCATTGATGGTACCCCTGTGGGCCCATTTTTGTCATTCACTGATTCCCATCTCTGAAAGACCCGAAAAGAAGCAATAGATCAAGAAAATGTGCGATAGAAAGCACGCTAGACGACATAAAATGCAAGACATACGGATCGCCCCTCCAGGACACTCCGTAGGAAGGCCCTTACTCTTGGGTTGGTCTACAGCCAGTTCTTAAGCATCTCGAGACCACCTGTCCTGCATAGTTGGGTCCTATAGCCGAAGCCCCGACCAAGGAGAGACCAGAGCGATGCAGTGTCCGTTCTGACGTCTTTTGTTGTCTCCCATAATTGTTTAGTACCAGTTTCCTGTAATACTAGACGCGAGAAACGATTTTATAGTTTGATTGCAAATGTTTGTGGTATCTTTGTTAGATCAAATTTAGCTTGTGCATGTGGCTGTCTTCTCTTTTTTAACTTTACTTTAATAATGGCATAAAGTAGCTCATGGTTTATTCCACAGTCAGCTCCTGGGAGAGTCTTGACTGCCTGTATCCTGCCCAAGATGTAGTTAATCTGATTCCTCTTTTTGCCATCTGGTGGTGTTCATGTATACCATCTGCGTTTGTGTTGGAAAAACATGGTGTTTGCTATGAATAGTTGATTTTCAATGCAGAATTCTTCTAGTCGTTCTCCTGCAACATTTTGCTTCCCTAGTCCAAATCTTCCAGTGACACTTTAAATATTTCTGACTTTCGCATTCCAGTCTCCAATTAAAAACAATATATATTTCTTCGTTATATTTTTGGAAAATGCCGGTGCTGAAAGTCAATGTAATTATTCTGTCATGTACTATATTGTATCCAAGTACTTATTTGCTTTTCTTTTCTCATTTCTCCTGTATTGTTGGTGCTCTGTGTAATACACTATGTGATCGCCATATCTAAGTTCTCCATCTCGTGTCCATTTCAGTTCACTTATTCCGAGTATGTCTAAGTTTATTCTGTCCATCTCATTTGTTACAACTTCCAACTTTTCTTGATTCATAGTTCCAACATTCCGCGTTGCAATTGTGTGGTTTTTGTTCCCATGGAACTGCTTTGGTTTTTCTTTCTATTAAAACGTATACTTTGATGAATGAATGTCTTTCTGTTTTTTGCGCATTTAAGTCACATCTTCTTTCTAGTTGTATATTTTCCAATGTAAAGAATTCAATGCTATTCTCCGTGGCAGAGCAAGAGATATTTAGCGTCATACCCGTTGGGAACCACTAATTCAAGGCATTTTGTTCAATATGGGCTATTTCACTAGTGTTTCAATACATTAATTGACAGAATGTCATATTAATGTTCATGACCTTGTCTGAAAGGTCAGATGATCCATTATTTTTAATGTAAGTTGTAAAAAGTTACAAGAATCCTTCACAAAATTCTGGCCTTAGGATAGGTGCAGATCTTAAATTTGGGAATTTTCAATTTTGTTTTTCCATCTAGGAGTCTTATCAGCGTGGGACACGAGACGAAATACTTGTTTTATGCACTGGGAAGCCGACACAAAAGAAATAAGTAAGCACTTAATTGAACGAACGTCTTTCGTTGGATTTTTTATTCTGAAGGACTTTAAAGATTGGCCCGTACTTGCAATATACGCAGGATCCAAATACCTGCTGTTGATACGTTCTACTTTCAAAAGTAAATGCTTCTACTTGACTGAAATATAATACATCAGCCTTTATCACTTAGCAAGAAGGTGTTTATATTCTGAGACGCAGCGTCCAAAACTGCGTCGTTAAACACCTAAGTCATTTGATGATGTATAATAGTAATAAAAAGAATAAAAAGATGTTGACCCGTGGTAAATCAAGAAAGGACATTTCTCAAAAGAGAGCTCTTTTCTGGTAATAGTTTTCATAACTTGTTCAAAAACGAGCTACAAAGATCCGCTGCGATTTCATGTGTTAAAACGACAAAATACAATCCATTGAGATAGTTCTGATCTAACATTAAGAGTTTTACCGTATCTATAGATTACACCGGTGTTTAACTTTGTTATGTTACTCCAGCCTTCCAGAATGAAAACAAGAGACCTTTATTTGAGCTAAATGCTGGTATTGTAAAAGAAAAGGTGAGAATCTAGTGTGAACCCAGAAAGGTATACTTTGGCGAAGATCTGTCACAATAAGGGCAAGGTAAAAGACATTCTATGGGGTAAGGATAGAGTACACCGGTTCAGATAGTGATTTTAAATCATTAAAATGAGAAATACTGAACTTACGGAATCAACCAGCAAAATCCCTAATTCCAGTACAATACTCGCCTGTATGAACCATAATCACATTTTTTGGCGCCAATGTCAAAAAATATGATTGCCACCAGTTGGCATGTTTTCTCGACAGAACACTTAATATAATGCTCTTGATCAGGTTAGAGATTATTTATTTGCTTTTGTGCATCAGAGTTTATAAATCCGAGATTTGTTAGCTCAAAGTATTTTTGTACTCTTCACATTCTATTTTAAGTTCACTTTTCAGTGTTTAATACCGATATTGCTTATGCTCATGTGATTTCTAGGTATTTGTATCACAGCAGACAGTGAGTTCAAAAGCAGTAACATCTGGCCCTGCATACCCTGATATCAGGTCTTTTTTATTGAAATGTTACCTAGGAATAACTGGACTTGACAAGCCCAATAAGATAAGTTTGGGGTACCAACGTAAATGCCCGATTATCTGAACAACAAAACAAAACACCAAAAGACATGGAGAAAGAATAGTAAACAATTACGTTTAAAACACAAATTGCATATTTGTTGAAAGCCAGCACACTTAAAACTTTGGACTTGTCCACAAAGCTCTCGACTTTTAAGGAAATTTGTTGGCACTGAAGTCAGGGATGGAAACCTATTTTAAATGACAGCGTGTTTTACCAACAATCAGTAATAACCGATTACTTTAGCGCATTTGTTCTCAGCACAAAGTCACATCCTGTTTGGTACTCCGGACTCAAAATAAGTCAAGTAGCTTCCCGGCTCCCTAATCAGCACCAGTATATCTGGAGACTTAAATATACACCTTGTTCAGTGGCTGTTTCACACCAATGATGGTATTTTCGGCCGTTTCTTTGTTCTGATTGCCTAGTTTTGTTTGGTAGGAAATTAAATCAACTGTTATGAACCAGATTTTCTTTTTCCTCAGCCAAATTGTTATTCAAAATTGAAAAAAGGTAAATCTGCTAACTTCATTTTTACTAGCCTAATGTTTGTTACTTTGAGAAGCGTGGCTTCACTTTCCCTGTCAGATGTGTGTTTCGCTCTAAACTGATTACCAATATATCGGTTTTGATGCCTCGCAAGAATACTTGTTCACTAGACGAACATTCTTGTGTTTGTGTGTCTGTTCGCCTCTATGTGTTTGGGATGGGGATAGGCAAGTCATAATTCATTATATTTTATAATTTGTTGTGTCAGAAATCAAGGTGTCTCACTTTAAACGACGCTGATTCATTCCATTTTATCTTGGTCTTTCAGAGGAAACAAATGATATTTACACTATGTAGTGCTGGATTACTTTAGTGAAAACTCACTGATGTGCTTAAGTAATCAAATTTCCCGAAAAACTCGTCACTGAATCTTAGTCCTTAAAAATTCCATCATTTATTATTAGTTACGTTAGGCGAAAAAAACCAATGGCATGCTCTTTTAATTACAAAAAGGTATTCTTTGCCGAAATTAGACTGTGTGCTGAAAATTGCGAAAATGAAATTATACTGTTTATAATCCTTGACTGGACCATTATCCATTTAAACAACTGCAAAAGCTTATGTTAAGGAGAATTTTTTTTCCCAAACCGTGAAGTCTTAGCACCGTAGTGAATATATTTCTGTGCGTTTTGGTTTTTTTAAATTGTTACCTTGAGGACGTTATTTAACTTCTTAAGAAGAAAACCAATCTAATATCTTGCAACCGCTGAAGACTAAAAGTGGCCCCAGATAAAAAAACGTTTCCCTGGAGTTTAGCCATACAACACTGAAGGAAGTTAATACTATAAACTCCATCATCTAAGCCAGAGTAATGTGTCTTTAAAAAGGTGTACCTTATGACTTTGAAACAAGTCTTCTTGGTTTTTAGAGAGGATAACCTCAGCCTTTTTATGAATCTTAGTCTGAAGAAAAATTAGAAAGCTTGTCAATTTTTTCATGTAAAACTTACACCATTTTTCCCTAGGTACTCTTGTTGCTAAAATGGGGAGATTGGTAACAGGTAGTATATCAGGGTCTCTACAGCTTTGGTCTTTGGAAGGTATTGCAGACCTAAGAGAACCGATTGAAAATGCCAGGTAAATGATATTTTTTAATGTGTCAAGAAATGTTGGTATGGTAACAAAATTGAAATGAAGATTATGGTCTGTTATCTGCTGATTTTAGGTACTATCCCTTCCCAGTTTGATGTATTCCATCATTACATCATTGCACCACTGTTGACTGCCCTCAGGAGTGTTGGACGCTCCTTTCTTGAGCAGTTGGTCCTTGGTTTCCTAGTGGCCTCACCTTCATTCCCATCAAGACCAGCGTTTTTTAACCCAATCAGGCCTGCTATCTATGACGTCCATGTGATCTAAGACTATGTCAGATTCAATTCCCTATCTGTCAGCTTTGTTTGATTGTGAGATATTCTACGAACTTCTTGCATACAAAGGATATGTTCACAAAATAAAGAGATGGAAAAAAAATATTACCTGAGACTCAATACCAACTGAAGAGATAGGAGGCTTGGCCCTATGTTTTATTTCAACCGGAACTTGCCAGACTCGGCCAGTGAAGCAGACGAGGTTCTCACTTGTTTTTTCATAAGTGACCGTGAATTATATTGAATTCTGAGTATATGACTGGGGATTAGGTAATCATTGGAATCCTGGCAAAAAATATGGACCTTCCCGTTGGCTTATGGGCCTGAGTGTAGTTTAGAACAGACGTTTAGTGTTCCCACATTTCATGTGGGAACACTAAGCGTTTTATAACAATAGAGTCCGTAATTTTCTTTTTTGGCCGTTTTCCCTAATTTTTTTTTCTGTAATACAAACTTACTTTGACCTTTTTTGAATCTTCGTCTCCTCAACAAAAGTTTGTTGTGTTTTTCTTGGTCCATTTACAGCAACTATATGCGTTTAAACAAGTTAGTCGTTGATGATGAAATGAAATTGGACGGAGCGTTTACAGCAGCTGTATTCGACGACACCTTAGAAATGGTATGGTTTTGATTTCTGGCTCGAAGTATTTTACTTGAATAGATTTTGTTTGCTTCTAAAATAATGCTATTTTGCAACTAGCATAATCTAGCAAGGAAAATTGAAATAACTAATTTTTTGGATGTAACCCATTGCTTGTCGATATTTCAGTATAAAGGCAGGCACCATCCCAGGGGAAAGAAAACCTTTAAAATATGGATGAAGTTATTAGTATAGGCACGATGTATCAATGTATCTATCATAATGACAAGGTTGGGTCATTCCAAACGCCTTCGTAACGCCAAAATGATCATTTGCCTGTTACCTGATTGAGCAGAAATACTGAGCACAAAATCTTTAAATTTCTAGAAATCGCAACAAACTATGTCTGATACCGGTCTTGGTATAGTTCCGGGTGTGGACCCTGTGGATATTTGAAGTCCCAAACTAAGATTTTCTTATTGCCAATGGGCGCTGAAATCCCCAACCGAAACACTTGTTTATTCGCATAAAACTTTGAACAGAACACAGGGTTGACAGTAGCCAAGTAGGAACAGTGACTGTATACTAGAGAAATTTTCTAAATCCCCAGGTCGACGGGGTTTTTTTCTTGGTACTACGTGTCGATTCGTACTTACCCAGAAACACTAAATTCGCATAGAAGTGCGATAAAAGGTCGAAGTTAGGAAAAATCAGAATATTGGATAGGCACAGTGGCATCTGGAATTTTAAAGCAGGACTTCATTGTTGCCTAAAGTAAGCCAAATTCTTGAACCAAAACAATTGTCAATTTATGTGAGAGTCTGGGTGACCCGTAGTGCACTGTACCTCCAACATGGTTTACCGTTGGTAGCAAAAACCACCCAAACTACTTCACCAAAGAAAACGTAAAGTTACCTGGAGTTAAAACACACTAGAGGGATTTGTAACCACAAGTCTGGTTCATAGTTATGAATTCAATGTCAAAGAGGTTGGTATTTTTAGTTAAAGATTTGAATAGAAAAAAGTGTTGTGGTACTTATAAATTAGTGACATCGGCCAATGCTAGAATCAGGAACTCAATACGTCTGAGATCTAGGATCTATGAAAAGTAAAATGAAGAGGCTCATCTAGTACATTTAAGCCACAGGTCATTGGCAACTGACAATCAAAAGTTGTTGCTTTAAGCTATTTGAGATAGCAAGGAGTTTATTTGCATATTTCTGCAATAGTAAATTTTTAAAGACCAATAAGGGAAAATTAGTAGAACCCGGCTTGGTTAGAGAATCGACCTCGTTTGTAACTACCGTTATCACCCAGTGTATTGGCTGGTGTTTCTACTAGTCCTGTGAAGTAGATGCCTCTATTTTTGTATATGTTCTCTATACTTGACCAACTTAGTGCCCTTCTAAATTATTTTATGTCAGAAGAGGTGACACTTTAACAGGAAAGATCTTATAACCTCGGCTTTGACGTATGAGGTCATCCGCGGCTGGGGTCTAGAATAACCAAACCTAAATTTGAAGACATTTTTTTGATCAAATAATATATTAATAATGTATTTAAGAACTTTTAGCGATCTACAATTAGTGGATTTGAGTGTGGCCAGAACCCAGTGGTCCATTCAGAGAGCATCTACAACTTGCTGTACTGCCCAGTTCATTCCCGAGTTATAATGGCACAAGATATGATATGGTGACGTAACCAATTAGTCATTCAAAATTGACACCTGTCGCAATTTATAACCCACCCGAGTGTCGCATAGCACATTGCTTACCGGGTTAACAGAATTCTCAGTGCTGGTATATCTAACTCCTATGTTTGTCAAGTAATGTACATTTAATATCTTATTTTCCCTCTGGATCTGATGGTAAAAATTCTTGATCGACAACCATGTTCCAAACCCTACTTTTTTGATGATTTGTTTGCCTGCATTCGACTGGCTTACGAAAACACTATTATTAATACCCTGAAGGTAGTAATTTGAATTTTTTAAACTCTTTTGTGCTTAATTGTTTGTATAGGGTGTAGTTGGAACAGATAGTGGAACTATCTGGTATGTCAATTGGGAATCAAAAACAAGCGTTCGAATCGTAAGCGGTCATAAGTCGCAGGTATTATTTTATGTCTTGATAAGCTTTTATTTGGATTTGGATAATCATTATTATTATTATTATTATTATTCATCCGATTTTTATTATCCAGGCCATTTTTGATACTGTTGCAAGGGTGAGCCCTGGCTGCCACGTCGAGGTCGAAGTCGCTCCTTTCAGATTTGGCGGTCATAAGGTTTAATACCATTTCGTCCGGCAGACACTAGATCACGTGTCACGAGTTCGCCAATGTGTCAGCTTTGATCTGCATGGGGGTGGATGTCTGCACCTTGATTTGGCAGATCCGAGATATCCACCCCGAGCTGCTCTCAGCATGTCCAAGCCATCTCAGCCTGCTGGATTGAAGGACGTTCCTGATGCTTCTGATGTTGAGCTGAGAGAGAAGTGACTCGATAGGGACACTAGTACAAGAATTAATAAGGCATATCCATCTAACCATGGCTTTGTCTTTGCGTGCTATTATCAAAAGAGTTGCAGCTGTAATTGCCCAAGTTTGGGAATATATAATAGCACGGGCTTTATATAAGCTGAGTACAGCCCCTAATTGTGAATGGCAGGTGTTTGTTGGTCAAGATTGAAGTCAGCTACAACTTCTAATTTCTCATCACTGACTTTTCTCCGTTACAGGTCTATCATTAATAGGTCGAGCAAATCCTTTACAACGTGGGCATATATAAGTTGAACCAAGTTTAAGAGGTCCTTTGGTCCCACTACATTTCTTCTATACCGAGTAAGAGCAGCCAATACAAAATATGTTGTTCCTACCTGTACCTTTTAGACATACTGAACAGGGATACTTTCCAGTACTTCTCAGATTAATCAGTGATGGGTTCAAATTATGATTTTAGAAAAAGAATAAAGGGTGCTACCGGGAGCTCACAAAATACCGTTACTTAGCAAAACTGATCTCATAACGGCTGTTACATCACAACAAAGTGACTCATTCTTTCTATTGTTATGAATATAACGTTGTTTCAATTTTTTTAAAGATGATGTCGAGCTTACTAATCCACACAAAGATCGTCTAGTTAGTTTTTTCCCAGTTATCAGTCAAGTCTTTGAAGAGTCATCAAAAATTTATTGGTAGACGTTCACCGTTTCTTTTTTTTATTTTCTGTATACCCTTTTGCTGCTTTCATTTCACAGCTTATCTCCTGACGGATACCACAGTTGTTATCTACCACTTTATGGATCGAGTGACAAAGCCTGTGCTATAGCTTCTCATATTGACGTGGTGTTGGTTGAAAGGTCTTTGACATTATCAGGTCATTCCTTTCTGGGTTTTGTATCTTTGTATCTTTAGGCTATGTTGCTTCTGCGTACACTATCCACTTTAATGTTTCCAAAGGCTTTATTCTTACTTTGCTCCTCAAAATCAATCTCCTTAGCAGTATTTTACAACTGATCAAATATAGGCTGATGATACTACTCTATTTTGTTTGTGTTTTTTGCAATCCCTCTCCTTCAAAACAGTTGAATTTTGCTGTTGACCTTGAAATGGACCTTCAGACTATTAAGGATTGGTGCTAAAAGTAGGAGATAGCTTTTAAACCTGGTAAAACTAAAGACATGTATTCCAGCAGAGAAGCGGAACACATTTTTTTCTCGTTTACATTAATTTTAGGCCTATCATATCACATGACGAGATTGTTAAACTCCTTGACGAAAAGTCAAATATGAACTATCTTGGTCTTACTTTAATCCCTTCCCCATCATTTTTTTAATGGCAGTGGGTTAAAGTACTACCTCGCACCCGAGGCTATTTTTATCAGTATAGATTTGCAATTCCTCGCTGTTTTTAAATACTGTTGTCGTGTTTAGAAAAATTTTTCATCTTGTCATTTGGATCTTCTTATCCAACCGAGCCATTAATTTGAATGATCTCTTAATTGCTTCATCTCTGCAGTCCTTGTCACAGTAATATGGTATCACTAGCCGCCGCCTTTTCTACAGCTACTACCACAGTAGTTGCTATGAAAAGGTATATTGTTCAGTTCCAGATCACATTATGTCATGTCACCGGAGTCGCTTCTTATCGCGTCTATAACCCCTTCCTGGTGGAGTTCGTGGTATTTTTTCCCGATACGTTCGAGGTTGGAACTGTCTTCCTTGTAAATACCTTTCTCCTTCTTGAGATCTGAACTCTTTGAATTCATCCTTTTCCTTTTACATCATTTCTTCACGCCATTTTTGGAACTTCAACATTTCATTAAAAATTACCTGTATAGAGATTGTTTCGGGGACTTCAGTTTATTTAAAATTAAAGAATAGACTTGTTTAATGAGATGGGAAAAAAGTTGTTCCAGATACTAATTATGGCTATTGTCAGGTGAAAGCTGTAACTATACTAATACAACGAATCCCTCGATAACTCGACAGTCGTTTTTACCGGATTTGTATTTTCGTTGCTTTCTGATTGTGATACTTGTATCAGTGTGTAGTCGGGCACCTTACTGGCACCCCCTTGGCTCACTATCGTTTCAACGTCTGTCGGATTTGATCATTTTAATGAACATTTTTGTGTAAGCTTTCCTGTTTCATGTTGTATTGGGTAATTCCACGATGTCTGTTATCCACACAAAGTACAGTAATCAATTTTCCTACTAAATGGGCAAATTTAAGAATATTAGTTACCGTTTTCAAAATGTAATGTAATGTAATGATGTCGATTTTTTGGAAACGTATCTAAACACTTATTTGTACGAAACGTCTAATAGATGTAGTTACCAATTTAAAGGAGTTTTTTCTTGCAGATCTCAGAAAGCTTTATTACATTGATTTTTTTGGCATTGCTCTGGTCTCTGTTTTATTTCTAAGTATAATATTTAAACGCTAAAATGCATATCCATGCTTGTGTAATGATTCAGGTATTGTTATTAGACCCATATTTTCGATGAAGCCTCTATTGTTTATCAAACACGGTGCTAACTGTTGATATTCTTTCTTCTTTACATAAAGTTTAAATTGTAAACATCTAAAGATATATTTTATTAATTTGTTTTTTAGGTGACTGGGACATTGTTTTTTCCTTCACAAGATCAGGTTCTTGGAACCACAGGAGCTGATGGGACCCTAAGGCTTTGGAATACCAAAACATTTGAACAGACACTACAGTTCCTTGTAATTAATCAGGTATATTAGTAGCAAAGCTAGCCTTGTTGTAGCAGTAAACTACTAGATTATTGATTGTTTACGGATGGCTAGATAGGAAGTAATCAAGCAGACAGAAAGACACGGCATCATTAGGTTTTATTGGCGAAGTAAACAAGGGATAAAAGCAGTCCTCAGATGCTTGCCTTCATTGTAGTGGTGACGTTGTTTGTGATACCTTGGACATTGGCCAAAAGTTGCTGTCGTCAAGAGTTGTGTTATCAGGCCAAGTTATCTTTAACTACACGATTCTCTTATTTGACTTAATCTCAGGTGCATTTTTAGTACATTTTTTGTGATAACTTTTTTGTTTTTTTCGTTTTCCTTCTTTAGAGGTGTAACTGCCTAGCTTTCCGCCCTTGCCATGAAAGTGTTTCTACAAGCTACCAGACAGGCTCTAGGTCGTACAGCTCACGTCATAAAAGCACCCTATCAGAGCCGGGACCACGACAGTGTGCAGCAGGGTACAATGATGGGACGGTTCGAATGTTTGACCTTGAGAAAGTGGAAATGGTTTTGAGGATGAAACCCCATGTTGGCAGTGTTTCCGCAGTTGCTTTTTCTGTTGATGGTACGTCATGTCACCTCTATGTGTGCTTAGCCTTAAATGTATAAGCTAGGTCCCAGATTGTAAGCTTTCCAATTTGCCTTACCGAAATTCCATATTTCATTGTCATTATTTCTAACCATCCATAGATATTAATTTAATAATGCTTAAGGTTAAGCTTTTTAACCTTTGGAATGTAGATTTTTCATTCTTAACTCCTGTGCAAGTTGTGCCTGGGAGGAATTAAGAAGTACATTCAACCTTTATTAGAAAAAAATGCTCAGAAAAATTATGTATCAAGACCTTATTAAGGATAATTGGCTACTTGGCAAGTAAAAACTTTCATTTGCAAGAGAAAGTTTTATGGTCTTTTGTATAGTCAATAAAATATTGTCATCTTGTCTTTTAAATGTGGCTAACTAAAGTTGTTAAATTCTTCGTATTAGGTTGCGTCATTCTTAGTGGCAGTACAGATGGATTAATCGCTGTGAGTAGCCCAGCCACAGGTATTACAATGCGTGTCCTTCAAGCACAAAAAGGAGCTCCCATAACGTGTATACATGTATCTGAACATGAGGTTGGTTTGCTAATTATTTTTGTGAATTTTTTTACATATTGGAATTGTATTTACCTTCAGTCGGGAACACCTATAGTCTGCCTTCTGAGCTACTTAATGCAACCCTACTTGATTTCTTTACTATATTCAACTATTCGGACTCAGTTACAACTTGGGTTATTGGAAAATAAATACTCGGGATTTTACGAAGTCATTATCAGTTACAAAGATAATGTACATACCATTGTGCTGGATTAAGGATATAGGCATTTAAGTCATGTTTTGCCTTTTAAAGGCGGGGCTTAATCAAGGGGAATGCTTATTTAATTGACTGTGCCCAGTGTTTATCCGTATTATTATGAAATGTAGATTTTTCTGTATCATCCAGTAAGGTAAAACAAAAAAATTCTTATGGCAGCAGAGAGAACACACTTGATTCTTTCTGATTTTAAAAGAGATGCTCATAGAATGAGAAATTCACATAAATTTCTATTTTGTAATACTGTTTATTTGGAAGCAGCTATAATAAACTACATATAGGTAATGTCAATGTCTTCATTTTTTTCTGAGTCCTCTTCCACAATCAAGTTATCGGGACATGCAGTCATTTTTTCGTCCTTATTGGGTATAAGCGGATCTGGGTCGGTAGAATTCCTATAATCCAAATGCTTTTTGAGCATCAGTCGACCTATACTGCAAGTGGCCAGTTTTGAAGAAAGTGATTTCGTCATCTTGACTCCTGTCAGTGGCTAATATTAAAACACAAGAGTCAAGGGATTTTTGTATAATCTCTTGGCTTACTCTGTCCCAGGTTTTTAGATCCATTAAACTACGTCTCTTCTTATGGTAAGTTTTTATGACCTGCTGCTTTGCTACCATCTCTCTATATTCTATATAGATAGATAGATAGATAGATAGATAGATAGATAGATAGATAGATAGATAGATGGATAGATAGATATAGATATCTCTCTTTCTCTCTGTGTTTAGTATTTGGACCTTGAAAGTAGTTTACAGTTTGCGTCGGGTTTCTTTTTAGTGAAAATTACATTTAAAGCGTTGGCAAATTGTGGGTGGTATTTTGTAAATACGTGCAATGTGGAAAAGATCAACTTACTCTTAATATTTTTCGCCTCTTCTGAACAGCTGTTTATCTTTTCTTTTCGTCTGTCACAATTTTTTTTTTGTCTAACTCAGAAAACTTTTATCGTTTTTGTATGATCTGAGAACGTCTTTTTTGTCTTTTAACTCCATGCAAAATCAACTGATCCCTTACTGTGCACACAGCTCAGTTAAGTATTGATGTGCATGTTTTGGCTTCCGATTCAAAAGAATCGAAATACTTTTGTTTCCCTCGGATACTTCTGCCTTTTATTGAAATAGTTTGAATGTAATTTGAATCTGGAATCAGATGATAAAGGCTCATGTATTTCAAGTACAGTGTATAATAATTTGTCTATATGCAATAATATATGTTTTTACTCCTTTTCCAGTTATTTCAAGTGTTTTGAGCCAAACTGTTTCAGTGTGAGATTTGTAAACACTTGTTTAACCTATTAACCTTCTTTTCTTTATGTTGTTTTTTTTCAGCATCATGTTCATGAATCGTTTTCACCATTTCTTTGGCTTGCCGTAAGTGCAGATAGACGAGTAAGCATTTGGTCTGCTGATTGGTCAAAAGATATCTGCGAACTAGTTGATTGGATGACTTTTCCAGCACCAAATTTTGCCCCTGATGGAACTGTAATGGGAAAAGATATGAAGGTAAAGACAACTTTAAAAATATCAATTTTTCGAGTTCTTACTGAGTTGGTTAATTTTAACTGTAGTTTTATTTCTCAGTGTCCCAATTTAACATGCAAGAGATGTAAAAAATTATTTAGTGAATATTTATTCATTTAATAACGAGTTATGGGCTGGCTCACCTATAGCTTACCGTAGCGAAAATCCACAATAATTTTTTTAAGTAAGGTGCTTTTTTATTTCTTATCACTTTCTTTTATTTATTTGTACCAGGACTGGTACTCAAGAATTCCACCAAGTTTGGCAGCCTTTTGCCCAACAGACCCAAATACTATTTTGTACACAGGATATGGAGTTACTAAACAAATGAGTTTTTACAATTTATCTAAAAAAGAGGTAACTTATTATGCTGGTTTTATTAATAAATATATATATATATGTTAATTGTTGCTCATATTGTAGATAAAACAAGTAGATAGATAGATAGATAGATAGATAGATAGATAGATAGATAGATAGATGGATGGATGGATGGATGGATGGACTGATAGATAGATAGATGGATGAATAGATGGATTTGAACGTAGAAAATGAGCCCTTCCATTTGTTTCGTGACGGACTAAAGGCCAGAACGCCACATTTTCAAATTACCTTGTATAAAATGTGGCAGGGGTGGCGTAACCATGGCTCGCCAAAAACTTACGTGTGGCTCTCGTATATCCTTGACAAAAGAAGAGGGAAAGCTCTCTCTTTTTTCCCTTTTTTGACTTAAGGCCACGTTAAATCGTGCTCTCTGAAATGTCACGAAACAAACCACAAAGACTTTTAGGACATATACTCTTCAAAGTCAGAGATGTGAAAAGTGAAATTTGAAAAATTGAAGATTTCATTATATAACCAGCAATCCTTTGTGATAGCATTCTTTAAGGAACCTGACAGAACGACCAAGGCTAGTTTCGTTTTATCATGGAACATTGCCCGAGGCAAAAGACCATATACTGATATAGAATTCGTCCAAAAGAACATATCAGAGGTTGTTACTGTTTTAGATCCTTCTGTCACAGAACTGCAACGGCTTATTTTTCAGCCTCTAGTTTTTCGCCAGACAACTGAAGGACGAATCATGCACATTAGTGACGATGTTAAAAGCCAAATGCAAACTGATGTAAAGCAATCACTTGCATTCAGGCTAGCTTTGGAAGAATCAACGAACATTCAAGATAACCCACAAATAGCGATATATATTCGTTATGTTTCCTACAGTCTGACTGTTAAAGAACAAATGTTTGGTTTAGTTGCATTAAAAGAAACAACTCGCGCTGACATTAAGAACGCTCTTGATACTGTTTGACAAAAGCAGAGGTTCCATTACATTAACTCATTTGCGTAGCAACCGATTGGGCACGTATGTTTGAAGACCTGAAAAGAGAATGCTATGAGCGATTCTTAGGGCTACCCAAAAGCACGAGTTAATAGCAAAGCAGGCAACAGACCATTGGGCATTGTAAAATGAAAACTATGTGAAAATATGACAAATTTGAGCAACCACTCAACATGAGATAAAGTCTAAAGTAAGCATATAAGAAACCCAGTTTCTTGAATCTAGATTTTGACAGTAATAAAATCATGGCCGTGAAATGTTGGAATCGTCTTATCCCTTTGGCAAATCTTTTTGACTAATTGGCATGGTCAGAACAGCCTAGATAGGGGAATTATCTTGTGCAACGATTCATCAAGGAGAAAATGTGATGATGCAGGTAACCCAAAAAGGCCATGACGTTGTCGGCGTATAAGTCTAGGGAAACAAAATCTCTGCGGGATGACTGCCTAAAAGTAACAAGTTGAAGTAATTTACTTTCAAAAGCAAGAAACAGGGGATTTCCAGCTGTTATCTGATTAGAAAACTTCACAGTTTATTGGGAGAAATAAAAGTAGTCGAGTTTCAAAATTAGAAAAATTTTGAAGAAAACAAGCTGCTACTCCAGTAAGTTATAATTTTCACAGAATGATAGTTATTGAATATAAAAAAAACAAAAAACTGAGTAAAATTTTGATCCCCAGTTCCAAAGCTGCGGGTTATCAAAATTTCTGAAAAAGTACCCCAGCTTCAAAAGTGCGCCATTCTCAATTTCCGGCCCCAAACGAAAATGGCGCTAGAAACCTTGAACTCCTATATAGCTAATTTGACTCTTCGTGAATTTAAGGACCTTTGAAAGAACCCTTACTCATTAGACCACTTAGACCATGAATTTCTGGGTAGAGCTGTAACTGGCTCAATTTTAGTCGTATTGCTCAATGATGAAAATTATTTTAAATAGTTTAAGGAAATACTCCTACGCTTTTGCAGAAAACTTAAAACTTATATAAACCTCAATTGTGTAATAATAAATCAAAACGAGATCATTCCAGCCACACTAAAATTCCGTCAACTCCCTCTAGCACTTGTAACACAGCTGATACAAGTGTAGAGTAGAAACGCATGGTTGCTTTTTCAAGTCCACCATTTAAGTCGTCAGGTTTACGAGCTCTTTGCGCAGTTCCTAATTGATTGCGAATTTTAGTGTTAACATTTCTTGGAAAACAACCATTAATCACAGCTATTTAGAATTTTTTTAATTTGTAATTTCGTTTATAAGTTCTCCGAGTTAAGAAGTTGGCTCTGACAAATAGAACACTAAGTGGACATCCCGTTTTCATTAGAGGTTGGAATCAAAGATTAGATAAGAGCGAACTCGGTCAACGCACCTACATACTGAATTATGGTTTTTCTAAAGTGTAAATGGGATAAGTGGATTCTTTAATTAGCTTAGATTGTGTTTTATTAACAGACGCTTGAAATGTCCAGTTCTAGTACCTTTTTTATTTGTTTTGCGTTCTGGTTATGCAATAGAAAACAACTTGGCAGAAAAAAAGCCTCGTGTTTATACTTGACTTTGGTTACTTGTTTTACTAATAATCTGTGTAAAAAATGCGAATTCGATTTTGACTAATATTAAGTGCAACGTGGTATTTGCTTAAAATAAAAGGAATAGTCGTCATCACGCTATTTACACCTTATCCCTTTAGAAAGTATAGATTGCCATTCTTTAACAAATACTCTATAATCTCCATTGTGCACCAACAGATCACACGGTCAGTTTCTTTGACAGATTGGGCCCTCTCTTTCGATATTTCTCCGGATGGAAATTTTATTGCTGCTGGATGTAAAGGTAAAAAAAACTTTCCGTTTTATTAGTACTTAAAGTTGCTGTCCAGTGAGCAGTGCCACTTGTACTCTTTAGAGAACTAGGATAGAAAATCAAAAATTCAAATATGGCCTTAAATTTTTCATATTAGCCAACTTTCGGACTTTTTAACTGAGTTTGTTAGTCTTCGAACGAATAGCGCTACGATTATTACCATACTTCTTCAATAAATCAGAATTAAGTTTACATGATTGTGTCGGTATGGAAAGAGACTATAGCTTGATCAATAATATGCCAAGCTGTGACCAAATTTAATTTTTGGTTCCAGGTTCTAGTAGAAATCCTGAATGTGGTGCTGTCATTAAAAGGAATTGTAGCCTTGCCAAAGACTGAAGGATTATTAGATGCTATTACAGACGTCGATATTGCAGCTTTATTAGATTGGGAAGAATAGCGAGGACGTGATTATTTGATTGGTGAGCTTCTGACTGTGTAGGGGATATCCAATCGTCAGCGTCCCGTTCATCAACTTAATTTATTTGTTTATTCTTAAACTTTAAAGAATTTCAATTCAGTTCTATTATAATAATAAGAAGTGTCCTACTTACAAGTCCTGTAGTAATAATAATAATAATAGTAATAATAATAATATTGGCTTGATAGGGTATAATGGAAAATAGCACATTCAGGAAACAACAACACGAACAACATTGGTAATATTGTGAAATTATAGGAGCCTTTAGAAGACACCGAATAGGAAGTAAAAAGAAACTGAAAGTTAGGATTTAAGTATTACGTCAAATATTAGTATAACGTGACATCACCCCAACCCACCCCCCTGGTCATACTTTTATTCTGTGCTGATATGCAAAATGGAGTGTATTATATGGCCAAAAATTTCTTTGAGTCAATAAACTATGACCTGGCCGCTTTTTTCTGTCCAATTCGATTTGGTAAATTGCTACTTAAATGAAATTTAACTTCATTAATGAACTTGCTCTCTATATCACTGAGTTTGTATTCAACTGTGTAAAGATTTCGTTTGTTTTTGTCAGTACAAGGATGTTTTTGGAAACCATTATTACTTTACCCATTGATTCGACTGTAGCAAGGTATAAAATACTTTGAGGGGCCCCAGGGATGTATTTAATACTGTACTAATTGTTACTATATATGGTATTTTTGTTTCCCTCTAGATCGGATCGTGAAACTTATCGATTACTGCGAAGGTGTATTTCAAGATTATTCTGGACATTCGGATTCCGTTCTCGCTGTGAAATTTTCACCAAGTGGCGATAAACTATTATCGGTTGGACACAATGACGTGTTTTTGTGGAGTGTTGCCATTACATAAAGTCACTGTTTGTTGCTTACCTTATCAGTAATATATATATATATATATAATGGATTGAAGCTTGCAATACCAATTGTAAATGAAAGAAGCCCTTGAACATTGTGAATATTTTGACCTATTAATATTTATGAATATTATGGTTTAGTTTTGCTTTTATTCTTTAAGGATGTCTTTTCCAATACGCTATATATAAAATTCAAATTACGTTTTTCTTGAGCTATTTCAAAAATTGTGAAAACAGAGCAAAGTGTGTTTTAATAGTTGTTGACAGTTTGCAGTGTTGTGATTTTCAAAGCTTACCATCTTTGATTCACTAGCACTAGCTTGTTAGTATGCATCTCATCCCACGCTCTTGTTTGGACAATATTTTGACTTGTAGCTATTTCTTGCCAATGTGGGACCTTGGGATTTGAAATTCGTTACTTTTGCGAAAAACAAGTTTCCCATCAACATTGTCCGTTACGTCCAAAATTTCTAGGTAATCAAGATACCTGAGAACCAAGCAATGCTTCGTAATAGTTCAAACGTAATACGTGGAATATAGCTAAATGACCACAGCGCCCTAGTGACCAAATATTTAATGTTCTGGACTAGAAACCCGGGTACCTGTGTGATCATGAGTTCAAATGCCGTTAGGAAAGATTTCTTATCTGGCCCTATACTTTATTTGGTTTTCAATTTTGTTTTGTTGAGGGAAACGCTGGGTTCTTCAACGCCGGCTGAATCATGTGATAACATCAAACTTTTCTTTTTTGTAAAACGTTGGACTGTTTTCACACCATCTTTAGGCTACAGCTCCTACTAGTAACTTACTACCCAAATGGAGAAGCGTACGACAACTGCCTTCTACGCAATTAAGCACAATCCATACATTACATTGAGTTGTCCTCTTTATATCAGGCCCCTTCACTTTCCAAATCTGATGAATCTACCTATTTATACTTTGACATCTTCAGGTACCTTTCGACCCGCAATAGTTTAACAAAATCCATGTAATGTTTCTGATCAATTTCTTTTTTCTTTACTTTAAGGTAGCAACGTGGCCCTTAACATCGCTTGCCGATGTGCCCTTCCACAAGATGGTTTATGATACTTTCTCGTTGTTTCAAAATGCCTTTTTTCCCATTTTCCCTGTTTCCACCCATTGTTTCTTAGCGTTTTTAAAGGCTTGTTTACTGGCATGTGTGAAAATGAAATCAAGAAAGTTCAAGTTTTCATCAGTTTGCAAAGGGAGTCTGGTAAAAAACATTGATGTCATTTAGAAAAGAAATGGGATAAATCATAAACCATAAACCATAAAATCTAATAAAGAGATCAGCCTCCTAGAGGACATGAAAAACAGAGCGCCGTCACAATGTTGAGGGGTAATCGACTTCTCAGGATGTATAACACTTCTAAATCTTCCAGAAATCTCGACTTTCAAGTCTTTTGGGGGGGGGGGGGAATAGATCTACAAACTAGCCCAGCGTAGCAAGATTTAGGATCAGGAACCACCATTTTCTAAGCAATGCTCGCTCATTTGTAATTTCCATTCTATGTTGTAAAATGCCTATAAATAATAATTTTGTTAATATGATGGGTACTTTGTTTTTGCAATGATTTTCAATGGTTTTTAGCTGATGAGTGTAGCAGTACCAAACACATAGTCCTGAAATAACAGTCCAGTTTCTTTCTGTTTTATTAGCTTTTATCGAACTCTGGATTTAACTTAATTGAACACATTTTATAGTAATGATTAACCCTCGATTACTATATATAGATATATAAGGAAAAATAGGTAACAAATACCCTAAGGAAGAGAAAACTAAAGCACGTCAAAAGCAAATGAATAAAGATGAGTTGCAGACTCAAGTCGAAACAAAGGTAAATTTCCATTAACATGAAGCTTACCACTATTAACACTGTCATTGAGGCTTGCCTTACAAAGCGTAAAAAATGAGGAGAGTAAGAATAAAAGAAAAACTTTAACGAAAGAAAATTTTGGAACGAAGAAATTGAAATCACTGAAAGCTAAGTAGAGAGTATTTTTGAAAAGAAGAGTCCACATTTGTGAATGAGGAGCCAGTTTTGAGTTCGGAGATTTTTTCACACCCCATGAGGTCTGCCAGATACTGAAGGCTATCTGTTTGATTGAAAATGCCATTAAAATTGCAAATAGCTAACAATTTGTTATTGGTGACTTTTTGCGTGTCTCGCGCAAGCGCATGAAGACATGAAGTGGCAGAGTTAGCGGATGTGTCTTACAAAGACCAACTGCAACGAAGGCACAACAAGAACACACGTCGTGGTATGGTGAAGGCACTAATGTGAGTCCGTATTAGTGGCCATCCACCAACAAAAGGCAATGACAAACCACCATTATACCTTTCCAAGCACAATCACGCAAATGCACAGAATACTGTCCAATATCAACAGCGTAAATGGGGTTGATTCATTCAGTTCCTTGCTTCGCAGGGATATCCGTGTCTGACCGTCAGTCTGATACTGACAGGAAAATAAACACTACGAATCGGAGCTTGAAGCGTCCGTACACTACATCAAGCTAGTAAATGTAAAGCAGGAAATGGAATGAATGAAAACCAACGTGCTTGGATTAAATGAAACAAAGTGGCTTGACTTCCAAAGTTTTGATCTTGAAAGCCACAAAATGATAAACTCAGGTGGAAAAACTCGTGAAAAAGGTGCATGAGTAATTATGGACAAGGGAATGAACAAATGCTTACTCGGATACTGGGCGCTATCAGAAAGAGTATTTTTAGTGAGACTAAGGGGCAGGCCTTTTGACAAACGTCGTATCCTGGAGCTGACTGCGGTAGCAACCATAATCCAGTACTGTGTAGCATCAATGTTCTGCTTCACAGAGTGAAGCACGCTGTGCCAAACACGAAGTTACAATGGAATCTTTTGAGAGGGAATGCAGAGCTGAGAGCTTGATATGCAGTGGAAGTACAAAATCCTTTTGTTGACCTTGAGAATGCGAAAGCTAGCAAATTGGAAGTGCTGAAGGAGGCCCTTGTGGATACAAGTAAGAACCTTATACCATCGCAGGTGAGAGAACGGAAGAAGAAATGGATGAAACAAGAGATTTTCGCATTGATGAAAGAAAGGCAAAAGGCTGAACTAGACTCAGATCAATACCGTTAACTGGATCGAGATATCAGACGGAAATTCCGAGAAACGAAGGGAAACCGATTAATGATAGAAGCACTGAAATTGAGAGAGATAGAGTCTCCAACCTTTCCGCGATGCACAAGAAAATCAATACCTTGGTAAGAAAGCATCCATTTCCAGCGGCTGGATTAAGACAAGAGATAGGTTGATGTTGATGGAGCATAATGAAGTTGCAGATGGGCAGAGTATATTGAACTCTTTACAGGAAAAAGAGGAGAAAAGCCTGAGACATTTTTAGATACGCTACAATAACTAGAAATAGATGGGAAAGATTTAAGAGTATTGACGAATTTGTACTGGGAGCAAATAGCATGGCTAAGGATACAGATTGAGATCGGAAAATAAATAGGCATAAAAAGAAAAGTACGCCAAGGTTGTGTTTTATCACCGGACCTATTATACTTATATAGTGAGGGTATCATGAGAAGCATCGATGGAGAGAGAGGTTTTATTGTAGGGGGGCATAATGTGAATAACATCAAATACGCCGATGACACCACATTTATCGCAGACTCGGCAGAAAAGCTTCATGAAATCTTTAATCTTGCTTGTGAAGAAAGCGCCAGGAAAGGAAGTATCAACCGGTGGAAATCTGACAGTCAGCAAAAGAAGAAACTGGCTAAGTGTGACGTGAAGGTTGATGGTGAGAAAATACAACATTTAAATAATTTCAACTACCTTGGAAGTATGTTAAGCTCGGATGGTAAAACAATAATGAGTTAAGAAGGAGAATAGCGATGGTAAAGGAAACCTTTGAATACGTGTCTGGTATCTTAACGAGTTAAACTATCTCAAAGCACAGAACGTTTAGGGTACTCGGCTCTACCACATCTTCCCTGAGCTGACATGTTAAAGCTTGACAGTAAGCCAAGAAATGAAGAGTAGGATAAATGCTGCTGAGATGTGGTTTTCACAAAGAATGTTGGGAATCTCTTGGACGGACCATGTAACTAATAGTGAAGTTTTGAGACAAGCAGGTTACAGCATGAAGTTCCTAAAAATCAATAGGAGAAGGCAACTATCTTTCCTGGGACATGTAATCAGAAAGACTAGAGGAGTTGGCTCTTACAGGCAGAATACTTGGCAGAATAGGCAGATCCCGTAGATGGCTAACATTCATGGATAGCATATAAACTAGGACCGGGAAAAGTAAAGTAGAGCTGTTGAGGATAGCAAAGGACAGGTTTCTGTGGAGAAGCATGACCGACGACGTTCTGGATGGACATGACATCTAAAGAAAATGAAGAATGACAATGGGATAGTATCAAGCGAAGTGACAGCAGACACCATCTATCACACATTTCCCTCATAAAAAGGGGGTTCAACTCCTCTTCTTTGCTTGATGTCATTTCACCGTTCAATATCTTAACATCTGGAGTATATTTTAGCTGTTTAATATTTCAAATAATATAATTTCTAAATGATCATTGTAAATGAATTTTATTGTCTTTATTATTATTATTATTATTATTAGTAGTAGTAGTAGTAGTAGTAGTAGTAGTAGTAGTAGTAGTAGTAGATCAATTTCATTGTAAATTTTCTAGATCGTTAATTTACAAATAAAATCTTGTGAAGTTTAAAATTATCTATTAGATCAATTTGCATTACGGACCTTGACTTCGCTGATGACATCGCCCTTATCAGTGAGGAGATTGATCAGGCACAAAAGATTCTAGAAAGAGTAGAATCTGAAGCAGCGGATGTAGGGCTTATGGCCAACGCCAAAAAGACAAAAGTTATGTCATTCAATCAACCCATAGAAACCCGAATTCGAACTAGTGACGGGTCAACACTTGAAGTAGTTGATGATTTTACGTATTTAGGCTCACTTGTCAGCAGCTCGTTT
>RDPX01000001.1:9724100-9767214 GCA_003991215.1 Morbakka virulenta | reverse complement strand
CCTAGCTTCAACAATCAGGGATTTGTGCTTGCCAACGTTTACAGAGGTATTATCAACACCCATAGCAATGCAATTGCTCCAAGGAATGCCATATCTATCCATAGCCAGATCTATAGAGCTAAAAATAGCAGCTGCGGTCGAGGACTTGCTAAGACACATATCTAAGAACTTTGTGACTACTTTATGTTGGTTAACATCATAAATCCGCACAGTAACTGGGTTCATTTTTTCCATATTTTGGTCGTTGCTCCCATCAGTTGAAAGACTAAATACAGATGCTTTCATTTCATTTATCAATTCTTGTTGTAAGTCTGGATAAATAGCTCCATTCAAAATACAAAACGTTTTTGTTTTAGCACAGGAATAAGACTGTGCAATCTTTGAATCCGGAAAACATTCTTTAATCAATGAACTAAGGTGATTAGCTGCAGCAATAGGTAGATTATGTTCTGCCAAAAAACCTGTAAACTTGACTTCAGCTTTTCGAGTAAGAATATCAGTTGCCGAGTCCTTTTTATAACCAAAAGTATTTATCGAGGGCTGTGAACGTCTTTCTTTCTCTCTTTTTTGGTGAGTAAGAGAATTGCAATGTCGTACAAGATCGCTTGTGCCACCATGGCCACATGAAACATCTTTGGAGCAGATTTTACAGAAAAAATATAAATCTCCTAACTTGGAGTTAGCTCATTGTACGGCGTCCGAGTTACGCGGCGGACGAATGTGAAACGCTAGGAACAAACAGAAACGGATTAGAAAACCCTATAAAATGCCAAAAGTGACGGAATTTGACTTTTAGAAATTCTTAAATGCACACATAAGAAATGCGGGAGATTTTGCTAAATATATTACATGCGGGAGGGAGACAACTTTTCACTTCAAAATGCGGGAGTCTCCCGCAAAATGCGGGAGACTTGACAGGTCTGTAGATAAATATTAACCTACACTAAGGTTTCTGCTTCAATTTAATCTTTATTGAGGAACTGTGAGTTGCACCATAAAAGGCGTCAATTAACCAAACTGAACTTTAATAAAGAAGCCGATGATAGAAAGTAGGAAGGCATTGGAGGTAAAAAATTTTCCACAAGCACACCCCTCTTAAACTATCCCCCAAATCTGAGTAAAAGGGTGCTAAAGAAAAAATCCTGCATCATTGTGATTTCATGATGCAAGACATATATGTGCAAGAATATCATGTGCTTCACAAGTTTTTGTGTAAAGTTGGTTGATTGGTTTTAGGATGTCTATTAGAAAGGTCTGTCAGCATTACATTCTGCTATTTCAATAACCAAGATAAATCAAACAATCAATTTTTTAAAGGTTAAACTTAAAAAGAAACTTATTTTTGAAAGTACCAATGAATTACAACTATTAAAAATTGGTTTCAATTGGTTAAAGTTTAGTTAACAATAAATGCAGCTATACCAATTAAGGTTTATTGGGTGTATAAATATATTTTATGCATAATTTGGTCACAACCCAAGAGCCAAAACTAGCAACACTGCCTAGTGTACTTTATGTTGGCTGTGAGTGCTAATTTCCCTCCTCAGTGCCATGAAAAATGAGCTAATTACTTAAATATTATACCATTTTTCCATCATATGTAAAGTAGAGTAGCAAATCAAATTAATAATGGCTGCCGTGAACATACCTAGTATTGCCTTATAAGTTGAAGTAGACAAATTTAGGCAAGACTATAAAATTTATTCAGTCCAAGATGTTTTTTTGACTCACTACCCAAACCCCCCCCCCCCCCCCTTTTTAATTTTTTTTGCATTAAACAACTGTTTGAAGTGTCACATTGTTTCAGATTTTTATATACTCAAGGTCAAGAAGCTCCTGAAGAAGTGATCAATATTGCTAAATGATGTTAAAACAAATTGAGTTAAAGTATTCTTCATTTATTCACAAGTTTTAAATTTCACAGGGGGGAAATGACAAAAATGATTTTTTTTGCTTCATTCAGTGTTTCTAAAAAAACTGTATTCATGTCTGAGTAAAGCTTCCATTGGATCTGATCCATGGGATTTTCAAAATTTAACACCCTCTTGTTAATTGGGTCCAAACATGCTTGTTTCATATAAGTTGTTTTGTTCCATTGTGTTTCTCAAATCTTACAAAATAGTTGGGGTAAAAGCCCGAAATGACATGATCTTTACACATGCAGTACCTCTTGTACTTGTAAACTGCCTTTTTATCTGAAAACAATTTGGAAAAATTGTCAGACATTTTTGGCTGGCAAAACCTGGTGCAATCACTGACAATTTCTGACTTGCAGCTAATGCAATAATGGATGCCCAAGATGCTGACTGCCAAGAGGTTCATGGTGGCATAAACTCAATGCAGCAAAAAGGTTTCAGGGGAGTTTTGTACACTAAATAAAGAAAATCTATTTCTACAGTTCATTCCAATTTTGACATTTACTGTACAATGCCCCATTTGAAATTGGTTTGTTGTTTAAGGTGGTGAGAGAAAATATTTTGCTCATGTAACATTCTACCTTGGTCTAACAAAAAACATCACAGTACAAGCTTTTCTTCTAAAGGTTTCCTTCAGCTAGCAGTAAAATTCCCTGTCAGATTCCAATTTCATTTTTAATATACTCTCAATACAGGTTATTAGCACATCATGAGAATAGATCTGGCTCCATTGTGAGAAACACTTTCCCTGTGCCTGCATAAAAGTTATGGGTACTCATGCTATCATAGAATATTGAAATATGAAGGGGCCTTGTTAGCAGACAGTTTAAGCTTCTCCTGCAATATTCTTTAAAAGATAGAGCCCCAGATTATTTACTTTATGAACATCCAAGATGTTTAGTGCTGGTGGTAATCAAAAACTTTATCTGATTTATGGAAATTTTTTCAGTGACCAGTGAATTCCTTGTCATAACCTACGAGGATCCAAACTATTGTACATTAATTATAAAGCCTTCTCTCAAAACAGTCATAACAATGTGAAAAAATAATGAGGAAGAAACAGAGAACACGATTTCTTAGCATGTATGGTCAATAACTTTTTAACAGATCAGAAATACCAAACACATTACATAACATCTTTAGGAAAAAAACAGAGGCACATTTTTCAGACAATGGGAACTGAGAAATGTGGATGTGCACTGTTTAATAAATGTTTTATGTTGTCAGCAATATTTAACAACTATCGGTGAAACATTCTTTAACTTCCTGTCCTCACAATATTTGCACCAATTATGCTGGTTGCATCCCTGGTTACCCAGTTTGGTGCCTGCCATAACTGCTAGCCCCCCCTTCCCCCAGCTGGGAAGTAAATGACATTTCCAACTATAATAATTCTCTATTTTGTTTGCTGTCCTGCAATTATGNTTTTTCAGACAATGGGAACTGAGAAATGTGGATGTGCACTGTTTAATAAATGTTTTATGTTGTCAGCAATATTTAACAACTATCGGTGAAACATTCTTTAACTTCCTGTCCTCACAATATTTGCACCAATTATGCTGGTTGCATCCCTGGTTACCCAGTTAGGTGCCTGCCATAACTGCTAGCCCCCCCTTCCCCCAGCTGGGAAGTAAATGACATTTCCAACTCATACTTTCCAACTATAATAATTCTCTATTTTAAAACTTTTGTTTGCTGTCCTGCAATTATGACCAAGTAGTGTCTCAGTTCCATATCATATTTGAGTTATATATACATCTGGGATTAATACACTAACAGTTCTGACCAGGGAGTTTTAACATACACTAACGTGAATACAAAAAACTGTTTACACCCTTCGCAAAAATATAAGTTGCCATAAAATGCTATTTTAGTAGTAGTATTTACATTAAAGTTCCCTGTTTGCACGTGTGGTTTGACAGGGTCCGATCTCCTTCATATGCAAATTTGACCTCTCATTCTTAAGAACAATTATTTGTGAAGAACCCGTGTTTTTTATTGCTTTTGCAAAATAGGTGAATACCGTTATTGTACTTTTGCCAACTAGTGTGTTCGTCTGATAAAAACTAGATGTCAAAATACAATAAATGTTCTCGCTTCTTCTTTGCTGTGTCGCCGCACATATAGAAAATAAGCTTCCAAGTAGAAGAAGTAGTATAGTAGAAGTATTTTAGTCCAACACAGTCCACCAACTATAAACACATCCAACATTGCATTTTTTACTTTCGCATGTTATCTTTTCTTTATAGAGTACCTGCACGGACAAGAACCCTGAAACGTGACAACCAACACGCCAGTCGAAATATTTCATTTTCACGCCTGAGGAGTAAAGCAGGAAGCAATGAAAATGAACCTATTAAATTCTCGAGTTCACCTGCCGCTAAGCACACTGTTAACTTCACGTTTGGCGCTGGTCACAAAACAAGAATATGGCCACTTGCATTTGGCTTCGCCTTGGCCTCTGCCCTTGTTTACATTAGTTACTTTCATGGGGAGGGTGATGGTGAACTGACCCACCCAACCCAAGGAGTTGAAAAAGGAGAGTTGTAAAGTAACAAAAAATGTATATATTAAAAGATTTTTTCTTTCATTAAGTTGTTTTTCAATAAATCCATTCTTTACTGCACAAAACATGCGTGTCTTCTTCGGCTTTGGCCGTTGCTGAAAAAAACAAGCATATCTACTGCATCGCTTTTACACCTTGATGTAAACCGTTACTAAAACCAAATACATGAAAAAAATATATAAAAACAGTAACTTGTAACCCTGAGCGCGTTGGGTTTACAACATGCAAACCTGCATCTAACATATACCAGCTGCGTGGTGTTAACCAAATAAAAAGAGCAAAGACTGTATATCCTGATTCCAGAGAACAAAAAAACAAAACCCAGCAATTTATATTGTTCCTTTCTTGAAACTACTTTCTCTTAATAATTTGAAATCGTGATTGTTGTAAAAGTGTCGAGTAGCACTTACCGGTGCTACTCAAATGAATAAAAGTCCTCGCTGAAGCGACCTTGTCATGCATGTTCACCAAGCTCTTTAGGTGTTTCAACGGCGAATAATCCAGATCATGTGCGGACAGTCGGCGTGCTGATCGGTCATGGACAGCATCTGTTGACAACTTCCAGGTCACAATTAAAAAGGACTCTTGGCTAAAACCAGGTTAAGTTATAAATAGGCTATATACATCAAGAAGAAAAGTATCCCTTATGCACGTTCTCCCCGAATTCTTCGTGCCAGTTGTATGTCCTTGGGCATAATGGTAACTCTTTTCGCGTGAATGGCACACAAATTAGTGTCTTCAAAAAGACCAACCAGGTAAGCCTCGGCAGCTTCCTACAATAAAAAAAACAAAACGGTCAACAGACATGCCTTCAAAGACATTATTGCGCGCCATGCGAGGGCAAGACCATTCCCACGAGCATAATCAACGACAAGCAACTAGTAAAAAATGAATTGAGTTGTAATACTAATTACTCCGTAGGAAGGGAAAATATATGATAATCAAAGCAACTGTAGTAATAAACAAAAGAATAATCCGCAGCACGTTGATGCGTGGGATAAGACGTACAACATTTTTCGACAAGTAAAATGGTATGTGAGCTGTGTAAACAAAAAAATATGGTCATCCTTATGATTAGTTATAGTTCCCTAAATGCAATGCAAGACCAACAACTAATATTGTAAGTAACACTTGCCTGCAAAGCACCAATCGCAGCACTTTGGAACCTTAAATCAGTCTTGAAGTCCTGGGCTATTTCCCTTACCAATCTCTGAAAAGGTAATTTCCTAATCAAAAGCTCAGTTGACTTTTGATAACGACGAATCTCCCTCAAAGCAACCGTTCCTGGCCTGTATCGATGAGGTTTCTTGACGCCACCGGTGGATGGTGCACTTTTTCGTGCAGCTTTGGTTGCAAGTTGTTTACGTGGGGCTTTACCTCCTGTTGATTTACGTGCAGTTTGCTTTGTTCGTGCCATAATTTTCCTTTGATAACTTGAAATGCGCTTATTATAAGAATAACAAAACAGTTCAACTGCTTACTCCTTTAACATCGAAATTCAACACTAAATGATCGAACTAACTCACACTCGAACCTGCATCAACAGAAAGAATAATAGATTACAATATCTTGAAAGTTATTGGCCACTAAAAAAGAAATTTGATTGGTCCAACGATTTTGAGATATCACTTGCCATTGGGTATTAAAACTCTGTTCTTATTGGCTTGTGGATTTACTTCCGATCCTTCAGGCACAAGCTTTTGAAGAAAGGGAAAAGAAAAAAACATGAGACTACAAAAATAGTTAATAAAGCCTTGAGAGTCAAGATAAGTTTATCATGTTTGCCGGTGTCTTCGTCCACGTTCCCAATGTTGTCTATCACAGTCTAATACTAAATTTATAATTTCCGAATTAATTCTTCAGTTCAATGTTCGGATCAACAGCAAGTCCTCCTCTACCATTTCTACTGTCATTGAAAAACATTACATACCCTAGAGGCTTTGCTTTGCTTCACTTTAATCAAGAGGGCTTTGTTGCAAGTTAAGGTTGGGGAGCATGTAATAAAAATAGAATGCAAAAGTAGACTATGGCTATAATGGGTAAAATGGCTTTCTCAATGGAGCAAATAAAAAAGGGTTTTCTATTTCTGGTTAGTAGATTGGAAATTTTCTTGTTATTAAATATAAATAATATATAATAGATGAGGCAAGAGAGATAAGAATTGTAATTGTGACTGGTTAATTTCACGTTATTTCGAGGTCATCTCAATGATAATGTTGTAATCATCAGGCAATAATAATTGGTTGATGATCACCAGAACATCAATGAAGAGAAGCCATCTTACCTTTTCGTTTTCCATGATGAACATGATGTTTAAGTAAAAGCTTTATGTGTCTAAAGAACCCTTGAGGGCAATCTTATTTAGCAATTCCAAACATATCGTCAACGTAACTCCAGATACTGTCCCCTGGTACGATTTTGATTGTGCTGTGGCTTCAAATGCTTGTATGAATATTTCAGGGATCACAGAAGACATGGTAGCTCATTTTTGTATACCGTCAATTTGAATGTAAATGTCATTGTTGAAAAGAAAGCATGTGTTGATAACAGGTGTTTGCAGTAGATTCAGGATATCTGAAGGGTTCAGTGTAGCTATTAATGACAATAACTTACTATGTTCAAGCAGCTCCTCAACAATTCGTAAGGCGTCATCGATGGGAATACATGTTTAATGGTGTGTGTTTAATCTTTCCGGATTCTTTGTTGTGCGATCAAGGCTGCAAAATCAGTACTGTTGCTGCTATGGTGTGACTTTTTCTCTATGTATAGAGATGGGAGGTCAGCTGTGTAACAAGGAAGTCAACAAAGGAGACTCCCAAAGTAAGCTAGGTTTGGACATATTCATAAATTGGCTTGTGTACTTTTGGTAATCCATCAAACTGTAATAAATGTGTATTCTGGATTCAATCTGAGGTAAAGGTAATCATCAAGGATATGGTATTTCTGTAATGTGATTAGTATTTTGCTTCCTTTGGTCGTGACTGAGTTCCTTGGGTTACATTTAACTGTGGTATATGGTCCATTTTTGAGGTGGCATTTCGGATGTAGTGAGTTTTGTTGAGGATAGCAATGGCACGTTCTTTGTAGGATTGAAGACTTGCTTTTGCTCGAATGGTCTACTTCACTTTTAGGAAGATCTTTTACTACTGATTTAACTGTTGAGGCTATCTCCAGGAATTGCCTTGGGAGTTGCAGAGAAGCTCAAACCTTTCATAATTAAGGATTCCTTCGCCGATGAAAGTGTCCGACTAGACAGTTTGACAATCAATAAAAAAATTGTCTGCAGGATTTGGTGCAGTTAAGGACTTTAGTCTGAGGTCCACAAACTTTTTTTTTTCTTTCCTGGTGGAGAATATTTTCTGTATCATTCAAGGATGAGATTAATGTCTGGTAGTGTTTGATGGTTAGTCTGGAAAGAACAGATTCAGCATACACTTTGACCTGTTTGTGGCAATGAAGACATGGGTCGTTTGGGATCTCCTGGTTGTGTAGTGGTTGGCAAATTCAGCAATCCTTATCTTTGGTCTTCAGACGTCGACAGAACTGGATTCTTGTATTAGTCGTACAACTGAGTTTAAGCAATAGATACAGGGGCTTTATCACGTCATCAGTCGTAAGGGATCACTCGCATAGTACATAGGCAGAGGGGAAGTGGGGTTAAGCTAAAAGCATTTTTTGCATACACTGACAGCTTTCCACCACATATAGGACACACGTATGTCGTGAAAGGAATTGAGGCTGTTGATTCTAGAGAACATTTCCGGAAAAAAAACCACACTTCCTTTTGCAAAATTAAGTAATGCCAAGTCAGTTACCATTGAACAATACCACATCCTCCCGTGTGACATTTACTGCCCGTCAATGCAAGAAAAACTGGAAAAGATAATTTGCTCCAATGTGGTAGTTGCTGGCCAAGTGAAGCTGCGTCACAAGACATGTCATCGTTTGAATGCCATGGCTAAGTTTCAAAATGAAATGAAAGAAATAAGCGACGAGAATTCAGTGACATGAATAACCAAGTCATCTTATGGACATAGTGAAGAAGACGGGGTCAGGTTGACCCCCCAACTGCTTCCATTTAGGAGGCTCAAATTAAAATCTTTTGCAACATTTTCGACAATTTTAATCGACCATTTACTGAAATCTTGCGAGTTCAACAAAACTCAGATTACAGCTTGTCAAGGAGCCTTTTTTACGTCCTTTCACCATGCAAACCGTAAATATTGGATTTTCTTAAGAGCTTTGTTTTATTCCAACTTCCAAGTTCTGCAAATGCAACAGAAAACCAAATTCCAAAAGGTGGGGGTATGTGTTAACGTAGGAAGACAGAGAATGTGTAAAAAGCGTACGACGGTGAACAAGGGTGATCAAGACGTATAGTTGTGAATGCGAATTATATGGACGGTCCACAAGATCTTTCTGAGCTCAGAAGCTTTTCTTCCATCACCTGGCAACTACAGTAATCAGGCACGGGTCTTAATCTGAAAATGTCTAAATACTCCTAAAAGCAGGCATAGAGGCAGGAAAAAAGGATGTGGTGGTCACATGGTTGAAATAGTGCAGATAATAGTTACCTTGCAGCGCTGCGATAGGAATCGTTATACCAGACAATGGATAGATATTTCGGGGCATACATCCAATAATCAGTAATAACAGTTGGTGTGCTTTATGGACAGCAGCAATATTTTCACACCAATTATTTGTAACCGCTTTAGTATTTGTAACGAATAATGGCATCCAGTTGTTGAATTAGTTAAAACCTGACCGAGGAGCAATTAACGATTGCATCATGTAGTTCTACCAATGGCGGATCGTTGCTGTTAGCTCCTTTTACTGTTGCCCATTTACCAGCTTGAAGCAGCTCTAATCCCAGCAGCGTATCTGGTTCAGAGTTCATCATCGATATAAGTGTTTGTGCCTCGCCGCAACAAATGCAGTCGGTACAGACAAGCTCCAGTGATCTTGTGTCATATGTAAGAGCTAACGGTGCTGTTTCCGGCAGGTGTTTTCTGGTGGCATTTTTTTGCTTCATGTTGTGTGCCGGAATATGCGACATCTAATTTTTTCTGGTCTTATTTTCTACCATAAATTTATACAGGTTTAACATCTTACCAAGCTATCCAATGTGAAGGCATTTGTGAGGTCACCTTGCTCCCTGACGGCGCCAACTGTTGCCAAGTATGAAAACGAGAATGTTGAATTCTCAGTCTCTTTTAAACAACAGGGCCATCCATTTATTACGTTCGCACTGGGGGTAGCCTAAAAGCGAACAGGGGTATTGGGGTTCACAATGTGAGAACGTTCACATTAAAAAAATGTTTGCTTACGGTTTTCACAAAGTAGTGTAAGCGAAAGACAGGTGTGCAAATGTAACTATTCTTATCTGTTTTCACACATTTGTTTGTTTCTTTGGAATTACTTTTGTTTGTATTCGGCTTGTATCTAATTATAATTGCTTTTATTTCTCGCAACAATAGCCTGGCGTCAATTTTTTACTTTTGGAATTTAAGGACGCAAGCTTCTATAAAAGAAGAATCAATGACATAATTTAAAGTTATTTATCGAAATGGCAACTAATAACAACAGTCAAAAAAAGTATAACGTACGCTCGTACGGAGTGTGTGTGTGTGTGGGGGGGGGGGGGTACTCGAAAAATGGCCAATTTCATGCGAACGTAATAAATGGATGGTCCCAACGCTTTTCTAGAAGCAAGGTTTATTTCAAAGTGTTGGGGTGCTTGGCTACCAAGGTGACCTCACAAGTTGAAAATGGGGCATTTATTACCAGAAAGCGACAAAAGTAGTCAGAGAGACGGCAGCACATCGAAGTTCGGACATAAAAAGCAATCAAATTGTCTCGCCTGCTCTTCTGTTGGTTAGTCGTTCAAAAAAGTTACTTCACAATGAGAATCCCGTGAATGAATGTCAAGACTTAAGCTATGGTCCAGCCATCTTAGTGGCTTGAGTTTTGAGTAAAAAATGTAACAAATTTGATCAACTTATATTCAGTGTCTCGTCATTTCCTGTTTCCGACTAAAACGAATGCTGGTATTCAGTTTGATGTGTCAAGTCTGTGCTCAGTCGTTTCCTATGAGAATGAAAAAAGAACACCTGACTTAAAACGTTGGTAGGTGTTTCCACCAAATTGTGCCGTAAATAGATGAAAGCACCCTTGTGGCCTTACGGGGTATATTTTTGCTGCTACAAAAAAATTAGAAATAAAGTGAATTTGCTTTTGTGCAAACCTTTATAGTCACGACTAACCACTTCCCCAATTTTTTTCATCAATTTCTGACAAAAGTAAAAAAATAATCTTTTAAAAAAAAGAGGCAACAAAAACAAAATATTCTCAGAGAAAAGTTTTCTGCAATGCACTTTCAGCTCATCAATACAAGGATTAAGCAGATCTAGTTTATTTCTAAGTTTATTATCACCATTCTGTGTGGGTGGTTTCGGTTGCCAAGTTCTGTCCCCATTCAGGATCCTCGGCCCATCCTTTCTGTTCAGTAGTGCTTCCCCAGTCCTCAGTGGTTGAAAAACCACCATCTAATGCTGCTGGGGCTGGAGCAGCTGCTGCAGCAGGTGGTATTGTTGCTGCCGGTTGATCAGGTACCCACTAATTGTGAAAAATGAAAAAAATTAATCCTGAATATTATATTACTTATAAAACACAATGATGCATTCACTTAGGTGTATCTGGCATGCATTAGACTGGAATAAAGATATTTACTTTTTGCAGTAAATCTCTTTATTCCACTGGAAAGAAGTTTGGGTCACATGAAAATTACAATGAGGTAAATAACCACTGGCAGAAAGCTTAAATTAAGGGAAAAAACAACACCTGAGCCATTTATAACAATTTATTAACCATATTTGATTTATCCAATAGAAAATGACTAAATACTATTATTTTTTGAAAAAATAAAAACTGGTTTTATGAATTTATTAGATCTTTTTCAATTTGGGTTCAACAACCCTCTGAAAATCAATACATTACAGTGATCTGGTGTGCCAACTTACAGGCAACACACACAAACTAGCTTCTTGACACAAAATGAATTGCAAGCTTTACCACTCATGAAATAAGGGGGCTCAAATAAGGTATTTTACACTGTACACTGCACTTCCTTTTCATCTTGAGCTACCAGTCAATTATTCAAACCCCAGTCATATCTTCCTTAAAAAGGGTGTGCTAGAAGACTTCACAATTGTCAAATCTTCTTAAATGACCACCTAGACAAAATGACCACTTGTCTATAATGACCATCATTGGGCTGGTCCAAGCTACTTCTTATGTACATAAGTTCCTGTCTGAGATGATTAATTTTATGCAGTCTTAAAGTGGTTATCTTATATAGGTTTGACAGCTGCAATTTTACAATGAAAAATACTCCCCAAATTTGTTTTTCTGGCTGACATGTTCGTTGTACAACTGTTAGGGAAATTAATTGACCTAATTTAGGCAGCATCATGGGCTACACATGTCAAATAATAGTAAAAAATGCTTTTACTCTTTGTATTTAAAATCTATTTGTACTTGGAATCTAAATGGTATCCTCATACAACATCTGCTCTACTTCAGTGAATAACAAAATACATTAAAGTACTGTACTGGCTTAAAACAACAAACCTAGATAGTGTATCTGAAATTCCTAATAAGATTTCATGTTTTAGGGTTGGTATAACATACCCCTAACCCCATAACAGCAGGTATTGCAGTTACACTGTAAATTCATCAACCACAACAACCAACATCAGAGACATCAACAATTAAATTACCTCTCCAAAGGTTTCTTGTGTGCCTGGTCCCCATTCACCAATGTCAGCCTGGTCTGGGACTGGAGCAGCTGGAGCAGGTGCACCTGATGTACCACCCCAATCACTCTGGAAGATCTGATCATCAGCCACCTTTGCTGCTGCTGACTGTGCAGCTGCCTGTTCTTCCTTTTCAATCTATCAAGAAAAAATTTATTTAGATATTGTATGTAAATGTAGATATGCATGAATTAATTTGCAGCAATCTTTCAAAACGTCAAAAATTGACACTTCAAACTTGACACTTCAAACTGTTAACTTCAAATAAAAATGACTGTATCTAAAAACACCTACAATTTTTGTGGCAGAGATAGGATCAACAGGTCAGACTGACTTTATTTCCAAAATGGTCCCTTTACAGGTTATTTCTCAAAACTGGAAAATTTGTCAGAAGAAAAAAACTAAATATATAAACACCCATTCTGGTAAAATTTATTTTAGTATTACCAAATTACGACTAAAAGGAGTCAGCAGTACATTCATACTCACAAATATATATATATATATATATATATATATATATATATATATATATATATATATATATATATATATATATATATATTTGTATGCTGAGTGTTGGGTACCCCTAACACATGTGGAAAGCAGCCATTGCCGGTAACAAGCCCGGGACCTCTGTTACCAACATGGTCTATCTTATGTCNAAATATATATATATATATATATATATATATATATATATATATATATATATATATATATATATATATATATATATATTTGTATGCTGAGTGTTGGGTACCCCTAACACATGTGGAAAGCAGCCATTGCCGGTAACAAGCCCGGGACCTCTGTTACCAACATGGTCTATCTTATGTCCATCTCTCATCTAAATTTCTGAAGCACCTCTATGGCTTTGTTTATGTATTTCTTCTCGAGTTGTGTAAAATTTGTTTGATGTATTAGTTGTTTGTTTGTTTGGGGGTTTTGTTATGTTATTATTTTGTCAAAATAGAAGCCTTAACATCTGGCTGTTTGGAGTTTACTCCTAATACTATATATATATATATATATATATATATATATATATATATATATAGTATTATCTATCTATCTAGATATGTTAGAATGTGTTGACATTGTGGTTTTCAAGTTGAATGCCAAACTATTACATATTTCTGGCCCCAGGTCATTTTTGGCCTGTGTCACTTTTCCGTGATGGGACATTCAATTAAACTTTAGACCTTCTTGTTTTCCAACTTTGCTTGACTAGATGGAATATTTTGCCATAAGCTGGAGCAATTCCTTAAAGAATTTATTTATATTTACAGAAATTTTATTTATTGTGTTTTTGGGAACCAATTTGTAGCCCCAACATGTGATGCCTTATGAAAATTATGATAAAAACAAATCCATGCCTTGTGCAGGTAATAATTTTTGATCAGCCTTTTACTCAACATTGGGTACCATGAAGACATTGAATAAGCAAAATGAGCTTGAAAAAGAGAACCTGCAAAATGAGTTATCCAGGAAGCTTTGTTTCCTAAACAACTTCTAAAACAAGCCCCCTTTTACTATAAGAGTTAGTGCCAACCTTTAAAGTATCCATTAGAATCTCCACGAAGATCCCCCTATAAATAAACCTTTGGTATTGCTGTGTACAGTTTTAATCTTTCTATACACTCTGTGAATAATCAAAATGTGTAAAACTAGCACCAGGTTTTAATTTTGTGATTTGATCTTTTGTAACCCACTGTTCAAAAGCAATTTTTATTACTGGGGCACTAGTGCGTATGTCATTATAGCTGGTTAAGTTATTGATAAATTTTCTTAAAATTAACTTTGCAAGTGATTTATCATCAAGTTTATGATTAGGATGACCAGAAAGACACACCAATGTAAAATGGGGTTCAAAAAACTTGTTGAAATGCTTTTTTGTAAAAGCCCATTCTTATAACAGTGTTTTCAATAAATTCACTATTTTCAAAATGAAGAAAATCATTGTTAACACCATTTTGAGTAAAGTTGTTCTTAATAAGTACTTGCACTTAACAATTAGTTTAAAAAAGCAGTTATTAGTTTTCTCCTGATATTTTACACACCTTTGTGACTAAAAAAACTACCCAAATAAACAATAAGAACTCATTCAAAAGTGCTTTAAAATATGTGCTTTTAGTGGATCACTTAAGTGGTCTGAATATGATCAAATCATGTGTATTGAGTATGGCTCATTCAAATATTTACTGGGTTCCCTTAAAGGTTTAGAAGAAATTGAAATTCATCCATTTGAAGCAATCTAGATGGCATTCTTCCAGAATATGTTGGCAATTTGGTTTACTCTGGCTGAAGAAATTACAGTGGACTTGAACAACTCATTATACATAAAATATATGTAGGTTTTTCATATCTCTGGTCTTAATAGCCCCTTCTTCATGAGCTTCAAAATTAAATAGGCCCTCCTTGGGGCTAAATAGAGCTTTAAAAGCACATTAAAAAGCACAAAAATAAATCAGAAAAACATTAAAAGATAAAAGAAGTGCACAAATTTTTCTTGTCCCACTTCATGAAGAGAAATTTTTGCATGTTGGTGGTAGTTTGATTACATGTTAGAAGCTGCTTGTTATTTTAGAAATTACTATCTTTCTGTACTGAAATAAGAACTTGGCATGGGCAAACTACTACAATAAAAATACTAAATATGCTGACCATAAGAGTTAATTGAACAAAATCATACAAAAATAAATGGATAAAACCTGAAAAACCAAAAACCATGCATTCTCAGGTTGACTGAGTTTTATTTCTCAAATTGTTTATTGTTACCCATTATGCCCTCCTGAAATTATGAAAATAAAAATTGACCCAAGCTTAACAGTTGGTAGGAAAATGATTTAATCCTTTATTTATTACCCTGGAAAATGTGAAAATACAACTTACCTGCTCTGAATCACGATAAAAGTACAAATCTGGCATGACATCCCATGGTGTTTTGCGACTTATGATCCCTCTTAGTCTTAAAACTTCTCTTGCAAGCATCCACCACATTAAACCAATTGAATAAACACCAGAAATATTACATGGTATAGCAACATCAATGTGACGCATTGGGGAGTCAGTTGAACAAAGAGATATAACTGGTATATTGACATAAGATGCTTCGGTAATGGCCTGCAAAAAAAATTAAGATTATTAAATATCTAATAAACCACTTTTGAAGCCTGCTTTTAGCTTTAAGCTCAGGTTACATTTTGAGATGCAGCAGGTTTTAGCACTATTTAATTACACAAAAACATAGGCAAAAAATCAGTGAAACGATTATGTTTATTGGTGTGGGGTTTTACCACCTTCTTTAAAATAGTAGTTATGTATCCTCTACCTTCCTAGATTTCTTCTCCTTTCCCTATTCTTCTATTCCCACGACTCCTAAAGCACTAGTTTGGTGTATGGAGTTTAATGATAGGTTAGATCTACGTTCAGGCATCTAGATACTGTAAAGACTCAAGCTAGGGGATGGATGTAACCTCTACTGTGGTTCAAAACCCTTGGGTTATTCTTAGCAATTATTTATTCTTTATGGGTAGATGGTGCTCAATAGCTGGGGTAAAAGCACCCCATTTAATAGAAGAAAAACTTCAATGTAAAACCAGAACAGAGTTCCTTTAAGGCATTTGACACCTAGCTTTAGGTCTTAGGTAGCTATCTAACTAGTGATGGTGTAAACAATAAACCCTGGACTGGAGAAAACCCTACAAAACAAACCACTGTCATTTAAATTGATGGTTAATGTCTTCTGATAATAGAAATGTAGCAAATAGTACCAAATACAACCACGGTAAAGGTTACTCCACAGCAGAAGTCCTTTGGGGCAGCAGGAAGCCTTAGGTTATTCATCTACTACTAGTAACAAAAGGATTCAAAACAAAATGGACAAAATAGTTAAACAAGCTTGCAATTAAGCACTATATCAAAACTGACCTTACCAAGGGAGGAATCAGGAAATGAACATTTAATTTCTTTAATGAGAATAGATTTTTCGAAATCAATGGACCAGGTATCAGGATTAATGGGTGTCTTTCTGAGATAAGGTTAGATGAAGCAAAAGGAGAAATAAACTGGAATGACAGATATCAAGTTATGAAGGAAATCAAGATGCGAAAATTAAATTCAGATATTGTGAATGCTGATACAGGGACTGAATAAGGGAAACTGTCAAGTTACCACCAAAAAAATAAAAACAATTATAATGAAAATAAGAAAAATGAATTACCTGATGATCATTTACAGGATCAGTACAAACAAGGAGCCGGGGCTCCCTGAATGCCTTCTGAATCTGATTTGTGAAGGTCCCTGGTGTAAACCTGCCTGCCACTGGAGTTGCACCTGTTGCTTGTGCAAATTTTAGAACTGCTCGAGTTCCAAGGGGTTTGGAGGAGATAACACAAACATCAGCTGGATTTTCTATTCCTGCAATTATCCTTGCAGCCAAAACTAGCTTCTCCCATGTTTTTCTTAAATTGATAATATGAACACCTAATGAAAAATGTCAAAAGTGCTCCATCAGTGCTAGAACTACCTACAAACAAGTTAATTAGACAATTTTATCTAAACAAANAATTACACAAAAACATAGGCAAAAAATCAGTGAAACGATTATGTTTATTGGTGTGGGGTTTTACCACCTTCTTTAAAATAGTAGTTATGTATCCTCTACCTTCCTAGATTTCTTCTCCTTTCCCTATTCTTCTATTCCCACGACTCCTAAAGCACTAGTTTGGTGTATGGAGTTTAATGATAGGTTAGATCTACGTTCAGGCATCTAGATACTGTAAAGACTCAAGCTAGGGGATGGATGTAACCTCTACTGTGGTTCAAAACCCTTGGGTTATTCTTAGCAATTATTTATTCTTTATGGGTAGATGGTGCTCAATAGCTGGGGTAAAAGCACCCCATTTAATAGAAGAAAAACTTCAATGTAAAACCAGAACAGAGTTCCTTTAAGGCATTTGACACCTAGCTTTAGGTCTTAGGTAGCTATCTAACTAGTGATGGTGTAAACAATAAACCCTGGACTGGAGAAAACCCTACAAAACAAACCACTGTCATTTAAATTGATGGTTAATGTCTTCTGATAATAGAAATGTAGCAAATAGTACCAAATACAACCACGGTAAAGGTTACTCCACAGCAGAAGTCCTTTGGGGCAGCAGGAAGCCTTAGGTTATTCATCTACTACTAGTAACAAAAGGATTCAAAACAAAATGGACAAAATAGTTAAACAAGCTTGCAATTAAGCACTATATCAAAACTGACCTTACCAAGGGAGGAATCAGGAAATGAACATTTAATTTCTTTAATGAGAATAGATTTTTCGAAATCAATGGACCAGGTATCAGGATTAATGGGTGTCTTTCTGAGATAAGGTTAGATGAAGCAAAAGGAGAAATAAACTGGAATGACAGATATCAAGTTATGAAGGAAATCAAGATGCGAAAATTAAATTCAGATATTGTGAATGCTGATACAGGGACTGAATAAGGGAAACTGTCAAGTTACCACTAAAAAAATAAAAACAATTATAATGAAAATAAGAAAAATGAATTACCTGATGATCATTTACAGGATCAGTACAAACAAGGAGCCGGGGCTCCCTGAATGCCTTCTGAATCTGATTTGTGAAGGTCCCTGGTGTAAACCTGCCTGCCACTGGAGTTGCACCTGTTGCTTGTGCAAATTTTAGAACTGCTCGAGTTCCAAGGGGTTTGGAGGAGATAACACAAACATCAGCTGGATTTTCTATTCCTGCAATTATCCTTGCAGCCAAAACTAGCTTCTCCCATGTTTTTCTTAAATTGATAATATGAACACCTAATGAAAAATGTCAAAAGTGCTCCATCAGTGCTAGAACTACCTACAAACAAGTTAATTAGACAATTTTATCTAAACAAAATTTCTGATTATATAGCTACCTTTCAAAAAAACCGGAGGGGCAGCAAAATATTTCACAATCAAAAATCACAAAATGGCAATTCCAGTACACTAAATAACCCATATGCCAAAAAAAAAGACTTTTACATTACAGATAGTTTCAAACACTTTTTCAGAACAAACTATTAGCTGCAGTGATAAATTAATTTAAGCTCATCACTTGTTTTTACATTTCTTGCAGTTGAAATATGTCTGGTGTGGCAACATGACAAGCAAAACTACTAAACATTATTTTAGCCATACAACATGGTATAATGAAAATTGTTCAGTTGCCAACTTGAATTATTTCCAAATAGTAGCAAATGTTCAAGCTGTGGTGACATATTAACAGGAACGAATATTTCAAGGGAAAAATAAAAAAAATTCTCAATTTGACATAGGCTTTTGCAAAATCTTGTTTTGAGGTAAATAAACTGATCAGTAAAAAATTCTAAGAAAAACATTCTGTAAACATGAAAGAAGTTGGCACCAAAAACAGAATCAAGAAATACACTACTTCTAAACTGGTGAAATGCAAGTTATCCAAAAATGTATGTTAAATATTGTCTAAAGCAGTCTGGTGTATAAGAGGAACTTACTGCAAAATATTTTAGTATTTACATAAAATATGGGGTATTTACATATTTCATTCTATTGTTAGAAAACACAGCATGGTTGTGAAGGATTTTATTCAAGCAGCAACTTGGCCTCGTGCCCTTGATGACACTTTTCAGATGCCCAAATTTTTCATGTAAAAAATAAATTAAAAACCTTTGGGCTATCTTGCAATTCCAAAATATATGTTTAAAAGCTAAACAGAAAGCTAACAAATGTATGTAACTGTGAAGACAAGGCAAGGAGAAAATGAAACAAAACAAAATAAGGTTGGGCCAAGATTTAAGACTGTGGCCTTAACATTTAAGCCACACAAAAAAAGAAGAGAAGCAATCAAATCAGAAGAGTTTAACAATCTAGCCATCTAAGAAAAAATAATACATTCAAAGAAATGTTTATTACAGCATGGCACAACAACTGCACGAGGATGAAGACATTGAGGAAAAAGTCTCACAAAACACAACAAACTGAGCTGGTAACATAGGATAAAGCTTTTCAGACCACTTTTCAATATAAAACCTGAAGAAAAACCATGGCAAGCCACATTTTGTGGAGACAAAGTAAGTGCAGCACCAAGGACAGGACCTATTAACCTGTAAATATGTCACTAAACATAATAAGAAGATAAGGGTGTAACTGTCTGAAAGTGACAATTGGACCCCATGCAAGGATAGAAATATTTATTGTAATACAAAATGGAAAGGTTGTCTATCAGTTGCAAAGCAAATTTCACAAAACACCCAACTCTCCTTAGAACTTTTACATGTTGTCAGACACTTATGTGAACTCAGCATATTTACACACGACTACAAAAACCTTGGTTGGGAAAATGCTGTATTGACTCCAGCATCACTTAATTTTTTCAGTGTCATGAACACTTTTTCTAATTTCACTTTTTATTAGAAATTGCAACGACCATTCTTACTTTATATATCTTAAAATATCAATTAACAAAAGGAACCCCAACCTGAAATATATAAACCTTTGGGTTCAATGTGTACACCAACACCATTTAGATGAAATATCAAATCTTTCCAAAATATCCCCTCTTTGGGAGTAAGCTTTTCTGTAATGCTAACTGAACTTGCTTTTTATAGCCATGTATCAACATAAATTACTTATTGAAGTATGAAGACTCTAAAACAGACCAAAACTCAAGCAAAACAGTTAATGTAAAAAAATACATTTTGGAAATGTGGCTGTGACAAAATAAAAAACTTCCAACTGTAAAAAGCAATACCATTAATGTTCCTTTTAAAGGAATATGTCATCATCTGGTAATTTGCATTTTTTGTTCCTAAATGAGTTCCACTGGCTATAAACTTGACCACATCATCTTCTTGAAGTTGAAGGGCATCTATTCCCCCTGACATTATGAAAGCTGTTCAAATGAGTTACGACAAACAACCTAAAAAATGAAATGAATACTGAGCATTGTTAAGATTTTAAAAAGGTGATACATGGATACATCGTTCCCAGAGATGATCCAGTTCTGTTGTCAGAAACAAAGCTAGAAGAAGGCTTTTAATCATTTCTTATACTACCACAGCTGACAACCTTTAAAAACACTAAAAACAACTAAAGTAGCCTTTAAATAGCCACTCTGGTTAAATTCTTGATCTATTCAGTTTTAGTTGTCACAACATACAATGAACTGGTGAACAGCTTTTCAAACTAGTTGTACACAGTAGCAGGGTTAAAAGCCCTTCCAAAAAGAACTAACTTAACACCCCAACCCATACCCTCTGAAAGAAATGGGGCACTATTGTACCTGACTGGTTCTCAACAATATTTATAGCAATTCAGAAAATGGAACCGTCCCTTGTGAACTGAACCGATAAGCCAATCAGTTCATTTCTACCCATGGCATTTGTACCACTGAAAGAATACTTAGCCCAAAACGTAGTACTGTAAAACAGCCCATAGCTATAAACCGGCCGTTTGCTTTCAATATGGTTACATCCTTGAGACAGGTAACTTGTTAGGTGTAACAATCATCTAGCCCTGCGACTATGTATACCTATTAGTGGTACTGGATTTTAGTTCGAAAAAAATCCTGACTTCTATGTACCATTTATGAAATCGATCCCTATTAACTGCTACTATTTTAACCTCCCTAGTGAAGGTCATCCCAGTACAAATGCTCCAATCTGTTCACTTATGACCCTTCCATCCACCTTCACTCTTGAGCAACATTCATACAACCGAAAGCTACTCACTCTTGCTGTACCCACTCTTTTCCTCGTTGTGTGCACTTGCTTCAGAAATGCCAACCTGTTTTAACCCTTTCCCTGATAAAAATAGCAACTTGTTTAATTTTCTGTGAATAAAACTGAATCCTGTAGTATGACGAAATTTAAGAACGTAAATCTAATTCTACAAGTAGGTATCTTTGGGAGCGTGGTATGTTTTCAACTGTTTATACATGTGGAGTAAATGTATATCCAACACTAACCAGATCAGTAAAAGTAAATTATTGAATATTGTTCTGTTTAATGAACCAAGTTTTACAACAAAAAATGAACTTAAAACAACCCTTTCCTCCGCTCAAAACTGCCAGGGGTTAACGGTGACAGGGTAATAGGAAAGGGCAGTGCAAAGCGACTGAGGGAGTACAACTTACATTAGAAAATAATACGGTCTTATCTCTAATAAAATACAAAATTTATCGCTTTCCATGCACTCAAGGGCAGCATTAACGACTACCACAAATTCAAAGTGTTGGCTTTAATTTTATAGGTTCACAAACATTCTGCGTAGATCAGAAAAGGTGAACTTATTCTACAAGAACTTCCAGCCCAGTATTCCCATGAAGGCTTTCATGACTACTTTGAGTACGACTTGCAACCCATTATTACCAGGAAAGACTTACGAAATACAGCATTTACTTGTTAAACGGCAAGACTAAAGAATCGAATACCGACGTCTTTGGTCTCAACGGTAAATCTGTCTACTGCGCACCACACCATCCACTGGTGACTGTCCCAGCGGAAAATAAAATTACAATATTTAATGTTCAACCTATTGTGAGGACTATTCACTTTCATGGATTACGTGTGGTTGAACTAGGAAGCAGTACAAAAACTTCAGCTACATACCATAAACCAAACGCCTCAAAGGGGTCTTCTGAAAAGGACTTCGAGGGACAAAACACATGCACAAAAGCAGGCATTCAGCGACATTATAGTAACCTCGATACAAGAAAGAGGCGAACGTAAAAGGAACCCTTTTTTGCATGTCGTGCAGCACAACTTTCCTTTTTCTGTCTTGGCAAAATCTTTCCAGTTCTTTGATCACCTGGTCGTTCAACTTGAATGTCAACGCTGTTGTTTATTAGAGCTTGTCTGGCCTAACTGTGCCATGTTTCCTTCGGCCTTCCGGGAGATTTTCTTACAGGTCGAATGAATTCCTTCATAGCATTTCTTGCTGCTGTATCAGTATGCAATCGAACGAGATGTCTTGGCCAGTTTAGTTATCCGTGTCTGATTTTGCTCCTCTAGAATTCTTGCTATGCCCTTTGAAAACAATTTTCTTTGTATGTTGTCCACCTTGTCACAGAATTTGGCAGTCATCGTCCATGGCTCACTGTTATATATGAAGATGCTTCCGACATCTCAATTGAATTCTTAATTTTCTTGCAAGGCTGACAAATTTGCTTTTGAAAATTCTCCCATCTTGTTGTAGGGTGTTGATGCAACGCCACATCGTCTGTTTATGTCGTTTTCTGTATCTAGTAGGCTCCCCAGGACCTAACATTTATTCCATTTGTGATCTCCAACTTTTGATTCCTGGAATTCTTCGGTTTTTGAGTTGTTTACGATAAGATTATGTTCCTTTAGCTTTTCCAGCAAAATCCTTTTTACTCTATTAATTTTTGGATACTAGATTCTTATAAAGTTTATGTCATTGCAGTACCTAGGATCCATTTCCATTTCCTTCTTGCCTCTGTTTATTGACCAATCTGGTTCTGCTCACGTGAACATTTAGTGTCGACACATTCATAAGTGTTTTACTTGATTTTGTTAAATACAGGATGAGCAGGACTACTGACAAAAACAACCCCATTGCCACGTTCAAACATTTGTGTGAATATCTTCTCCTAAATCATCACCACATCTCACATTCATAACAAAATCATTTATCAGAATGTTTATCGTGTACATCTAGCTATCGTTCAGTATTTCACCCAAGTATTCTATGAGTTTAGCCTTGTTTATTGAATCAAAAGCTTCCGACATGTCGAGCATAAGAATAAATATGGTGTAGTCAGTAGAGACAGTGGCCTTCTTGGCCAGGGTTTTCACCGTGTACACTTGTTCTGCAGTAAAGCATTCAGGGTGGTAAGCTGCTTGGTTCATGGAAAATTGATATTTGAGTCGACACCGACATCTGTCCACCATACATATTGACATAATCTTTCATATAATTGATAGTAAGATGATAGGCTGTACATTTATACTGACAACACGTTTTGAAGGTTTCGGTTGAGGTAGCAGATTTCCTTTTTACAGCACAATAGGATAAGTTTCATTAAAGGATGTTAATTGTAAAATTATGGTATCAATAATAAATTTCCTTTGGACTGAATTTAACCATTTTTGCAATGACATTAGCAAGTCCAGTTTTTATTATTCTTGAGCTTCGCAATCATTTTCGATATCTCTTCTTCGTTTAATTGTTCTTCCATTTCTACTGCTTTATATTCCTTTGAGGTTCTACATTAAGTCTAACAAACAAATATGCGAAAAAAATCATTGATGATATCATATATTTCTTTCTGTGTGTTGGCTATCATTCCATCATCGTTGATGATCTTGAGTTCCTTTTTTCGTCCTCTTCTCTGAATTACTCTTGGTGCCTGATAATATTTGCTTGCATTTGAATTCCTTGATTCTATTTCTTGTACCTTTCTCTATAGCCTAATGTCATTTATGTGAACTAGTTTGTCTTCATCCTTCTCAAGAGCTTTTACATTGAAGCCACCTAGCAAAAAAAGTGAGTGCTTGCTGTTCTTTTTCTTGTCCAGCAGCAATTTTTTTTACTGACAGAATATATCCCTGATCTGAAGGGTCTTTTCTGACACTTGAAGAGTAAGAGTATATGCAATACTAATGATTATTTTGTAGTTTTTCTTCATGTATGTTTCTGCGACGCATATTCGATCATTTATTCGTCTGAATGTAGGTCTCAAGCTTGAGTCTACGATACAACCAAGACCAGTAGAACAATTACTTCCTGTTATACCTCATTCAAAATATTTGTTTCATCTTCCAATGATTTTGACTTCACGTACTTTTTCACCTTTCAAATGAGTTTCCGCAATTACAAGAATTTGAAGTTGATATTTTGATACATTATTATTGATGTTTTTCTTACCGTGCTCGTCACGACAACCTTTAATATTTAGTGTGCCGACATTCCGTACTTTCATTTTCTAAAATATTGAAGATAGATTTTTTGATTTCGAGAGATAGTTGAGAAATTAACATTTTCTTTGAGAATTGCTCTTCGAAGTTACGATGCTCCGCCATGTTATCCGACTTTTCAACCATTCAACCAAAATTCAACCATTGGAAGGCAAAATGTGAAAGCAAGACAAAAGTGCATGTTAGGAAAAGGGACAAAACTGTCAAGTTAAAAAAGGACAAAAATTTCAAGTTCTGAATTAGGGCAATAATTGTGTCATCAAAGCAAGGGGAAAACAAGTCACATCAACATAAAGAAAAAGTTCAAGTTCAGAATGAAAGCAAAAGCTTAAGGTTCTGAAGAGGACAAAAATATCAAAATGGAAACAATAGGGACAGTGTTAGAAGGAAAAAAGACAAAAGTTTGTCTTTTTCTTCTTTAGCTGTGTAACAGTAGGGTATGAAGATGAATACAACGAAGAAGTGAAGAGAAGGATTCCCATTTTATTACGAATTTAACAGTTTGTTTTAACACCATAATTCAGATCTTAAATTCTGTGACACACTTCCAGTTCGGAGTTCTCTCCAGATTGGAATCGATCTTCCCACTACTCGATAACGAGAGAAACATGTCAGACGAGATGCACCAAAATAAACTGATATGGGAGACAAAAGATTATCAAAATACTTTCCATGACAATACCTATAGAAAAGACTAAGACAAGCCACATTTTGTAGCGATTTGGATCTATCAGGTTGCAAAGAAATCTCTGAACTCTATCAAGAGCATCAAGGTAAGCTGAGGCAGTGGCGGCGCATGATAATTGTTATTGTTGGGACATGCCACAATATTGGCCCAGTCCATTATTGACATATACAGTGTATGATTATTGATATCTTCAACTATACTAAGCAATTTTTATTAACTTCTTTGCTCATTACTAAAACAGTGCTTATGTAAGTCGCACATATTTGAAACACCATACTGAATTTTAGAAATATCGATTTTTTTTACTTATACTAACCATTAGCTAACTGTTCTTCTCAAACAAAAAACTTAAATTAAAAGCATGACTTTTTGTTCTGACAGACTGTTTGATGGGAATATCCTTTGGCAGGTGAGGACCTAGCCTATTTATTTCAAACTTTGCCTCTATTGCCAAACAATGGAAAGCATGCTCCAAAAGATAACACTATTATTGTTCTTTCAAAACCATTCTTTCTTCAAGGAGAAATACTTCTGAAAGGTCATCACCACCGATTTTGATTGGTGGTAAGTGACTTTTCTTGTTTACCCAGACGTACTCATCTTTGCTCGGCTGAAATTCAATCCACTTATCTCCAGTGCATTTCGCCATTCTTCCAGTTCTTCCTCGGTCTCTCCTTTCTCTTTATTCAAGAGCACAATATTATCTGGAAACATCATATTTTATGGCGTCTCCCACCTCCCTTCATCTTTCAGCATATTCACCACTACAGCAGAGAGAAGTGGGCTCTAGACTGACCTCTGATGCAATCTGACTTTTAAATCGAATCCTTCTGTCCTTCCTGCAGCACATCTGACCTCTGTCCTACACTCTTTGTACATTTCTTGAACACAAACGACATACTTTTCTGACACTCCTTTCCTTCTTATGCAATACCAGATGTCATCTCTCGGTACCCTGCCATGTGCCTTTTCGACGTCGATGAATACACAATGAAAGTCCTGTTGGCCTTCTCGATACATCTCTGCTGTCATTCGCAGTCCAAAGATGGTCTCTGTTGTGCTTTTCGTGAGTAAAAAGCCGATTTCGTCTGGGTTGATTTCGATTTTTTCTCGGACCCTCTGATCCATCACCCTCCCCCAAACCTTTATGGTGTGACTCAACAACTTTATTCCTCTGTAGTTGAAGCAGCTTTGTACATCTCCTTTGTTCTTATATATTGGAGCTGGTATGCTTTTGTTCCAGTCTTCCGACATCTGCTCTGTTTCGAGGATATCGTTGAATTGGGCTGTTAGGAATTCAATTCGTAATTTCCAAGGTGTTTCCAAGCTTCTACTGGTATTTTATTTAGATCAACTCCTTTACCATTCTTCAATTTACTAAGTACCCTTTCTACTTCCTCTCAATTGATTAGTCTAATCTGTCGGTCTTAAACTGGTCCACTGTTTTCCCGGTTCTTCCTGGATTCTCAATATTCCACCTCTGGATTTCCGGTTCTGACTTTAGTACACCCCCATTTTCATCTTTTATCATCTTAACGTGCTGTATGTCTTGTGCGTCCTTGTTTCTTTGCTTAGCCAGTCTCTAGACAAATTTCATTCCCTCGAAGGTCTCCATGTTGTTGTACTTCTCATCAAATGCTTCTGCTTACGCATTTGCCACTATTTCCTTTATCTTCTTCTTTGCCTCCTTATACGCTGTTCTAGCTCGTTCTACTCCATCTGTATACCACGTTTTTAAGATCTGCTTTTTTTAATTTTTAGTTTACTGCACCTCCTCATTCCATCATCAAGTGTTTCTTTCCTTCTTTAGCCGACCATTGGTCTTACCGAGCATTCCACTAGTCACTTTACCAATTCCATCTGCCATTGCTTTCCAGATTACTGGCAAGACCTCTCCAAGTCTTTCTCTGACCTCATTCTTGAATCTTTTTCTAACTTTTGGTTCTTGAAGCCCGCACCATTTGATTTTTCGCTCTTCTTTCTTAGTCCGTTGTAATGGCGTCAGTAATGTCACCTTGCAAATCACTGGTCGATGCGGGGGTGTAACAAATTCACTTTCCAGCACTTTGCTATCTATCACTTTCTTCACTAGTTTTCTTCTGCAAAGTACATAATCAATTTGGGTACAATTTTGAATACTTTTTACGCCACTTTCTGTTCCACTGACTTCATGAAGAATGTGTTTACGATAGCTTGGTCGAAGCCTTCCACAAAGCGTACTTTTCTCTCATCTTGTTCACTTATTGCTCCTAGTCCATGTTTCCCCATGTTTCTTTTACTTTCTACGTTACCCTCTACGACATGACCGTTTAAACCAGTCAGGCCTTCCCAAAATCTTTCTTTTTTCTCTTCATTACATCCAGTCTGTGGCTCGTTCTTTCCAAGACTAGAATACAAAGTACTCTCATTCTAAGAATTTTATTGTGAAATTGTCTTTCTTGGTTGTCTCAATTCAATGATCTTTCATTAATGCATGTTTAAAACGAACCTCAATTAAGGTTTCCTTCGATACCGGGGGCTTTTTGTAGTCAGTAGAGTATAACAAATCCGCACAATAAGTTATTGCCTCCTCAACTGGAACATTAGTGTAAAGTGTAGAAATGTCAAAACTTATAATTTCTCCATGTTTGTCCTGATGTATATCCTTCAAACTTTGTGATATAGATTGTGTTGATGAATTTATTTTACATTCCTTCACTACTGAAAGCCAATCAGCTACTTGTTTGGCTATGGGGTAATACGCTGAACTGGGCATTGACAAGACGGATCTGAGTGGTGTTGATGGTTTATGCAGCTTTGCCAGGCCGTAAAGCCTGGATGGTTGACTTCTGGTTGGTTTTATCTTGTCGAAGAGTCTTGCCGTTATTTTGTTCTGATCCTTCAGTTCATTTAGCAAATTTACTATCCTCTCCTCCTCCTTCAACAATGGATGCTTTTCGTTCTTTCGCGTTTTCGTATGTTTTTCAACCTGTGGAAGGTTAATAATATCATCCAGTTTATGGTTGTAACTATCAGTTTTCATTAAACAAATACCTTGTACCTTTATCAAAGGGAACAGCTGGTAAAAAATTCTCTTTAAGGTACAGTACTTGCAAGTCATGTAGACGTTCCTTGGTGTTATTTGTTTTTTTGCAGTTTTTTATATATATCAACGTTTTTACATTGATGTCCGTCATTATTTCGCCACTGACCTCACGAATTAGTCATAAAAATTTAACTAGTCAATGGAGGTTTCTCAGTTGTCGTGGTTTTTTCAAAAAGATTTGCGGTTTGAATTCACTGTGTTACATTTTGCTGTAGCTGTGTATATTGTAGAGAGATGTTGATATGTGATGGGAAATATTGTATTCAGCAGTTTTACTGTTTTTGTATTTTTACCTTGTAGCCTGAAGATGAAGTATCAACTTCGAAATATATTGCAAAAGTAATAAAATGACATAATTTTAAACTTATTTTTCGAAATGTCTCCTACCAACAACGGTAAAAAAGTATAACGTACGTTCGCACAGGGGGCACTTGCCTGCGAACAGGTGTGAACGTAATAAATGGATGTCCCCTCGCTCATCTTGGAACCAACAAGTCCTATGACAAGCCAAGCTCCGAACTTCTCATGAGTGATGAACTTATTGCAGCAAGCCAATTGGTGTAGTAGAATACCCTCATCGTCCTCGTGGGCAGAGAATAACATGGACATCCTCTCTTGGTTCGTGATTTAATGTGTAACAGAACATAAATAATCTAAAATAGACTTACACGATCCCTGCGTTGCTTTGTAAGCCAATAACAATTCAGTGGTGGTGAATTGAAAGTGTGTGTATAACCAACTTGTTGCTGTGTGTGTTACGAATAACGCACAAGAAAACCCCTTCAAAGTTCTGTTATTTGTGACAAGAGATCGTCTTACCAATAGACCAAAGAATTTGACGTCATCAGACTTCCATCAGCACAGCACGAACTGCACAAGGGAACATTATGACTGCCAAATATGGTTATTGTACGAGGAATTGTTTCAATGATCATACCTTCACTATATTTAGCCGTACAGTAAAGTTAGCGATTTGTTTACCATATTTAGAGTTAAATTTAATGCATTTGAAGTTTGAATCAACTTACCAATTTAAGAAGTAATTCCATAAAAGGGCATTAGATAGAAATTCAGTTAAGAATAAATAACGAAGATAGTTTGATTAAACTCAGATAGCTGCAACAGTCAGCCAAGGAGATAAGTCTATCTCATTGCCTATTGCCAAGACTATTGTGGGACAATTTCGATGTAAGTAATAACATTTGAAGTCGAAATTATTACTCTTAAGTCGTTTTTATGTATTCAACCTGTAAATAAACGTTCATATTTTAATCTATATTCTGTATCTTAATTGCTTTGTAGTGAAATACTGATTTATCAGTTAGAGAAGAAATATCAATCCAACCCCACAATAGAAATTTATTCCTCGCATCCTCAACAGTGTGTATTAAAAAGAATTTTACAAGGAAGGAAAATAAGAGACTTATTTACAACAGAATGAATCAGAAAGATGAAGAAAAAATTATGCTGTTAAAGAACTCCATTCATACACATAAATATAGAAATGGCCACGCCTTGGTACCAAGGGTGCAATTAGGCTTGTCGAGTATGAAGTCAAACAATGAAAATCCCTCACGAGCTTTAATGTGACTTTGATAAACCGGATTAATATTAACGTGTACTGTAAAAAATTTGGTGTCACAATGGAAAATTGATATACTTGAAGCTTTTTCAACATCGTGGTAATTATTTAATAGGCAGCTAATGGTTCTGGTCTTCAGTTAAACTGTATTTTATCGCTGTATAATTTTTACAAATATGTTGCAGTTCATACCTCGTCGCAATTAAAAATGGCACTGGTACACTGTGAACCACATTCTTAAACACGAAGAATGGTGCCGAAGCTGCTTTCCTAAGAGAGCACGAGTAATGAATTTCTTCTGGTCACCTGGAATTTTGATCTGCTGACAAGGCCTGGGTGAAATGGAAAGTGGGTGATTCCCTCTGGTTTGAAGATAGTGTCCATGACATAATGAGTAATTGAATATATTTCACTGCGTTAGGATCATAAATAAATCGATGATCGGAAAACACAGATCAATGACCAGTCAGATTGGTTACAACATGATGGTTAGCTCTCGGCTTTTAAACTCTTCCTTCGCGATGAGTTGCGGCCGAATAAGTTCTTGTCAAATAACTTCCAAGGTTAATACATGTTGTCCCCTGGTTTCTCTCTCTCCCTCTGTTGTGCTTTGCACAACGTATTGCGATTCTGCACTTCTCACAGAACAATGTGAGAATCAAGACTGAAAAGGTAGGACAAATTTCCCGCCATGTGAATTCCTCACTTCCACAATCGAAAATTGCCCCTGGTTTGAGCTGAAGACTGATAAAATCGCTCTGTTTTCAAAACGAGATCTTCACATGATGGAGTCAGTCATTCACAACAACGAGGATTTCAAATATGGTGGATAACAGATGATTCAGCTTTAAGTCAAATGTTCGGTTAACGATGGGGAAAGTCCGGAGAAACAAGAAGTTTAAAAGTGTTGATCCATTTTACAAGAAGAATTTAAGCAATGACAAAGGAGGCTCTCGTCAAAGTACCACGAGTAGCAGTTTTGATCGAAAAAGTAATAAAAGAAAGGGTATCAATAAAGAGAAACTGTAAGTTTAACGTGCAAATAGACTGAATGTTACTGTATTTGTTACGTGACAAATCCCTAACATGTTTTTAGGCGACGTATGTGCCCAGTGCTCCATTAGATATTTAAGTGACCAACCATATTATTTTTTTTAGTACGAGTTAGTTTTCGATGAAAGTAGCTTTTTGAATTGTTTTTGATACCACATTTCCAGTACGAGTAACTTTTGAAAATTTTGAACTTCTGTATCTGTATGGTATACGTTGTAGAACCCACTTTTGTTTTTTTTAGGTTAAACTTCTTAGTATTCTGTAATCCAAGACCAAGGAAATACTTTTTAATTTGAATATAAACATATTTTATGTTTGACCGATGGTTAGGACAAAAGTATATGATCTTACGGTATGACATAACAAAATCTCATTTAATATAATCTGAAGTAAAATATAAACATCAATAAAACTATTACCAATTCTGATTTTACGCGTGACTGAGTTTTGGCTACTCACATTTTCTCGTCAACCTTTTACTTGACAACCGTTGGTACCCTTTTTCGTGGAAAGGCATTAACAAAGCAGTTTGCCGTAAAACTACTATTATTAAAAGAGTTTAAGTACTGAAGAAAAAATTACATATCCAGTAAAATCAACATACAAATCCACTTGACTAATTAATTAAATGTGTTTTAAATATGCCGATAAAGGATCTCTATGTGGAAAAATAGCCATAACATCCTCATCACTTATAATATTGATTTATTTACTTGAATTTGTAATGTTTATCTGATTGTGCTGCTTTTCAATGTACTTTAGTGCTAAAATTATAGAGCACTGGTATGGCTTGATTAAAGGCAAGGCATGCTGCCTCGTTTAGGGAAATGTTAGCTGTTTTCCAAGAGAGGTGTTACTTGCCATAATATTAAGTTTTATTTTGAGTGAGTTCTGATAATTCCCAGTCATAAGAAATGTGCCAGGTACCAAGACCAATTGCTTGCGATGTAAAACGCTACAGAGATCACCCTTATCTGTTTTAGTTAAGTCTTGAAAATTACCCACAATTTTCTTATTATATTTTGGTTTTGTTTCCACCTTATTTCTCTAACAATTTTCTTTTCTTTACTTTTACAGAGCTACTTTCTTTTCTAATGTAATAGCTGTCATTGTATTTTACCACTTTTCTTATAGAGAAACCATTTCTAACAGACTATGGAACTTATCACTTTCAAATCAATACAAATAAGTCATTAGCTTGGCTCTTCTAATCCACCAACCGTCTTAGGTAGCAAGTGATACTACTTTGTTGTTTTATCATAAAATTTATTTACATTACTTCATTAACCTATGTATAAAGCACTCACTGTTTTGGTATGCCTTGGCAGGTGTTATTGGTTAGCCCCTGAGCATTACCATATGACAGTGGAAATAAATAGGCAGAGATCAGACTTCCAAAGATTTTTATATTCCTGTGTTCAATTCATTCTGAAAAAGTTTGAAAGTGCAAACTTCTAAGGACAGGGAAAGAGTTGTCATATTAATGTGCCATTTTATTATGGTGATAACAATTTTGACAATAGTAATTCGACCCACATTGTCAATCTGTGATCAGTTTGCTTTCCAGTTGAAGCACAGAATATGATTGCCTGACATGTAATAAATAGTTTGAACTCCCTATGCTAGCAAAGAGGATTAGGACTGGAGAATCCAAGAACAAGAAGCCCCACAGTTTAAGTTAAAAACAAATCTAAACCAAATATATTGTAAACTAATAAACCCCACTGCCCAAAACTGTCCTCAAACTGGAGATGGTCAATTGTTGCCAATACACAATACATGTAAATGCTACTATTATTAATCTAATCATTGTTTTTGAACAATTGTTCAGTTCATTATAAAGTCTTGAAACCATAATGGCAGGCAAGGCTGTTGTTTTACTTGGTTGTTATAACAAACAAAGGAGCTCCAGGGTTCTCTGTTTGATTAACTTAAACAATAAATGAGACGAGGGATTATCATGCTCTGTCTGCTATTTTTTTTAAGGAGTGAGATGCTGTCTAGTCTGTGTGCTGCTTCTTGCTGTGACTTATTTTCTTGCATCTGTGTTTTAGAAGCAGCAAAAGCTTACAGAATTAAAGTCTGAAACTGACTCATGCTGTCATTGATAGCTATTTTGTGATACTCATATTGCCCAAGCTTGGAGTGCATGATGTCATGTTTAATCACAACTAAATGCAATCTAAGGACTCTAGAGGGTTCATAACATTTCTAGGCTGGTTTCTAGCAATTTTTTAAAGGTGGTACCATTCACCATAAGTTGAGATAGTAAGCTATCTGTCACAAAGTGTGGTTCTTGTTGAGTTTGCTCCCTAGATAAACAATGTCACTGATGTGTAGGGCTGGGTGTGAACCCAGACATAAAGAGGGTAACTTTAAATGGTTAACAACTATAAATGTAAATTTAGATGGTTAACAACTATAGCTAACTACAACAAGGTAACAGGGTTACCATGTTGGTTTTTCATTGAAGCTATTGAACTGCATGTTCTGAAACAGGATTCTTATTTCACGTTTGTTTTTGTGACAGTTTGAATGTTGGTTTGATGTTTGATTAGAGAAACATCATTGACAAGGGTTGCAAACCTTAACTTGGGTTGGTAAAACAGCCATTGGGGGTCCATCAAGTGGTTGAATTGACATCATTAGACATTGTAAACCCACTCTAGGTGTATTGTGTCATTCACTGTCAATGATTGTAGCAACTATACAAGAGCTGACAACTTCATGAAGAATCAGTATTGTTTAAAATGAGTGGTACATGACATCAGAATCAAAGCTTGTGGCTGTAACATCAAGTGGTGCTGTGGAGCATGTTCAGTGAGTGAGATGGGAAACTTGACAAGGCTGATACACTCATGACAAGATGAGCAAGTTGTTTGTATTGCTTCATCGGTATTGAGGGCAAAGAAGTAGTCATTTGCAACATTTTTCTGGTATTGAGTTGGATGCTGCAATTTTAGGTGTAGAACAGGTGAGGAGGCCATGAAGGACAGACAATGGGATAATGCTTTAATCTCTTGTGTAATTGCAAAGGGTTCAAGTTTTCTCACAATGAGTAACCTATTTGGTGCTAAGCTGATAATGTTCAAATACCGTTTAACATCCTTTACATTTGTGGCCTTTTAGAAGGTCTATTCTTTCTTTGAGGTCAGCATGGATTTTTCAGAGGCCAGCATCTACAACCTGGGTTGTTGGCCAGGTTGAATGCACATTAAATGGCAAGGTTGCATTGCCAGTGATGACATCATACATCATGCACATTGATGGCAGAGAGTGCTGAATCTACCAATCATGTAACAAAAAATCAAAATCTGATAATTACGTTGTTCACAAGGGAAGGCAGGTGCTGTGAAATGCAAAGTCAGATAGCAAGTTGCCAGTACCCCTTGGATGACTCAAGAATATATGGCAACAGTTGACAGTTGACAGCTGTTATCAAGGTAGATTCTTAAGAGCTTCTTGGGATTTTAACCCAACACTACTTGGCATAGGCCTGTACACATGTTTTTGACCAGTTTGTACTGCAGTTTGATGAAAGAACTGTACAATAAATGAGCTGCCGTGCTTTACTGAAGCTGCTATAGACAGGGCCTCAATTTCACATGGTATTCACATTGACTGTCAGTTTGACACTTAAACATAAGACTGGTCTGATGCATGCACTATAAATCTGCCTCCCTTGTGGCAGCAGAATGTTTTTGTTTACCAAAGACTGGAGATTTCTCTCCATTTGGTCCATGCCACAGATATCATCAATCTTATTGCTCTCTCCACTCCAATATCTGCATCTAACACCTTGCCAAGGTAGCAGAACTCACTGACCTCCTTAACAGTTCTGCCCTCCAGATCCAAATCTCTGAGGTATTCACCCCCATCAATCTCCTGAGTACACCTCAAACAGTGGTAGTTTATCACATATCCCAGCCTCCACAATCCTGAGGATCTCCTATGGTACCAGTAGTTGCATCCTTGACACAGTATTGAGTTTGCTCCAATGCCCTCTCCACATTGCATAAATATATTCCACTTTTTATGATGTCTCCTATCCTGCTTGTCATCATAAGCTTTGTCTGATCAAGATTAACCTTCAATCCTCTTTGTACTACAGCTCTATTCCATTCTCCAAAAAATCCTCACAGTTTCTTCTCTGCTTTCCACAGTAATGGTGAGGTTGTCTGCATATAACAGGTCCCAAGGTTCACCTACTCTACAGTCTCCTGTAACTTCATCCATGACTATTATAAAGAGTAAAGGGCTCAGAGCAGACCCTGGTGTACTTCAGCTTCTATAGTGAACTCCTCCAAGGTCTTGCCTCCAACTCTTATCTGTGACTTTGATCCTTCATATAAGGCCACCACCTACTTCACCAGTCTCTCAGGAACCTTTTTTCTCCTCAATGCCCAGGTAATAGGATGCTGTGGAACTCTGTCTAAAGCCTTTTCTAGATCCACAAATATATGATAGAGGTTCTTCTTCTTTTCCATGTACTTCTCCTGCAGCTGAGATATTATAGAAACCATATCAGTCGTACCTTTGGCAGTGCTATGACCACACTGGTTTTCTAAGATATTCACAATCTTTCTTAGTTTCTTGTCTAGTATCTTCTCCCACACTGTCATGGTATGTGCCAGCAGCCTCAATCCATTATGCAACCCTCCACATTTGTCCAGGCTTGGGACCGGCACTAAGTGTAGCTGATTTGCTAACCCAGTGGCTAGGTTGGAGAAATTGGAGGAATTAACACCTGGTTACAGCCAAAATCTTGATTGTCACCAAGTCCAATCTCAGAAAATTCATCATCAAGGCTATCAATTAGACATGGTTTAGAAAAAAGTTTCTTGCTTGATGGCAGAAGGTGAGGACATTTGCTAAGATAGTGGTAAGCCTGGCAGCCTGCTTGTTTCCTACCTCAGTTACAACGTTAGCAAAGAGGATTAGTGTCAGAGAATCCAGGAACAGGAAACCTGACAGTTTGACATGAAGAACTCCTGTCAGAATATATCCTAAAGTAAGAAATATCCACTGCCCAATGGTAAGGTGAAAATGGCTCTCTTGTAAGGGGACTGGGTCCAGTCTAGTCTGGATCTGGTCATTCACAGAATTATAACAGTTGCCCAGCTTCAAAGCTGCTGATACATGATGTAAATAAATACAACTATTTTGACTATAATGGCACTGGGACTTTTAGTTCTACTTCATCTGCAGTATCTTTGATCATCAAATGAACGTGTCCTTATTTTCTTGTTGAAAGTACTTTGTAAATTGTTTTCATGTAGCTTCAGTTTTGTATTTGGTTATTTAAGGATTTTTTTTCAAAATATTTTTATTTGTAATGTAATATTTATATTTGATATATGTTTATAATTTCATCATCATAATCATAATCATCATCACTGTCATTGCTTATTGCCCATCCCTTGCTAACATAGGTAGGAGAGTATAATCTTGATGACATCTCTCCACCCATTGTGATATTGTGCTTAACCTTGCTCCATTCTATTTCTAATGATTAATTTGAAATTAATGCAAGATTTATTGCCATTTTTTAAAAATTGCAAATATTATCTGTTTGGAAATCTATCATGGCTAAAAAATACACTTAGGTTTCATTTAAAACACAAGTTTAATTTTATTTTTTCCTTACAAATTAAAGAATTACTTTTTAACTCAAACCAGAGGTGTTTTCTGATTACCTGCTACCAAAACTACATTGAGTCATCACTTAAGCTGAATTGGAATTAAATAATTTTATACATGAACAACAAGAGACTAATATGCTGGATATGTGACATTAACTATTAAGATAGAAGGCCTTAATATGAGCAAAGATATGTCTACTGGGCATTAGGGACTCTACAGAAAGGAACACATAACTTGAATTGTTTCCCCCATCAGCAGTATGGATCAATGTATATTTGAATCACAGCTATGCCTTATGCTTAGCCTTTCTCAGAGGTATCTTCTTCTTCTTCTTCTTCTTTCGTATGACTTCCCTACCATTCCATCATCTGCAGCCATTGCTGTAGCTCATCACTCAGTTGGCTGCTCTCTCAGTGCTCTGGTGCCACCAGGTGGTTTGAAGGTGGCACATTCATTGATTATGTGTTTTGTGGTTTGCTTGCTATCGCATTGGCATGAGGGGCTACTGAACAGTCCGATCTTGTGCTGCCAGCTACCAAAGTTACCATAGCCTGACCTCAGCCTGTTGAAGTTTACCCAGCTCTTTTGTGGGAGCTTGTGCCCCACTGGGTGGGTACTTGGTGTGGGGACATAGTCTCATAGTGGGGTGGTTGTATTCTCCCATTCATCCAACCATCTTACAGCTTGCCAGACTGCTGGGGCTAGCCCATCTGCTTTGTGCTTTATCGCTCTGAGTTGTAGAGGGGGAGGGTTTATACTAAGGAGCCATTTGGTGTTGGGGTATTCACTGACAAGTTCATGCATGGGATGGCCTTCGCTCTCACACTTGTTTGCTAAATCCAGCATGATAGATTCCCATCTGATGTGGTGTGGCAGGATGCCAGCCATGACGTGCATGGATTCCTTCAGTGTGAAGGTTGGACATCCACTGACGAGTCTTAGGGCAGAGTTTAAAACAATGCCTAACTTGTGGGTGTGTGCACTCCTCATCCATACTGGTAGGCAGTATTCAGCTGGAGCATATACTAGTGCAAGTGTGGATGATCTGAGGGTCGTAAAGTCAGATCCCCACAATGTTTCTGCAAGTCTTTTCAGTGCAGCAACTCTTGAGGAGACTTTACCAACAAGTTTGTCTACATGACACTTGAAGGTGAGGCTTCTGTCAAGAGTGATGCCAAGGTACTTTGGATGTTTTTCAAAAGGTAAGTCCTTCCCATCAATGGTTACCCAGAGCTTGGCTTCAGCATCATTGTTGTTTAGGTGAAAGAGTGAGCTGGTAGTTTTTTGGATACTTAGTTTCAGGCACCACTGTTGAAAGTACGATGAAATGGATGCCATATCATTTGGGAGAGAGTTTTGGATTCTCTGCATATTGGTGCCAGGGTAAGCCAAGGTGAGATCATCTGCATACATGTATTTTTCTGCAATTGTTGGTGGCATGTCAGCAATATAAATATTAAACAAAGTAGGGGGCTAGCACCGGGCCCTGTGGAACACCATTACACAGGAGTTTTGTTTTGCTTGTTTCACCACTTGGGCTGGTAAGTCTGAAAGACCTGTTGGTTATCATTTCCATGATGAAAGTCACAAGTTTTTTGTCTGGGATGGTGGAGAGGAGCTTCAGTTTTAGGCCGGNTATTGGTGCCAGGGTAAGCCAAGGTGAGATCATCTGCATACATGTATTTTTCTGCAATTGTTGGTGGCATGTCAGCAATATAAATATTAAACAAAGTAGGGGGCTAGCACCGGGCCCTGTGGAACACCATTACACAGGAGTTTTGTTTTGCTTGTTTCACCACTTGGGCTGGTAAGTCTGAAAGACCTGTTGGTTATCATTTCCATGATGAAAGTCACAAGTTTTTTGTCTGGGATGGTGGAGAGGAGCTTCAGTTTTAGGCCGGGGTCCCAATCAGTGTCATACGCTGCAGACAGATCAACAAGAACTAGGCCCATCCATTCCTTTTTGCCCAATGCATGTTCTATGTCCGTGACCAAGGAGGCCACATGGTCGAGGGTCAAGCGGTTTGTTCGAAACCCCCCCTGCTCTTGAGGAAGCTGGCTATCTACAATAGGGGCAATTCGGATTAGAATTATTCATTCAAGAAGTTTATAGACCACTGATAATAGTGATATGGGATGGTATGCTTTAGGATCATTCATTTCTTTTCCAGGTTTGGGGATTGCGATGATGTTAGCTCTTCTCCAAATGGTTGGGAGTTTGCAGGAAGAAATGCAGTGGGACAGAAATTCTTTCACTCACCTTAGGGCATCTGGACTCAGCTTGAGAAGGTGCTCTGGGTTTATTTTAACTGCACCGGCAGCTTTGTTAGGCTTCATCTTCTTGAAACCTAGTTCGAGTTTATCATCAGTAAAATCAGCAGACAGGTTCATGTTAGCTGTTGGTGAGTTCATCAATTTTGAGGTTGTGGCTTTAACCATCTTTTCAAGCTCTTTATCAGCACCAGGAAATTTCCCATTTGCTAAGAGGACACTTGCAATGGCATTGGCTCTCACAGTACACTGTTGAGGTGGTTTCCCTTCCCCAGTAAGGCGCTTTATGATGGCCCATGCCTTTTGGCTAGAGTGAGTCATATCTATCTGTTCCACGGTTTCGTGCCAACGATCACACTTCAAATTATTCAGGTGTTCTTTAAGTTCATTTGTGTGTGCAGTTCTAGCTGAGTCATCAGTAGAAGAGCTGATTGACCGTAGAAGATCTTCACAGTGGCTGTCCCAGCATGGGATGTATTGTTTCCTCTTTCCTCTAGAGATGGTTTCATGGGCAACTGTCAGGATGGTTTTGGTAAAGGCTTCATAGGTTTCATTGATGTTATCACTCTCTGGTGTTGGTAGGTTGGGTACAGCAGCATCAACTAGTTTTGCATACTTGGGCCAATCTGCCTTACAGAAGTTCCATCTTGGAGCTGGGCACAAAGGTGTTTGGGTATCAATTGTTATGTGGGTGTTGATGATTAATGGTTGGTGTTGAGAGCTGGGGAAATGTCCTAGGACAGTTCTACAGGGTGCAGGAAGTGGTCCATTCCACCAGCAGAGATCAGGGTTTGTTTCAGTTTTCCATCTCCTGAACCTAAATGTTTTCGGTTGTTTCGGCGCATATACCAGAAGATAATTAGTACAACTTGCCCATTCAACAAGAATGGTTCCATTCTTGCCATTCCTACTGTATCCCCATTCAGTGTGGTAGCTATTGAAATCACCAGCAAAAAGAGTGGGCTTAACAAGGTCTGGCATCGTCTGTGCACCAAGTTCAGCTGGGGGAGGTTTGTACACATTCACAACAGTAGTACCAGCTACACTGATGGCAATCAATTCAGTGTCTTGTTGTGGTTCACTCTTCATTAGTTTTCGAGTGGTACAGTGCACTTAACAAAGGATGTGGTGCCATGCACTTTGCTCGCTATGTGGTCAGCCAGGACATAGCCTGGTAATTTCAGTAGTCTGTGGGTGTCACAGTGTGTCTCCTGGAGGAGTATCACATCGGGTTTATAGGTGAGAGTCAGTTGCTCAATCACAGTATTTTTGAAGGCTGTCAGGCCCTCAACATTCAATTGTAGTAACTGAGATTCATAGTGGAGATTCGTTTGGATATCAATAGTAGATTGTCTAATGACACAGTTAGTTCACTGACTTGGCTTGAAGTGTAGATTCAAGTAGACAGCTTAACAGGGAACACCACGAGAAGGTTGTGTCATGACCCCCAGAGGTATCTTGCATGGTCTTATCATATCCACATGGACTGTTAGCTTCACTGAAATAAGGGAAAAACCTTGCAGAAATGAAAAAGTTTCCCCATTGCATGTCACATGTTACAACCAAACCTCTATACCAGAGCATGCATTGGACACAGCCCACTAGACCACTCTCTAAGTGCTGGGTAAGGCCTGGTTTCTAATCCATACAGCATCACTGACCTGATGTTAGCCTCACACACTCTGGCTTGGCTACTCAGCAGGATTTGTTTATTACAGAGCAGACCAGCAAATGCACACCGGTGTGTTTCAGTATTGTGCAGATCCACAAGACAGCAGAAGGTAATTACAGGAAGAACCATGGACTGGTATCTTGCCCTGCAAGCTTCATTATTTTATAGATTTCTCAATTTATTGAAAAGAAACAATGTTAATGAAGCCTTTTTGTTGAATGAACCAAAATGATCATTATGTGTTTAATCTTTGATCCATATGCACTCCTAGGTGCTTCTAGGACATGGTTACATTGACAATATTTCCTTTGTACTTGACATTTAGTGTTGTTCTTGTAATTGAAAATGTTTTCCCCTTTCCAAAGAGCATGGCTTCAGTTTTTCCTTTCTTGACATTTAAAATTAGTTTGTTTTCACTGAACCCAAAAGCCAAAGTGGAAATATCTGTAGACAATGCCTGTTAAATTGATTTCAGCTATTTTCCTGCAAAATACAAAACCATGTCATCAGTATATTTGATGAATTTGGAATGTTTGATGTGGTCAACAATATCATTCATATTCAAGAAAAGTAGGGTCCTAGGATGGACCCCTGTGGCACTCCATGTGTAACATGACATGGATGAGAGGTTTGGTTATTGTAGTTGACAAGCTAAAGGTAGTTGAACAAGTAAACCTATCCTTTTCAGCATCAACAATTCCATAGGCAGGTTGCTTTGATAGCAATTTTAAGAAAGAAAGTGTATCAAAAGTCAATAAAAATGCATCCAACAAGATTGTTAGTATCAACCTGTTAATATACCCAATAGCATCATTTAACTTTTTTGTCATTTAACTTGAGAGCATATTAATCTACTTTTAACATTGTATGTATAATATAGTATTTTATATATAATATAGTATAATATAGAATTGGCCTTTGCCCTGTTTTTTTTATAATCACACAAATGCATGTTATTATTCATTTTAATTGATGACTTAATTTTCAGAAATAAGATTTATGAAAATTTTTCTTTACCCATTATCCATGATATTTTCAGTATTCGTTTTTATAAAGAAAGAATGTTTCCCAGAGGTCTGATTCAATCATTTACAGTGCCCTAGCCAGTTTCACTCTAGCCCCCAGACAATGAAGGGCTCAGCATTATAACCAATCAAATTCTTGACAGAAAATATAATTGGAATTTCATTGGAAAGTCATTTTTTAATTGTCTAGTTTTTAATTTTTATGCTAACTTAAGTGTAGCATATTTGGTGCACCAAAATATTTGGTAAAGGTCATTGTTTATATTTTTTCCCAACTGCTCCTTTAATTTTTGCATTAACTGAGTGACACAGTCACTCATTTATTCAGTATGCTACATGCTTACTTTGTAAGTATGTTTGTATATTTGTATCCCTACTTTCTTGTATATTTGTCAACTTCAAATATTATTTTATTAACTTTTGTTGTTGTTCTTAAATTTAGTTTTGACATGGAACCAGAACAAAAAGACTTTGATCAAATCAAAAGAATAACACCATTAAATATGTGTGACAAGCAAAATATTAAAAAAAGTGGAATAAAAGGTGTGAAACTGACCAACGTTTTAATGTTTTGAATATTGCATTTTCATATAATGTAGTATTACTTTTTGATATGCTATATAAATCTTCCTATAATACTTATAATGATTCATCCAACACATCCTAGCATGTAAAACGGACATTAAACTGAATATGATATGGTGATGATTCATGTAATCTTATCCAAATAATTTATCACTGGGAGAAATGCAGATAATTATGTGTAAAGATTGTGTAACAGTAATGATGGTAGAGCAAGGGTGTTGGGTCACAAATGACAGTAAAAAGTAAGATACAGGCTATCATGCTGCTTATCTGTTATGAATCACAATTCCCTCTTTCCTAAGCTCAGACTGTTTTTTGTTTGAATTAGCATTTATTCACTTTCTTTCCTCATGGAACACAACAATTCTTTTTGTGCACATAATTATATTAACTACATAACAATCAAACTCATAAGTAATACAAGTATTTCATTTTCAAGCCATGATATTTTGCCCCATTTTTGATAAACTAGATAAAATCAGCAAGAAAGGGTATTTAGATATTATTTTTACCAACATTTTCGATTACTTTTTGGCATGGTGGTACAACAACACTAATGTATATTTGTAGGTAGATATATTTGAAGATAAATTGATTTATGATAGTGGGGCTATGTTTCCCTGAAATGCCCAACATCATTTCACTATGGTGGTGTGGTGTATTTGTGTATGTGTGTGTAAAAGAGAGAGAGAGAGAGAGAGAGAGACAGACAGACAGACAGAGAGAGACAGAGACAGAGACAGAGAGAGACAGAGAGAGAGAGACAGAGACACAGAGAGAGACAGAAACAGAGAGAAAATATTGATGGCTTATAAAAAACCCTAAATATGCTCAGCCAAATAATTTGTCATTTCATCAGCATATTCGCCCATTAGGAGAACAGGCAAAAAGTAAACGTTATGCATCATATTAGGGAACAGGATTCAAGACTATACGGGCATACTTTTCTTGTGTGTCATGTTTTTCCAACAGAAGTTTAAGATTTGGGATACTCTTTTAAAACAGAGAATAGAAAAACATTTTAGCTTACTATTGCAAATCTCTTTGTCTTGTATTACATTGTCAGATTTCTTCGGATAGGTTGAAATGTTATTTTTAAGTACTAATGTTACTGGATGGATGTAGTTTCATATAAACCTGGAGAATTAACTCAGTTTTGATGTACACAAGAGAGAGAGAGAGAGAGAGAGAGAGAGAGAGAGAGAGAGAGAGAGAGAGAGAGAGAGAGAGAGAGAGAGAGAGAGAGAGAGA
>RDPX01000001.1:9667673-9722673 GCA_003991215.1 Morbakka virulenta | reverse complement strand
ACCCACCTTTGCTTCAGTGTTTATTTCAAACCAATCATTTGTTTCACCATTATCTTGTTATGGGACATTCATATTTTGTAAACATTAATCTGTCTTATTAAGGTCCTTTTTTGTGGAATTCCATACAAACTCATTGTATTCCATAAGCTACCTCCATGTATAGAATATATTTTTAATGTCTGCAGATATAATGATTGTTGGAATTCTTTTGACAGGTATACTCTGTAAAATAAAGATTTTATGCACCACTCTTCAGTTTCCTCTTGGCCCATTCTCAAAGACCTATCAGCTCCATACTTTTTTGTGTCAAGATTTATTCTGCCCCAAAAACTGACTATCAGCATCAGCATTATACCTCTCCAATTTTTGATTGCTTTTAGGCTTCCTTTTTATAGTATCTTCATTATTAATGGTCTTTCCCACCCATTTTGTACTCTTTCATTCTATATACTGGTGCTAGTTTCATTACCGTTAGAAACAAAATTATTTTATATACTTTGAGTAGTTGTAATGTAATGACATAAGTTCCTGTCACATTTTTATGGAATTTGGATTTCTGAGGCTGTTTCTTTTATATTAGTTTCATCTATCGTTGTTTCTCTTCCTTTTTCCTCCAGCATATTGGCGTTTAAAGGTTTCTTTTGTTTGTGATTTTGATAAAGTGTTCTTTTCACATTTCCACATTTCATCGTTACTGCTTAACTTTTATTTACCCAAATGGCTAACACCTCTTTCCGTGTTTGCTCATTGCCTTTCTATTGGTGTACTTCACTATTATTTTAGCAATAATGTCTGTATTTACCCTTCAATTTTGTTGATTTGTTATGATTTGGTTATTGGGCCACTGTCACTGTAGTTCATGGTTCTGTTCATTAACTTCTCTGAAACTTAAAACCCAATCTGACTTATGCTTTTTGCATTTTATTTATTTTGTATGTCTACATGTTGTTGATGAGTTTGACTTAAACATTATAGTACATTACTGTTTCTCCGGAATTAAATTTCACCTTCTCATATCCATTCATCCTGGTTTTATTCTAAAATTATGAGAATCTGAATCTTTGTTCTCCAGATTTTCCATGCCGTTTTTGTTCTCCCACCACCATTGTTCTGAAATTCCTGTTTCTTATTTTCAGATTTCCATATTGATTGTGTAATAGTTTTTCTGTAGCTCATTGACAGATTACTTCATTACTGATTTAATTTACTTTCTTTTATATGTCTGGCAGTGGCACTCTGAGGTCAACTGGGTTGAAAAGTGTTTCTGGTTTCTATAACTGGTATCTTTTAAGGCTAATGGGCAATTCACACATAGAACCCAAGGCATGGAATTTACTGCTTTATCCAAGGAATCTCTGGGACTGTGTCAACTTATCCTGCTTAAAGCAAAAGCCTCCATGTGCCACGGACAAAATTTTATCCACTGTTTTCACCGCTGTCGGGAGAACTTTCCCCTATGTTGTAAGGAGGCAATGAAATCCAATCAAACTGACAAAGGTTTTATTTTCCTCTCCTTATTTAACTACTTTCAACGCCATTTCACCAAAAGACGTAATGCGCATGTTAGCCCTTGTAGGATGGTATGCAAAGCCATTGAACCAATAACTATCTAAATCCTATCAGTTAAAATAAATATTATGATCGGGAATGGCCAGCAGAGCAAAGGTTCTTTATTAATTATTGTTTTCCATATGAATATCTTGTAAGTTTTACAATTCATGAATTGTCAGATGTGAAGCAGCCTAAAAAACTGCCACTTTTAAATAAGGATGATATATTTTCAGCCCATCCACAGAAAGTTAATTTTTTGAAAGTTGGTCCTGGTGAAGTGACGCAAGTTTGTACTACATTGTATTTGAAAAATAATAAATGATTAGTAATGGCCCAAACTTGTTTCTGTAGAAGTGACATGTAACTCACAATGACAATGCATTGGGATTTTTCTTAGTTTACATTTGAAAGAATTATTCAGTTTAATTGAACTGATTTGTTTAGGGAAAAAGAAGAGAAAGAACCATTATCCTGTTATGAAGGAAGGTGAATCCAAGAAGGCTTTCTTTAATAGATTAGACGTCGATGTAAGCAAAGCACTCCAGAATGCCAGGATGGAAACGAAAACTCTGCGTTCAAAGAGAAAAGAGTAAGATAGTAATTGTTGTTTCTATTATTATTATTATTTCTTTCATCATCCATATATTATTAAATCCAGCGTAATTATAACTGGCCAAAATTGAAAGATATGTACTTACTTACGTTTGAATTTACTAAAATCAAATTACACCTTGACCACACTTATCCTTTCTGTTGTTACTTCTAACCCCAAGGCAATTGTTTATACTTGATTCATGTGATCTTACCCACATTTTTCATTGTACCAAATGAATTCTTGCTGTTTAATCTTCCTTTGAACCGCGCAACCGTTTTTCCCGGCATGGACCTTTCGACATCCTATTCAAATGGCCACATACAGGATGAACCTGGGTCTATGGGACAAAGGAACATGACATTTGACGATGGGGTCAAGTCCAAGAGATGGAAATGTCACTAGAAATATCTGAATAGTGAATTTTAAGGTTATAACAATTTTTACTCTTTAGTACCTTTGTGCCCATTCTGTTTATTAGAATGACGTAAGAACTTGTGTCGGGGACACTGTCATAAATTATATTTGGTAAGGATATTGGCACTTGTATAAGGATTGTTGAAATTATTGGCGATGTCAGAAACAAGGCATTACCCCCTTCTCTTCAATGTATCCATTCAAATTTTTCAGGAAAATAAAATACCAGATAATTTAGACCTTAGTGTGTCATTAGTTGCTTAGTGAAAAAATTGTCTAATGAGAGATAGCAGTACCTAATGCTGACAAGTTAAGTTCTAAAACCATTAAGTTTGTTTTTGTAGGTGTCATAAGATTCGGGTTTGATACGAGGGTGATATAGCTGAGATTCATTTCCGGCCAAGACAGCAATGTAGCTAGTTCAAGAGTGACAAAAGTACAGCACTTCGTTACAAAATATTTTATTTTGCTTTCCTTAAACATGAGAATCCGTTTTATTCTGCGAAGGAGTAGTTCTTTGCTGTACTGTAAAAGCCCTTAGAATGGGAGAATGAATTATTTCCAATGTAAGCAGAAGGTCATTCTTCTGCAACTTCTACTGTCAAGAAATGAAATTTTATTAATTGTGTGAAAAAATGTAACATAGATGGAGAGGATTCAGGATTACAGGAAGGTGAGAAATACATGTTCACCAAACTGGATTCGAATCAGTGCATAGGCTTATCATGGCCAGTTGGACCACCAATTAAGTTATCGGCGCTTGTTCTTAACCAGACCATTTTTACTAACATTAATTCACCTAAACGCGCCGTTCTTTTACCACGTCTCTGTTGTTGGACATCATATCCCAATTAGACATATAGGGCTGTGCCTCCCACAAAATGATGACTTTTCCTCAGAGTTCACATCAACTGACCCTAACAAAGATGAAGAGCAAGGAAATTGCGAAAATAATCTAATCTAGATGGAGAGGATTTGGTATTGTAGATAAGTGAAAAATATGTGTCCATCGAACCGGGTTCGAACCAATACCTGTGGCTTTCATGGGTGCTAATTTTAACCAAATCGTTTTTTTGAGGGGCGAAATGCAACAGTGGTCTAGTTAAGGAAATAATGCCTAAAATAGCTGTTGACATTACAGGTGACTTTTTCACATTTTTTACTTAAGTACTTTGGGCTCGAAAGAGGGTGATTTTGTTCCAGTAAATTTGGGCATATCAGTTAACAACAAAGTGTTATTTCTTGTTCTGTTTCTAATAAGTGGTATTTCTTTGTATCATTTGCAGACACCTAAAAGAAAGAGACAAAAAAAGGAAAGAAATAAAAAAATCATTGGTCCAGGAAAGAGAGAATATACTCCATAAACAAGGTGGTATATCGGTGATCATTATTTTAAGGATGATGCTTTTCCAATGTTTATTGTGACAATATTGTTATCATATACGTTATTTCACAGAGTTTTTTAGGGTCAACCCTTGCGCAAACGTTATCGGGTTTTTTTGTGTTTTAATATTTTTATTTCAACAGCGCTGTTTAAATAGGTATTTAAAAGTATGGGTAATTTGCCGGATATCTTTTTCGGTACATTTTTTATTTTGCACTTTTCGCCGTGCCAATTTTATACCTTTTGTCACCTTTACCAAAGATGTTGTCTTGTTCTTTATTACATAATACACTTTTTATGTTCATTGGGACCATTATTGGTCAGTTTTAAAGCGTTGTCCACCCGATCTTCATAAATTTCGACATAAGTAAGATAATTAAAGCAAAATAAGAAGCTTAAATATTTATCATAAACAAGAAAAATAATTTAGTTAGTACAAACATTTTTCATTGTGAAAAATATTTCCTGGTATTGAGTTAGACCTTCAAGACAACAGCCGTTTGAATAAACCTCGTAAGTGCATCGTGTGCTGTGGCAAAAATGACTAGCGTGGCAGAAATGACAGTATCGGTCACAATATTTTTTCGACCAATGGCAGCCCAGAGATACATCCTTTCTGTTGAATTGATTAGTGACGTGTATCCATTTTCAAATCCTATTGTTTTCATAACCGGGGGTAGTATTTCTAATGATCGTTATTGATGTCTGGTTTTGTAGGAAGGAGCAATTAGTTCAAGAGTAACTCAGTTCAAATGATGCTGTCCCCGTTTTTTAACAGAAATATTACGATCTTGAAGCTGTGGCGTTGCTGTCATTTCTGCCACGCTACAGCATCGAATATGTCTTCTTAAATTAGTATTTTCCACGTTTTAAGCCTGAATTATTGGGCCACTACGTATTGAAAAATATTATTTGCACTACATATAAATTAATCCTGGGAAGAATAAAATTTTCGACTGCATTAATAGATTTGATATTTTGAATAATCTACCTTCTAATTTCCCTTTGCTTTTGAGATAACTTACCTGAGAATTTACTAGGAAAAGCAGGGCTTTTTCTTTGTGACTTTTATTTATGGTAGTTTTGGGGGTGGGTTTTTTGTGTTTTTGTTTTTTTTTTATCAGCAGCGCTGACCAAGAAAAGAGGTTTTGTTATTTAGGGTTAACGGCCTTGTGTTCTTGTTTGTCATCTTCATCTTTAGATAAACCAAAGTTTGGAGAAGTTGCATACGAACCCCCTGTTTTATCACTTCCTCGTAAAGGAGAAAAAAAGGTACTTTATTAATAGGTACTTTAGAATACCGTTTCTTACTCATACATGTTGGATATTTTTAACATAGTTTTTCTCTGCTTATGACAAACCCATTCTGTTGGGTGCTTTTTCCTAAGAAAAAAGGAACAGAGTTTAAAAAACCAAACCCCAGAACGAAAAGTTGTATAGTCCAAAGAGTTTGTGGAAAAAGCAATAGTTCACGAAAGTCTTTATCCTATCAAGATCACAAGAAAGTAAAAACGAGATAGATGGCAAACGTTTCCACAATCTGCCAGTCTCAGAAGAAAACTGTTAACATAAAAGCCCCTGTGGGCCTTTGGTTTATTCCAAAAATGGTCTCTTTTGTCAAGGAATGCCACCAGTTCAAGTAGACCAATTTTCAAACATCTTGAAAATGCCCATTAAAGGGATAATAAGTCGATTTATATATATCAGCCAAAGCCTTTCTTCGCTATTTTTGAAGAATAGCACATTGTATCTCATACCTCATAGCTGGGGAAAAGAGGGGACTAGCAAACATAGGTTCTCAAGTTTCGCCATTGCCAAGGAGAATTCAGAAGTACAGATTTTTAACAGCACCAAAGGAGTCATTTGTATCATCTTAGAAACCACCCTGACAGTAGGTCTGGTGTACTCAAGAAAAATGATCTTTTTTGAATACCTTGCAGCTCTACCACTGATCAGTCTGAAAAGACTTCTTAATGAATGTTTTCCCTGGCAGGTGCATCCGTTCGTACGGAAATATCAGCACTTTTCGTTTCCGTTTTCTGTGTAAGTATGTGTGAAAATAACACAATATATATGGAGATGATTTGGTATTGCAGAAAAGTAAAAATGTTTTCACCGAACTGGATTCGAACTAGTACCTGGCAGTTGTGTAGGGAGCATGTAGTTGGAGAAGTGACAGCCATCCACCTTAGATGATTGCAATCTAAATATTTGTTAGGGAGTAGGCTAACGTAATGTAAAATTGTACCCGTCGCTGTTTATTAGGAGAACATTGTCATTTTTAGTACTCATACTCAAATCTAACTACTTTAGCATTGTCACAATACTCTTGCAAATATACGAGGGACGTTTTGCAACCAGTAACGGTTTCAGTGGGCTGATGAGGATTATATTAATAACGCCAGGGCTTACTAACTTCATCAAATACATCAAATTTTGTTTTGTTTTTACGACCATATGGTACTGGCAGAGATGCAAGTTTACAGTTATTATCTCTGGCGTGAACCAAGGTGTTGGAGATTTACTGAGTGCTTCTGACATGCGAGGGATAATTGATAACTTCATGGTCAAGTGCAGACGCGTATGAGCTTTACTAGAAGCTACATATTTTTCTCTGTACCCACATACAGTTCAGTCGTCTAACAGCTTATGCTCTGAGGTTGAAGGAAATATTCTATGTATTTTTGTCTTGCAGACCATTAAAAATAACTGGAGAGCAATTGCTGAGAGTAAGTACATTTCCTCCAACAGAACGCCCCAGCTATAAAGTCGTCATTGCTAGTAGCAGCTTTCTACGCATTTGGATGAAAACTCATTGAATATCCATTCCATTGACGTGGTTTTACACCCTCGCTTTAGTACCTGTTTTGGAAGATGAGTTAGCAGTTGCCATTTTATTTCTGGTGATGACGTAATGCCCGCTGTGAACTATGCTTTAAAGGACCAAGGTTCGGAGTCTTTTTCGAGGAGGGGTCTGCATGCGCTATGACCACTGGAACAGGTGTGTTAATCTCAAAGAGATCTACATCAAGGTTTTCAAACAAGAATTGTTATTACCTTAGGCAACAATTCATCAACCACTCCAGTAGCAATTCCTCCTTCCTACAGATCAGGACCTGTCATCGATTATTTTATTGTGAGTGCGTTTTTTTAATTATTTTTGATGAGTGGGTGAAAACAATAGCTCTAGCTATGGACTTGCGCTTTTGGCCTGGAGATTTCATCACAGAAAAGAACTGCGTGTTTCGTAAAAGTGCAAGATGTATTATACGTCACACACTTGTATGCCTTTTGGATCATGTGTTAAAAAACTGTTTTCATCATTTTTCCTTGTCGCAAGTTGAAGGGAAAAGACCCAACATAGTTGGCATGATTTTCAAACTAATGGTGGAAACTCTGGTTTTATCTTTTCACACGTTTTGCATCTTTAATTTTAAGGTAGGTCTCATTTTAGTATAGAGTCTTCCGTCGGAATAATTCATTCGTCTTAATCTGTCTAGTTTATTAGATTTGATGATAATTTCCTTTCCATCTAATTCCATCTGATCTAACTCTTAACCAGTTGATATTGTTGTGGAACAGCTTACCCACTCCTCCATTTTTATCTTTTTGAATGGTTGTTTTCTTGTCCACCTCCAGATTACTTTCTTTCTGTCACTACAGGAAATATCCACAAGAATAGTCGAAGAATTATAACTGTTTTGTTCCATTTTACAAGTTAGAGACTTTATATGTGTGAAATTTGTAGTGACTAGAACACTAACAAAAGAACTCGCATCTACGTTTAGTAGTTAACACTCCCTTAACCTTCATGTATATTTGACATAACGCCTCAATAATAATCTTACTCTCTTCTTTTATAACTTTTTCTATAGTTATATGGAGTTTTTTTAGTTTCTTTACTCTGTATGCTATTACTTAAGACCCAATATAAATGGAGAACCCCTTAAGGTAATACTTTTAAGTATTTTCATCAACCCGATATTGAAACAGTACTGCAGGATCATTTTTCTTTTTTTTTTGTAGAACACTCCGGCCGGGCTACGACTGGATCACCTGTTGTCATCAAGTAAGGCGGTATCGTCAATTTCGACGAAAAGAAGGAGAGACATGTCTGAACTAGAAAAAAAAGCATTCGATGATGAAAGAGATGCAGCCATTAAAAAGTACAGGTCTCTGAAAGTAAAAGTTTCATCCATCAAAAGTTAATGGTACTCCGGTGTACTAGACATACTTGGTCGACTCCCGTACAAAAAGCCATGCATACCAAGTGCTTGAAATGTAGCCATTCATCTGGCATCCATCGGTAGGACTGACAGCCTGCAGGCTACTCCTTGAAGTGAGTTATGACTCATTACAAGGTTATTCCAAGTTTTTTGGATCAGGTTTCATTTTGTTAAAACATCTGTTTAACAAAATTTGCATAATTTGGACTCCTGTAGTTAGTACAGCAAATGAGCTTATAAACTGGTGAAACATTTTTTAATGATGAACATTTGAATTGAGCTATGTATTTTGTTATTGTTGTTAATTTAGTACTCCCTTTTTTTATTTGAATGGTACTTTTTAGATACATATTCTTTCATTTTAAGTGTTTATTTTTGGTGTGTATTAACGATATGATGAAGAAATAAGCTGTGTGACACATAGATTTCAATAATGAAGTAATACGGAAGTTCTATCCGGAAAATGAACACCCGTAGAATGATACATTGACATTACTTCAAGGTCACCAGTGCAGGATATTGCTTTCCAAAATCGGGAACAAAGGCGACTAAAAACGTTCAGGAAACAAAATATATTTGCAAATAGCTGAGGGACGATTGTGAAGATCTGGAGAATATGAACTACACGCACCCGGGAGAAATTTGAATAGGTAAATGGAATTATATTTAAGACCAAATATTTCTACTGAAAATAAAGCACATTTTACGACTAGCTTATCTCGTCTATGCTTTTTGCTCCACCCTCTCACTAAATGCTTCATAAAAGTTTTCTTAGTCAGTTTCGTCAGCTTCATTGGTTGATATGTCTGGATGATAGCTTGATACGGTTGGATTAGTATCTTGCTTTTAAAACTCTCTCACTGCCAGGCAACCAATTGACGGATGATGGAGCTGCACATATTGCCATCACGATGGCAACTCCCAATATGTGAACGTTTTCATCTTTGCTTCAACACAGGATAATCTCACCAGTGGCGAGCTTGGTCTTGCCAGAACCAGTCCGTCTGCTGAACCCTAATCCCTCAATCTGGGCATTCGACATCTCCCTAGCAACCTGAGCAGCTTTTCCAGGGTCGTTCATGGTTCTCACATTCCAATTATACATAGAAAATTTTGTGCTTGGTTCAATAAGTGGTGAAACCGCCCCTTGAGCTTCCTCTCGGCTTTTACCCAAGCGCGTTTTGCCTTCTTTGTTTTACAGGGTAAGGAACTACTGCCTTTCTAACGTGGTGTGAATTCGTTGTGTTTAAGTTTTCTGTAATCGAAGGGTTTTTCCGGAATAGAGTGAATGGTTCAGGAAATCGAACCGGGCTCCCGTTGGTTACGGTGCAACTAAGAGGGTCCGGGTATGTATATACCCTATTATTCCTCATAAGGCTCTCCTGCTTAAAGGCTCATGGACTTATACCCTGATTTGGATCCACTTGGCCTTTAACCAAGATACTTCTTTAATTTTGAGACGGGGATGTAAAAATTACATGTTACCAAATATTTTTTTTCTCTTTCGAAAATCTTTGACTATTCATTCCGGTTCTTTAAGATATATATCTGGTCCTTTCAGAACATATTACCATGGAACCTCTAAACCATTTCCTCTCTTGTTTTCTCTTAAATTACACACAAATAGTTACCTCCGGAGTTAAAATGCACAACAGCAATAACGCGAAATTTCCCAGAGAACATGACCAACAACAGTTTATTCTTGAATATTTTAATAGCATATTTAATAGCATATTTATACCAATTCTTCAAATAAAACAGGCGACCAAATTTCTTCATACACATGATGGCTAGTATTAAAATTGTAAAATACTAGAGTATGGTATGCTTCCTGATGTTCTTGCCATGCGTTAAAAATTATACAAGATTAATATCGAGTTGTTATACACTGCTGTAACAATTTTGAGAAAAAGAAGCATAAACATTCAAATGTCATTGAGCGAATATTATTCGAAAGTTGTTAAACATCATAAGAGAAATTTAAAAAGGGAAATTTAAACATAATAAATTTTCTTTAAAAAAATGGAAGCCAGAAAAAGCAATCCAGAGGTTCAAGGAGGTGGTATTGAAAACATTCAATGAAAATGAAAATCTTTAGAAAAATCTAAAATTTATTCTATTGATAGAAAAAACATTCGACGATGGAAAAACCCCAGCGTACAGAACTAGAAAAAGTTTGCCAAACAAACAAGTCCAGATCCAAAAGATGAATGAGACTTACAAAAGCAAGGTCTTCACTCCTTGAAGACGTCCGTGTGGAGTATGTTAAAAAAGAAAGAGGGAAACGTCAAAGTCTTGCAGAGAAAATGATTTGGAGAAAACCAACATCACTTTTTCCAATATTAATCCTGATTCAAAAGAAACATTCAAGGCATCTAATGGTTGGCTAATTCGAATACTAAATAGAAAACTTTACAAGTTACCGTTACAACTGCAGGGCAAAAAATACCAAGAAATGCAGCATAAAAAGTTGACCGTTTTCTTGCTGGATAAAAGATTGTTCCGCAGATTATTAAATGATCTTAAATGTGGATAAAACCTTATGTTGTTTTGATATACCAAGATCTACAACCTACAATTTCAGCGGTATTCAAACTAAATATTCCAATAAGAGGGCGCGAGAAATTTAGATTTGCTGCTGTGTTGACCGCAGGAGTTCAGAAGCAAGGTGATATTTAAGGCGTTTAAACTTCAGACAATGATCATTTTTAAGAATCTGAAAAAAGCTCCAAAAGGAAGATTTTCACCGGGGATGATAGCTGGAGGATCAAACAGAGGAACAATGACACGGGATATGACGCTAGGGAAGTACCAAAGGACCTACCTTTAAATGGCAATTTGCCATTTAAAGGTAGGTCCTTTCAATATTGCTATTTTTAAGAATCCTTCATTGCTTAGTTTTTGGCAACATCAGGGTAAAACAATCTTCATTTTTTTGTCAAATGAAATAAATCGAGTATTTAAAGTAAAGTGTGGAATAAAACAGGTTTGAAAGTGGTATCCATAACATAATGAGTAATTGAATATATTTCAATGCATTAGCATCATCATCAGGAACTTATAATTATTTGTAAATATTGTTTATTCCTATGAGTAAAAGAAAAGAAACAGTGAAGTAAATAAATCAATGATCGGAAAATACAGATCAACGACAGTGTGTGACAAATCAGATTGGTTTCAACATGATGGTAAGCTTTCGGCTTTTAAACTCTTTCACGTTAATTTGTGGCCGAATAAGTTCTTGACAAATAGCTTCTAGGGTTAATCCATATTGTTTACTCCGGGTAGTAGCAGCCAAAATTTTTATGTCATTCACAGCAATGTCGTCGTCGTTTCCTCATCCTTCAGAGTGAAGTTTACGAGCCCTTTTACACCACAATCTAAACTCATCTCTATCCGTTGCCTTTCTGCCTGCCTTTGTTAGATCAGTGTTCAGCCACGATCCTATATTTGACTTCCAGCTTGTTCGTGGTCTGCCTCGTTTTCTTTCTGTAGGCTGATGGTGTAGTATGTTGTGGAACAGACCCAAGTTTGGATGCCTCATTTGGTGTCCAAAAAAGGCGAGTTTTCTTTCTACTATTCTTCCGAAAAGCTCTCTCTTTACTCCCAGCTGTTGAAGAACACTTTCATTTGTGCGCCGCTGTGTCCACGGGATTCTTAGAATTCTGCGATATATCCACATTTCAGTCGCATTAATTTTGTTTTCTTCCGTCTTCCTGATTGTCCATCCTTCACAGCCATATATTAATACTGGCCATATCAGGGTTTTCACAAGTTTCACCTTCAGATACAGAGGTATATTTTTATCTTTCCAGACGTTGATGAGCTCTGTTGTCTTTGCTTTTGCCATTGCTGCACGCACCTTTACATCTCTTGCACAGTTTGCATCTCTTGTCTTAATGGATCCCAGATACTTAAACTGATCTACTTTCTCAATAGCATTCCCTGCAACTTCATAGGATGTAGCATTATTTCCAATGGTCATTCCTTTAGTCTTTCTCGCGTTTATTTTTAGCATTCTTCTTTCTCCGGCTATATTAACTCGACTTACTAGCTCATTTATGGCTTCTTTTCTCTCGTCCATCGAGACTCTATCGTCTGTAAACCGCAAATTTGATATTTGTTTGCCTCTTGCTACTACTCCATTATCAAATCAGCAATGAAATAACAATATTTTAAAATAATTATAAATTTTGATGATGGTAGTAATGCATTGAAATATATTCAGGTACTCATTATGTCATGGATACTACTTTCAAACCCTGTTTTATTCCACACTTTCAATATTGCTGTCACTTATTGTCTATCATCATTGTATGAACAACACAAAATCGATCAGTCTTTGTTTCGAGGCAAGCACTTCCACCCAGCTAAATCAATGTCCTGGTGCCTTGTGGTGCTCAGTGTTCTTTGCCTGCGTCACATGGAAACGAGGACGTGCACCCATTCAGGTGATATTTACCGGCCATTTTTCTCTTGAGGATATTTTAGCCTTTCGTTGAAGGTAAGAGGTTTTTTTCTTTACAAAGACTAAGGTAGGTTTAGTGTACTAACTTGTTTAATGTTTACCATTTTGTTTAGTTGATTCCAGAGACATCTATTTCACTGCTTAAAGTCATGCAATCCACAACTGTTTCATTCAGTTATCTCCTTCGCACGCCCCGTGCTTGTTCAGCCTGGCGGATGTTGAGAATTAGGATGATAAAAAATAGCTAAAACGACATGTTTTAAAGCAGACATTGGGTAATTTAAGATGGTTTAGTAACAGTTGGTGTGAGTTCCACTTGTAGTAATATTCACTGAAGATTTTTGTTCATTAACTTTTCTCCTGATTTGCCTGATTGGCTTGTGCCTTCAAGTTCAATTTACAAATCACGATATTAATTCTCATGAAAAAAATTAACATTTTAAAAAAATCGAATGAAAACTTTTTCAATTCAATTCAGATAAAGTACACCAGGGCAAAGTTTACTTGTTATGAAGACCGCTTAAGATGGGCCTTTAGGCATAACACATAATACGATTAACCTAACCTGCGGTTAAGAAATTTTGCAGCCCAATTCTTTTGTGTAAATAATAATTAAATGCTGCCTGGTAAGGTGTAGTTATGTTTTGACGTGATTAGAATAACACCAATGCTCACGAAGTCAGTTTTGAAGATGCCTATTCATAGACACATTAGGTAGGGTTTTTCAAGTTGCAGATTTTTTTGGTCCAACTTGCCTCGTTTTGTGGCACCTATTTATTGCGAAAGTTACAGTAAATTACACGGTAATTGTTTATCATACCTTGATATAGGGCATGGACTGAAGTATTGGAAACTTGAAATTTTAGTATATAGTTTTCATTGACGTCATCAATTTACCAGTGCAAGTAGTGGATGGTTTGGGTTCCACAGTTAGAGACAAGTATTTGGAGAAATAAGAGTTAATCTTTTGGAAAGTTACATGTCACATAAGAACACTATTTGACAATTGTGTAGAACAAAATTATTTGTAGTTCATTCCTGTAAAGACATGGAATATAGCTCTATTAATACTGTGCAAAATGGCTTATACCACTGTAGAAAATGCAGCAAATGATATGTGTTGCTTCTCAAGAAAATCCTGCTAATTATTGCCATAGAAAATATTTTATTATATCCACCACTGACATACATAATTTGGGTGGGCATTTAAAAGGAATATGATGAATTTGCTGTGAACAACAGCACCTAAACAGCAAGTAAACTTTGGTAATCTGATGTATATATGTTGACTCGAAAAAGAATTAAAAATTGATGCATATATGTAATTGGACTGAGTTATCATTAAGTCAGTATATATATAAAACAATTTCCTGAAATCATTAAATATCAAATATATTTTTGTCATCATATTCCTTGATCTTTAACCTTATCCATGGAGATGCATAGCTTGAAATTAAATACTTGATTTTTCTGAGAAATTCAAGATCATTGTATTTGTTCCACAGGGATTAGTAGTACTTGCAAAGACTTTGACTGGGACAATTTTACAAAAATGTCAACCCAGGGATTAAAATTTTATTTTGATTTTGCCCCACAGTATTCCTTCATTTGTTATCTTTAGTGATTTGCTCATGATTACTGAAAGGTTTGGTGCTGAATGTGCATGACATGAGTAGCAACTGTTTTAATATTAGGATGGTCCATCATAAGCTTAGGTAAAGGACTAAGAACAGGAAACTAAAGCCAGAGCTGCAATTTTCAAGTTCCGTGCAGAGAGTTGTAAACAACATACCCTATTAAACACATTTCTGTCTTCATGTTTGAACAGTCAATTCTTTAAATTTACATAACTTGTATAGCAAACACCCTTTTAAATATGTTTGTGTAAATTACCAGAAAGTGATATGGTAACAGTTTTATTGTTTAACATACAGAAGGAAATTGATTATATTAGTGTTCTTAGTATATGATAATTAAGGAATATAGGGCAATGTGGATGAATTTTTAATTTGTTTTTACAATAGCTGAGGAGCCATGGCTTAATGGTTGGTGCAGATGCACTGTAACCAAAAGGTTCTGGGTTTGATTCCCTGAGCAGGGGAAAGAATTTGGAACTTCACAAAAGAAAAGGCTATTGGTTGGCATAAGGAAGGGCATCTGGCTAACAAATTCCTCATGGCCAGAGCAAAGCCCCTTTAAAGGCCACTGTCTGAGCCCCAGCTACTGGGGAAAGATGATGTTAAAACCAAAAAATATAATAGTTGATGGGTTGTATTTTAGAAAAGTTGGCTTGTACAGTGTCTTTAGTGTTTTGTTATCATTGTTGCTGAGAAATTTTCATGTTGTTATTTTTCATCATGGATTGAATTTATTGAATTTTGGCACTCTTGATAGGACAGGCAGATCTGAAATTGCAAAATGGTTATAAGCCCTCTGTAGAAGGCTGAAGTTGTAAAGGAATTCAGTAATAAATTTTTGTTTGTGTCACGTATATAAAATGGATAAAATAGAATTTTGGATAGTGGTGGAGGCCAACTTTTACACATTAGTAAAGTAAAAATCCAAAGCATTCTTATTAATGTTGCTGTTAATCACTTAAGGCAATATCTGATTAACTGATAATAGCTTAATCTTTTAGTATGAAAACTATCATTTCTTTTAAACCGTTATAAAAACACATAATAACTCATGTTTACAAAAACTTGCATGTTTTTCTAAAAAACTAACACAACAATACAATATTGCCCATGGTTAACTGCTGCCCTCAAAGAATAGCGACTTGAGTTGCCATTCTTTGAGAGCAGCCAAATTCTTCCATTAGTTTTTAGTAATTAGAGTTTTGTGGAAATATGCTTTTTGAATTGTTCTTTTGTAAGAAATTTAAGGTCTTTACTTAGTAGTCTTTAGTTTAAAGTCTTGGTTGTGTATTCTCAGAATGCATTACAAATTTTAATTGTTGATGTGTTGAATCATTCATTGGAGCTGGTTAGTTATCAATTTGTTTTAATAGTCATTTGAAAATTCTCAGCTCAGTTCAAATTCATTGTGATATCATTTCCTTTTATTTTTTGTTTTTTTACTGTCCTACTATTCCTGGCTTGTAGTAACTAACAGATGTTTGCAGTGGATTAAAATTTGACTATTATTCAGGAAATTGTCAGAAACTTGCAAAGAGATAACATTAATACCTTAACCAAAAATACTTTAACATATTCAAACTTAGTTGAATAAATTAACTGATTTTGGACTAATTGTATATTGAAAGCAACAGGAAGCCACACTTTAACAATACACACATGACTTAAAACAGTCCAGCTGTTGAGAGAATTTGAATACTGAACTATTTTATTTTGAATTTTAGTACTGAAGCTCACAAACTGTCAAGAAATGAGTCTTGCTGCAGTTTAGAAGAATTGTGATTCCACACAGGAAGTTTGTGATGGATGATAAAATGTGTGGGCATATTTTTAAAAATTGTTTATTAAGGTACTGTTATGTTTGTTCAAATGAACTGTTGCACATGGTCTTCTAAGCACCAAATATATAACCAGAGGGTATAATTTTCCAATTTTTTTTAGGTTATCTTGTGATTGTATTTGTAACTAAGAAATCAAGTAGCAAGTTTCATGCTAGGGTTATTATGCTAAAATATATGAATATGGATGACTTTCAGTCATAAGTTAACAGAAATCTGATTTCCATTTAAATAAGTATTTAAATGGAAATCAGATTTCTGTTAACTGACACCCCCCCCCCCCTAATAAAGCTGTATTCTGTGTTGATAATCATCAGAGAAACTTAAGCCCTATATTTCAGTTACATTGATGTTATTAGGCAGCAGTGTACATTCAGGGTGAACAATTTTGGCTAGTGATTGTGGGATTTCATTTTATTGATTTTGGCTGGTGCTGATTGATTGGAGTTTTAGTCATATATGGGTAGTGCCATGACAAAAAAATTTGAAACAAGTTGTTTGTGATTTCCAGCTCATATCAAGAGTAAGTATTTCAATTGGTTTTATTTCAACAGATACCATTGTCAAATTAATCATGGACGCAAGTGAAATAAAAATTGAGACTGCCAAATTTGATGCCAGGTTTCCAAATACCAACCAGACAAAGAATTGTTATCAGAACTTTGTGGACTACCAAAAATGTATTAAATTAAAAGGGGAAGACTATGAAGGATGCCAGTACTTCTTCAAAAACTACAAATCACTTTGTCCAGTTGCTTGGGTAAGTAATTATCAATTCCAAACTGTAGCCCTTATTGTTTGAGATTAGATCACTTATTACAATCCAACAGAAAAGAGGAAGTTGTAAAATGTGATGAAGCTTACAATGTTTGGAAATTATAATGCTTTTGAATTCTTGGATATCCAGGTACATTATATAGAGACAGTTACTTAAGAGATACCTTCCATTATCATTAAGTATTGCTTCCTGTTTTTTAACAATTATTGCAATTTATGGTGATTATTTGAAATGTGGACAAGTTAATTAAGTTGACTATATATATATTATGTGTACTTAAGATTTATTATGCCTATGTCAGGATATTTTGGTTTAATGAGTGTTGTTGGAAAATATTTGCAACTGTATCTATTTATGCCATTAGATCATCTGTTAGTTGGTGTTGGGTTTTTTTCCATATGTTTTTAGCTAGGTTGCAAGGGGATTCTTAATCTATTTTCTATTGACCATATTCAAGTTGCCAGTTGTTGTCTTGCTTCTGATTTCATGAAATATGTGCTGAGTCTAGGATTTCCATGTTCAGTACTCAAACATTTCGTTTAGCAGACCATGGATTTGTCAACATTCACTTTAAAACACATTTTAAAATAGAAGATTGAAAGATCTCCATTTTAAGAAATGTAGCTGATATCTTTTTTAATGATTTGGTTAAAAGATACTGAACCAGGTAGGTAAACCTTCAGCCAGAGTTACTTTTCAAATTTTTTTTTCAAAACTTTTCTCTCCAAATATATTTGTCCATTTCTTTCTTGACACCACCATGTGTTGATGCACTCAGAGATTGATCTTGATAATTCAATATGCAACTTGATATTAAGGTTGCTGGCTTTGTGCCTGATTTGAAGACTGCTTCAAAGATGATTTACTGCTTCAAAAAGCCATTATGAGAGGCTACTGAACACTGAGTTTTCATGGGACAGAGATGTTTTGAGAGGCACTGAAACAGTGTTAGGACCACCAATTCTGGTCACAAAAGAAGTGGTGAGAGACTGTCAAGAAAATGAAAAATGGCAAGGCAGGAGTACCNGGAAAATATTATGCAACTGTATCTATTTATGCCATTAGATCATCTGTTAGTTGGTGTTGGGTTTTTTTCCATATGTTTTTAGCTAGGTTGCAAGGGGATTCTTAATCTATTTTCTATTGACCATATTCAAGTTGCCTGTTGTTGTCTTGCTTCTGATTTCATGAAATATGTGCTGAGTCTGGGATTTCCATGTTCAGTACTCAAACATTTCGTTTAGCAGACCATGGATTTGTCAACATTCACTTTAAAACACATTTTAAAATAGAAGATTGAAAGATCTCCATTTTAAGAAATGTAGCTTATATCTTTTTTAATGATTTGGTTAAAAGATACTGAACCAGGTAGGTAAACCTTCAGCCAGAGTTACTTTTCAAATTTTTTTTTCAAAACTTTTCTCTCCAAATATATTTGTCCATTTCTTTCTTGACACCACCATGTGTTGATGCACTCAGAGATTGATCTTGATAATTCAATATGCAACTTGATATTAAGGTTGCTGGCTTTGTGCCTGATTTGAAGACTGCTTCAAAGATGATTTACTGCTTCAAAAAGCCATTATGAGAGGCTACTGAACACTGAGTTTTCATGGGACAGAGATGTTTTGAGAGGCACTGAAACAGTGTTAGGACCACCAATTCTGGTCACAAAAGAAGTGGTGAGAGACTGTCAAGAAAATGAAAAATGGCAAGGCAGGAGTACCTTCTGGAATAGTGGTTGAGATGTTGAAAGCTTCAGGTGAAAGAGGAATACAGATGGTAACTGATTTGACAAATTGGATCGTTAAGGAGGGCACAATACCAGAGGAGTGGGAAATTAACACCATTGTAAATTATTGAAAAGGAAAAGTGTCAGACAGAAGAAATTGTAGGGGATTAAAGTTAATGGATCAAGTTTTGAAAGTTAAAGTATGAGAGGGTCATTGAAAAACAAATCTGGAATGAAATAGACATTGATAACATGCAATTTGGTTTCATGCCTGGATGAGGAACAACTGATGCTATTTTCATTCTGAGACAGTTGCAGGAAAAGTATCTGGCCAAGAAAAAGTATGTCTTCTTTGCCTTTGTTGACTTGGAAAATGCATTTGACAGAGTTCCAAGAGATGTGGTCTGGTGGGCTTTGAGGAAATTGGGAGCATGTGAGTGGTTGGTAAAATTGTTTCAGGCAATGTACAAGAATCCAAGGAGTCAGGTGAGAGTCAATGGCTCTTTTACCAACAGTTTCAGTGTGGGAGCTGCTGTACATCAGGGATCTGTACTGAGCCCATTACTTTTTATCTTCATCCTGGAGGCATTGTCAAGAGAGTTCCCCAGTGGGTGTCAAGAGAAAATGCTTTATGCTGATGACATAGTTTGGGCAAGTGATACTGTAGAGGTACTTATGGAAAAGCTGAAGATGTGGAGAAAGGGTATGGAAAGCAAAGGCTTGTGAGTTAACTTGGGAAAAACCAAAGTGATGGTCAGCTGCTCTGATTTTTGTAAGCCTAAAATAAAGGGAAATTTTCTGTGCTCAGCTTGCAACTCAATTTTTTGTGTTGCATGCAAGCACTGGGTGCATGAAAAGTCCAGTAAAAGGAAGGTCTTCGGAAATAAAAGGAAGGTCTTAAGAAAACTCCCCTTTTAACTGCAAAACGTCAGTGGAGATCTAAGTGCCAGTCTTAAGATTCCAAATATGTATCTTGTTGGTGAAAAAATTGAAGTGGTAGAGACATTCTGTTTCCATGGTGACACCATAAATGCCAGTGGAGGGGCAGATGCAAGTGTGTCTGCAAGGGTGGGGAGTGGATGGAGTAAGTTTCGTGAACTATTGCCACTGCTAGAGTTATATCTTTTCCAACTAAAGGCAGAGTCTATCAGGCATGTGTACCGATTGTCATGATGTATGGCAATGAAACCTGTCCAGTGAAACCTGAAAATCTGAGCTGCATCGAAAGAAATACATGAGAGTAATGTAACCCTGAAGGACAGGCTAAGCTCCGTGGATCTGAGGAAAAGATTAAAGTTGGATAGCATCAGTGAGTGCATACAGAAAAGATGGCAATGATTGGGTAAAGAAGTGAAAAGTGAAAGTGGAAGGTGCTGTTTTGAAAGGGAGATTAAAGAAGACATGGGAGGAAGTAATCAAATCAGATGTGAAGCAGAAAGGTGTCACCAAAGATCTATTAAAGGACAGACTGGCCTGGAAGTCCAGTTTATTGAATCCTCCAACAGATGCCAGTATGTAAAATGGACATAAAACCGAATATTATGATGATGATGAACCACATGAACTTCTCAGTGATGGTCACCTTCAGTGCAGCAATGCCACAAAGGTGAAACTGGTAGTTGTTGCCCATTTTACTTCAGCTTTGTAGAAAATTGACCAAATGTGGCATGTTGAGCTGTGGCAACTAACTCTGAGCACTTTTCGGAATGCAGGGAGCATGCAACAACTCCGTTAGGGTTCTTCCTACTCCAAGAGCCATATATTCTTAGAAAATTCCTTTTTGTCATTTTTTTTTCAAAAGTCACTGGCACATGCCTACTCAACTTTTCCATATTAGCCTGGGTCAGTTGATGCTTCATCTGGATGTGGTGGGAGTAAAGTTTGAGTTCCTTTATCAGATTTTGCAGAGTGGAAGGTACAGAAACCCCTAGTACTTCGGTCGTGTATTGCAAAGCTCTGATCAGACTTTGATTGACTGACTGTTAAACACTGTTGACATTTGTTAAGATGTTAGGATTATTGTTGGATGATGAAGAACTTGTTACCCAACGATCTTCAAAAAAGCTATGAGCATCAAAGTTCTTGAGCAGCTGAGAAATCTTATTCTTTTTGGAAATTTGTTTGAAATCAAATTTACTTCTGTATCATCCTGTAACAATCTTGAAAGACTTACTTTCATAATGTGTCTTCACACAAAAGGTGTGCTTCAATGCCCATGACATCATTATGCTGCTTTTTTTTAATTCATGATAACCTTAACTAGTTCGCAGCAATAACCTTACAAAGAAAAAAAAAGCCATCAGGCAAGATACGAGAGACCCTTGCTTTGTTTCAACGATTGTGAGACACACAGTAACCATCATTGAAAGTAAAACTGCTTTTATAACCTAACATGTAAATTGTAAAAATAAAACGTTTTTGTTGTCAAACCCACAGTTAGCAATTCTTTTTTTCTGTTGGGGAGATAATTAGTAATTTTTAAATATTATTTATTGATGGCAAACTACTTTGACTAATAGAGCTGCTCTTGTTTTGTTGTTGTTAAGGTTGAAAAATGGAGTGACCAGTTGGAGGAGGGAACATTCCCTGGAAGAATATGAATGAGAAATTAAACAGCTTATTAAAATAACAAAGATGTATGCAGTCACGAATGACGTGAATATTGCGTTTTCTGGTTACTTGTGTATATTACGATATGATGTTGATTTAGAATTCGTGTTTGCTTAATGGCTGTAAAACTATGTTGTGAAACAAAAAATAGGCTTGTACCAAGACGGTATTTGAAAATTGCGCCTGTATTATACCTCCTGTACACACCCACGACAAAACACTAACAGTTTTCTTATGAACTTACGTTCTTGTTTTGATTTGTTATTCTGTTTTAGCATGGTATGCTGTTTGAATTACCAACATTTAAAATTTCCTGGAATTCTTGTTTTGTCTCTCCGTTAAATTAACTGTTATTAGAACCTTTAACATGCAGAACGTGTAGAATATATTTGCATGACACGAAGACGATTAAATTTTCATGTCCGGTTTTCTCTCTCTCTCTCTTAAATATTAATGGTTACTTAGTATCTTGGTGGGGGAAAGTAACAATTATTTAAAGTTATGACTTAAAATGTTGGAGCGTTTTGAACCATAACATTGACTAATTCCCAATGCAACTTAGTAATAGCAGATGTTCATTTTTGTATCACTGCAGAAGCTTGATACTGGTATTCGCAATGTTATTTTCCAACTAAATGGATGAACTTTTTCAAGATGAAATAAATTTAAAGCAAAAGTGAAGTTTACTGCATAGTATACCTAAGTATTATTTGACACAGCCGAATTTTGATCTTGCTGACTAATCATTGAAGGGGAAATGTCGGTAAAAGTTTTAGAAGAACCAATTCGTCTGATTTAAGGTACAGTACATTCTCGAGTATCGATCACTGCTTTCAAAAATTACGACAAGAAACGTTGCGCAATTGTATATTATGACGTCATTACGACATCCATTTCATGAACATGGCAAAACTAATAAATTAGCGTATGTCGGTTCACGAAAGAGTCTTAATAACAANCCTTTTTTTAGAAACACATTTATTTTTGTCACACTTGCAGCATTTTCGAAAAATAACAAATCAAAGAAGATTGACGTCAGGGCTTCTAAATAAACCAAAGAAGTGACGTCAGACGTAAGAAAAGTTGTTTCTGGTAGAACAATGTCAAAAATTATCGAACCCGAATAAGCATACTGACCTCATTCGATGTATTGAATAAGCATATGTTAAGCATATTTCACCCTGATTTAGAGATAAAACTTAAGCATACTTGACCCTGCTCAAAATTTGACTATGCTTATAAAAAAAAAGCGTGTAGTATACCTAAGTATTATTTGACACAGCCGAATTTTGATCTTGCTGACTAATCATTGAAGGGGAAATGTCGGTAAAAGTTTTAGAAGAACCAATTCGTCTGATTTAAGGTACAGTACATTCTCGAGTATCGATCACTGCTTTCAAAAATTACGACAAGAAACGTTGCGCAATTGTATATTATGACGTTATTACGACATCCATTTCATGAACATGGCAAAACTAATAAATTCGCGTATGTCGGTTCACGAAAGAGTCTTAATAACAATTACTACTTGTCGCAACAGTAAGAAACGCATCAAAGGCTTTCCCTCGCACTGATGACCATTGTCATCTATCATTCCCAGCTACGTCTTTAAAAATTAAACATTGAAAAAATATACGAAAGGATGCATCCTAAAATAACTATAGTATCATATCCCATTGAAGCAGCACTGGTTATCTCCAATCAGGAAAGGTTGGATCGTTATAATTGTGCAGCAAAAACTTCACTGAAAAAAAGCAAAATATCTGTATTAGGTAAGTCTGGAACCACACCACTGCCTCCATTTGCAAAATTCCAAAAATACTAATGACAGAAGAACCGGGAAACGCTTTTGTAAAAAAAAATTTGTGATATGACAATGCCCCATTTTAGAAATCAACCTCAGGAAAACAAGGGAACTTTGGGCTCTGTATTTATGAGATTTAAAAGAATTTTCCATTTCCTAAAGATCACGCTTACCTCCAAGAACAGGCCCTTGGACGTAGATTTTGTTACATGACCTGTGGAGCTATTAATTGTGAAATGAAACCCTTCCAGGACATGTTCGGGTAATCGAGGTTCGACAATTGAAGATGCAATGCACATGAAATGAAGAAATTTAAGAGCGGGCGATGAGTAAATCAGGAGGGCCATTGGTGGGGAAGGATGGGGCGAGGGGTGAAAAGGGCAGCCAGGTAAATGATTTAAATTACTGATGCGTTATATAGAACACAATTAGTTTGTAATAAGCAAAAATGGGCTTTTAGGTTAGAGATAAGTTGCACTGCATTTTGTATAATTATAGAAAAAATACAGAAAGTTTAACAAGATATATAAGGGAGTTTACGTTTGCACAAACTGTAACAACTTGATATGTACCTGGATGAACCTAAGGTAGATAGAACTTGACTGAGATTACACAACACCAGTTGGCAAACAATTCAGAAATGGCAGGTGTTGTGACCACAGTTTCCAGTGTACATATGTCGGTCCTGTCAAGACAATAAATGTTAATCGCATTTATGTTTCACGTAGTTTAACTACTACTTTCCATTACCATCTGTCATAAAACTTACTTGAACTGCAATAACAAGAGGTTAATGCTTGCTTACACATGATGGTTGACACTGCAGCTCACACGCATATCATGAATAAAACGTCACTTGGTTAAAATTGAATTGTGCAGTGAATTTCTACTAGAAATATAGTGTTAGCAAATCAACCACTGATTAAAGATCTGAAATATTGCTATGCACATTCCTGATAAAATTAGTGCTGTGAATAGCCATGATAGGGNGGCGATGAGGAAATCAGGAGGGCCATTGGTGGGGAAGGATGGGGCGAGGGGTGAAAAGGGCAGCCAGGTAAATGATTTAAATTACTGATGCGTTATATAGAACACAATTAGTTTGTAATAAGCAAAAATGGGCTTTTAGGTTAGAGATAAGTTGCACTGCATTTTGTATAATTATAGAAAAAATACAGAAAGTTTAACAAGATATATAAGGGAGTTTACGTTTGCACAAACTGTAACAACTTGATATGTACCTGGATGAACCTAAGGTAGATAGAACTTGACTGAGATTACACAACACCAGTTGGCAAACAATTCAGAAATGGCAGGTGTTGTGACCACAGTTTCCAGTGTACATATGTCGGTCCTGTCAAGACAATAAATGTTAATCGCATTTATGTTTCACGTAGTTTAACTACTACTTTCCATTACCATCTGTCATAAAACTTACTTGAACTGCAATAACAAGAGGTTAATGCTTGCTTACACATGATGGTTGACACTGCAGCTCACACGCATATCATGAATAAAACGTCACTTGGTTAAAATTGAATTGTGCAGTGAATTTCTACTAGAAATATAGTGTTAGCAAATCAACCACTGATTAAAGATCTGAAATATTGCTATGCACATTCCTGATAAAATTAGTGCTGTGAATAGCCATGATAGGGTACACTATCCACAAGGCTGCACAGTTGCTTAAGGAGGGTCTGTTATTAACAGCAGGTAAGTTTACAAAATGGAAGGAAATTTCTTTTGCTGCTAATCATCAATAGATTAAGATCGGTCATCTTTCTTAATATTTCTGGCGTTTTGGGGTTCATCAAGGACCGTTTGGACAAGAAATGTAAGTTTCAGGGACGCTACATTACTTAGTTACCGAACGTGCGGTAAGGTTCGCAAACCTGTTAAAATACCTGAAGATTTTTTACAAGGTTAAGCTGTTGCTGTAAACAAACAGCGGAAAAAGAGAACTGAGGAAGTACTTTTCCATAGGAAATCAGCATGTAACCGTGAGTAAGGAAGCATTAAACATGAAAGGAATTGCCAGATGTAACAACTCGAGGAAAATGCGGTTGAACTGGATGTTTAAGTGATAAGTGCATGTCATTAGATTTGGGAACCAAGATCCAAAGGACTGTATTCGACTAGCCCTGCGTTATGGCATTTGGGCAACAGGCACGAGTGGTTAACCCAACTTAACTTTGGATAACATTGCTGAAAAATAAGAAAGAAGAAGAGAAATGAAGTAAAGCAGCAGGCTTTTGGAGCTGTCCTGTAGCCCTGGTGTATACAACAAGGTTTTGCAATTTCTTGTTTTATTCTTCAAGGCTCTACAAAAATACCAATCTATTCATTCTGGTTCTAAAAGTAATTGAAAATTAATAATTGGCCCCAGGGAAAGGTCCAGTTGAACCCCAGAGTGGCTTCAAAACACCTTGGGTTAAAAACTCCTGAACACCAGCTTTAAATAATTGACATAAGGTCATTGCTAAGAAACCCAGGTTGCTGGTGTATTTTTATTATGGTACAAAACGCGAATACAGTTATTGCATTGCGGCTGAGCCTTTGGCCTTTTCATCACATTACCCCTTCGTATGCCACTGAGAGCCATAGTTTGAAGGATGAAATTATTCAGAGTGCTTTGAAATTGGACCCACATTTCAGTCAAGAAAATGAAAACTACCTGTCAGGAATGTATCAGCAAGCTGTGAAAAATGTCGCTTATTATTGATGGCAGACTCGTCTGAAGAGTGAAATGTAAGATAAATTTTAATTGAATAATAAAAAACTGGACTGCCTTCCTTTGTCTTCTTTTACCTCTTCAATCTGTTTCCAGTATGGACATGTTTGAATGTTCAAACTTTTCTATTAAATTTTAGCAGATGCCATTGGTTTTCATGTGGCGCATGTTTTTCGGGGAAAAGGGACGTTTTATGTTGACCTCCAAAGAGTGGATTCGGTAATTTCATTGACATTTTAATCGTATTTGCGCAGGCCCAACGCAAATTTTTGTGTAGAGAGGGGGGCTTTGTTTAAATAAAGCCCCTTATGTACTATCAAACCCGAGGGCCCCGCATGGTTGAAGCCGAGGGGTCAGGAAAATGTTTCGCCTTTTAAAAGCTCCACTGGCCCCAAGATTAAGGTTTTTCTGTATTTCAACAAAATTTTGACCCTCGAAAAACATTTTGGTTCTCTCCCCAAGAAAGAACTTAGTAAATTACTTAATAATTACTTGATTATTAATTTAGGTACAAGTGGTTCGAACAAGAGGTTACAACTTTTCAAAGTTTCTTTTGAACAATGAAGCGTAGTACTTATGAATCAAAAAGCAAGAATGATAACTTTTACGAATCATTTTTATCAAAATTGCCAAAGACGTTTTTTCTATTTGGTTTTGAAACGACGAACTCTTTAGTAACCTCAGTAAAGCACAATCAATCAGTTCGCTTACTGTGAGTAAAAGATATAGCAGTGAATTAAGCTGCTTTTGTGACAGCAAATTGAAGCCAGATTTTTAGTCTTCTTGTTAGAAAGAAGGATCTTTTTGGGGGAAGGGTGTAGTTGTAGGGACAGCAGTAAGTACCAACTTCACCAATTTGATGATGTTGCCTATTCGTATTTCTTGCTTTGATTCGGTCATGATTTTGGCCTTTATCTCTTCAAAATCGGAAATCTTTTCACCAGCACACATAATTTGAAAGTTTCTGAATTCTTCAGGTAATACTAACATTAAAATCGCCTTAAATGTTCCAGCCCATTAATTTCCAGTTGATAAGGCTCTGAGTTAATTGCCTTTAACTGCGCCGATGTTAAGGAAAAACTGATAACTGGGTTGTTCAGCCCGATCTTTAATTGCCATGATTACTGTGTCGTGATGGCGTCAAAGAGAACTATTCTGTAATGATTTTGGGGCGTTTACGGATGAATTGTTTTGGTATTTAATGAAGCATCTTCATAACCCGTTATATATTGAAAAACTGAATATTTTGGCTTCCCATGCCTTCTTGCAAAGTTGGTTCTTCAACACAAAGATTCTTTGCCTTTTGTTTCACTGATTCGAAGAATAACTTTAAATCTTCACTTTTTCTCGTGCGCTGTAGTGTTTTGACTGTCAATTTTACTAGCCTTTGGGCATTTAGACCTGACATCATTTTCTTTTGTAAAGTTTTTTATAAGCTGTCTGCGAGACAAGACAGCCTGTGAAAGAGTAACAGACGAAAAAAAGGGAAAAGGCTCCATTAGCGATTGGCATCTGATGATATGAGCACGATATAATAAAAAACTTGGGGTTGGACCATATACACTTAACGATGAAAGTCAATATTAAAAACAATGTTTTGTTCATTACTAAACGTTTCGGTGTCTCTATTACACCATGTTCACTAGCTAAATGATTTCAAAAATTTACATTTCTTCAAAATCTATAAAATTGCATAATCTCGAAAGCTAACAATGAGACAAAAACAGAAGACTGTTACAAAAAAGCTCAAGGGGACACGATCTCTCAATCCTGTTTCATAATTTGCAACACGTTTGAACTTTGAGTGACGCAGAAGTATCTCTTTGATCATTTTATCGACTGCAAATCGATTTTCTGTCATAAAAGAACGAGCAACACTGAAAGCTTTGCGTCTCAGGAACTAACATCTTTGCTCTATGGTGAGACAGTTCAATGTTAACAATGTATCCAGAAAAGCATGTGAGATACTTGGCATACTTGAAATCTCCAATACAGAAAAATAAGTCGGCCATCAAGCATAGGCACTGCGTATAGAGAACATAATTATTTGTCTTGAGAAGATGCGTAAGATAAGGAGCAACTAGATACAATCTGCATAAAGCATCCATAATTGTGCGGTCCGGTTTTTCACGGTCAACTTTGCAAACCCTGTCCTTGAATTCAATATAACCAGTCAAGTATAAATGCATATTTTGGTCACTTACAATCAGAGCTTCTTCATCTTTTGCTGTTTCTAGGCACAATTTTTGGAGACGGTCTTTTGAGTCTTGTGGAAGGAAGGCAAATAACTCATCTTCTTACCTGTCAGAACTCTGTCAGCAAGCAAGCACTCAAGTGATTCCAGCAGAATCCTGTAGCATTTTATCGCCCTTGCATATTTTCTCCCTTGACCACACAAATCAATGATCCTGTCAACATCGGTCGGCTTCGGCAAAGACATCAGCAAGACCAGTCCATTCCATTTTCTTTCTAATCATTATTAGGTAAGTACAAGCAAGGTGCAAAAAATCTGAGTCTGATATGATAGCGTTTTTCTGCTTTCCGGACCAGGAGTTATGGTTTCACCTAAGCCCCGAGATGAAATCATGTTATTATCTATTTCTACCCGACCTTTCGGGTTTCAGTCTCTAAATACTGTAGACATTCCTGAATGGACTCATATTCTGTGGTTGGTTGCAAAGTTAATTGAGTAATACTTGATTGTAGTGAGTAGTAATGGAGAATCATCAGTGGATGGAATGTATCCAGATGAAGCATTTTGTTCCCCGTATGTCTTAATTGCATGAAGACATACAAGCACCCAATGACAATTACAAAGAGTTGCTTGCTGCGGCTCTGCAGAACCATCGTCTTTTATCGTTTTAGCAATCAGGTAAGAGGGATTCTTGCGTTTCTCCATATGGCACCCGGGAAGGATGTCTGCAGCTCCAGGGAGAGGTGTACACGGAATTTTCTCAACCGTAGACGTAAAACCTCAGAAATCTCCTTTTTCAGAAGCAAGTTCTTGTAGCATTACACCATGTGACCTATGGACTGATCCTGCTACACTGGAGTCATTGATATATTCATCATAATTATTTACGTCAGAATGAGAAATTTCCGGATAAGTTGGGTTTCTAACAATACAGACAGCTAATTAGCTCAAGGCTATTGCTAAAGTCATGACAATGACCGTTCTAATCTTAATCAGCAACGAATAGTTCTTGCTGTGCCTAAGTATATTCATCAAATTTATTAGTTCTGCAGTACGAAACAGACACCTCAGGTGTCTGTTTCGTACTGTGAGAAGGATGAATGAGAGCAAGAGTTTCTTTAACATCCCTTCTGGATTTTAATGTCGAGAAACAAGCCTTAACTGCTCGCAATCGGATTCTCACCTATGAAGAATGCAAACATCAGTTTTACCACCCTTTGCTAGATCTCACAGGATCCGCTTCCTACCTCTTCAAAGCATGACTTCACTAAATCAGACCGGAAAAGAGCAATTTTTGAAGTACAAACCTTCTGTAATTTAGGCAATAATTGTCATTCATGTCTTCAGTACATAACCATTATGAAATGAGCAGATCAACAAGTTCATCGTCATCGAAGGGTTACACTGGCTGTGCATATCAGAATCCTTTCTTAACTGCAATACTAGTAGCCTGAAACTAATAGGGAACTGTCGAAAGTATTCCTTGTGACTGTGCTTATATAATTTGTGATACTATCATCTGATTCTGTCGACTTCCATGAACAATGATAAACAATTAACAATGATATCAACAACAGTGAATGATAACAAAAGCCTGTAAATTTCACTTTTCTCCAATTAGCGCCACCTTTTGGCCGCTAGTTACAAAATTCTAAAAAATAATTACCAAATAATTGATGTCATTTTAGAGTGTGTTTTTTCCTTTCTATTGGCACCGTATTTGTCCGTATTACTTGAAAATAAAGTGTCTACCCCTACCCATAATTCTGCAGCATTTCATGCAGTAATATGGAGACAAACAAATGGGTGGTGCAGGTATTGAATACCATTGGATTTTCTGTTAACATAAATTTTCTGAATTACTGGACCAACAAGTATGAAAATACACCAAAGAAATCAAAATGTGGGAGGGGGTGAATGTTGGCTTGAAAGTATCAATTAAAACTTGAATTGATTTCAGAGTATGTCTCTTTTATTAACTTTCCAAATATTCGGGGGGGGGGGTTGTATAAAAAAGATGCCTACAAGAAATGTGAGGCTTTAATTGACAAACAACTAGGAAACATCAAAGAAGCATGGACAGGCTAAGAAAGACAAATAAAAAAGGAAAAGAAGAATTTTGAAACTTAAGGACTTTAAAATGGACGGAAACACACATTCTTTTACAACACAAGTATAAAAAGCTGATTTTTTCACAAATACAAGTTCATGTTTGAAAGTGTGTACAAATCAAAGTGTCAAAAATGTTTAAAGCGTCTGAAATTGACAACAACAACTAGTTAACAGCAAACATAGAAAATTTCAATGTGACTGCAATTCACTACAGTTTGGACTTTCTATTTTTCTTACGGGCCTTTGGACAATATGTTTTGTATTTAAGTCTGGTATAGATGTGTAATTTAGTATTTTGATTAGGGGTTCCGATTTTAGCACTGGTTGATGTGTGGGGACCCCATTTTTGGATTTAATATATTTTATTTAGTTTTTAGTCGATGGTTATTATTTATAAAGAATGAGGATCAGTGAAGTATTACCTGAAAAGAATCGTTTTACTAATTTCATAAGTTGATATATGAGAAAATCTACAAGTACATTATACTTAAGTAATTGCACTGAATGCCTACGTCGTACTGTTTACCCAAGAATCATAACGTACGTTGTCATCGATTGTAAGTCAAGAAACGTCAGGTTGACGTTATTTTTGTAAGTTCTTGGCAGGATGTTCTTCCAAGATCAACAACCTCACAACCTGTGAACTGTGGCAGACTCGGGTCATGTACCTAGTTGCAGCGGATGCAGGGCAAGTTGGCACGTCGTGTCATGCTGATTGACCGAAAGGACACAAACAAATATTTTTGAAAACAACAAATAACTGTCACATGTACTTTTCTGCTTTTATTCGCCCTCCATTTGTTAGTTTTGCAAACTTAATCCTGAAACGTATTAAATGAAAGTTGTAGATAATCACAGAAGGAAAGAAGTCTGGACAAGGCTAGAGAATGAAAAGAGTCAGTATATTCAGTAGCAAAAGCACAAAATCAACGAAAGAAATAAATTCTGGCTTGGAACAAGCACGGGTCAAGCATGAAACAAGAGAGAACCTAATTTTATCCCAATCATCAAAGAATGGAAAAGCTGGAGTTATGATGTCGTTGAAGGAAAAGTGTAACAAAATAAGTAGTCATACAGGAGGATTTAGACGTTCTGTATCTGTCAGTGCGTTACATAATAAAAATGATTCAGTAAAAGAAAGCAAGAAGCGTTCTCGATTCGGGTCATGGAGTTACAAGCATTCACCAAAACGGGAATTGGCAAAACTCAGCTTCTACGAAGCGCCACTTGCACTGGCAACGAATTTCTACGATGGAACACATTTGTTAAGAACTTTGTCGATTGTTCAGCCAAAGATAAGCGCGCAGGCAAAGAAGCTTTCAACCTTAGCCCGCAGTGTGAAAACAAGAAAACGATCATACTGTGTTTCCGTCCAAGGTCAAGATGTGAGGGATTGTGCCCACTCTGTTACTAAGGTGTCCAGCAAATATGGCCTTCAGCGTGATGAGTTCAAAACAAAAGAAAAAATGGATTACTCATCAGTATTTTCTGTTTCAACTAACATATGGTATTATGGAGAACTTGAAGTTGTTAGGGGTTATCGTAGAAATTTATGGAAGTCAAGCGACTTCGTAGGTTCAATGATTGTTCGCAGATCACGATGTGATTTAGTTTATACTATTACTTATACAGTTGGTGATCAAATATTGTATGGCAGAATACCACAAATAGGTAGTTATTACTGTCTGGACTTTTGTAATTCCGATGAGCCAACTTTTACTTCTTTGGATGGACTTATAGAGGACCTAATAAGACGAAAACTGCTTCGGAGAGTAACTTTTAATTGGCTACTTGACAATATTCAGAATGATTGAAATTTGGTACCCTCTGTTATTCTTGTAGCTAGCTAGTGCTTTTAATCGATTAAGAATTTTAATGTTTTTACAGAACCGGGCAATTAATTGGCCATTACTTAGTGACAGCATCGTTTCAGTTAGTATTTTTGGAGGTAACATGCTTTTTATACCCGGGAAGGAACAGAATTAATCTGTCAAGATACTGGTTAAAATGCACCTTAGATATAGTTTTCGTTCCTTGCACACTGCTTAACAAAAGCGATACTGACACTGAACAGGGTTATCAAGATTGAATCTGGTGAAACTTACCTTAACATCCCTAATAGACTTACCGCGCGTTTTTCCCCTGGAGATTTCCGACCCACCGCTCTTATTAGGACCCTCACTTATTAATTTTTAATTTTCATCAAGTTATATTTTTTATATTTTTTTTGTTGGAGAGTGCAGATAGTGCTTTATTTTTCGAACGCCGTCCATGAAATCAAACAGAATATTTAAATGTTATTGAACTGTGTACCATATATTTTTTGTATTTTATGTACTTTTGATGAAAATATGCAATAATACCCCCATTAATTATATATTATATATATATATAAAATTATGAGTCATTTCTTTGCAGATAGCTTTGTGTACGCGGGTAGCACAGCGTTACTTGTGGAGTCGACACACCATTAAGGAAATATATATTGCAATTAATAGCCTATTTTCTGTCGTTATAGTTGACCGTTTAACCTCGTGAGGTTGAGGTGTAAGAGGCAACCTTAACTTGTACATCGGATGAGAGAATTGACCCAGCAGCCATTCCATTGTTTTCTTTTTTTGTAACAAATTTGACAGATTTTTTTTCTCTAATTAACACACAATTACAGAGTCAAATGAACATCGTATTCTTCCACAGACACTTTAACTTTCTGTTGACCTGTGTAAAGAATAAGGAGACCCAGAGTTGATTTTGTTAAATAAATGATCGGCGCTTTGTAGTCTTTCGCAACGAACTTTAAGTGAATTTGACACGAAATCACTGATTCTTACAAAATTTAGAAGATGGACTTAAAAGTGGAGAATTTGCTCCGTATTCGTGGGGGGTGGTGGGGTGGTGGTGGGGGTGGACAGCCTAAAAATTGAGTTGCCCTGCATATCTGGAAATACGGAGATCGAAGATGGCATGCTTTTTAAACATTTGTTAGGCCTACAGATAGAGCAACAGACACTATCATTCCGGATCAAAACGGGTGTTAGAGAAAGGAATGAATACACTCTACAGAGGTATCGAAGTCCCAAACTACCTAAACACAATGTCGCAACTAAATGGTGTAGTTTACTCGACATCATGCTGTACTCTACTCTACTCATACTGTACGTCATCGTGTACTGATTTAGCATGGTTTTAATTGAATGGAAGGCGATATGTATAAGATAAAAAAAGACCTTTTAAGATACCACTGGTCAGAAGAGACATCTTGATCGTAAACTGCCACTGTCTTATAACGCTCTTAACGAGAAAAATGATTTTCTTAAAATTTTGAAATAATAGTTTGACGACATTAAGTCACGTGTGTCGTTTTTTTTGGGAACGGGATCTGAAATCACACAGAGCCCTCATAGCAATGTCATGTTGTCTAGTAAAAGATCTCCCGGCATAGTTGACCATTCGTCTGCAGGCATATTACCAGTAAAACAATCCCAGGTCATTCGTAATTTTAGGCTAGTTAGTAACACCTATGTTTTTTAGGCTAATTATAAATGTGCTGGTAAATACACTACCCCTTTGCGCGTGTTAAATATTACTGTTGTGCACGTGGATGATAATTCTGCAAAAGCGGTGAGAAAAAATGTGTTTAAAGGGAAAAAAGCTCGGAAAATTTTATCAAAAAAAGATTAAAACACTAAGCCCATTTTAATTAACTTCATAGATTTGAAAAAGTTCCAATTACAAAGAGGAGTACAAGTAGGATAAAGACTTTATCTGCACACAGGAATGAAAAATGACTTTTGCCAGTACTTGCCTGTGTCGTGCGTTGATGCCTCTTTTGCTTGTAGGAGTTGGTCAGCAATTTTTTAAACTGTCACTAGGGTCAGAGTTGAGTCGATGTATTCTAGGATACTGGGGCCTTTCGGAGAGAGTTCTATTGGTTAAAATCAAAGGGAAACCTTTTAATCTATCTATTATTCAGGTCTACGCGCCAACTGCTGATAACAGTGATGAAGATATAGATATCTTCTACGAACAGCTTGATCAAGCTATGGAACAATGCAAATCGCACGAGGTTGTTATGGTGATGGGAGATTTAAATGCAAAGGTCGGAAAAGGAAAAGTAGGACATACAGTAGGCGACCATGGTCTGGGTTCTCAAAATAAAAGAGGAGAAAGATGGATCGACTGGTGTAGAGTCGATCCATCTTTCACAAACTCACAAACATATAATCACAAATACTTGGTATAAAAATCATAGTAGACGCCTGTGGACATGGAAAGATCCTGGTAATAGATATAAGAACCAAATCGACTATATAACCATCAACGCCCGATTTAGGAATGCAGTCAAACAAGCGAAAGCCTACCCCGGAGCGGACTGCGGAAGTGACCACAATCCTGTTGTAGCAACAGTAAAGGTGAAGCTGAAAAGATTGAAGCGTACTACACCGGGAGAAAAACTGCAATGGAATATTCTACATGAGAATCAAGAACTCAAGGACCGATACGCAGTGGTGGTACGAAACCGTTTTGAAGTTCTAGAAAACGAAGGAGGAAGTAAATGGGAAGTGCTAAAGGAAGCCCTAGTTACTACAGGTAAAGAAATGATCCAACCGAAGGAAAAGACACAGAAGAAAACTTGGATGAAGCCGAAAATCTTGCAGAAGATCAGAAAGAGGCAAACATGTGCAGATAGAGATTCAGATCAGTACAGAGCTTCGGATCGGGAGATTAGAAACGACTGTAGAAAAGCAAAAGAAGACTGGATAAATGAACAATGTCAAGAAATCGAAAGCTATCAAAGTTTGGACTCTAAAATGTTGTACAATAAGATCAAAACGTTGACAGGAAAGAAATTTTGTTCTTCAAGCGGATGCATTAAGGCAAGGGATGGTACTTTGATAATGGAGAAAATATAATGGAACGTTGGGCTGAATATGTAGACGAACTATCTGAAGATACAAGAGGAGAAAAAACACACATTTTGAAAGCTATGGACGGTCCAAAAATTCTTCCATGCGAAGTTAAAGCTGCAATCTCGAAGATGAAAGCTAATAAAGCGACAGGTCCAGATGAAATCTACATCGAAATGATCAAAACCCTCGAAGAATTTGGCATCCTAAAAATAACAGACCTGGTGAATGAAATTTACGATAGCGGAGAAATTCCTTCAGAACTTAGAAAGTCTGTGTTCATTGCCTTACCTAAGAAACCAGGTGCAACCGAATGCAAACTGCACAGAACAACCAGCTTAATGAGTCACGTTACAAAGATTCTAATGAGAGTTATAATGGCCAGAGCTAGAAGATCAATAAGACCAGAGATCGGTAAAGAACAATTTGGATTCGTCCAAGATTCAGGCACACGAAATGCAATTTTCATCATGAGAATGGTGTCCGAACGTGCAATACAAATGCAACGCAACATTTATCTTTGTTTTATAGATTACTCGAAAGCATTCGATAAAGTTAAACATGAAGATTTACTAGAGATGTTACAGGAATTGGATACAGATGGAAAGGATATAAGAATTATTAGAAATTTATACTGGGACAAAACTGCAGGAGTACGAATAGACAATGAAATTGGAAAATTTTGTAAAATCCAAAGAGGAGTAAGACAAGGCTGTGTTTTCTCACCAGACCTCTTTAATCTGTACAGCGAGAAAATTCTTAGAGCAATAACCAAAGAAGATGGTTTTAGAATCGGTGGCCACAACATGAACAACATTCGTTATGTTGACGACACAACGTTAATAGCAGAATCTCCAGCAAAATTCCAAAGTTACTGGATGTAGCTGTTGAGAAAAGTAGAAAGAAAGGGCTAAGTATCAACCGCAAAAAGACTTATTGTATGGCTATCAGCAAAGAGAACAGAATGTTGGACTGTCCAATAAAAATCAAGGGAGAGGTAATTCAGCAAGTTACTAAATTTAATTATCTTGGCAGCTTAATTACATCAGATGGAAAAAGTTTGATAGAAATCAATAAAACGATTGCAACAGCAAAGGATGTGTTCCAGCGAATGTCCACAATTCTAAAAAGTCGATCTCTATCTCTAGACACAATGAAAAGAGTACTTAACTGCTACATATTTCCGGTACTCACATATGGTAGCAAAACATGGACCATGACACCTGGATTAGAAAAGATGTTAGAGGCGACTGAACTATGGTTTTTAAGACGAATACTCAGAATACCCTGGACCGATCATGCCACCAACGAAGAAGTTCTCAGAAGGTCAGGGTGTCAAGGATGTCAAGTCAAAATTCTGTTCATACGCAAACGACAGCTCCAATTCTTAGGGCACGTGATGAGGAAAGAAGGATTGGAAGAGCTAGCACTGACAGGAAAGATAGGTAGAAAGAAAGGTAAAGGAAGGCCAAGAACAACCTATATGGCAAGGATAGCATCATGGACAAGGAGAAGTAAGATACAACTACTAAGATATACGAAGGATCGAGATCTGTGGCGGAGCATGATCGCCGACTTTCTAGGAGGACATGGCACTTGAGGAGGAGGAAGAGGAGGAGGGTGCTTTAGAAGATATTCGCTGTCCAGATGTGCTTGGAAGTTCCATTTTGCTTACTGCTTTCTTAAACCACTAGTCCAACTTTTGTCAGGCTGGCAATTGACTAAATACAATTTGCTTCAGGATACTTAATTCATTTCCTGATTTGGCACGACTTTACAGCATGTTACTCCTTTATTAAGGCAAGCAACCAGATCAGATTTTTTTGTTTAAAAAAGATCAACTTATCTCATGGCCAAAAACTTCTGTTGCTTTTTTTCACTGTTCCATACAATTAGTGGCTTTGTGCCTTTTTATGGTTCTTAGGCACGAAGAGACGACCAAGGGGAACCCCCTAGCAATCAGAAAAGTCTGTTTCAATAAAGATATATTGGTCTGGGTGTTTGAACAGTTACTCAGGTCGGGAGGTGGTGTGTATGTGTCGGCAGCTACAATTTTTTTTAAACTCTGGTCACATGTTTACTCTTTTCTGGTTTGTTTGATAACTTTATTTGTTGATATTTCATGGCCTTCTCATTGTTAAGTGTCCGGACAATATTAGTCAGCCCCTCTTTATCTATTGATGTTACACACTTTAATATCCTTTCTGATATTCTCATTTGTCGGGTCACCCCTTGGCTATTGGTCTTCAGAGTTACCGTGTTCTAAGTATTATTTGTTACCTATACACGCTGGTGAAAATTGATTTTTCATTTGAAACACCATCCAAAAAACGGTTTAAAAAATATACCTTTTACATTAGACTGCAACTTCCCGAGTTTTTGAAACAAAAAAGAAATTAAACACACAATGACGTATCCTGATTAATATGGGCATGGGTCTCAGCTGCATGTACAGCCCAGACATCTATTCATATTGCTTCAAAAGTAGTTTGATCTTGGTTGCTTCCTCTACAAGTTTTTAAGGATGTCGTCACAAGAAAAAGAGAATTTTCACCTTCGGACATTCAAATAAACATGGAAGATATAATATTGTGTGTATGTGTGGGAAGTGGGAGAGAGAGAGGGATGGGGGGGCATTCATATAGAAAGTAGAACACAAGCATCTAATTACGAGATGTATAGGTTGTGTACTCAAATAAATAGCAGACAAAGATAAACCATAACATCTTGTCGCAGAAGGTTTTAATGACAAATTTTAAAGGATTTGTTTCAGGTCAGTCAAGGGGGAAATTGTCAAGTTTTGAAAAGATTTAAGGCAAAAGGAAAAAAGCCGGAAAATCAGAAATAGAAGGGTACAACGTGAAATAAAATCGCACAGAGAACAGATTAAGTGGAAGAGTATACTTTCGCAACGCACTACTCGAGGAAAGAATGAGAAAAAAACAAGAGGTATTTGAGGAAACAAGTTGAAGCAACTTAAATTGAATTTTATTTCTTTGCTTGTATCTTTTCCTGATTTGTTGGTAGGTCATTCAATTTTGGCAAAGTACTTTATCCGAAATACCACTTTGTATGAAAGAGAGTCGTGCTCTTGTTATAAGGTTTTCGTCTTTGCGGTTTCTCTCTACTTTTCATGAAACATTTGTTGCACTAATTGGGTATGTTTATCTGTATCGTCTTTGATCTTTTCCCGATTAATCAGAAGGCCACTTATATTAGCAACCCCCATTGTTCTCTGTTTTTACACCTTCCTTGGTCAGGTTCAGTTTCTGCATGCCAATCCTTCCATCTTGTTCCTTGAATTCTTATCTCCATTATCACTCATTACTGTGGGGAGAATATATTCTGGTAGGTTTTGGTCATCAGCTGTCTATAAGTCCCCCAACCATTTGAGCCTATTTTCTCTTGTCTTTTCTCTTTTCTTTCTCTTTTTCCCCCCATATTTTTAGCTTCTTAATACCACCTTCCCTTTCTTGTGCCTTGATGTTACTTCCACGATCCGTCTAAGCAATGGCGCTTCTGTTGTTTCCAATGTATTTTGCTCCTCGCTTGTTAAAACAGACGACTCCAAACTATACAACAATACTGTTCTTAAGATTGTTGTCTACAATTGCACTCGGAGTTTTCTTGGCGTTTGTTTTTTCATTTTTATGACCCCCTTACACCACCCTTAATTCGCTTCATTCCATTTTAACTCTGGCTTATACTTCTGTTTCCTGCCCTACTCTTTTATTTAACACAAAACCAAGTACTCCACTAGTTCGTGGACAATGTTTTTTCATAGTTCCTAATCTCCATTATTGTCTTTTCTTTGCTGCGAACTGCGAGTTATATTTTTTGCTTTTGACATTTAGACCTTTTCCTGCAATTCTGCTTCGCTTCTTCCTATCAGAGCTTAATCATCACTAAATAAAAATTCCTTCGGTATGTCTTTTTTCCTCACTTCATTGATCACACTCAATACAATCAAAAGCAATAGTGGGCTTAACTCTTATATTTGATGTATCCACACATCAATCGTGAATTCATCTGCTTGCCCATACTGTGTTCTTACGACTTTTCTTGTATTTTTGTTCGTTGCTTGAGCTAGCCTTACTTACTTTCCACGATACTTTTCTTTTGTGGGAAAACCAGTGTCCTAACTCTCAAATCCTAAAATGCCTTTTCCAGATGAACGAAAGAAAAGAGTAAATCTTTATTATTATATTTTTTTCTTCATTACTTTAATAATCATCCAAAACTTGTTTATTCTATTTTCATATGCTATCTATTGTCAACTGTTCAACTGTAAATATCGCATCCTTTGTCCCTCGTCCTGAGATAAATACAATTTGTATGTTTATGATCAACTCGATATTTCTTAGCTTTCAATCTAAGCCATTCTCCATTATCTTCATTCTCTGTCTTAAATGGAAAAGCATTCAGAGACCGCAAACGTTAGCCAAGCGGCTTATTTCTTCTCATATTGGGATTTTTATCAAATATTGTAACCCTCCATTCCTTGGAAAAAAACCCAACAGAAAACCACAATACTGTTAAGACCAGAGTTCGAACCATAGACCTTTAGTTTAACCCTCTGCCAAATGAGCTACCTCGGCTTGCACTCGTGGAAATTTGATTTGTAAAGAAATGAACAGTTGATAGAAGCAAGAGTCTATTCTGCACAAAACTCAAATAAAATTCAGACCGCGATCCTAATTAACATCAAAATTTAATCATTTCTTCCCTGTGCTACTATCAACATTTCCTGAAAATTATCTTTCTGATTTCCTTCTAACCTCTTTTGCTTGGCTTTTTTTTCTTCTTACGAGGGTGTTATTGGTTATCTTCTCTCCCTCTGATAGCTCAAATGACCATTCAGTGTTGTGATTCCACTGCTTTTCCCTGAGATGAATTTGCAGTACTTAACGAATGTCTGTTCTAAGTTCATTACTACGATGGAATCAATCTGTGATCTGTTGTTCCCTCTTTTTAGCAACATCAGATGGTGCTCTTTCTTATGAAAGATCATGTTGAGTAGCAGCAAGTCTGATTCTTCCACGGTCTCAATAACTTTCTCGATTTCTACATATTTATCACCTAACCCTGTTTCTGTATATATTTGTTGCAATCAATTATCGTTTTTATCCACTGGCTAATTTAACTCAGCACCTACTACAAGACTTTCTTAAGCTGGGACCATACTAAACATGCAATTAAAATCTCAGCAGAGTTCATCCTTGTTTCTATCACATTTTCAGGGCTGACACATATGACCTGATATCATACTATGCAACTGAGCCGCCATTACCAGTCTATATCTGATCTGATGGTCTCTACCCTTAAAAAACTTGTTTTAACTTACACCAATTGTTTTAAGTTACGCAAATTTCATTTCTCCTTTTAGTCTCTTCTGAATAGGAGATTCGTTACCTAGTGAACACAAGTAATATAAGTATGCATTTATACTTTTATCTATCTCTTTTTGTAAAGAAATTATTCACTGTACTAGATACTGAAAGTGTCCTGTAGATATGTGGAGGATTATTTACAAAATATTAATTGGCTTTAGTTATCGAAGAGATCATCATATTAACTACAGAAGCATGGCCAGCTCTATTAATAGTGGTTTAAAGTTGATAGCATAATACTTAATTGCATGCCTGCATTTGTTTAACATATTGATGCCTTTGTTTGAGGGAGTGATTTTGTTTGGATTCAAAATCTTGACACGTTTTCAGGTAAACACAAGTTGCATAGTTTCTCACCGCTCTTTATGCTTTGAAACAGACTATCTCTTAAAAAATGATCTACCCGCCGTCTCAAGGTACCAATTGTATTTTGCTTAAGCTGTGTGTGGTTTTCTGTAACGTGAATTCAAATAACATTTAGGATCATTAGCAGCCACTTCTTTCTGAGGAAACTGCAAAAAGATACAAGAGATTAATTTATCCTTTACAGTACTCCTTGGGTCAAACTGGACAATAAAAGCATCTTTGACGTTAGAGTGGGTAGTTACGATGGGACAGAAGTATCCAAGTTTAAGTTATTGAAGCTATGTATTTTAAAGAAGTTCTGCTTAAATACAGTATAAATGCGAGCACAGGATCATACAGAGACGATTTGGCTGGGCTAAAAAGAGCAGGAATTGGAGAGCCGAGAATTTTGGAACAGAGTTTTTCACAACCTTTGAGGAGTTTGGGTTAAAAACATTTAAAATATAATCCTAGGTCTGTCTTATGGTAAATTCTTTCCACTCAGGAAGGCAGTTAACCCTCCTCTATATATACGTTCAATTCAATCATTCTCCTCTCATTTCAAAAGAATTACCTACCAATATTAGTACAGAATTTCAGCTTTATCATGTAGTCCTAATGAATATAATGAAGCAACACCTACATAGGTCAAAGTTATGCAATAAAGCGGATTATTATGAAAGTTGAAGTTTAAACCTCCAAGCAGGGCTGGAGGAAGGAAAAAAACAACTCTACAAAATCATTTGGTTTAATCCTCCTTTCAGCAGGAATGTCAAAACCAACATTGAAGAAAACGTTTCCTAAAACTCATTAAAATGCATGTCCAAAAGGACCATACTTTTGCATAGGATTTTCAATAAGATCACTTGTAAAGTCGTCAGTTACGGTTGCATGAGCAATAGGGATTCCATTATTGGGCGTCACAATAAAAACATTTTCAAGACAGATTGTAGCAAAGTTCAACAGGAAAGGTAATTGTCGTAACACTGAGAACTGCCCAGTAGAAGATAATTGTTGGTTCCACATTGTTTACAAAGCGGTGGTATCCACTGATGGCTCACAGGATCAAACGTACGTTGGTATAACGGAATGTGAATTGTAAAACCAGTTAACTAACTTAAGTCATTTTAGAACTTCACAGCTTTTTACTAATTTTACCAATAATCTTGCTTTTTTGCGTCGATTTGGTACAGCTGGCATACATCGCTTACAGGGAATGGCCAAACACGTATCTTCTCTCCTCTTGGAAATAAACACATTTGTTTGAAGGAATGGTTTAAGGTCAAGTGTTATTTCTGACGAAAACCTCATTTAAAGGTGGGAGACCCGGGATTAATTGCTTTCCTGGTTGTCGAGTCCAGAGTACTCGATGTGAGTAAACGTTGTCGCGTGAGCTTTGTCGCTCTTTTTCAGGTTTAGAAATTTTCATCCGGCAAATGCTCACACATACTCCCAATTTATGTCAAAATAGTGATAGACAATTACTCTGCAGACTTCTAATTATGCAGCAGGTTGTACTTGGTTACACCTTACTAGTAACAAATCTGAGACCTCGCCTAACACTGTACTCTTCGAAAACCCCTGCGTTGTAGATACGATACCGTTTCGCATATTAAGAGGGTCGAACAAAATTTGCCAATGCATTTCCTTACACTTAATTTTGGCCTTTAAAAAACACTTGCGAAATAGATTGCAGTTTGCCAAATAAATGAATGGAAGTAGCAGGAACAGGTTTATCACTTTGCTGTGAGGTTGAAGCTTCTATATCACATAATCACATATTTTGTTATCGTTTAGAACCTTGTCCGCTCAGAGTTTTATTTGACTTATCAACACTACGTTAGTTAACCCATCAGGTTCCGTGATTCTCGTGGTTGATCTAGCACCTCAAATCTGCCTAAAAACTCCAGACAGGAAATTTGTTGCCCAAGTTAAAACATTTAGCTAGGTCCGTTTTTACCGTCTGGTAAAATTTAGTCCACTCAGTTCTTACTGGTCACAAGTGTGTAGCAAACCGTTTTGTTATCATGGGAAGTTTTTCCGAAAAGCTTTTGCTGTAGGTAACAACAAAGTTTATTGCCTCTCGTGTGACTGATTTTTCTAAACGTCGTCATCCTCATGGAGTTGTTATTACTTGTTGTGATAAATGTGGATACTAAACTCTCTTTGCAGAACCATATGCATTTTTATGTGCTGGTTTTGACTTTTCACATTTCTAGCCCGAAAAATTTGCAGTTTTCTTTCAATTTTGATATTAAAACAAAAAGTTATATTCTGTCATTTGATTCTATGAACCTGGAGATAAGCGTAGACTTACCAGTGACCAAAGAGTCACTAGGAAGTGAAAGATTTTCACATAAGTGAAGTCAGCCTCGTAATTCAATTTTTTTGCTCCAAGGATTTCACAAGAAAGATAGCAACCTAATGTGGTGGCATCTTTGGTTGTTTGGTGGTTGTTTGCTTCATTTGAGGTTAAACTGAGCAGAGAAACATAACTATTTTACTGTACAGTCAGCAACTGTTGTTTTCAATGATTGTCATTCTTAGAAAACCGTAGACGGCCAGTGGCAGATAATTTTTTGCAAGTGTTGGTTGGGTGTGTATCTGCTTGGAACATTTAATGAAGAGAAGCTGGAAGATCCTGGCCTACGATATTGACGAGGATACTACAGTCTATCTTGCAACAGAAACCATTTAAATAAGGCTGAAAACGCAAGCTTAAGTTCCGTTAAGCCCAGATACTGGAAGTGAAAGAAGAAAAAGGCAAGAAACAGCAAGAAAATTGTCTCCTTCGATTACTAAGTTAAAGCCTTTTGTCTCAGGAAGAGCAGCATCCTTTACCTCCAGTTCCATCAGTGATCTCGGTACACATTCGTTGCAAACAGAAAAATGTCTAAAGAATTGACTAGGTAAGGAAAGCACAGACGTTTTGGCCCCAACTTTCTTTCGAAACAAGTACTCGTCTTCCTAAGCATGCAAGTTTTCATAAGGTATTTCTTTTCCCAAGACGTGTATACTTGCTTTTTTCTTGGTCAGGGATTTATCTGTAACATGTTCTTCAAAGGTTTTTACAGGTGAACACCAATGAAGTAAAAGAAAAGTGACCTGCTTTAATCAGTCAAGGTGAAATTTTTGTTAAGTCGGTCAAAGGTAGATTTGACCTCATCAGCTACATAAGAGCTTTTCAACGTCGACAATCAGTATTATAATGCTTTGCTTCAAATCTAAATCTTTTTGCAATTTTGTAAGGTATCGAGTGATGGTAATTTTTTTGAATCTGGAATAAATAAACCTTCACTTTGGGTACGTTACAAAAGTGTCACCAGAAAAGTGTTCTTTGGAGGTAGTAGGACGTTTTAAAGAAGACCATCAATGATTGAAGATTTACTGCTGCATGTAAAATACATTACTACTTCACAACGTAAAACAACAAGACTGTTTTTACCCATTGTCTTTACTTTAATACGTTTATCACTAGGAACAGTGATAAACACTAGGACAGGGATTCAATCTTAGAAGTTCAAAATAGCACTTTGTCTTTTTTGTTTAATGTAATTGTTTGCTGTGGCATCGACTGGATCAGGTGCTGGTTACCGTATCTAATCTACACAAACGTTACAATAAAACACCAATCCTTTATGCCTTGTAACGTTCTTAGCCATAAAAAATATGGTTGACAAATAATCATGATGATATTTGAACTTATTTTGTGTCTAAGGAAATCATGAGTCTGACTGGAGTAAAACCGCTTAAACTTCAGTTTCACTCCCCTTTGATTTGACACAAAGGAGTAATTTCTTCAGAGTCAGAATAAAGAGCTTGAGAATAAAATCAAATTTGGAGATTTGGTTAAATTTGGTTAATTTTTCCCAGAATGTTAAACTGAATCGAACTGTTTCACTATTAATATTTCCATTAAACAATCTGCATACCATATTTAAAAGAGAAAATGTACTTTCAAATGTGTTTTGGATAATGAACACAGCCTACACATTAAAAAATTAAAAAAAGAAATTGTCAGACGTATACTAAGACTTCCTTACAAAGCAATAAAGCTTTTATTTCTTGGTGGTTGGATAGTTAATGTCTATATAACAGAGACACTTGAAAATACCTCATAAAATGAGTCTTAGGTACATTCTTTATCTACAAAATGTAATACAATGTGTCAAACGAAAGATAGCTGCAATTTTACATATTGCAAACAGATTTATATTATCTTTATTGACGGCAGTGAGAAAGATTTACTAAGTATTTACTGCAGTTTTTTACAACCTTTGAAAAACGTTGTTAATTTTTAAATTTTAATAGAGCCCATGTTATGTATAAATAATTCTGTGCTTTGTATAAAGTTTACGAAATTTTAGACATTTCTGTCCTTAGCCGTTCTTAATAGATTGATATCACTTTCACAGATGATTCCTTGAATAATCTTCTGCCCTTAATTAATTAATGTTTTTAAGATATTTCTCTCATATTTTTGCCTCAGATATTCTTCTTTCTTTCATTGCAACATGAGAGGATTAGTTCTTCCAAGCCTTCTTTCCTGATGATGTATCCAATTAATTGCGACGGTCGTATTGTTGATATATAATCAAGCCAACAATGTCACTCCATTAATTTTGCAATATATTTCGAAGTTAATACTTCATCTTCAGGCTACAAGGTAAAAATACAAAAACAGTAAAACTGCTGAATACAATATTTCCTATCTCATGTCAACATCTCTCTGCAGTATACACAGTTCTTTTACTGTTTTTGTATTTTTACCTTGTAGCCTGAAGATGAAGTATTAACTTCGAAATATATTGCAAAATTAATGGAGTGACATTGTTGGTCGTATTGTTGCCAAATCTTTACGCAACCTTTCACAACTCCAGTTCTTTACTTATAAAATGTGGATAGGACAACAAAGAAGATTGTTGTTTCAAATGTATAAAACTATAATCTATTAACGAATCCATACAATGCTAACAATTAAAAAAAATGCTTCTTCCTAGAATGTGCTTGCAATTTAATTTCTTGTCACCTTTCACAAGTAGTGTGTGTCGATTCAAGCGTATTTTCGTGCTCATTGAATTGATATTTATGTGACACCAAAAAAGTAAGAATTTATTATTTCCATATTTTATTACTTAATAATTATATTTGTTGAACATATATAATGCTCTTCTATATGGCAGTTTATCAACATGTTGTAGGTGTGGACAATAAATAGTTAGTTGCAAGATTTAGATGTTAAGATAAAGATCAAAATAACACGGTAATAAAAGACAGAATATGTTTTATTATTTCAAAGCTAAATATTTCAATGACTGATGGTAAAATAAAACAAAACAGAAACCGAATAAAAACATTTCCTGATTTTAAGATTCAAAATACAAGGAAATTATCTAGATCTTATAGAGTATATTTCGACATCTTTATCGTGTCATCATCAGCAATGAACTAATTCACAAATCATACAGTCTTATACAAAAACTAGGTAACCATGGGTAACCAAAAGTACAAAGGCAACTCGCAGAGGGCAATTATGTCAAGAAAATAATTGCAACTCCCTTGAGGCCTTTAAACCTTTGTTTATCGACGGTGAGTAGCGTTTTATATAAAATGCTTCTAGAATTGACAATTGGGACCAACTAGTATTAGAATCAACAATAGAATAATTAAGTAGAACAGCGTTTTTAATGTGTTCTTTAACTTCTATTTTGAACGATGTATCAAATGATGGTAAACTAAAAAGACTGACGTAATCTCGAAACAATTCACATTGCGACAAATGCAAAAACATTGGTTGGTCGTTTCTAGTTCCGTGTTCATTCAACCGCAACTGTAGACATCTGTCTGTCTTACCCACATACTCTTCACCACAACCCGGACATTTAATTTTGTAAATTACATTAGCCTTCTGTAATGTCGGAATTTTGTCTTTTGTAGGGCAGAACAGAATTTTGTCTTTTGTATAAGACTGTATGATTTGTGAATTAGTTCATTGCTGATGATGACACGATAAAGATGTCGAAATATACTCTATAAGATCGAGATAATTTCCTTGTATTTTGAATCTTAAAATCAGGAAATGTTTTTATTCGGTTTCCGTTTTGTTTTATTTTATATCAAATTGTCTGGCAAAGATGGTTTTTGGAACAATCTCCGAAAGACAGACCCTGCTGTTCACAATTCAGCTAAGTCTTATCAAAGGACATTGAGAAAAGTCAACAAGATTTCGCAAGATATTGATTTTCTAAATAAGTGCAAAAGCTCTGATGTGTACCCAAGCTTTGTACGCTGGAAGAATCTCATTACCTTGACACGACGTGAGCAGCGTAAATTTTACTTGTCCAACTTGAATAATGCTTTGAAGAAAAGACACGAGGAACTACGATCGTATCGAAAATTGGCTGACGAACAGAAAACCACGCTACTAAACTCGACTACCTGGATTAAAGGAAAGTTGATTTTGTTCTCGATTAATCGTTTACAAGGACATTTATGCAGAGCAACTGAGTTACGTCATCAAAACAAATTTCACGCCTTGATAATTAACAAACGCATTGTTGATGGTACGAAACCTAATCCGAACACTATTATTACCAACTTGACTGATTTTGAGTTGACTCCTGAAGAAATTGAAGTCCTTAACCTTGGTCTCAAGCATGGTGTTCTTATCCGTCCAAAAGAGAGTGAAATAATTACTGTTGTTGAAGATGTGTACGATCAAATATGCCGACAAGGAGCGTTTACCGACCATAATGTATCGAAACACAGAGTTCAAACAGCCCTCAAGTCTTTCACTTATAACTATCTTGATTTGGACCTCAAACAGTTTAACCTTGAACAAAAACGTATTAAAATTCTAAAGAACTTACGTGAACGTTGTTTAATCTTGAAGCCAGATAAAGGACAAGGTGTTGTGTTGGTAAATTTAACTGATTACTACCACTCACTTGAACGTATTTTTGGTGATACATCAAAATTCAAGATCTGCACTGAAGATCCAACTTTACGAAATTTGTCAACTGTACAAAACTATCTGAATACGCTTTTGTTGAGAGGTGAAATCACAGAAGAGCAAAAGAAATCAATGAGACCGAAATCAGCCCACATTGGACGAGCAAATGGACTGCCAAAAATCCATAAAGATTTTGATTCATTACCACCCTTCCGCCCTATTGTGGACACCACCGACACTCCTCACTATGGCGTTGGTAAATTTTTATCCAACCTTTTGTACCCATTGACAATGAATAATTATACTGTCAAAGACTCGTTTGAAGCAGTAAACCGTATCCGTTCAATACCTGAAGAACTGTTTAACCAAGGCTACAAGTATGTTTCGTTCGATGTGAATTCCCTATTCACCAATGTTCCGTTGAAAAGAACTGTAGATATCGTCTTGAAACGAATTTATGATGAAAAGCTGATTGACACCAAGCTGAGTAAAAGGACTTTGAAAAAGCTTCTGTTAGATGCATGTAATAAAACTGCATTTTCCTTCAACAACGTGATTTATGAGCAGATCGATGGTGTATCGATGGGATCTTCACTTGGCCCAACCTTAGCAAACGTCATCATGACAGAGTTAGAAAAAGCTGTTGTTGACCAATTGATAGAGTCAGGCATGATAAAATTTTACATCCGGTACGTTGATGACACTCTTGTTTTGGCAAAACCTGAGAATTTCGATGATATTCAATCTAAAATGAATTCTTTCGACAAGAACCTGCAGTTTACAATCGACCGTTTTCCAGATGATAAAGTTCATTTTCTGGATATTTCAATCGATAAGACTCGTACTGACTTATTCTACAAACTTACTCACACTGGCCAGTATTGTCATTTTACAAGCCAAACCCCCTGGAGACTAAGAACTGCCTGGGTGAAGGCACTTTATCACCGTGCTTTGAAAATTTGTTCGACTGAAGAATTATTAAACAAGCAGTTGAACAAAATTAAACTGTTTATGTCGTGGAATGGTTACCCGTCTGCTGTAGCGAAATCAATGTTAAAGAGACTTCAAGCCACACGCCCTGAATTAAATCGTCAAGAGGTTGATGACGTCATCAAAATCTTTGTAAGAGTCCCTTTTGCCGGTGAAAAAGGAGAGCAATTGGTTAATAAATGTATTAATAAATTGCGTCGTTTTACCAAAAAGAATGTTGTTTTCGTACGTCTCTTCAACACAAAGAAGGTTTCCATGTTCTGCCCTACAAAAGACAAAATTCCGACATTACAGAAGGCTAATGTAATTTACAAAATTAAATGTCCGGGTTGTGGTGAAGAGTATGTGGGTAAGACAGACAGATGTCTACAGTTGCGGTTGAATGAACACGGAACTAGAAACGACCAACCAATGTTTTTGCATTTGTCGCAATGTGAATTGTTTCGAGATTACGTCAGTCTTTTTAGTTTACCATCATTTGATACATCGTTCAAAATAGAAGTTAAAGAACACATTAAAAACGCTGTTCTACTTAATTATTCTATTGTTGATTCTAATACTAGTTGGTCCCAATTGTCAATTCTAGAAGCATTTTATATAAAACGCTACTCACCGTCGATAAACAAAGGTTTAAAGGCCTCAAGGGAGTTGCAATTATTTTCTTGACATAATTGCCCTCTGCGAGTTGCCTTTGTACTTTTGGTTACCCATGGTTACCTAGTTTTTGTATAAGACTGTATGATTTGTGAATTAGTTCATTGCTGATGATGACACGATAAAGATGTCGAAATATACTCTATAAGATCTAGATAATTTCCTTGTATTTTGAATCTTAAAATCAGGAAATGTTTTTATGCGGTTTCTGTTTTGTTTTATTTTATATCAAATTGTCTGGCATAGATGGTTTTTGACTGATGGTAAGGTACACAAAATACTAGAGTGTTCAAAGACATTTTTTGCGCCTTGATCTTTGAGGTAGTTACTGTTTACTTTTTCTTTTATCTTATACTGAAAATGCCTTAGCAGCAGCCAAATTGGACTGCCACAAATTACATACAAGTCGAGAGGAAGAGTAGGAGCTGGGATTGTTAAAGGAAATAAAAAAATCAAAGGAGGAGGTCCAATTGTTGGTTGGCAACGAGTCCAGAGATTTGGAAGACAAACCGAGATCGTGCAAAACTGATATTGAAGAAATAAGTAAATATTTCCTTTGTGTGCTGTTCTCAATTACCATAGTCATTAGTAATAATCTCCCGAGGAATTTTTTGTTGAATGTTTGTTCAAAATCATATTAAACGACCCTTTGACACATCTTTGACACAATTAAAACTCTTTATTGTCAGAGGTAAGGTACCTTTCGGATGACACATAAAATCGACAAAGTAAAGGGTTTCATGCTAAAACAGCGCTAACGAGTAACAAAAGAATCAGCTATATTATCGTTTTTGCCCACTGCTACCACATAAAATGCTATTTTAGAACAAATAATATTTGAAAATCATGCTTTTTATTTCATTGTCATTTTTGTTCGCGTTGAAAGTTTTTCCAGCATAAAGGCTACACTCACAGGTTCTCGCTAACCAGAGAGAAAATGCTAGAATATTAAATGATAGTTCTTAAAACCTACACTGCATTGTGTCAGTCTCGAGGGCATCTCGAAATGTAAAAGACAGAGATGAACAGAAACAGAAACATTTGACTCTTGGGCATATGAAATATGAAATTAGCATAATAATGATAAAACAAATCATGAGGTCCAGGGTCCGAATTAGCGTAATAAATCAGCTTTAAAAAATCCGAGAGAAGCTTGGCAAAATGTTCTTGTCAGGAAATCAAAGTGTTTTAAAGAAAGTGATCGTCCTTGAATGTTATTGTTAGGCTGTAAAACTTTTGACCTAAAAAACCCAAATATTTAGCACAGCATCTTTACTGTTTGTCTAGAATAAAGGCTCACAAAAATTTGAAATACGTTCGTATTTTGGAAAGTGCGGCTCCTTAAATTATCCCTTAAGATATCTTATTATTTTAGCGTTTTATCCTGGAGTCTTTATAGTGCAAAAGTGTAGAAGTTTTTAATAAAGAGTTATTGCATATTTCAACTTCCAGCCTAAGAAGAGGGACTGCTTGGAGAGGAAGTTTAATAGAATGGGTGGGGGGAGGGAGTTGCTTAATACAGCTTTCACGGTAACCAATTTCCCAGGGCGATATTGATTGGAGGCAGACATATGAAGAGAAAAGATTACCACACAAAGAAAAGCTTTTGATAGCCAACAGGAGCAAAACACATCGACGTATAAAATATACGACAAAAGAAATAAAATATGATCAATGTTTTGTTGGATTATTTTATGGAAAATATATAACAACTCCCGACAGTTACACTAATATCTGATAATTTTTGTGTAGTTTGATAATCAGGGAGTGGGGGTAAAAGGGACGAAAGTTGCTAAGATGGTGTTACCTGATATTAACAGTAGCAGTTTGGTGCATAATTCGTATGTGAAAATAATCTGGTTGAGAAATACTACTATGATTAGTAATGCAGGTGGCCATGTTTTGGATCCAAATTCAGTTAAGTAAAATTTTTTTTTCTTCCATGGTTTTTCCTTATAAAAGTCAATTTTTGTGAATATGTGTAGTCTTATCATCAGAACATGACTGTGGTGACTTGGTACAGGGTCAGTGTTTTGAGGATTTGGAAAACTTTGTATTCCTGGGATCAATAGTTCCACACTTGTCACAAGACATCAAAAGACTAATAGCACTAACAAGTAGTTCCATTGTAGACTCGAAGAAAATAACGCAGAAAGATTTCTCGAATAACATCAAACTAAGACTACACAACGCACTGATCGTACCAATTGCCATTTATGCATCAGAACTTTGGACACTAAGTGGCGAATATTCAAGAAAGCTCTTAGCGTTTGAGAATGCTTGCCTACTCGCAATGGCCGGGAAAATCCGTTGTGATAGATATCGAATGGATAACATCAGAAAGCTGCTTGGTATGAAAACCGGCATTCTCAGCTTGAATAATAAGAGAAGGTTAAGTTAGCTTGGACACGTAAATATAAAGGAAAATGATAGCTTTGTTAAATGAGCCTACAGCAAAGAGTTTGCTGGTAAGCAAAATCCCGCACGCCCTCAAAAACGCTGGTCAGAATAGATTTAACATGGTATGAGAATACCTCCGCTGACCCAGGAATAATACGCCAAAGACAGTGCCACTTGGAAAAATCATGCTTGTTATTTTAAGTGAGGGAAAAAGCAAGATTGTATTAATGGGTAGTTTTCAATAATATACAAAGTATGGGGAGAGGTAAATTTGTTTCCTGTCTTTTTGTGATTAGACACAAAGATCTTATAACTGTGAGTTGAAATAATGTATTATAATCTGGTTAACAATAGAGAGAATCGTTATGTAGATCTTTTATGTTGCAGGACCGCTTGGGAGTGGGCTCGTATTCATCAGAAGATTAATTGAAAAATATGTTATGTAAGCATCCATGCGTCGGAAAACCTGGGAGTTTTACTTTAACAGGAGAACCCTCCACTAGCAAGCCCTTTGCTGTGTCACAATATCTCCCAACCGGTTACCTTGCCAATCCATCTCAAGAGGATTTTTCGATTTTGAACTCAGCTGTCTCATATTTTGAGCTTGAACTTAGGGAGAGCGTATTGATCCATGAAGACATAACTAGCTTAAGTGCAAATGTTACATCATGACCTCTGTACTACTGCAGCAATAATTAACGGATTAAAAGAAGTGTCCATTATTACCACTCAATATTTTTAATTTGCCTGTTTTTTCCACAGGATTAAATCTTTCAGATTTGAACACACTCACCTGGCTCCCATACTGAACCTGGGCTTGTTCACCAACGAGTACTCAATTATCAACAGCGACTGTTTCTTTTCGTTTTCGAGTAGCCGTGGCTTAATGGTATCGGTTCCCCGAGCGGGTGAGGAGAATTTGGAACTTTACAAAAGAAAAATTCATTGGTTGGCGTCTGGAAGGGCATCCCGCCAAGAAATTCCTCACTGCCAAAACAAAGTCCCTCTGAAGGGCACCGTCTGAGCCCCAATTGTAGGGAGAAAATGACGTCAACACCCCCCAAAAAACCTGTTTCTCCTCGGTTAAGGAAAATTGTGCCTTGAAGAATATTAACACATTGGCATTATTATTGCAAAGAATTTTAGATATAATTTCATCATAAATTGACTGAAATCCCAGAATGTTGTGATACAATCAATTTTTCTTGAATATTGATTGACATCGGTCAGGGCAAAGTTATTTCTTTATTGAATATAATCAGCATAAACGTTGGGACATATTTACGACTGATATCTATAACGTCAAAGTTATTTTTGTTGACATGCTCATGAAATAGTTAGTTTTCACTACTGTGTGTGATTATGTCAAAGGTTTGACCAAATCTTGTGCAAACAAACGCAAAATTATAATTGCAGCTGTAGCATACAAGGGCATGTCGGTCTTTTGGACAGCCATATTTCATTGGTAAGAGAGGCAATCATCGCATGATAAAATAAGAAATGTTTTAATGACTTTAACGTAATTCGTAGTCCTTTACAGCCCAGTAAGCCATTTTTCTCAGTTATCGGGCGAAGAAGGTGCTCTTACAAGCAGTTCTATTGGAGCAACAAGGAATTTCTGGGCCATATTTCATCTGTGACGAAAGTCCTACTGTTTTTTGTGTGATTTCTGATTTCTGTCTTAGAAACATTAGTATCCCATACCATATTGGATTAAAACTAATATCGTACTTACTAATTTAGTTTTGAAGGTCTGGACAAAGAATGCCATAAAGAGACCAGCCTTAGAAAAGAGTTTTCTACTACTTGAGGTCAGAAAATGGTAGCTTGCTGGTAAGGTCATCGTTGTTAAATGTAGCGTGAAGCAAATGGAGTTCGAGATAATGATATTTTTTGTGGGTACAGAAGCACTTTTTTTATAGATGCAAAAGGCAAGGCTCATACCCGTAGATGTAACTAGACAAGATATTTCAGCTCCTCAAATTATGATACCATGTATATATATATATGATAATAATGGCGATAATTTTGAATAGTTATGATAATATTTACTGAGGTTGAAGAGCCTTCGATGGCTACGTGAATGTGTTATTACCATGACATTAAGAAGGTTGTATTATTCAACAGGGCTAATCAGGACATTTCTAATGATGTTTGGAGTCAATAATGTTATAAGTCCCATATAATATCAACACTTTAAGAAAAAACAGATACAATGCTTGATTATTACAGATGATATCTAATCTTTATAGAGCACTTTTATGTGCAGGCTATTATTTTTTTGTGTGTATCCTACTGATTCATCACCAACAGTCTGGAATTAGTCGTTCGATTTACCTTAATAAAAAGGCCTTTGATAATTTACTCATGTAGTGGAACAGCCGTGTCCAGACCTCCCTCGGTGAAAAGACATCAAAAGTATCGAATCAAAAGCCGCGGTAATGCAAGATGTCATTGGGGTAGTTCATGGTAAGCAAATGTTAAATTGTCTTGGTTCCATGTTTAGTCACTTCAAATTTTCTTGCATTTTCAAATTAACCTGTATTGTCATTATGAATAACCCTACACTAGAAAAGGTAAATATTAGATTAGAATACGGATAACGTCGGAATTAGAACATATCAAAACAAATTCATTACACGCCCATCACCCCAAGGCTTTATCTCTGAAAATATATGTATTATTACTTAGGTATTGTTTGTTTTTGTAGCTATTTGTGCATGAATCTGGAGGAAAAGACTGTTTGTATCACTTTCAAATGATGAGCACTGCAGACTTATTTAAGGAGAGTAGAAAAGAATATCAGGGAAACAATCAGCCTCTGTATGTGATTCATCTTAGTAAGAAAATGCCAATATCACTTTTTTGCTAACCTTTAGATCAATGTTGAGAAACTACTCATAGATTAGTTGTAATACCAGTGATCAAACGAAGACAACAAAAGTAAATGTAAAGTTGATTCTGCTTTAATCATTCAAAATTTGATTAGGTTCTGTAACACAGAAGAAAAAACATACTTGTACAACTCAGTTAGGTAACTTATACAATAATACTTATAATAACATATTTGTACTAATTAGCTAATGTATATAATTACATAAACATGGTATAACTGTGTATTCTTAATTATATTCAAGAATAAGGTATCTATTAAAACAATATTGTTGGAGAAACATATAATTGAACCAATGCAGTGTAAAACCAACTAATTAATGACATTTTTTATCCTAAAATTAATCACACTAATACTCGAGGGTGCTACAATAGCTAACCACCATTCATTACTCT
>RDPX01000001.1:9650927-9667316 GCA_003991215.1 Morbakka virulenta | reverse complement strand
ATTATTATCATATATATATGATAATAATAATGATAATTTTGAATAATAGAGGGCACAAGGAAGGAAAAAGATCAAGAGGACGACAACGTAGGAAATGGACTGATGACATCAAAGAGTTGAGTGCAACAAGGACGTACGAGGAAGCGAAGAGAGCAGCGGAGAATCGAATAAGATGGAGAACCATGGTGGCCAACCTTCGATACGAAGATGGCACATGATGATGATGAATTTTGAATGCTTATGATGATAATATTTATTGGAGTTGAAGAGCCTTCGATGGCTACGTGAATGTGTTATTACCATGAAATTAAGAAGGTTGTATTATTCAACGGGGCTAATCAGGACATTTCTAATGATGTTTGGAGTCAATAATGTTATAAGTCCCATATAATATCAACACTTTAAGAAAAAACAGATACAATGCTTGATTATTACAGATGATATCTAATCTTTATAGAGCACTTTTATGTGCAGGCTATTATTTTTTTGTGTGTATCCTACTGATTCATCACCAACAGTCTGGAATTAGTCGTTCGATTTACCTTAATAAAAAGGCCTTTGATAATTTACTCATGTAGTGGAACAGCCGTGTCCAGACCTCCCTCGGTGAAAAGACATCAAAAGTATCGAATCAAAAGCCGCGGCAATGCAAGATGTCATTGGGGCAGTTCATGGTAAGCAAATGTTAAATTGTCTTGGTTCCATGTTTAGTCACTTCAAATTTTCTTGCATTTTCAAATTAACCTGTATTGTCATTATGAATAACCCTACACTAGAAAAGGTAAATATTAGATTAGAATACGGATAACGTCGGAATTAGAACCTATCAAAAGAAATTCATTACACGCCCATCACCCCAAGGCTTTATCTCTGAAAATATATGTATTATTACTTAGGTATTGTTTGTTTTTGTAGCTATTTGTGCATGAATCTGGAGGAAAAGACTGTTTGTATCACTTTCAAATGATGAGCACTGCAGACTTATTTAAGGAGAGTAGAAAAGAATATCAGGGAAACAATCAGCCTCTGTATGTGATTCATCTTAGTAAGAAAATGCCAATATCACTTTTTTGCTAACCTTTAGATCAATGTTGAGAAACTACTCATAGATTAGTTGTAATACCAGTGATCAAACGAAGACAACAAAAGTAAATGTAAAGTTGATTCTGCTTTAATCATTCAAAATTTGATTAGGTTCTGTAACACAGAAGAAAAAACATACTTGTACAACTCAGTTAGGTAACTTATACAATAATACTTATAATAACATATTTGTACTAATTAGCTAATGTATATAATTACATAAACATGGTATAACTGTGTATTCTCAATTATATTCAAGAATAAGGTATCTATTAAAACAATATTTTAGAGAAATATATAAANTGCCAATATCACTTTTTTGCTAACCTTTAGATCAATGTTGAGAAACTACTCATAGATTAGTTGTAATACCAGTGATCAAACGAAGACAACAAAAGTAAATGTAAAGTTGATTCTGCTTTAATCATTCAAAATTTGATTAGGTTCTGTAACACAGAAGAAAAAACATACTTGTACAACTCAGTTAGGTAACTTATACAATAATACTTATAATAACATATTTGTACTAATTAGCTAATGTATATAATTACATAAACATGGTATAACTGTGTATTCTTAATTATATTCAAGAATAAGGTATCTATTAAAACAATATTGTTGGAGAAACATATAATTGAACCAATGCAGTGTAAAACCAACTAATTAATGACATTTTTTATCCTAAAATTAATCACACTAATACTCGAGGGTGCTACAATAGCTAACCACCATTCATTACTCTGTAATCATCCAAAAGTGAAAAAATGTTTGAGTTTAATTTATCCGAGGTTTAATACTTAAGTTCGCTGACTTGTTTTCAATTTATCATTATTATAAAAAAATCAAAGGTTTAGCCTATACGCAGACTTCCTGTTACGAGTTTATCGTCGAACTGGATCATTTTGCAGCTCAACTCGACCATTTTCATCAGTATATGTGTTATTCTCAGGGGTCGCAAAAATAAAGGTCTGAAGATGGTAATGATCTATTGGAGAAGAATCTGGATTAACTTGCATGTTCCGATCAATTTCATCCAGAATCTCTACTTGCTGAACAAGAGGTTCAAATTTAGATTGTCTGAGGTAGCAGGGTCTAAGGACTGACCAAAAGGTGTGGCCGACCCTTCCCTCTTGTAAATCACCCCTCTTGTGAATCACCCCAGGTCCAGCTGACCTGGCTGATAGCACCTAGATGGGTCTCTTACTCAAGATTACGAGCGATGGTCAACGGCAGACCCAGCATAAAATTGGTGGAAAAGGCGGATGAGCTAAAATTGGCAGTTTATGTTATTGCAAGGATAAGAGAAAATAACAAATTTGACAGAACAATTGTATCATGTCAGCATTAAACAAGACCAATTACTCACTAAGGGAACAGATAAAATAAATAAACTAAATAAAGCAACTATTCTACTGTTAAAAAGATTACAAAGCAGGAAAAGTAACATCTATGGTTAACATCTATGGTTAACATCTATCAAGTATGTGTATAGTAAAAAAAAACAAAATCTGTCCACGGACAGATTGTTAAAGTGATCAAAGCCCCTAATCTGCACATTTCAAACTAAACTTACGAATACATATATATACATATATATACATATATATACTATATATACATATATATACATATATATACATATATATACATATATATACATATATATACATATATATACATATATATACATATATATACATATATAATTGTATATATTATAAGGAAAATTTCAAACTCGTTCAAAGAAATCAGGTACGGTTGATTGTGAAAAATATCGGACGATTAGTTTTACGCGTCGTGCTACAAAGGTTGTTTTGAAACACTTGTTCACGAGAGCAAGGAACAGAATAAAAAAGAGATATTGGAAAAGAGCAGTCTATTTTCGTTGAAGCTTCAGGTATCAGAAATGCAAACATTCCGTTGAGAATGATGGCAGAGTAGTGAAAATGCAGAAAGTGTATCAATGTCTTTCAATGACTACATCAAGGGTGATGCTGTAGGAGTTATTTGAAGAAGTTGGTAACTGAAAGTTATTTGTAGAAAAGTTTTAACTGTAGAAGGAACTCTATATTAACAGGTATTAATCAACTAACTAAGGTATTAATCAACATACATTAGGGTGTATAGGGGTTTTAGTAATTATATAAATATTAAAGGAGTAGTTGTGTGACTGCAACAGATTTTTTCGATTTTTAGAGGAAAGTGATCTTAAGAGAGCGGCAGAAAAAGGACTAAGAGTAGGAATATGTAATATTACTAACATTAGATTTGCAGATAACACATTTAAACTTGATGAAATTTACTGGAAATCACGGAGTTCTGGATATTGTTGTAAGAGAAAAGAAAAAAGAGAGAAGTGCTGTCTTTCAATTGTAAGAAAACCAAGTGCTTTGTTGTTTCTAAGAAAAAGAAACGTCCAAAATACAGATTACACGTAAAATGACAGAGTATTAAGCAAGTTATCTTCTTTAACTACTTTGGAAGCACAATAACTAAAGAAGCCAGATATGGCAAGTAGATTAAAAGAAATAGTACTTGCAAAATAATTTAACAATTAAAGAATGAATAATGTTTTGTAAAAGGTAAGAAAAGTACGCAGTTATTATCTGCGATGTTATCTCTTTCAATATCAACTATCAACTCAATACAAATATTAGATTTCCGTGTGAATAGAGATCACGCGGTACATCTGGTGCATCCGCGTTCGTCATAGTATTCGTGCGTATGCACACGTCTTTTCTTTACATCATAACAGAAAACATTCCCACAAAATTAATTGATCAGTATTTTTGAGAAAGTATTATCAGAAAAGGAATAAACATTATCATAAACTTCACAGTCAATTTTACTACAATCATGGAAAGCTAGGTGGATAAATACCCTTAAAGAAACATTGGATAATATGGGATTAACATTACTTTTTGAACTGTGGTAAACTTACTGATGCAGTTAAAAATGTACTTCGAGGATTAATGCAGCAATTTGAAGGTAAAATATGTTATCAAATAAGTAAAAATGTATAGACGTATAAAAGGACTCTTTGAGATGGAAAATTACCTACTTAACTTACTTTTCTTCTGATAGCTCAGGTATATTGTTTTAGAACATCTAATCACATTATTACAAAGTTCTTGAGTTAAATGTTTTGTCATCGCAAAACTAAGCTGCAGTAAATGATCACAATTTATAAATCCGTTGCTGTTGATGTACTATTTTATAGTCTTTCTTTTATTTGAAATTTTAAATGAAAATTTCATTTTACCACCAGTTGGGTGTAGAGTCCTATCGATTTTGTACATTTGATAGCTTTTAGTAGATCATACCTCATCTGGGAACATTTGGTTTTGTGTTGGTAAATAATATTTTCATCAATTTGGTTGCATTAAGTTTTGTGTTCCCGTGCCATGTCAAAAGGAATTTTCTTTCTATTGCAACCATTAGCAGGTATAATTTCATACGACAATCATCCTACTTTCAAACTGCTACATCAGTTGGGTGTGATAAATTAACTCCTGTGGACACTAATCGCAACACTGAAAATTTGGTAAATTTGAGCATATATTTTTCACCTGGATGAGGATTCCATTGCAAATTGTGCAGTACCTTATGCTTACGTAAACGTATTATTAATTCATGATTGGGTCCATCACCTTTTCTGCTTTAACTACTATTTGATAATTGATTATGGAATTGGGTTCAACTGTGTTTCACATAAGAATTGTGAAGAGCAACATAAACTATGGTATTTCTCTCATTAATATGCGGCTCTAATCAGTTTCTTGTGTGAATACCAGGAAAAGATCCATTGGGTACGAATGGTTGAACATTGTTAGGATTAAATTTAATTGGATTTGGCGCCACAATGTTCATTACTATAAATTGTAGGAGCTATTCTACAGAAATGCCATTGAATCATATTTATGAGAAAGGTAATAATGGATGCCCAACAATTCCTTCATATGTCATGTCATACAACTGAACTCATCTAATATTTCAAAAAGACTACATATACATCACCGTAATATCTTATGGCGTAAGCAAGGTCTCAATTTCACTGTTCCCGGGCTTCGTTCGCTTTCTTATTGTTTCGTTATGTATTTCTTTATTCCTCTTCTTATTTCCACGTTATTCCTTTCGAAAAGTCAACCTCGTTGATATAAAGATGTGTATTATTTGCTGGTAGAGAAAAGAAATTGAGAAGCTAGTTTTTAAAGTTTGGCCACTTATAAATCTAGGATAAAAACAAAGTTAATTGTTATTGTACCAGAGAACAATAGTTTTTGTAAACAGTAGAAGCTATATTTAAACCATGTGTGAATTACGTAATTAATAAACAAATTATTTAGAAATACATTGATATCAACATGACATCAACATGTAGTATGAAATGTGTAGTGAGTGAAATTCATACTTTTTAAAGAATGACATAAATACTCAGCAATTTCATATAGAAACATCAAATTCAGGTAACTTGCTTATAGTTTTGCAAAGCAAAATATCTGAATTAGACCGTGATTCTTTCACAGAAATGTAAAAATATTAATAGCCTTTAAGTTAATTACTTTTAAGTTAATTACTTTATACTTTACTTTAGAAAAATAATACCAACACTATTTTTCAACCCTTGTTAGTGTTTTGCACACTTTTTATGGAGTTATTGTTTTGAATTCCTTACAGCAGTAAAGGAGTAAAAAGGAGTAAATCTAGATAGAACTTTTTCAGTAAACCAATAAAACCATAAACAACTTTTAAAAACCTTTGGAGCTAAGAAAAGATGCTTTAGTTGCTTAAGGTCGTACACAGAAAAATTTCTGGGGAGTAGATGAAAGAAGACCTGGAGTAGAGCAGGCTTAAAATTAGAGCAATTATGTGAATACATCCTTTCCCTCTTTGGGAAACACCCTTTTGTATTATTAAAGAATTGATATTTCATCGATTATATGCTCAGTTGTTGTAGACATGGTTTTTAAGTAAACTAAATACTTTTGTTGAGAGAAAGAAAATCAAAAGACAGTTAGTATGTTCTTCAGTAGCATTATTCCCACAACAGCTACTTACATAGCACATACAACTCATAATACAATTCAACTTTGTTCAAAAGCAGTCATCAAGTCAGAGTACGGCAATTCTAAAACAAACTGAAAGCAATCCAATTTACTCGTCGCTTGCGACTTGCCACTTCCCAGTTAGCTTTTCTTTTAGAAACGTCAATACAGAGGGTGTATAATCAACGACACTTTTTATCATAACAAGCCTTGTTAAGCGTTTCCGTCATTCTTGTGTCATTCTCACTAAAATAAAAACGAGGCATTTTTCACAGTACTCAAATAAAAACTTTTAAACTTGTATTATCGCTTAACTAGATGGTTACTAAACTCTTGGGAAAACCAAGCCCTTCTTTGACAAATCTCGTCTCGAGCTCTTCCACTAAACAGTCAATAAATTAAAAATACGCATTGAATTAAAAATATTCTGTACTTATTAACGACTGGAATGACCTGTATTTGTACGGTGGCGTCGAATTCCCAATGCACAGTGCTTTTTGAGTATAAAAATAATATCTTCTGCCAGATTTGCAATCCTTGTTCACACCTTTTTCAAATTTCATCTATTCTGGCGTTTTTAATGCACTATTTTGCTGTTTTGACATTCCAATATGGCTACCCCAGGCTGAAGACTATCGTCTGGAGCATCATCGTGATTGGTGTCGAAAAACGTTTAATGTATCAATCAATAAAGTGTAGCTATGATAAACTGTAAGTGTATGATTTGCCATTGCTTCTCATCTCACCATTATCTAAAGCTACTAAAATTATGAGTGGTTTCAACACATTTTGATATTTGTTATCAACGCCAAAAGTGTTTTTATTCTGAAGCTTATTTCCGTTGGACATTGCTCAGTTATTCCAATCTTTTTCTCTCCAGCCTGAATTTTATGACTAGATGATTAATGATCTTTACCTTCTTTCCTGCCAGTAACATTCTCACTCATATTTTCTGTCCTGTAAACAGAACACTTAATTTTTTAACCCTTACAATGGCCAAATTTTCCTTAAAAATTTCCTTTCTTTTATGATTTTTCTCAAGAAAACTATTTTTTCCAACGTTTTTGTAGAGGTTTCTAATGGACTCCACATTCTTGCATGCTCCAGCAAATGGCACATTTATAGCATGTGAGCGACAATACAGAAATGTAAAAATTCTTTAATGCTTTGACAGTTTCCTGCAAAATCTATTCTGATTTCAACTTTCTGGAAATTCAGCATCTTATCCTTGTCCAATCATATTTGAAAGGTCTAGACCCCTAATTTGAAGGGGAGGAAGATAAACAAACACTAAATAGACATTTCTTTTTTTTCAGCTTTCGTAAACTCACGTACTCTTCTCATATCTCCTTCTTATCATTCACAAATTGTATGTAGATGCTAATTTTGTCCGTGGATGAAACACCTGTTGTTTCGTCAGCCACAATACTGCAGTACCTCGGAATGTTACAAATTATTTGGTCACGGGTGATGTTTTCACATATATTCACAATTTCATATTGAACGGAGCAGAAGCAAATCTGAGATTCTTTGGAGAATGTGTCAAATGATCTTTTAGAGCATTGTCAAAAGTTGGTTTCCATTTAACGAAAAAATACCAATTGCATCTTCCTTGTCGTATTCATTCCAATTTCCCCCCAAAACAGATTCTCGCACCCCTGATCGCTTCACAACACCAGTTATTAATCGCAGGCGTTTTTAAGCATGTAGTTGCTGTTCAGAACTCTGTTTTGGTGGTTTTGTTTTTATATCGGCGCCCGACCGGCTTTTCAAGAAACCACTTACCCTTGCTTCAGCATCATGATGTTTTTCACTGTGCATCTGTCTGTTAAGGTAACTAATATTTCAGGCAACTGCCTTTTTTAAGCTGGAAAACCTTGTTGACACAAATGGCGAAAAACTAGGATCGGTGTTGTCGTTGTCAAAATTACCAGAGCACTTGCATAACAAAAAAAGCTTTTTTAAGACCCTTAATCGTAACCATGGACTCTTTTTGGCTCATGGCTCTGGAAATAGTCTACCACTGATAGCTTCAACATTGTAGCCTTTAGTAAAGATAAGCATGAATGTTAGTTTTGAAAACTTCTTATCTTTTGTTAATCTTCTTTAAGCGAAAACTCAAAGGTCATTACCACTCACCAAGTCATTTAGCACAGGTGCAGTAGAAGAAGAGGAGTGACTGCTTTCCAATGATTATTTGGCCATTTATTGAAATTTAAAATTCGAGTGATTCTCGTTCACAAGTATTGGAGTGAAGCAAGTCATATGACATATTAGTGGTATTGAATGACGGAGTACAAAACAAAATTGTAATATGTACTTAAACTCCTGATTATTCCTTCTGGGCCCGTTTTCTGAAGGAATAGCTGTACTAATAAAATAAAGGCAAAAATCACTGTATTTTTTGTGAGTTTTACATTTCACTGTAGAACAAAATTAAGTTGCTGAGACAAGCCTTATTCTTGCTGAAAGTGCAAACTAATTATCATACTGACTGATTTTTTTATAACCTTCGTCACAAGAAATTGGTTTGTTTAAAACTCTGATATATTCAAAACACTATATATATATAACAGCACAGTTTTTTGGATAAAATAGGTATCTTTGTAGTTGCTGAAAAAATTTTGATGACTCAATTGTCGTTACATTTCTTTCCAAGCCAACTTTCAACTTTGACGATATGCGTAGTTGAAGAATGTGGTGCCCTAGAAAGTAACCAGCAATAAAGTTTTCTGTTATTTGTATATATATATGCCGTGATAGCTTTTGTAAAAGGAGTCATTTTTTAGCTGATCTGGCTGGGAAAGATCAGCAATTATCAAGGTGTCTGTTAATTTTAACCCAACCTAATCTTTAGGTCACAAAGCCTTAAAAAAGCTACAAAATGGGCAGTCACATAGTGATAGTCTTCAGTCGTAGTGCAGCTGTAACCAAAGAACTTTTCCAGTAAGAGAGAGTATTTGTATTTCTGTACAAATGACACAGTGTTTTGTAATACCTTGCAGCAATTTATTTAAGAACTTGGTTGTATAACTATTCCCAAGGTTTCCCTGGAAGAAACTCCACTTTTGATAACTTCAGTTTTAGACGAAGTAAATACTTGTTGTTGTTATTAGTATAATTATAGTTATTATTATTATTATATTATTATTGTTATTATTGGTAATTTTCATTGCTATAATTACTATTATTATACTACCCAAACCTAACAATAGTTGCTTGCGAAAGATGAATTTAAAAGACTAATTCTTAACCTTAAGGCAGTTTGATTTTTCTTACTAGGATGTTTATAACTAGCTGGGGCTCGAAAAAAACCTGGAAACGAAATCCTATTACAAAAGAGACAAATTTGACTCACTCATTAACACACTCAAATAAAGCCACTCTACTGTCACGTTTGCAAGTCCTTCCATCAGTATTTGTCTTTTTTTTTACTCCTTTCACACTAAGCAAGGGTAAAAGACATTTCAGTGGGGAAGTTTAAATTTTTCTGTTTAACTTTTCTTTCTTGTACTTTTTAAACTTTTTCAACTCGATAGTTGTCTTTCGAACCTACAAAAGCTCTCAACGCCTCAGAAAATGTATTGTCTGAAAAAGGAACTAACGCAACAACGGAATGTTTCATGGAAAAAATTTCTACTTTTGAATCAATGAGCAAGTTTTACATTAGAAAAAAAGTCACCTTTTTAATGCCATTTGAATTTTCTATTTTTACTGTAACACCTGATAAATGTGAAAAGTCGCAAAACTCGTAGAAGAGTAATCTGAGTGTTTCATCTGTTTATACCGGATGGTAATACTCTGCTCTACCAACCATATATACATACATAAATACGTATATGCTTATATACATATAGACACCTATCTATCTATATGCATAGATAATTCCTATATATATATATATAATTTGAATTTCCTCCTTCAATTTATTTTTCTGTACACTTTGTGGGGTGGGTCAAGGTGTTCACCGGAGATTTAACTTTGTCTGCTCACTCAGCATTTCTTAGTATGTGGACGTGTACGTCCACAGCACTATCATTGGTTCAACATAAATGCGATGGCATATGTGCATGGCATCTATATATTTGGAAATCTCAAGCTGAATTGAAGAGCTATAGAAGGGGAAAACATATGTCTGCAGGTTAAATTACATATATCTATATTTGTACGTCTGTAGTTATTTAGTTGTATTTCCCTGGATTGCTGTAACCATCGTATCAAAGCATACCTTACAAAACGAAATATATTATATTTGCAATTTTTTTTATTAATACAAGAAAAGTCTGGTGTAAATATTTGCAAACTAATGTAGCTTACAGTACCTATTAAGACTATTGTTGATTGGCTTGTTATAGTTTGTTCAGTAAACGGGCTGGAGAGAAATATATTGGTTGCTTCAACACCCTGAGATAATCCCATTTCGTAGACTTCAAAACTGGTCTGGTTAAAGGAAGCAAAGCTTCTTTCATCTCTAATTCCTCCCTGAATCATTTTCTTTGTTGGAAAAAATCCACTGATATTAACCACAAAATTCGGCATACCTTTATAAAAAAAAATTCCATTGAATTATAAGAAGCAAAAATATTTCTGTGTGTGCGTTACCTCTGTCAAATTTTCAATATCACTTATCTGAATGAGAGAAAATTTACAAAATTTAACAAGGATTTGAACTTTTATGAAATCTGGCTTTTAATTTTGTTTTCGCTGATTACAACCCCTGAAATAGTCTCTGAATAATTTTATTTAATCTTTGCTGCGTAATTGACTTTTTGTCTAGATTTTGTGAATATTACTAAGGTTCTAGGCTCTACCTCAGATCCACTGGAAAAAACAGTAAGGATGGGAATAGATAGTAGCTAAAACAAAGTTCAAAATTGAAAAATCTTTACATTTTAAAGAAAGATCATAGCTTTTACTTTTTATCTCATTTACTACAATAACCACCAATTAAAGTTTCTTTGTGGAAAGACTTGCTGTGAAGAAATTTATTTTAATTCCAGTCTGCTTTGTAGCCAATGCCAGAATACAAAGTAAGGCATTGACGTAAAGGAGAAAAAGAGTTGGACCAAGAATAGAGCCTTGAGAAATGCTAGCTCTAATGACATACTCATAAGATGTAATGCCACCTAGTGAGACATTTTTATTAAAAAAAGCTAGTAGACAAAAGATGCATGCCAGAGTTCTGGTAACTGCGGATAATGTATTGTGTCGGCCAACAATACACAGCGTTAAACTTTTGGTTCACATTTTTTATCCTCTATTTTTAACTGGTAACCAGGCAGCACTACCACCAGTGTGAATCAGTTTTTGAAACTAGCAGGCTCTGATGATGTTCTTTATTTCCACGTTTTGAACTATTCGTCATTAAACATCAATCTTTTTGCCCTGTATTTTAGTAAGAGTATCAGTATTAATAGTTATTTACAGAAAACTCACCCCACCAATGCGATAAATAATTGTATAAACCTTCCTTTGCTCTTATTCCGTTTTCATAATCCTACATATTTTTGTGAAGTAACTGAGATATAATTTTTAATGGTTTTCTGTTTTCTGGGCAATATTTTAGAGATAATAATATATTTTTCTGTGTAGTAGTTTTTATGTTTTTCTACAGCTTTACAATTAATAAGCAGCCATTTTTCCTACCCTGTGTCTTGCTTCATAAAGTGAAATAATTTATATTAGACTTACTAATAGTGATTATTAAGTTAATTTTTATAAGTCTAGTCTTTATTCCAACAAGTAAACATATTTTATGGAATTATTGTTCAATTCTGACTTAGATTTTGCAGCTACTCTAATTGGTCATGTTAAATCCCAGATAAAAGAACATTTTAGCGAAACTGCATTTATCAGCAACAAGCGTAACCAACCCGTTTCTTACATTATTGCTTCTAATATTAGTGACATTTTAATCGTTTTTATCATCCACGCGTTCTTACTACTTCTTTCACCATCCTTCTTTTATAATTGATTTGAGAACAAATTTTGGTATAACTTCTGCATGAATGTTATACAGACTTAAAGTGACTTCTTTTTCCAATACTCTTAGAATATTTTAGGTTCCGACGGCCTTTAATCGATCATCGTGACCTTTGCTATCTCATTAAAGTAAAGCTCTAAGATTACTTTTTATCTTTGGTGTTTATCTCGGCTTTATCACGGTTATAATAATTACCATTTGATCAAACTATATTGAAGTCAAAGAAAAGTAAAACACCTGTTTTTTAAAAAATAATTTCTACAATATGAAATTAGAATAGTCAATAGCATTTTAGACTCTCCCATTACTTTAAAGCATGATTTAAGATAATGTGAGACAAAACTGAAATTTTTTATTTGATTGTCCAAAGTTCTCTCGATATATTGCCTATATCTTTTTCTCAATCGGCAATTTTCCGTCTTCATCAAGTATAGCTTGAGTACATATTCTCTCCACCTTCTGTTTATTATAATATTTACAAAACAAGACATTACATTGTTTATTTACTCAAGTTTCAAAATACCATATTTTGCATGATTCTCTCCCTCAATTAATAGTTTATCTGATTTAGTTCGTAACTACTGGGTTATCTTTTATTCGGTATTACTTCTTTCCTTATACCCCTTGCCATTTTACACATGAGCTAAGCTATACTATCTGACTTAACTGCATGCTCCTCATAGAATCTTTGAACACTTCCTGGGAACATAACCCTTCTATTTCCTTCTGTCTTTGACTAGTTGTTCTGAGATTAGCAATTGTAGTTCCCTTTAAAAGTTCGTGTTTCAGTTGCGTCAGTAGTAACTGGGACTATTGGAGCATTGCTCAGTCTGAGCTTGACAGACTAAGATCCATCTCGCGTTTCAAATATTTTTCTTTAATCTGTCGAATGCAATTGAAGGATAACCTGTCACTTTACATTACTTAATGCATCTGGCACTGATGATACAAAAAAAATAAGGCCAGTAACTATTTTAGCATTGGTTAAGTAGATCTTAACTTTGCCATGGCCGGTCCCAAGCCCGGATGAGAAAGGAGGAGGGTTGGACAAGGGGCCAATCACCCCTTCCCGTAAAACAACCACCGATTACGGAAACTTGGACAGCAAACAAAACTACCTATGGTCACAGAACTATGTCGTGTGAAATCCCTGAAGATAATGACCTCAGATGGGAAGACACGCATATGACGAGTGGGGGCGAAAGCCTACGGGAAGTCTCCAGCCTGAGAACGACATGCATGAGATCATTTCTAACACCAAAAAGATACATCCATGTAGGATGTTGGAATGTAAGAACTATGTACGCCACCGGGAAAACTGCAATAATAGCAAAGGAAATGAGGAATTACCATCTNCCCCTTCCAGTAAAACAACCACCGATTACGGAAACTTGGACAGCAAACAAAACTACCTATGGTCACAGAACTATGTCGTGTGAAATCCCTGAAGATAATGACCTCAGATGGGAAGACACGCATATGACGACTGGGGGCGAAAGCCTACGGGAAGTCTCCAGCCTGAGAACGACATGCATGAGATCATTTCTAACACCAAAAAGATACATCCATGTAGGATGTTGGAATGTAAGAACTATGTACGCCACCGGGAAAACTGCAATAATAGCAAAGGAAATGAGGAATTACCATCTATAGATACAAGGCATAAGCGAAGCAAGATGGACTGGTTTCGGAGAAGTGAAGGTCAACACTGGAGAGACTGTACTGTATTCTGGGTCAGATGAACAACATCATAGAGGTGTAGGAAACTTGTTGACCCCTGAGACTAGGAAATGCCTAATCTAGTGGAATCCAGTGAATGAAAGGATCATTAGTGCTAGATTCAACTCAAAATATGTAAAAGCCACCATTATTCAGATCTACAGCCCTACAAATGATCCAGATGAAGAGGAGAAGGATGCTTTCTACGAACAACTACAGAAAGAGATTGAATCAACACCGAAGCATGACATGTTGATCGTTATGGGAGACGCAGATGCCAAAGTGGGTTGTAACAACAAAAACTATGAGAAAGTTTTAGGGAAAGAAGGCTTAGGCGTCATGAATGAGAATGGTGAAAGACTTATTGAATTATGTGAAGAAAACGATCTTGTGATTGGAGGAGCATGCATCAAAAAACAATAACATGGGAATCCTGTACAGGATTACGAAGCTATTGTGCAACAAGAGAAAGCAATCAGCAACTGATGTGAAGGAAAAAACTGGTAAGCTACTCATTGAAGATGGTCAGATACTTGATGGACAAGATGGAAAGAACACTTCGAAGAAGTATTAAATGTTGAGAATGAATGTGACAAAAATGTGGAGGAAGATGAGTTTGAGATCGGTAATGTTGAAACCATGGAAGAAATCAACACAGACCCCTTCACAGAAAAGGAAGTGAAGATAGCAGTAAAAAGTTGAAGAGCAATAATGCAGCAGGAGTAGATAACATCAGGGGAGAAATGTTAAAAGCTGGAAGCAAGATCACATACAAGAGATTACTACACATGTTCGAGAAAGTGAGAGAAAATATCAATATGTGACTGGAAGAAATCAATGATAGCTAAAGTACCAAAGAAGAGCGACCTTACTGAATACGTCAATAGTAGAGGAATATCCCTGCTCTCCATACCTGGGGAAGTCTTCTGCAGAGTTGTTTTAGAAAGAATCAGGAAAGGAGCAGAAGAAAAACTGAGAAATGAGCAGGCAGCATGTAGAAAAGGACATGGGACAGCTGAGCAGATTTTCATACTTCGAAATATTGTTGAACAGCGCATTGAGCGGCAAGCATCACTGTAAATTAACTTTATTGACTTCCGTAAAGCTTTCGATAGCATCGACAGAGAGAAACTCTGGAAGATTCTGAAGTTTTATGGGGTTCCAGATCTCTTCATAGAAATCATAAAGGAAATGTACAGAGGAAGTAGTNTAGAGGAATATCCCTGCTCTCCATACCTGGGGAAGTCTTCTGCAGAGTTGTTTTAGAAAGAATCAGGAAAGGAGCAGAAGAAAAACTGAGAAATGAGCAGGCAGCATGTAGAAAAGGACATGGGACAGCTGAGCAGATTTTCATACTTCGAAATATTGTTGAACAGCGCATTGAGCGGCAAGCATCACTGTAAATTAACTTTATTGACTTCCGTAAAGCTTTCGATAGCATCGACAGAGAGAAACTCTGGAAGATTCTGAAGTTTTATGGGGTTCCAGATCTCTTCATAGAAATCATAAAGGAAATGTACAGAGGAAGTAGTAGCTGCGTCATTAACAACGGGCAGACATCAGAGTGGTTCTCTGTAAACACTGGAGTTCAACAAGGCTGTGTAATGTCAGGCTTCCTCTTCATTATTACTATGCATTGGATCATGAGGAAAGCAACAACGGCAAAGAAAACAGGAATAAGATGGAAGTTTACCACCCAGCTTGAAGACTTAGACTATGCAGACGATATTTCTCTCCTATCCAGCAAGCACCAACATATGCAGGAAAAAACTGAAAAGTTATGTAAAAATTCTGAAAACATCGGTCTCAAAATCAACACCGACAAGACCAAGGTGTTGAGACTTAATCACAAGGAAAACCGCCCAATCGAGATCAAGGGCAGAATGGACACCTTCACATACCTCGGTGCCATAATTAACAAAACAGGAGGATCCACTGTAGATATCACACATAGGCTGAGTCTAGCAAGAAATATGTTTGCCATGCTTCACCCACTCTGGAAGCCAAACCAATACAGTAGTAAGACCAAGATTCGAGTGTATAACAGCAACGTAATGTCCGTGCTACTCTATGAAGGAGAGATGTGGAAATTAAATGGAAATGATGTTACCAGATTGGAAATATTTCAGAGAAAATGTCTGAAAAGGATTCTCCGTATCTTCTAGCCCACAAAAATTACAAACACCGAGCTCTACCTTAGGACGAAGACCAGTCCAGTAGGAGAGCTCATAACGTGTAGGAGATGGAGATGGATTGGACATACTCTGGGAAAACCACAAAATGATAGCTGTAGAGTAGCCCTAACATGGACACCAGAGGGAAAAAGAAAGAGAGGACGCCCGCGAACAACATGGTAGAGGAGTGCGGAAGCAGAAAGAAATGACCTGGGATGGCAAATATGGAACTAAGTTAGGAACATAGCCAAAGACAGAGAGAGATGGCGGAGGATGCTGTCAAGCCTTATGAGCCGCCCATGGCTCGAAGAGGATAAGTTAGTAAGTAAGTAAGTAAGTAAGTAAGATTAAACAGTGTGAAGATATCTTAAAACAGATAATAGTA
>RDPX01000001.1:9545636-9650752 GCA_003991215.1 Morbakka virulenta | reverse complement strand
GCACGTACTTTGCAAGAGCATCATGTCGGAGGGGTAGATAGTATCTTGCTGACATTTTCGGGCAACCATTGGTTATATGGGTTACGTCCTCTATGCTGATATGGCACAATCTACATTTGTTGTCATTGATTTGTTGGCGTTTATGCTGGAGGTATCTTGTTGGGAGCTCCTGGTCAATGATACTGTCTAGGTAGCTGTTAAAGTGTGATGTTGTACTGCGATTTTTCGTTCGTTGTAGGCTCGTTTTGTGGTCTATCTTGTTGTCATCTTTAAGTTTTCGTTGAAAATAGCCATGTACTTTTTTGTTGGTATATCTCTCAATTCGTTGTTCAGTTTTCTGGAGAGTGAATTTTCGGCTAAGATTTTTGGGTTTTTCATTTTGTTCTTGGATAATATTGGTTTGTTGCAGCAGCTCGTCAGCGATTCTTTTAATCGAGTCAATTTCGCATTCGTTAATATATTTAAGGATTTCGTTACGTGCAAAGTTTAATTTCAGTAAGTAAGTAAGTAAGTAAGTAGATTTTAATTTGCCAAATGTTGAAAACTGTCGGCGATGAAATACACCCTTGCCTTACTCAATTTCATCTACTCTACTCAAATCTACTCTGAAAAAGTGTAAATTTTCTATTTTTATTAGCTGTTTTGCTTTTGCCTTTTTTTGTTACGGTTCATAAGGAAATTTAGTCTTGACTGAACAATTTGGGTATAAATTGTACTTTAATTAAATACTTTAGGTTACTCTTTATCTATTTAAGAAAGCAAACCCAATAAAATCATGGCAGTCTACAGTATTACATCTGAATTACGTCATTAATTTGTAGAAGAGATAATTGCACATCGTACCTCTCCATACATTTCCTTTTGTACTACTTAAGTAGCAGTTACGTTTGTTTCCTTTATAGCTACAAAAATAGAATGAAATTTAATGTTAAAATAATGACAATTACATAATGCCTCTGTAATGAAAGGCTTTGTGAGATTTTAATACAAACAGTAGTGTTAGGGATGATAATAGTTATTGTTTCTGTTCAGAAATGACGGTCTTCCTCGTAGAAAAAAACAATTATCTATTTGATATATCATCAGAAGTTCAAATATTCAGTCGTTATGTCTAGTTCGGCATAATCAGGAAAATAAAACCTTTTAATAAACTTAAATTAAACTTTTAATTGATTAAAGAGCTTATATTTCAATATGCAAAAAACTTGGAAATAATATTTATTAAATGAAATGTTTATGGAGAACTTCAGCATTTTTCATTGTTATAAACACAAAAGTTTGGCTTAAGCCAAGACAGAAATCTATTATTTACCTGCACATGCTACTATATTTTTAAATTTTCTTCCTTGAATTAAATTTGAGAACGTGTGGACCCATATATTAATTAATGTGTTGGAGCTATTGTGGTCACTGAATGCTTTTTACTTACCTTCTGAGCAGACAAAAAGCCAACTGTCCAGTTGAAGTATCAAACATTGCCATCTTGCTCGCAGGTTTTGCTATTGTGAAAGGGAAAAAACCAAACCCAACAATGTAATGTATTTAAAAGCAGTCACTGAACTATGTAACCACAGAAAAGTAATGGACGTGTCTTTCTTTGCAAGGAAAAAAGGGTGTGCCGTTTTAGAGTATGTTTATAAACGTAAAGATCGTAGAAACTATTAGCAAAGGCGGAAAATGTTAAAAAAGGAAATAATTTCTACCAAAAAATTTTTATGTTTAAAACGTTAATCAGAGGTGACTTTTAGCACAGCAGTAACAAAAAAATCAAATTGACAGGAAATGGTTAAAAATGTAAAACAAGCAAGCCACTAATATAGGAAGGGTACTTGAATTCAAGATTGACAGGAAGTTATGGAAGAAAGTTACTTTACTAAGTATGCACGATCTTTTTGAAAAGAAGCTTAACAGAGGATGTGAAATATTCAGTCTGCTCTGGCCAACAGTACTAAAATTAGGTCAGAAGATATGACGTGTTTGGCCCTTAAAAATTATAAACAATACTACTGTACATTACCACTGCAGCAACTGATAAGTCACATGCAATCGTTTTACTGTTACTGAAGTTGATATCAGGCAAGGGACACGTTTCAATATTATAGTTTGACAACAATAAAGAAACAGTTAAAACTTTAGTTAGGCATTGAAAAGTTTGATAGTTATTTCAAGCTGCCGCAAGTAATATCTGTTGGGGAAAAAATTTGATTTTTTTGCACCATAAATAAGAAAAATGAAGCAAATTATTATCTATTTTCCCCGGAGAAACTCTAGTAATGGGAACACGTAAAATAGCATAGCAACATAAATGAAGATGCCTCTTGATCTTTTAGACTAGTCTTCTGTAGAACTTTCTTTTTTTATTTCTTTAGTCGATAACACTACGCCAACAGTTATATAGTTGCAACTTGTCACAAATAATGTGTTATGGAAAAACTGTAACTTCAGTCAACGTTTTGTACAGGTAAGACAAACTTTGTTCTTATTTTTCTTAACCCCTTGATCTTTATGCAATTGTTCCTCTTCGTTATAATAAATATATCTAGGAATGTAATTTCTGGAGCTATGTTCAGAAACAAAGCAGTGTATCTCTTTCTCTGTCGGGTACACGTCCTACCATCCATAACCTCATTTTCTTCAAGTATTTTATAAGTGGTCGTCCTCTGCCGATCATCTCATCATTGCATCCTGTGAGCGCTAAATTTTTCTAAGCCTTTTCCTTTTTTCTCACTGTTGACAGCAGCCCTGTTTTCGGCTCTCATCTTCCTTAGAACTTGTTTATTTGTAATGTGCTCTGTCCATGGAATCCTATAACGTATGCCGGTAAAGCTACATTTTAGTTAATTCAAATTTTATCCTTATATGTGTTGAAGTTGTCAAGCGTTTTCTGGTGTATATAAGATTGAAAATTACATAAAACCCAACACTACTTTCTTCGTTTTAATTTTCATCTTTTTCTTCTTTAATATATTACTAAGTTCATCTTCGCTATACCTACTTTTCTCTGGATTTTTGCGTCACACTTTTCATTCTCGGCCAACATACTGCCCAAATAGCTGAATTTTTTACTTGGTTGATTTTGATATCAGCAATTTGTATTGCACAATTTGAACTATCTTTTCCACTGGTGACCGTACATTCTGTCTTTATACGATTGATGGATAATTCTTTATTCTTGTTTTCTTCGACTACATTGTCTAATAAATCTTTTTATTTTAATCCTGGATCTGCTATAAACACAGTATCGTCTGCATATCGTATGTTGTCATTGCTATTTTCAACTATAACTATCCCCTGGTAACTCTTTAGGTCCTCTCAGCATACTATTGGCGTACAACAGGTTGTTGTCATTGCTATTTTCAACTTTAAGTATCCCCTGGTAATTCTTTAGGTCCTCTCAGCATACTATTGTCGTACAGATAAATAAATCAGGCGGAAAACCAATCTGTTTGTTCCCAATACAGATTACGGATTGTTCGTATGCCTACACCATATAAATAAAACAATTCTAACATTTTTAGCAGTCCTTCATGTCCTATTATATCAAATGCTTTTGTATAGTTAATGAGACAAATGTATAGATCTTTCTGCATTTCATTTAGACCCCCGATAACATTCTTATCATGCTGATAACGACTCTCGTGCCGGCATCCTGAACAAAGCCACATTTTTCTTTTCCTATTCCAGGACATATTTTGCTCCGTGCTCTATTCTTTACAATCCGTCACGTACACGGTGGACACCGGCTCCTGTGACGTACCACTTGTCAACATCGCCAACGGACTTCAGATTTAGATTCAGAAATCCTCAGTGTCAGCTTAGTCAAGTGGCTCATCAGGCTGATGACCCAACAAAGTTCACATTAATTGGCACCTGCTCTTTTTTGTAATGCTATGAACTTTGATTTACAAAGATCCTCTGGTATTTCACGGGTATTGTACACTTTTTTCCTTCCACTATCGCTATGATAATCTCCTCTGGTCCTGATGTTTTGTTTCCATCACTATGGTGTGTCGTATTGAAGTTAAGAGCTTGCAAAGAATTGAGCAATGGTCACTTCTTCAATTAACACTTGGGTACATTCTCGAGTGCAACCCTGCGTTTTGAAAAAGTTTGAAGAGTCACACAGTCTGTCTTGCTCTTGGTGTCGCCTCATTGGCGTTTTGTTTGTTCGTCAAAACGTTGGTTACAAGTTGACAGTTGGCAGCACATCACCAAACCCATTTTTTCCCTCGCTTATTTGCGTGGTCCAATTCCCTGTTCACTGTCCATTTCTCAATTCTGTTCATAGTCTACTTATCAGTACTGATGGTTGAAGAGCAAAGTAGGAAAAATTTTGTCACTTTATATTATTAAACATCGGCTCAAAGAAAATGGTTAGGTTGAACAAACAATCAAATCTAGTGATATATGTAGCCAAATGTAGCTTCAGAACCTTAATGGTAAAAGTATATTTTAAAATCTAATCCTTAACTTCTTTTGTGAGAAAATAAACTGATGAATATGCAAAATACGAATGGACTTTTTTTATGTCTTCTTGAACAGTAGGCAGTAGGACATAGCAGATTTTTCTGTTTCCTTTTTCTTAAAAGAGATCGTGTTTCTATAGAAGTGGCTTCTTTTGCTTGGTTTCAATGAAGATTTTGTTGGAAATTGAAGACCAGTTGGATGAAAAGCATCGTTATTCTACATCACCATTGTAATTATTTTATCTCTACTTCTCTTAGATTACTGGAATAGTACATGTTCACTTTGCTGTTTCAGTTTGCAATTTGGTTCTTTTGGTTAATTGTGCACCTCTTTTAAGGAAAAATGAGCCTGAGCATCTGCTGAAAATTAACTTGGACATTTAAAATATTTTCTGGTTTCAGGAGAAAGAGTAAACCTGATTTTTCTGCTGGCACAAGCAAGCTCTCTTTTCAGGCAGAAAGGGTTGGTCTCCCCAGCTTTGGCATAAAATTCAAGAAGAAGCAAGTACAATTAAGGGGTAATTTAACTGTCGGTGAAAAGTGTATCGCAGACGAAAAGGAAGAGTTATGTGAGGAGTTATGTCAACTTTACTAAAGAGGCAACAATGTTGTATGTCAATATATACAAGGTTTTCAGCTTGGAGTAAGGTATGTTCATCAATTTGTAAACTCATCCTTCCACAATTTTGTGGGAGAACATGTTTGACCACACAGCTCTTTGCTTTATCCAGATTTTTCAAATTAAATGAACAATTTTTTCTTCATTTTACACTGTCCTTAGCTAATTCTTTCAGATGGCATAAGCCCTCATATTTTTTCAAGTTCTTAACAATCATTAGTTCAGGATAACGTTCATTAGCCATTTTACCGTCATTTTTTAATACACTAACCTTGGTAATTATTGGTCTACCTCTAAACCTCTTCTTCTTATTGTTAATTTCAAAATAATATCGCATACTTTTCTGAGCTGGAGATTCAACATTTATTCTTAGCACATGTCCAAATGTTTTTGATTTTGATTTTCGAATTTCTCTGCTTAAAGGACGCGTATCATTCATTTCTTAGAATTCCTTGTTACATACACGATGCCGCCATATACATATTTCTAACCTTTTCGTAATTGTTTACGATAAAAAGAGTGTAATGAAATTTCGTCTTTCTGTGTCAATCCCAAATTAGCAGAGCTACATGAGAGAAGTGAAGCAGGTTTTATAAAAGTAGTCAAATGCACAGTCAGGTATATTATTTATGATGGAGTAGGAAACACAACAGCATTATTAGGTACGGTCGTAGCCAAACATTTTGTCCAATTGCCAGGGTCTATTACGGTATTTTCTGTCATCAGGGTATGATATTAAAACAAAATGACATTACTATTATTATTATTATTATTATTATTATTATTATTATTTGGTTTTACTTTTCTCTGTGGCTGTATACAATCCCACTCCGGGTCTCACCGAGAGACCTGAGGAAATGGGAAGGATGGCTTCAGACAACAAATATTTATATATCAGATTTAAAAGTTTAAAACTAACAAACAAACAAACAAAAAAAACGAAATAAAGAAAAAAAAGAACATAATTGTATAGTAAAATAGTAAAAAGAGGTAGTTTTATAATGATAATGCTTTCCGTAGTATTTGTGCTGTTCCATTAAGCACAATTTTTTGTATTTCCGCGAGAAAGTTTGTTCCAGGCAACTTTGCAACATGTTTTTCTACGTTTTTGTTTGTGGTACCTGAAGCGGCTTTCTACTATCGGTACAATAGTGGTTTTCATTTTCCACATTTTTTCAACTTAAATTTGCATGTCTTTATATTTTGAGAGTTTTTCAAATTCTTTAGCCGAAACATTCTTATCAGTTGGTACAGTCATATCTATTAGCAAACATGTCTTTTTATCGTGATCTTTAATGGTAATTTCGGGACGGTTGGCCTGAATGGTCCTGTCTGTAAGGATTCCAAACTCCCATAAAATTGTACCTTTTTCATTTTCTGTGACAAGTTCAGGTTTATGTTCGTACCAATTAGTCGCGTGTGGGAGACCAAAGTGTTGACAAGCATTCCAGTGGATATATTGTCCAACTCGATCATGCCTAACCTTGTATTCAATTGGTGTTGAGATTGCACACCCAGAGACTAAATGATCCATTGTTTCTCTGGAAGAGTCGCAAAACCGACAATTAGGGTCAGCGCCGTTATGAAGGAATTCTGCGTGGAAATTCTTTGTCGAAAGACTTTGATCTTGCGCAGATAGTAAAAATCCTTTCGTTTCAGCATTTAGCCCCGCGCCACGTAACCACTGATGGGTGCGTTTCTTATCCACATCAGCATCATCGATTCGCTTTGGGTATTGGCCGTGGAGGGGTTTGTTTTTCCAATTGAAATTAATGTTTCTTTTTCCTTCATTTTTTGCCGCTTGCTTTACCATCTTAGTTTGCTTGGTGCAAGACATACTTTCGTCGCTTACAACTTAGTCAACCTTAAGTTCTTGCATGAACTTTCTACCTTCATTAGTAATAGAGTGGACTCTTTTTGCCTGTTCATGAGTAAGCACCAGTTTTAGCATCCAATCCGAGGTTGATTCAAGATATTGACGTTATCCTATTGTCATAGTTTTATAGCTCAGTTCCAATTGCATAATTTCTCTTCCTCCATCGTTCCTTGGAAAATACAACCTATCCACGTCAGCTTTCGGGTGATGCATTCAGTACATAGCAGGGCCCGCGACACCAGGGGGGCATGGCCCCCAATATTTTTCTAACTAAAGAATTTTTTAAAAATCGCAATTAATGTTTGAATCCAGTTTTTGAAATGATAATATACAAACAAATATTTTCAATTTGATCTTTTATTGATTTCATTACTCTATTGACATTCTGTGAATATTATTTTGTAATGAGTTCATTCGATTGAATTCGCCGCATTTTGTATTCGCATAATAATTCGCATAATAACGTTCTGAAAAGAAGGTTCTGAATGGAACGCCAACATAATCGCTGTTGTTTCAGAAAAATTTCTGTTTGCATTTCACTATTGGACGCCATGCCTTATAGCTATTGTTTGGGGAAAGTTTTTGTTCGTATTTCACTGTGGGTTCGGAGTTAGATGTTGAAGCACGCGGACTGAAAGAAAATATTAACAGTAACAGAAAAAGTGTACAAAACGAGTGACAGATTTTTTTAAACGAAGTAATAAAAGACAAAATGAAGAAAGTAATGTACGAGAACAAGAAAAAGCTAATGTGGAAGATGAAATAACATCCAGCCTAAGTGAAGAGCCATCCACGTCAAAAAAACAGGCCAGAGTAGAACAAGAAGAAAATAGCATTGAACAGCAAATGAGTTATGAACAATTTTGACTATCTTCAAACTTTTCTTTTCCTAAAACGAAAGCAGGTACTAGAACACGTTCCTATCATCATCATTGGTTTGAGCAATATCCATGGTTGCATTACGACACAAAGTGAGTTAATGGATTTTTAAGTTATTCTTCTACATTGTTTTATTTTTTGTGCTTTTTTTTCTGATGCCCTTGTAGCTTTTGGTGATAGTCTGAGTTTTAATATCTTTTCTAATGTGAAAGATTTGATTAGGTAGGGTTCTCAGGTCAAAATTTAAATGGGGCTAAATGGTCTTTATTTTCTTTTTATATATACATATTCCTGTAATAACTACAAACATATAAAACAGAGAACAAGACTAAACCATGGGCAATTTCTATCCTCTCCCAATGGGCTTCAATATATAGAAGACATAAAAACATAAAATAAAGACGAATGCTCACAAGAGCTGGAATTCAGCAAATAAAGTGGGGTCGGACCTAGTACGTGTGGAGAGCAAGAAAGATAAATAAACGTAGAGAGCCTTCCAGTTGAATCAATAAATTTTTAACGTTCCAAAGAATTGTACCATTCACTATCAGATAAAGTTTGATCACCATATAGTAGCAATCGGACAAAATCCTTTTTTGGCACAAGTAGAAGGATTATGTTTGAATCAAAAAATACATCTCGACATAAAATTTGACGGTGATGATGAAACAAACGGCAATGGCTCAAAAAATGAATAGTACTTTCAGGTTCTTTTAGTTTACCGCAATCACACGCGGTGAACTAAACAACTTTATCTTGAAACTTGAAATCTTTAAATTTTATTATGAAACTTGACCATGACATGACCCCATGAATCTGATTACATTAGAAAGTTGGAAATACTTGTAATATATTTAAGACTTAAATTACTTGACAGTGAAGGCCAGCAAGACAAAACTGACAGATGCATATGCATATACTTGCATACATGGAACAAACATACATTTGGACAAACATTGACAGACCATTCACTTGTCCCATACTGACAGACACTACCTGTACACTTGCAAACACTAGCGGACATATGTACATACACTTCCGTATCTCTGCATTGCTTCAGTCATTAGTGACAAATGACCCCATTTTCTCACACTACTCTTTGAGACAAATCTGTTGAATAAATCATATTTCTTTGTTTGACAAAGCTTGGAAGGTATGGATGAAAATGTGGAAGATATATCTTTTGGGAGATAAACGAAATTGGAATTTAACCCGGAGGGGATCCCTAGCAGATGCAAGGTAGATGAATGTGAATGAACCTCACTCAATTTCGTTCTAATGATCGTGGCTGAAAAATGATGCCGGCATGACAGTTACCCTAGATTAGGTTTCTGTGCCAAGAAAATCGCCGGCCACACCATTAAAGGGTATTTATAATTTCTTTTTTTATACATTTAGAATCGATTCTGTATTTTGCCACTATTGCCGAACTCAACAACGTAAAGGGAATCTTCGAGATCAAGGAAAGAAAGAGGCCACTTACATTACCAAAGGCTTTTCAAGTTGGAAAAATGCTCCAAAATACTTTGCAGAGCACCAAGCCATTGCTTGCCACTGTATTGCAGCTTCCTATCTTTTAATTTTCCCGGAGTGCGAGGACATTGGTGAAATGATTGACAAAACTACCGTGCAGATAAAGGAAGCTAAACGCAAATATTTGTTGGATGTCATCAAGTGTTTGAGATACTTGTCACGTCAAGAAATTGCCCTTCAAGGCAATTAAGAAAATGATAATTTAACATGATTGTTACGCCAACTTAGAAGAAAAGATGAAAACATTATATAGCACCTGGATGTCAGTACAGAATATGAGTACACCCATCATGACATTCACAACGAAATCCTGCATGTAATGGCATCTCATGTGTTGCATCGCAGGTTAAAGAACATACGGGAATGCCGATGTTTTGTTTTGATTTTTGAAAATATACTGATGTTACTAGTCTGGATCAGCTGTCATTCAATATAAGAACAGTTGATGAGAAGTTAAATGTCAACGAAGACTTTCTTGGATTTTATAGGATTGATGACATTCGAACCTACACAATAGTGAATGCTCTCAAAGATGTTTTGGTTAGCTTTAATATAAGTTTATCAGATTACCGCGGGTAAACTTATGATGGTGCCAACAACATGCTAGGGAAACATTTAGGGGTTGCAACAAAACTGTCATGCAAACAACCAAAAGCGGTTGTAACGCATTGTCAAGGCCATTCATTGAGTCTCGTCGTAAAGTCTTTAACAAATGATTGTAGAGTTCTCAGGGATACGATACAGTTGGACAGATTTGTATCCTCCTCAAATATTATCCAAAACGGGAGAAACTGTTGCAAAAGATAGTCGAAAACATAGAATGCGAGTTGCCAGAAAATGATTTTGCTCCACGAAAATTAAACAAATTATCTGCTACTCGCTGGACAGTTCGTGCTGCATGCTTTTAAAAAGTAATTGACAATTACGAACATTTGCTGAAGTTATGGAGTGAATGTTTAACAGAGACATTAGACTTGGAGACAAAATCGCGTATTATCGGATGCCAGAAGCAGATGACATCATTCTCTTGTTATTTTGGTCCACGTTTAAGCCAAAGATTGTATGGTATGGCAGATAATTTATCTAAGACACTTCAAAGGAAAAAATTTAAGCACTTAGTGAAATCAATTTGTCTGAGCTAACCATCAAAACGATGCAGGGAATGAGGAACGAAAAAGATTTTCTTTCTTTTTTCGAAGTTGTCAAAAAAGCTGCGAGCAACATGAATTCACTTGAAGAGCCATCACTTCCAAGCATAAGAAAACGGCCGAATTATTCTATTTTAATCTTTGTGGAAGGCTATAAAGGTGGTAAAGAAAGTTTCCATCCAGATACTGCTGTTGATTACTTTAAACAAATCTATTTCGAAGCTTTAGATGCCATTATCAATGCTATCAAGGATAGGTTCAATCAGCCAGGCTATCAACATTTTTCTAATGTGGAGCAACTTTTACTTACAGCTATTTCGAAAGAAAATTACGGAGATGAATTAAATCGAGTTTTAGAAGTGTATGCTGGTGACTTCGATTCGCTTGCAATGAAATCAGAGCTTGATTTGCTTCCAACAATCTTTCAAGAATCGTCACCCTGCAACTTCGACGACATCGTTAGAAACTTGCAATTTGTACCCGAACATCAACGACAACTAATTGGTAATATTTTTACGATCGTTAGGTTGGTGTTAACCTGTGGCGCCACATCAGCAACACCTGAGCGCTCATTCTCCATGGCTCAAAGACTGAAAACATGGCTGCGTTCAACGATGTCTCAAAAGCGGTTTAATTCTCTTTCGATCTTAAATACGTATAAGGAAATTCTTGATGAATTGTCCTTAATTGATATCGCAAATGATTTTTTAGACGGACGATCTAACAGGCAAGGCGAATTTGGTGCTTTTACAGAGAATGATTTACGTTCATAGTTTGTTTTCTAGGTTTTGTTATTTGAATATATTTTGTATTAGGTTTTTACAGTATTTGTACCTTATATAAGTTTTTTCTTCTTTCAAAGATAACGAATATTTATTGATGTTATTTGACTTTTCCCATTTTTCTTCCTTGATCACGTTAAGATACGTCTTTTACGGTATTACTTTTGCGGTGCTGCCTTTGAGGATCACTAAACTAATTTTGACCACCAAGGTGATTCGACCCCCAAATGAAAAATTCGTGTTGCGGGCCCTGCATAGTCATAAACTTTCTTATTTTCGTATCCATTTTCCGAATCTCGCTTAAAGACCAAGTGATTACATTAGAGCTATATCTAACGACTGGAATTGCCAGTGTATTTATTGCTTCTATTCTATTGCTAGAATTAAGCTCCGTTTTAAAAATACACCTAACCCTTCTGCAGAACTCTTTTTTAACTTTCTCTTTCACACTGTTGTGTAGGATTCCGTCACTTTCATTAATACCCAAGTATTTATATACTTCTTCAGGTTCAAGTTCTTTAATGGTTTCATGATCGTCTAAATCTACGTCACTTGACTGTACTAGTTTTCCTTTCATAAAGGATGCTTTAGCACATTTATCCAATCCGAATGACATATTGATGTCATTACTGAAAGTCTTTACAGTTTGCAGCAGACCTTCAAGTTCACTACAATTCTTTGAAAACAACTTCAGATCGTCCATATGAAATAAGTGATCTAAAACCTTACCATTAACTTTGTATCCATAGCCTGTTGCATTAAGCAGTTTCGAAAGTGGTAAAAGGGCGAAACAGAAGAGAAGGGGGAGACAAAGAGTCTCCTTGGAAGATACCACAATTTATGTTAATGCGATTATTATTATTATTGTTGTTATTATTGTTATTTTAACAAATTTGAGTTTCTCAGTCGGTATCACTTGGTATCAGTGGCATTGTTTCAAAAACATACTACCCCCAAACAATATCTAATGTATATAGCTCTAAGCAGAGTAAAGGAGTTTTCAAAAGTTACGTTTTTTTCCAATCTCAATCTTTAAACCTTATATTCGAAGCAGCTCAAGAAAAAACCCCAGAAACATTGAAAAAATTGATATGGCAATATCTACCCAAAAGAACGTAGAAACACTGTTTAGTTGACAGCAGTGTCACATTCAGAACACAGCTGGAAAAACGTTTCAGTAACATAAGAAGTGGAATTGTGAGGGAAGGAGGTTTAATACCGTCTAAATATATTGCAACTTCAAGTTCCTCACCTTAATAAATTGTTGCCATGGTAGCTACCATAAAAACTATATTCTTTTATGATTAGTTTTGCAATCCAGCCATGGCTTACCATCAGTAAAGTATAATGTCTCCATATTGCAGGGTAGTAGGGGATATCATGACAAGAAAACCCTCCAATTTAATAGATACTGGGAGTTATGGAGTAACAGTGAGTGTAACTGCTACTCTGGAAATGCTGACCTAACACTGTTTAAACTAAAAACAACACTAGTTGTCTAATTTACTTACCTTTTTGTACAAGGTCGACACGACTTGAACTTAAATTATATTGGTCTGTATGGGTACTTTCGTCCAAGCAGTCAGCTGTTAAACAATAGTGCATATATGTCCAAATGTCAAAAGAGATTTTCCGTGGCCTTTCTGTAGTGTATCTCCCGACGCCCAGCTTCAGATGTACCGTAGGATTTGTGCTAGCATTTAACTCTCTCATCTATAACAGTAAAATAGAAGCATTTAGAAACCTTTCAGTTAAAGGGGCACATGCAAAATCCTTCTGGACTGTAAAATGTACCTGGTAGGCCACGAAGTCTACAGCACCACTAAGCCCCGGTAGAAAATTAGTTTGTGGAAAGCTTGAATGTATACAAATAATTGGGAGGAAAATACTAATCAATATCTTATTTTTCCTTCCGGAAAAATAAGATATTACTTTCGACTGTAGTTGCCATTGTTAATTATGAATCATGTTGCAAACAAGTTACACTTCCTTATTTAACAAGAAAAATTATTCTCATCAGTATCATAATAACCATTATGATAATAATAATAATAATAATAATAATAATAATAATAATAATAATAGTAATATATATATATAGTAACAGTACTGTCTGCAGATTGAGTATATATATGGATCTTTCTCATGCGTCTACCCTGGTAAACAGTGGCAAACGGGGGAGCCATTGGGTTCAAGAATCAATAATGACGTCCACCAGTTAATAATTGAAAAATCCGACAGGCAGAGAAAAGAGCAGAATGGGGTCATTGCGCGCGCGCAAGACAAAGACAAAGAAATAGACAAACAGGGGGGAAATGGAGGATTGATTTTTTAAGATTAATTCTATTTTATGATTTTTTTTGTTTTTTTTGTTTAGTTTGTTTTTTTGGTCCTGGTATCCTCAATCTGCAGACAGTACTGTTTCGCCCTTTGTGGGCTCATCAGTGCAGCACAGAGCTTCTGAGACATAACTCTCTGGCCATGTACCCGGGGCAAACACAGCTTAAAGAGTTATTGTAGGATCCTGTCAGAGTGCTCAAACCACGCGTGCGCAGTGAGCATTGCATTACGCTAACAACAGGTTCCCATCTCAGATAGAGTGCTCAACCAAACTTTCGTAAGGGAGGGTTATATATATATATATATATATATATATATATATATATATATATAGAGAGAGAGAGAGAGAGAGAGAGAGAGAGAGAGATTGTGAGAGAGGAGGGGGTAAAATGAAGGTGGCGGGTAGATTTACAGACAGAAAATATTTTAACCAACAGCAATTAAATCATCTGATCGGTTTGCTTTTTTTTATCGTTGTGGTTGTCCTTGTCTTGAGGATTCCTAAAATCGCAGTGGCTTGTGCTTCAACGAGGATGGTCCCGTTTCATGGAAGAATGTTTTCATCTTTGGTCGAGCAGGTGAATAACGACTGCCGTGGGGCACATCGAAAATGAATATTAAAAATTCCTGAATGTACTATCTCATGAGTGCTAAGCTTTTCATTGAGCTACTTTTCGAAAGATTGCGTTGATAGCAATCTCTCGAAACGTTGATAGCACGGATGTACACTGGCTAGTTGGATTTAATTGTATTAAGGAGTGGGGCTATAACTCCCATTTTTTTGTTGTGTTTCCTTCTTAAGTGCTGGGAGCCATATCTCTGGAAGAGTGTAGGATATATTGTTGATAAAAGTGGTGTGCTGTAGAGAATGGGTTGTTCCTTTTATTTTTCTTGCTGTTGCGATGGCTTCTTTTACTAGAATTTCTTTATTCTTCCAGTCAAGGTGTTATCTTGTGTCTAGCAGTGTTAGTTTATTTCATGATTCTCACTATCACATTTTTGAATAGCTTTCTTGTGTTCCTTTTCTCTTTCACCCAAGGAACACTTGGACTGGCCAATGTAGGGGCCAGCGCAGTCCTTGTAACGTAGTCTTTATACCACAAAATTCCTCTCTTTAGCTGGGACTGGGCACTCTGATTTTGACAATGTCTTCCTTAAGGTGATTGTTGAACACTGGATATTGTGTTGTTGGAGAGTTCTGGCATCTCCATAATTTTATTGGAAGAAAAGCATTGTAAATCAAATGTCACTTAAAGTAAAAAATTAATTTCATTGACTCTTGGTTGTCCTAAACATAACCAACCAACACCATTACGTAGGTTCTTGGGCAAGGGTTTAAAACAATTTCCAATCAACAATGATATAAATAGGAAATTTAGTGAAACATTTTGATTCAAGAGAGGGCACAAAAGAAGCTGTTTTTTTTAAAGTTTCAAGCAGAGAGGTTAAATATATAAGGGTAAAGTTTTTTATGTTTCCTACTATAGTGCAGTGTAACTGTCCTTTCCAAAAGAGGTTCATTTTGTGACAAGAACAACGAACACCAAACGCTTCCCCAATATGATTTTCCCCTGCAAATAACGGTTGCAGAAACTGACGTTTTGTATTGTTGTTCTCATTTGCACATTAAGCTCAATGGTTGCCGGTAGCAAAACAATCAAATTAAATCAATCAATGCCGCCAAATGTGTTTTGTGGAAACATACTCATGACAGTCTCAACAAGTGCTTCTTCTTTTACTTCCCTCCAAACAAAGAAAAATATTCAGGGGCGTGTTTTATCTGGCTCTCTGCAGACACATTGACGATAAAAACGATTTTTAGACAGTCAGTTCATGCTTGTGAAACTCAAATTGTCAGCTTGGTGAAGGACAGCCAAACAAAGTCCTTTCCTTTTAAATCGGTCTCGATAAATTGTGAATGCCCGGAAGCTTTACTCTTATCTGAGAACTTTTCCTGCCATATTTTAATATCGCATTAAATGTATTGACCTGCAAACGGAAAAACCCAACTTCGTCATAGATTTAACTTCTGAGCAAAAATAGAAAGTCGTAAAACTATGAAATGATAATCGTTATTTTTCGCTAATGCAAAGGGAGCGTGCATTTGTGCTGCTCAGCACCTTGGGAGAAGCTGCGCCTTCCTTTTCCATTGAAAAAGGTCAGCAACCCCACTGCTTCAGAGGAAGAGAACGGTTTTCTCCAGTGAAGAAAGCCAAAAATAGGAATGCCTGGATGACTGGATATCTTCCCATTGAGTGGCTGTAGAAGGTCAACGAATCTATGAGGCTGCAGTCATGAAACATCCTGATGTTCGTTAATAACTGTACTGTGTAATTTGGTGTCCAGTTGTCGAACATCAAGATTCAGTCCCTCCCGCCATACACTACGAGCATGCTGCAGCCTTGTGACGCCATGATCATCCAGTCGGTGAAGACCCCCCCGAAGACTCCTGACGTCATAAGTGAATTTGATGTTGGGAAGCTTGCAACCGAGATTGCGGAAACAGTCAATTTGCTAGATGCTGTTGTGGTGGTCCAAAAGTACTGGGACACAATGGCAGACGCGACAATCCAAAAGTGTTTTGCCAAGTGCGAAAATTAAAACACAAGGAAAATGTCGATTGCTCCCAAATAAAAGTCCCCTGTCAATAATGAACACTTGCGTTTTCCTGCACGGGTGTTCGTTATTGGTGGTGGTGGGTAAGAGAGGGAGGGTGTACTGAATATGACAAAAAGTACAGGAAACTTCATTCATATGAAATATCGTGCTCTTTGTAATTTTCCTAGAACCTTCACGAGCTTTGCCGAAAAGAATTGTCTCAGGAATACGGCTACCATTGACTCTTTTGACATGTCTAGCCACCTCATCTGTTTCCGCACTGCCACGGTTCCCTGATGTGTTAGCCCCGAGCGTTTTAATAGTTCTCGATTGAGTATTTTGTGTTTCTATTTGTAAGTAATTTTTTTTGTAAATACCTTATGTAAAAGCTATTTAGTCTTTTATTCTTCTAAGAATACGTAGTCCATGTCTCTGAGAAATATTGCAACGAAGAAAGCACTTAAGTCTCGTGTAAACGAATTTTGACCTTGGTAGAGAATATATTATTTCCCCATGCTCGTTTTTCCAGCAACCCAAAATATAGCTGCTTTGCTAATCCCTTTTGATATTTCATCGTTTAGATCTAAGTTCTTTGTTATTGTGAAAACAAGATTGGAGAATTTATCAACAATACTAGGACTAATCTCATTTAAACTAATTTCAACATCAGGAGCCCCAGCTTTATATATATATATATATTCGTATGAACTGATAAGGACAAAATACAATCATATATCTAGCAGCTTATTATGATTTAGCCAAGTTCTAAATTCGTCGTGAGCTGTTCTGATATCACCTCTGATGCCAATCGTACGGCAATTCAGAACGTGTTGAGGTGTTTGGACGTCACCGCATGTGCAGTTCAGACTATCACCTAAGCCAATCTTATGCATGTAGTTTGCATGCCGTCCATAGCCAGATCTAATTCGGTTGAGAAGGACCCAGGGACGTCTCTTTAGATCGTGGCCCGTAGGTTTGTTCGAGGGTATTGGCATGTAAGTGCGAAGCATGTAGTCGGAGTTGTTCCAGCGGTTCTTCTAAGTAGACATCATCCATGTGTCAGGAGACAAGCTTTCGTTGTTTTGGCTTGACAGAGTGTTCTTTCGTGTGGATTGAGGTATTCTGCTTTTGAGGCGNGGTTTGTTCGAGGGTATTGGCATGTAAGTGCGAAGCATGTAGTCGGAGTTGTTCCAGCGGTTCTTCTAAGTAGACATCATCCATGTGTCAGGAGACAAGCTTTCGTTGTTTTGGCTTGACAGAGTGTTCTTTCGTGTGGATTGAGGTATTCTGCTTTTGAGGCGGACGTTGACAAGTGGTGAAGTTGCAGGATGGTGGAACAGGTGCGAGTCTTCCATTGCACGTTTACGCATATTCAGAAGAGTGGATTTTATTGAACCGCTAACAGTTCTCATGCATTCGTTCAGACATACGTCTAGCTTCTTATAGTGGGGGCTCTGACTCCACACTGGGGAGCAGTACTATAATAATAATAATAATAATAATAATAATAATAATAATAATAATAATAATAATAATAATGTGATAATGCATCAGCTTCCTGATGCATTATCACAGTTTTCTTTAAAGTTATCCTGACACCAAAACTCTTGCAAGACTCTAGAAGCCTTTGCAGAGACTCTTTTGGTGAACAACAAACATCGCATCGTCGGCAAAGAGTGGTTCACACAGAGTCGATTCTCTTACCTAGGTCTTTGCTCTAAATCTAGTGATGTTAAACAAGCAGCCATCCTGCCTAGGTCAGAGATAAATCCCTTCATCATTTCCTTCATATGCACGTCTTACTAGGCAAGAAAAAAATATATATTGAATAGAACAGGAGCAGGGACGCAACAGTGTTTTACTCCGTCATTTACTGAAAATAGTTTGAATTCTTCGTTTTCATAGAAAATTGTTCCAATCACACTCATGTGTAATGGAAGCTTAGTTGCTTTTGTGGACAGACAAATTTCCTAAAGGGACTAAATCATTACATCAAAATGTGCAAGGGCTATTTAACAACTTGGTTCATGTTTAAGAGTTTTGTAAGAAAACTAAAGATGTCGACGTATTCACTTTACGGAAAACAAATGTAACTGAAACGAATTTTTAGACAACGACATATTATACAGAATCCAAAGATATTAGTTTGTTTGCAGTAATCAATCAATGGAGGAGAATGCATGTTACATCAACGACAGACTTTTTTGGCAGAGGCGGCTGCGTTTGGAGAATGAAAACACAGAGAGCTTAAAAGGTTTCAACGACAATTTTAATGACATGTTGAATAGTGCTGTGAGTGAGAAAAAGCTAATTGTCTCAGGAGAATTTAATGTTAACTATCCAAAAACTTAGGAAAACTTAAAAAAGAGACAAAAATATATTCATACTTTTTGGTTTCAAGCAGCTCACAAAGTCAGTAACCAGCAAAACAAGAGGTTCGTCAACCTGAATAGATTTAATTGGTTCAGACAATACCACACTTATTGGACATACAGATATCTTTACTACCGGTTATAGTCATTAGGAAATATAGGGATGCGTGGGGAAAATTAAAGTTCACCCCAAAATTGATTACTTGGATCCCAAACTAGATCAATTTTACAAATATTTTATATACAGCATTTAAATTAAAGTGATTCATTCTGGACAAATTTAGGGTTTCTTTGACACAATCCTCTCCCCCCCCCCAACACACCTCACACTTTTAATTTCCTATTTACCGTGAGTAATAATGATCTTGTAGAGATTAAATGTTCATCATCACTTAACTGTGGCTCAAGATTATTCATGAGGTCTCCGCCATTCAGGTACACCGTGATTGATGGTAAACAAATGAGCTTTCAAGGGATGACCAATGTACCGGGTTTTCCTTTTGGATTTTCTGACAGGTTCGCGTAACTATGGAAACCATTACCCAGATTTAATGAATAGAGATTTCGAAAAAGTTAACTGGACGCCTGTGAATGCGATAACCGACATTTATGAACCCGTTACGTTTTTTAGCGCAAGAGTGAAATCGATGTTCGATAAACATGTACCTTACATTGTGAAGAAAACATCAGGAAAACCAAAGAAAATATTTCCATATAAAGCAACATCCAAGAACAAGACAAATGAGCAAAATGTGTCACCATTTGCCTATAGCCGATATTTTCAATACGCTTTAAGGAAATTAAAGGAAAAAGAAATTTTTATTAGTGACTTTGTGTGGAGTCACAGATTTTTCCTGCTCCAAGAACTACAGCAGTTTTCATGCTGTAGTTCTTGGAGCAGGAAAAATCGATTTCATTTCCCCTGTTCTTTCAAAATTGCTTGAACGTGCCTTTCAGAGAACAACTTGCTTACAAAGTACCAGTCCGGATACCAAAAAACTGCTTCAAAAGAGCACTTCTTTACTATCGTTAGATGGTATAAGAAATTCTGATATAACTCGTACTACATTTGTACATTAAAGTATAGCCTTTGACACATTAACTCACAGTACTTTATTAGATACGTTTCCATTTTATAGGATAATAAGCACTGAACTCCTAAGAATTACGGACCATTTATCTGGAAGACAACAATTTGTAAGAATTAAAGAGCAGGACTTAAAATTAAGACCGATTTATACTGGAGTACCGCAAAGGTCTATTCTTTGGCCATTATAGTTTGTGACGTTTTTCTATGATTTTGTCCGTCACTTAGATCACTGAACGGTGCTAGTATATACCGATACTACGGTCATATACTTTGGTCATGAGAATTTGGAGGAACTCGAAAGAATATTATTCGAAGATCTAAAGGCTGTCGCACAATATTTTGATGAAAAAAATTGGTGTTAGATTTTGAAAAAAACCCTGAAAATGAAAAATCGTTTTTTGATAGTACCTACAGGAAGACCCTGACAGCAAATACCAAGTCGTATTGCATCGTGGACATGTGTACAGCCTCATTGATCACCAATGTTCTTGTATTCAAAACCCCTCAATGCTCGACGCTTAAGCATCTTCTGCTTGTCTATTAAAATGCTTCCCTCAAGCTCCTTCAGCAAAGCTACTACCATTTTTGGGCCAATGCGACGTTTGGTTTCTTCTAACATTCTCCGAGTATCACCTTTATCAGCCGGACTTTGAACTTCACTACAAAGGCTAAGCCAATTGATCTGGGGATATCTTCTTGCCTTAGTTAGTATCCTACTAAATGCTATCTGCAGATTTTTGAGATTTCTAATACTTGGAGAGTTTTGTATGGAATCAATGCTGATTGATTGCATACATTGATTGCTCGATAGTTTGTAATAATGCTTGTGAGTTTCCTCAAACCAATCATGTAGATTTCACCATGTCTCGTTGGCAGACGCCAAAGAACAAGTTATTTTATTGGTTTTCTTATTAAATGTCTTGCCAGATTGATAATCTTTAATTTTACTAATATTACAGAGAATATTACAGATATTAGAGAAAATATTTAGAGTTCTTTTACGACAAATGATTTTACACAAATCCCAACCTTTCAGCCAACCATAGAATGGTCAGTGTCACATTTAGCACTCTAATGTTTTCTCGTGTGCAGGATTTCCTTGAAATGGAAACGTCTTTTCAGTACTAAGTCTAATTGGCGTCTATTCCAAGATTTTGGACGCTTCCAAAATGTTTTCTGTGATGTTATTCTTTCAGCCAAGGTGTTAGTGACACATAGATCTTATTTTGCACATAGGTCTAATAACAGCTGTCCATTATCATTCTTATTTCCGACGCCATATTGCCCTAGTATGCATGTCAAGATTTTCAAAGAAACTTTCAGCTCTTGCATTGAAATCGCCGAGTATTATCAATGTTTATGCTCATTTGACTTTTTCTATTTCTTGTGGAAGGTGCTGATAGATATTATTCTTAGACCTAATCCTCCTCGTTAGCCTGGACAGTGGGTAAATAAACACTGAAAATGCTTAAGGAGCCTATGGTTGCTGAAGCTTCCTTTTCCAAAATATGGTGTAGTTGCTCTCCTTTACTGAAAAGCTACCTGGTAAACTGGTTCTAAATAAAGCAGCAATATCAACTTGTAGCTGCTCAAATGCTCTTGATTTAAGAAAGACGTTTTCCTTAAAGCTAAGGTTGAGTTAAAGCCAGGGGTCAAATCCATACATTCCATCAAGCAAAAAATTAAATTTTAGCAGGTTCAAGTTGTGTTTTTGGAGCATAGCTTTTTTAGCCAAACTTTTCTGTAGCCTTGATCTGATTGAGGCAAGGAGTCTGCCTCTAAATAGGGCTGCTTGGACATCTTGGTAGTTGTCTCAGGTTTTCTTCTGGTCCATAGGTAACCCTGCGATCATCACACCAAAACCTAAGACGAGTACACCTTGGCAGTGGGTATGGAAGATGGAAACTGCCTCAGACCCTCCATTCCCCATTTGACCTTCGTGACAGTATCTAAAGGTCAGATATAGTCTAAACTTTCAGTGTCAAGTCGGCCGTAGTTTCTTCCAGAAGGCAATAAGTTCAGACCAACTGTCTATCGCCGCAGCATGGGTGCTTTTTATCCCGGTTTGGCCCTGTAGCCTCTCTTCAGCCAAGACTAACCCACAAGTCAGAGCAGGCAAGGTCTTTTATACCATCTCTTGGGGGTTGCTAACCAAGACCAAAAATTCTCAAGAAGAAAGACTCACCCTCGTCAGACGCAGGCCTGGTATTTCAAGGTCTCGAAGTAAGCTAATAGATGCTACATCTTTCTCCAAGGGTGATTGAAGGTAGTTGTGGCAAGTAGTAACCTCATTCGCTCACTTCGAAATCCTACAACCGCATGTAGTTTTATGTCAATACCTAGGAAATAAATATTTATAAATAGATATATACCTGTAAATATAGGTATATATCTATGTATATATGAATGCTATATGTATATTATATGAAAGACAACAGAATGTAAGTTAATCTTTGAAAACGCTGCTTACCTTCACAGATATACGTCCTTTATGATGAACAACTTGATATGGTGTAATTTGACATGCTATTACTTTGACATAGTTTGGAACTATTATGTCAATTGACACACGATGTGCAGACACACAGGAATTTTTTTCAACTTCAATACTTCCTTCAATTGTTACGTGATTCCTGTTAGTAAAGATTAAGAATGTTAATATTAGTCAAATATTCAATTCAATTGACGTTTGCAGGCGCGGTTTTGTACAATACAAAATGTTATAGAATAGAAAAGAAATGTCTTAAAACTTGTATAAACTACCTGATTCCTCTTTGCGTTAAAAACAATACGTTTACAGCTCTAAACCCACTTTAGGACTTAAAAGGACTAGCTGTGTGCTTATCGGACTATGGGAAAACTTGCAGCTTGTGACTTCGCTTCACCACGCTTAAACAGCCTTCGGTCGTTTTTATATCCCTTTACAGTATTAAGCTAGCATGTGGGGTAGATTTTCACACTGCCTCATTAATCTATGTACTTTTATTCGTTCAAGAAAAGGTTTTTTCTTTACATAACGTTCCCCCAAAATGTTAATTTCTTGTAATTCGAAGCTAAGATATATATTTTTACTTAAGTTGAATTGTAGTTGAAACTCAATTATCCTTTCAACTTTTTGAAATTGATCTTGTTTTACGTACATTGTAGAAACGATGATTAATTCAAGTCCTACTAAACTCAGTTTGGAGACCTATGAAAATATATTTAACCTCTATTTCTGCCATTTGAAAAGTATCATATTCTTTACGTCGGCTAATTTGATTATGTCATAAGCGCAGTAGAATTGAAACTATATTCACAGATCTATCCATACAAAAGAATGAACTATTTTAAAAGGCGATTAAATTCACATTATGATTGTTCAACAAACATAATCTGGTATTTGGAATAGCTATAGGTTTTAAACCTTGAACCCAATGAAAACAAAAATACTTCATTTGCCCTCCGTTCTGTTTTCTACTAGCTGTTCAACACCGTCATTATCAATACCATAATCATTTTATTAAAGTCAGGATGTTAATCTCCCCCCCCCCCACACACACACCACCACCTCTCTCTCTCTTCTCTCTCTCTCTCTCTCTCTCTCTCTCTCTCTCTCTCTCTCTCTCTCTCTCTCTCTCTCTCTTTGTGTCTCTCTGTCACTGTGTCTGAATTACAGACTTTTCTTCCATAATCTGACACACTTTCTCCACTTGCCTGGGTCAAGTGTACCATCAAAATGCAAAACAACTTTAGCACATTATTTCTGCAATCGTTTTTCAACAACTTTTGTCCCAAATGGTTGTTTTCAACCTTCAATCTTATCAGCATCCAAACACGATCCCACTGATTCTCTTCATTCACAATACATTCTATTACTCTTTCCAAACTCTTTTTAGATGATATTCAGTGAATAAGATTGCTTCATCTTTGCTTATCAGACAGTTGCTACCTGTAATATCACTTGCTCTTTTTTATTATTCGCAGCTTCTGACGTACGACATTCTTACATTTTCCAATTTGATACAGTTGTTTTCCTGCTTTGTTTTTCTTTGCCTTTTCCACAGATTTCTTGGTTTTCTTCCTATACTTTGTATAACATACATTATTCTCATCGGATGGGTCTCTTTTCAATTTATTAAAGCTCTTTCTTCCTTTGAATAGGGTCTTGGATATCAGGCCGCCACCACCACGTTTCGTCAAACCGAGGTTTACTTTACTGTCTTCACACACGTCTTTAGTTGCTCTTAGAGTCCTTGTAATTAGACCACTGATCCTTTTTGTCACTGGTTGTTGAAGATATTCATCTTCTCAGCACACTTTTTTTAATTTAATCACCTCTCAATTTCCAGATCTTTGTACGCTCAATATGCAATTGCTTCCACCTTCTCTTCCTTGCCAGTTTTTTCAGATCCATAACAAAAAGGCTATGTTATAATTTCCATGAAATTCCCTTTACATTTCTTATTTTCTTACTCCAGTCTTTTTGGACTAACATAAATTGTATATCGTCTTTTGCACCAAGTTATCTAAAAGTAGCTCTTGGGGGATTTTTAAATCAAGTGTTTATCACAACAAGATCTTTTCAGCACAGTACTCTAGCAATATATATTACCACTAGCCAAAGGATGTTACATTTAACCAACCTATCTATGTAAATACTGCTATCATAGTCATTATGTAAAATTTGTTAAATAAAACCAACTAGCTGACAATGCTGCTGAGCAGAGAATTACAACAAATCCTACGAAAACGGAAGCAAGATACTAGTCACCTTACCAAGGTGGTTTTAGACCAATACAGTTTCATGCATGAGAAAAAGTACACAAGGTTCCCAGTAGAAAAAGATGTGAAAGCTTACACTTGTATTATGGGTTTTAAAACATACAGGCACCCACTAGCTTTCTGAATATCTTGCACATTAATTTCTTTACTTGTGAAACCACAGTAGTTCATAAATACCGTAGACATAGGAGCTTGATAATTTCATGAATCATAAGCTATGTTTCGAGAGATAGTTCTCCGATCGACATTCTGACAATAGAAGAAGTATCTCTGGAAACGTAGCTCAGAAATAGCTTACAAATCATGACATAATCCATATAAAATTGATAAAAATTTTGTCCTGCTTGTCTCCTTGCAATTTTTGGCTGTTTGAATGTATAATCATCAACAGTTTTAAACCAGAATTTAAAGGCCCAAAGAAACCTTTATAAGTACACTGCTTAAAGATAAACTACATAAATGTATCAGGACCAGGCACCTTACCATGAGTAAGTCTAGAGGTCATCGTAGCAACTAACTGTGAAGGTAAGAGAATAGAGTCAATTGTCTTATGCACGAGAGAAAAAACCTCGGCAAGAAATATGTTCAAGTCATACAGAATAGACGCAGCAGAAAAAAGAAAACGCAGCGGACAGGTTTCTCTGCAAAAAACCTACAACACACAATAACAAAAATACCTAAAGACCCAGCAAAGTCATCAGGATGGATAAGACTATGGTAGATCTTCCGGAAGCCACAACGTTTAAGCCACTATAAAGCATGGAATTTACCATTCTTTTAGATAAACCACAATTTCATGGTCAGGAATTCTGCCTATTGTGAAGTCCCGACCTATATAGATAGACAAACCAAGGGAAACACTACCAGATACCCATCACTAAATCCGATTTTGAAGTAAAAATTCCTTACAGAATTATTAACTTAAAGATTACAGATTAAAAGAACATGAAAAAGCCTTCAACGAAGAAAGAATTGAAGCCAAAAAGTGTTCGAGATGAGATTCGTACAAAAGCCACGTAAGTCACACGGATGACACAAAATTTGAAAGTAAGTATCAAAAGCGTTTTAAGCGAATATGTTGATTTCAAAAATTGTTGCATTTTACCTTAAAACAAAAATATCCGGTGCAACTTACCCTATTAAAAACGTAGGATTTTGTGTCCATTTGATTACAACAGTTCTATTTTTAAATGATTGACAAGCATCTAATTGATAAAGCTGAGAGTCAATAAAGGAAATATATTCATTTGCAAAGTTCACTTCTGAAGAAATTGATGCCATTTCTGTTAAGCTATTATCTGTTATCCTGTTCCAAAGAACCTTAAGGAAAAGAGAACTTTGTAAATGTAGTTTAAGTCTGTTCAAAATTGTCTAAAATATATTAGTCATTAACTCTCATCCTCCTGCAAAGAACCTTAAGAAAACGAGAACGTTTTCAATGTAGTTTAACTCTGTTTAAAATTGTCTAAAATATATTAGTCATTAACTCTCATCCTCCTGCAAAGAACCTTAAGAAAACGAGAACGTTTTCAATGTAGTTTAAGTCTGTTCAAAATTGTCTAAAATATATTAGTCATTAACTCTCATCCTCCTGCAAAGAACCATACGCAAGCGAGCACGTTTTCAATGTAGNCTGCAAAGAACCTTAAGAAAACGAGAACGTTTTCAATGTAGTTTAAGTCTGTTCAAAATTGTCTAAAATATATTAGTCATTAACTCTCATCCTCCTGCAAAGAACCTTAAGAAAACGAGAACGTTTTCAATGTAGTTTAAGTCTGTTCAAAATTGTCTAAAATATATTAGTCATTAACTCTCATCCTCCTGCAAAGAACCTTAAGAAAACGAGAACGTTTTCAATGTAGTTTAAGTCTGTTCAAAATTGTCTAAAATATATTAGTCATTAACTCTCATCCTCCTGCAAAGAACCTTAAGAAAACGAGAACGTTTTCAATGTAGTTTAAGTCTGTTCAAAATTGTCTAAAATATATTAGTCATTAACTCTCATCCTCCTGCAAAGAACCTTAAGAAAACGAGAACGTTTTCAATGTAGTTTAAGTCTGTTCAAAATTGTCTAAAATATATTAGTCATTAACTCTCATCCTCCTGCAAAGAACCTTAAGAAAACGAGAACGTTTTCAATGTAGTTTAAGTCTGTTCAAAATTGTCTAAAATATATTAGTCATTAACTCTCATCCTCCTGCAAAGAACCTTAAGAAAACGAGAACGTTTTCAATGTAGTTTAAGTCTGTTCAAAATTGTCTAAAATATATTAGTCATTAACTCTCATCCTCCTGCAAAGAACCTTAAGAAAACGAGAACGTTTTCAATGTAGTTTAAGTCTGTTCAAAATTGTCTAAAATATATTAGTCATTAACTCTCATCCTCCTGCAAAGAACCTTAAGAAAACGAGAACGTTTTCAATGTAGTTTAAGTCTGTTCAAAATTGTCTAAAATATATTAGTCATTAACTCTCATCCTCCTGCAAAGAACCTTAAGAAAACGAGAACGTTTTCAATGTAGTTTAAGTCTGTTCAAAATTGTCTAAAATATATTAGTCATTAACTCTCATCCTCCTGCAAAGAACCTTAAGAAAACGAGAACGTTTTCAATGTAGTTTAAGTCTGTTCAAAATTGTCTAAAATATATTAGTCATTAACTCTCATCCTCCTGCAAAGAACCTTAAGAAAACGAGAACGTTTTCAATGTAGTTTAAGTCTGTTCAAAATTGTCTAAAATATATTAGTCATTAACTCTCATCCTCCTGCAAAGAACCTTAAGAAAACGAGAACGTTTTCAATGTAGTTTAAGTCTGTTCAAAATTGTCTAAAATATATTAGTCATTAACTCTCATCCTCCTGCAAAGAACCTTAAGAAAACGAGAACGTTTTCAATGTAGTTTAAGTCTGTTCAAAATTGTCTAAAATATATTAGTCATTAACTCTCATCCTCCTGCAAAGAACCTTAAGAAAACGAGAACGTTTTCAATGTAGTTTAAGTCTGTTCAAAATTGTCTAAAATATATTAGTCATTAACTCTCATCCTCCTGCAAAGAACCTTAAGAAAACGAGAACGTTTTCAATGTAGTTTAAGTCTGTTCAAAATTGTCTAAAATATATTAGTCATTAACTCTCATCCTCCTGCAAAGAACCTTAAGAAAACGAGAACGTTTTCAATGTAGTTTAAGTCTGTTCAAAATTGTCTAAAATATATTAGTCATTAACTCTCATCCTCCTGCAAAGAACCTTAAGAAAACGAGAACGTTTTCAATGTAGTTTAAGTCTGTTCAAAATTGTCTAAAATATATTAGTCATTAACTCTCATCCTCCTGCAAAGAACCTTAAGAAAACGAGAACGTTTTCAATGTAGTTTAAGTCTGTTCAAAATTGTCTAAAATATATTAGTCATTAACTCTCATCCTCCTGCAAAGAACCTTAAGAAAACGAGAACGTTTTCAATGTAGTTTAAGTCTGTTCAAAATTGTCTAAAATATATTAGTCATTAACTCTCATCCTCCTGCAAAGAACCTTAAGAAAACGAGAACGTTTTCAATGTAGTTTAAGTCTGTTCAAAATTGTCTAAAATATATTAGTCATTAACTCTCATCCTCCTGCAAAGAACCTTAAGAAAACGAGAACGTTTTCAATGTAGTTTAAGTCTGTTCAAAATTGTCTAAAATATATTAGTCATTAACTCTCATCCTCCTGCAAAGAACCTTAAGAAAACGAGAACGTTTTCAATGTAGTTTAAGTCTGTTCAAAATTGTCTAAAATATATTAGTCATTAACTCTCATCCTCCTGCAAAGAACCTTAAGAAAACGAGAACGTTTTCAATGTAGTTTAAGTCTGTTCAAAATTGTCTTAAAATATATTTAATTTTTCCGAACAATAACAGAAATAGTGAAATTTTTAATGGTTATGATCAGTCGTTGAAATTCTCAGTACTTGTTTATATCAGTGTAAAAAAATCTCATAGGGTGTCTTTTGGCCGTTCTAAGACCAATGAACTGCACAATATTTCCCCTTTCTTTGTACTTATTAAGTGAAAAAGAATGTAACAGAATAATGGAAGAAGTGGGGAAATCAGATATGGACACCAAATTGCAAGAGTCAAATTGGCCTATCAACAATGGAGAAACAGAAAAGTTCTGTACGGACAACCCAAACTTCCCTTGGTTTTACAAGGACTTTAAGATACCCAATGAGACAGTTACCTTTTTTATATATTACATATTACCTTGCCGTCATTGTTTTCACGTTTACCTTCTATGGGTAAATATCATATCACAGTCATTTTTCAAATAAAAATCAGTATGAAATAGTATACCATTTTTATTTAGTAATAGTAATAAATGTAAGATATGCTGATGACGTGTTAATTGGTGCTAGTATGAGTAAATTACAAACTTAAGTCGACATAGTCCATGTAGCAAGTAAACAAGCAGGACTACATCTCAATCCTAGTAAAACAAAAGTAATGAAAATTGTTAGAAATCGAGTGGTAGAAAGAGCATATAACAGTTAATGGCAAACCTGTTGAAAATGTTAAAAAATTCGTCTATCTTGGAGCAATGTTCACTGATAACTACGACAATTGTGCAGAAATAAACAGACGTCTTTGTATCGCAAGAAATGCTATGATTTTGCTTAATACAATTTGGAAAGACAGTGAAATAAACTTAGCGACAAAAAGAAAACTTCTGCAATCCCTAGTCTTCAGTATTACCACATATTGGTAGGAATGTTGGGTGATTAAAAATATCGACGAAAAGAAAATCACTTCATTCAAATTGTAGTGCTTTCGGCGCTTACTGAGAATTAGCTGGACCGACAAAAAGACCAACGAATATGTCCTGAGTAAAATCGGAAATATTGAAAGGCTTTTGGTAACCATTGCTAAAATTAAAATGGCCTTCGTCGGGCACGGACTTAGGAAAGATGATATCTGTAAAAATTTGCTTATTGGGTCTGCTTGTGGTAATAAGGGTAGAGGAAGACCTAAGACAAGGTTCAGCGACAATGTATGCAAATATGGTGGTGGACGAAGGTTTACTCATCGACACCACTTGGCACAGCACAGAAATGCATGGAGAGCCACGGCTGTTCAGCTCAATGAAGTATACGTTCAGAGAAGAATAAATATATTAGGAAGCAGACAACTGTAGAGCCTTACCATAATATAGAGTATCAACAGAAAAAGTATTTTCGTGACATTTATTGTTATCGGTGCAAGGGATAATTCAGAGGTGCTAGTAAAATCACTCTGAAACTTTGGACTGCCTTTTCCCAAATCCAATTACTGTGGTTAAAAAAATTTAAAAGAAAATTATTCAGTTAATTCCAGTTGTATCTTATTTACATACACTTTATTCTTACAAATAGTTTCTTTGCCCTCTCATTAAGTCATTTAATATATTTATTATATTAACATATTGCAATCTGGTCTTCTTCACGACAAGCCTTTTCAATATGCCACTGGATGCAAGAGCTTAAGAGGATTGGAAAATGCGAGAATCGCGCAATAACAAAGTATTAGAATGAAGTAGAGGTCATTGAAAAACTACAAATGTATGCATATGGTTCTTTGGTTGGGTTTACTGTATGCTCTCAAAAGTAGTTTACAATGTAAGGCAGCTGTAAACAAATGACGAAAAGTCCAAGAAAAGTCCAAGCTATATACCAACTTGTTTTAATTCAAAAACAAATACTTATTCTACTTTGACGAACACCTCAGTGTTCTTTGGAGAGATTTAATGCCTTTTGTTTTCTCTTTTTGGATCGTCTTGAGCTACATAGATCCTTATGGTTATTAAATATGTGATCGATAAAGACAATGAGTATTTTCTATTAAATTGTCTCTTGCATAAGAGTTTGTAATATCCTTGAGAAATCCTACTAAAAGAAATAATATACCCAGAGTTATGACCATCTTGGAATAAAATATATGCAAATAGGCCAAATTGGCATGTAGTGTCATTGAGACTTTGAGTTTATTGCTTTGGTAAAGTCCCCTCGCCCTAAAACGTTTTTGTATACAAGGTAACTATCAATGTAAGCCAATGATACCCTTATGCTAATAAAAACTTAAAGTCTAGATTTAACAGGTCGTCAAACAAAATAAAAGAGTTCTACTTCATCTGCTTGACACAGCCATTAATGTGCTCCAAAACATACATGGTCATGCGGTACATCTAGTTCAGAAAAATGCATATCAATGTTCAGTAATAATTATGATTGGAAAAAGGACCATAGTGGTACCCAATTCATACTTTTGCTCATGGCTGACATTTGTTTGAGTAAAACATCTTTTGTGCATAATTTTTATTGCTTTTCCCTTGCCTCATCGACTGTCGACCACGATGTAGACCAAGATGTCGACATTGGCAAAGAGCAAGACCTTAGCATTCCACTGTTTTGCAGATAGCTCTTTTTCCTCGAGAGTAACCAGATTTAGCAAGTGTAAAGGTTAATCTACTTCGCCTCCACTTTTACAGCAACTCTGTAGCTATCATCCAAGAAGATCGCATACTCATTGGCAAATGCTCCGCCAGATTTGTCAAACTTTTAAAATCCTGTTTCATTCGTCAAGGGGTGTCAGTTGCCAAAAAATCAAATTGCTAATAATGGCATGGCCCCAGTCCTGCTATACGCTGAAGAACCATAGATGCATACAACGGAGAAACTGGGGTATCTAAAGTGTTTTCAGGTATACAGTGTGGGCCTGTTGTAGGTTTTTCTCGCTGTTGGACTGGCGGTGCAACGAGGAGCTGCGAAGGAGGTGTTCTATATTGCTTCCAATAGAACCTTGAATCCAAACGGCTAGATACCAGCGTCGTTTCTAAAGAGATTCTAATCAGGTATCAGTTTTAGAGCAGGAGGATGCCAAAAACTGCGTCTGGTCTTTCATGGATCAGAAGAATCAAAAAGTGCTTTTGGAATATTTTCAACATCAGACGGCAGTCAGCACTTACAGGGACACATACGGTAACCCAGAATCACACCCCAGTGGAAAGATATCGGGCAGACCAAGCTACCAGATAGCTCATGCCTGTAAGTACAAGTACGAGGGTTGATTAGGATCTTCATTTCTTGTCTTGTTGACTGTGTGTCTATATACATATACACATATACCCTTGGACACATTTTAAAGTACCGAAGGCCAAAGCTTGGTGTTGAATTTAATTGGAAGATACTTTTGGGTAAGGACCCAGAAAGTTTGATTGTTTTACAGTGGTTGAAAATCTTGTTTGGCTTTTGACTTTGGTTAATGCTTATGAACCAATGCCTTGCTGCCCGTATGGTGTACGAGCAATCACAGCAACTCTGACTGGTTTATTTTATCTGCTGAAATCCCTTTTGTTTGATTCGAATGAAAAACCATTCATGAGTTTACAATAAGAGAATGTTTTATGCCATAAGTTGACAGAAATTTTGTAAAGATTTAGTGATAGCATACAGCTCAATAAACAATTTTTATATAGGGAAATTGGAGGAGTTGCATTGACCTCAAAGAGATGTAGTAGTGGCAGTATTACATTAGCTCTCTTTTCTGGTAAAAAAGCATCCTTTTCAGGGAACCAGGTTTCTATACCCTCCCCTACTTTTGTTTGACTTGATGTCTTCTCTCAAGAACTTTTGTCACAGTGATGTACTACAAAAGAGATCATGGAATGATTAAATAACCCATTATACGCTGTGCCGATTCCTTTGAGAGGTTTAGATCTTGTGTCAGGTTATTGAGATGTGATTGTGTTAAAGGCACTGGCCGGTCATTTTCTTCTGGGATGTATTCTTCACCCTCTGTTCTGTCATATATGTTATCAGATTCCGATTCAGAGCTAGATTCCATTGCAACATCTGCCTCGGGAACAAGTAGTCTGGACCATGAGGGACTGGTTGTGTTGGGGACGGAACAGCAGGATTCTGAACATAATGCTTGTTCTTGGGATTGATTCCTTGAAGATTATTCATGCAAAAATAACAGTCTGTCATATGATCTTTACGCTCTCTCCACATCATACGAACAGAAAATGGCATATTTTTTCTTTTGTTTTTTCCAATCACGCAAGCTCTCAACACATGTTTTGAAGCTAACGAGGTACAAATGGCTTGCCCTGGTATCTAAGCTTGACTCCTATGTAAGCACGATATCCTTTCTTCAGAAAGTTAGTTACTTTTGAAAGGCGACCAGGCAGAATCACATTACCACTTATATAATAGAAGCTGTCATGGTGAGTTGAACATATCTGTTCTATTCTCTCTTAATCTAAAATACTATATAGAAACACTACACCTTTTCCTTGACTGGAGTTCAGCTCTGCTAAACGATAAATGATCATCTAGGTGTAAACAGAAAAAGTTTCAGTTTCAGTTTCAGTTTTCTCACGTTAAAGACGAATGCAGTTTCGGATTTAGATTAATTGCTGCTCCAGTTTTGTTTTCTGTATGAAAACAAAGATTGGGGCAGCTACATCCCTGTTTTTCTTGAACTGAGTACTAATCAAAAGTCAAAACGTGCACTAATCATATCTCAAAAACTTGACCTGACCTAAGAAAATGGATGGTATTTTTGAATTCAGCGGAGCAAAAAATAATAATAAAAATACTCAAATCAGTAGAAAACCCTTCGACCTTTGAAAAAATTTTTTAAATGAAGGCCAGTGTTATCATGTCATTGTTATTTCATATTGGTTTACTATAATAGTAACAGAAAGTATTTTGTCAATATTGTCATAGCATAACCGTGTTTTGTGGCACCTGTTTATTGGGAAAATACCAAAAGAGGAATAATAAGAGGTCTTGAGTATTATTAAGAAAATGCGCAATTGGTAACCTGATGCTGTCATGTGATCTTCCTGAAAAAATTGGAGACAAGATTTTGTATAAAGTAATCTTACCTTTGCTTTAATGATGATTTTCATATCGGACGTAAGGGTTTGCGTTACCATTCTCCAATGATAATAACTAATCTTTGTTATTTCCATGTCAAAGTCTCCACAAAAAACTTCGAATTTGTTAATACTTTGTATCTCTAAAAATTTGTTTGATCTCTTGTTGGCAAATATATCAATAACCAGAGGCATGGTTTCAAGGCAGTAAAAACCCGAAACCTTCAAGATAGCAGAAATAAAACTTTCTGCCGTTGAGATTGAAATGTCAGGTGTGTAGATAAAATGGACATTGAAACCTAAAATTAGAAAATTTCACGATAAAAACAAAATAAATGATGTGCGTTTGTGTATAAGCTTTAAGAAGACCTTAACACTTACACTAACTAGATTAGTTTGTTTAATAGTAGCCTAACTCGACACATCCTCTTTTTTTGAGCAAAATCCGGCCTAATTGTAGTTCTGCTTTCAATTTAATTATAATACCTTTGTTACTGCCTTTGGTTTGCTACGCTATGTTACCTTTATTTCACAAAAATATGTCTTCGAAAAAATATTCCGACAAACAGGGTAAATAAACCAGATTTGGGGTGGTGGTGTGAGGCAAGACACGAAAGGGCCATATCATTGAGAGCTCTGACTAAGTCTGTGACGAGACCTGCATTTCACAGAACTTACAAACCTGCAATTTCAAAGAATCAAATTTAGGGCAAGAGAAATTCGGCATTTCTTCAAATTTTGCATTTCTATGTTCGCTAATTTAGAGACATGAGGCCAGAACGGACACAAACTATTTCAGGTGGGCTTTTTGAACCCTCGGACGTAAGCCCCAGGATGAGTCAGACTTGGGCTATGGCTTTGGGTATCGGTGCTCCAGAGCATATTGCAGAAGTTTATTTGGTCTTTGCAGAGTTCTTATTGGATAACCACTCAAAAGCTATAGTGTGCTTAACACTTTTAAGTCAAGAATCAGACCTCACTACTCAGGAGTATGCATGTTCCCAGACCACGATAAACACAAATCCATTAGAAGAACTTGTCAAGTACTTGAGCCACAACCTTTGTCGGTAGCATCATTAGCAAAGGAAACTGGATTTTTAGTGTGAAGCAGATTAAAGAAAATATGGATCACTAATAAACTAATATAATAATATCACTAATATAGGAGAAAAGGTACCTGCATTTGGTGCCATGCAGCCACCAAGGACAATGTCGACAGTGGGAGGAAAACGTAATTGAGAGGTATCTAAGCTGGAAGGAACTATGGAGTTGGAAACCCGCTCATCTTGGTTACCTTATCAAGTCAACATATGATATGCTCCCTTCCCCAGCAAACCTTGTCCGGTGGAAGATATCTGATAACCCCAAATGCAGGTATGGAGAGTATGGAACACTAAAACACATTTTGTCCGCCTGCAGGCTTGGGTTAAGTAAAAGATATACGTGGCGGCATAACCAGGTGTTGAATGTGTTCTATCTCTCCCTTAGGAACAAAATCAATGACATAAACGAAGGCAATGTACCAAAGAAGGAAGTACTGACCAAAGTGCAGTTCCACAAGAAAGGCAAAGCAACAAAACCAGTAGGACAGAATATGAAGTCAGTCAAAGATGATCGTTCGTCAGGAAAATGGGAAATAGCGGCAGATCTTGGTTCTGTGCTGATATTTCCAATTATAGCTACGTCACAAAGGCCAGACCTAGTGGTGTGGAATGACGCTGATAAAAAGGCACTACTTCTGGAGTTAAGAGTACCTTGGGAAGACAATTTGGAGCAGGCAGAGGTCAGGAAGGCACAAAAATACGACAGCCTAGTGAAAGATTGTGAAGATCAGGGATGGGAGATCGAGTTCTACCACCTGGCAGTGAGATGTCGAGGCTTCGTAGACAGAAGGGTCACAGAGCTGTTCAGGAAAAGATTTGGTTACAAAAGTAAAGAAGTCAAACATTTGGTCAGAAATCTCCAAGAGGCAGCAGAAAAAACTTCTTTTTTTCTTATGGTTGAAACGCGACGACGACAACTGGTTAGAAAGTAACTAAAGATCTAAAGGCAATCAGATAGTACCATCCCAGAGGAAGCCTCCTTGATGCAGGGGCCCCGCCATAGCAGAATGCAGTAGAGGAAAAGGGGCCGAAACTGGCTGCTATGGTTACTCCTGAAGACTGAAACTGGGATGAATCCAGGAATGGAGTTACTATCTGCGTAAGCACACATTGTTATTTTTCTTCTCTTAATGTTAAGTCTGGTTTTGTAAAACATAATTCTGGAGGTAAACTTAGAATGTATCAGATAAACGAATCTACAAGTATGTCGTATGTAACAACTTGTGGTAGATGACGGCATAGGATTCGCCAAATTTGCATGTGAGAAAATCGTAGATGGTTCCTGAAGAATATTTAACAATACTCTGACAGTACAGTGAAGTAATTAGGGATTCATAAACCCAGAAACTGAGAAGCAATCCTGGAAGTAGATTAAAGGAGTCCTTTGTAAGGAAATAGATTTCATCGTCCAAATCGTCATTTTGTGGTTACCGAAAGAACCGATCAAATAAAGACGATTTAAGGGGAAAAAAAGGAAATAAAGAATGTAGTTGAAATGTGAGTAATCATGCAGCTAGTAACTAGAGAAAGAGAGAGAGAGAGAGAGAGAGAGAGAGAGAGAGTGTGTGTGTGTGTGTGTGTGTGTGTGTGTGTGAGAGAGAGAGAGAGAGAGAGTGTGTGTGTGTGTGTGTGTGTGTGTGTGTGNGGTAGATGACGGCATAGGATTCGCCAAATTTGCATGTGAGAAAATCGTAGGTGGTTCCTGAAGAATATTTAACAATACTCTGACAGTACAGTGAAGTAATTAGGGATTCATAAACCCAGAAACTGAGAAGCAATCCTGGAAGTAGATTAAAGGAGTCCTTTGTAAGGAAATAGATTTCATCGTCCAAATCGTCATTTGGTGGTTACCGAAAGAACCGATCAAATAAAGACGATTTAAGGGGAAAAAAAGGAAATAAAGAATGTAGTTGAAATGTGAGTAATCATGCAGCTAGTAACTAGAGAGAGAGAGAGAGAGAGAGAGAGAGAGAGGGAGAGAGAGAGAAAGTACATACATCATAATTCCTCTAATAAGTGCCGTCCCTAATAAGCACCGCAGCACAAGAAGTTACTGTAAATATTAGTGGTGTAACTTAGTTGCCATGCAATGAGAATCAGCTACTTTATGTTGACGCCCTTAACGAAGTTTATCCTGAAAAAAAACACATTTGTACGTTAAGTTTGGCTTTGTTCTTATCTTTTCCCCAACTTTTCAGAAAGACGACGCCCTTTAAATCGTATGAAATGAATAAGAGAAGAAAAAACATGCTTTTTTTTATTTTTAATGAAATGTTCTGTTGCAACACACAACTTCATCAGTCATGTGTCCGCAAAATAGTTAATAGTTATATTGTAAACAAAAGTGATATTAACAATAGAAACAGCAATTATAATTTGAAAAAAGGAGTCCGATAATAACGCAATTATAATGCTACTGAATCAATAAAAAAGCCAGCTTGGTCATAATTATTAAATGATGGGTTAAGGACGAAAGGGTGACTAGTGGAATGTCTGGCAATTCTATTTATCCTCTGCACGGTCACAGACAGCAAAAGCACCTTTAATGTCCTGTTCTAAAATTTATACCTTGACATCTTTGTAAAAATACAATTATTATGAAAGTATGGTACAAGCACTGGTAAAAAATACTATTTTGTATCTAAGAGATGTGAGGATTCATTCCTTGGTACAAATGACGGGCACTATAGGAACTATAAAAACATTTGGGCTTGGTGCATATTACGGCATAAATTAGATAGGACTTAGAACAATTTCCTTATTCTGTAAAAGACAGTTGTTCAATGGTATCATTGTATATCGTATCCGTCCCGCTCATAACATACATGTATTCAATAATCCATGTTCCCATGTTTAGGAGCATGGATGTTCCCATGTATAGGAACATGGATGTTGAAATGCTAAATGTTTTCTGAATTTGGCTTGTGAAGAATTGGAAATGTCAGATTTTACCCAGGGTATATTAATCGTCAGTTTCACCAAAGTTCTGTAGAGAACTTTCGTTGCCAACTTGAACATGGTTACATATAACAGAAAGTACATTACATGTAAAGACAAGACGTTTAAGCCCCGAGAAGATTGTTTTTCCTGCATGCAAACAAAAAGAACAGTGCCAATGTTTTTTCTCAAGTTAATTGAGAAAAAACCTAAACTCACATCGTAGAGTACATTGTACCAAATAATACCATAAAATGAATTGTCTTATTTTTATTGAAAAAACAAACGATTAAACTTTTTGAAATTTGGATAAAAAATTATAGATTTAGCGAATTGAACTATATAGGCTTAGCCAGTAACTTCATGTATTAATGCTGTGAGGAAAAGTTGGCTTTCTTAACGTAGCAATGAAAACTTGACACTAATATATATAAACATCTCGGCATATCATGACATCTGTTATACCCATGTTTGTTACACCCATTGACTCATTATTGACATGATTAATTCGCCCAGACGATGGAAGATATAAACATATAGATTTGCTTAGCGATCATTTGGTACAACTTAGTGTAAGTATTAGCAACTGAAGACCGAAAGTCTATCTTACCTTCACGACAAGGTGGTGCACTTCTGAGATCGTCAAATACAAGAAATCCATAACTGTTGCTAGATTTATCGACTAGTTTAATTTTTGCACATTTGTTAATTTCATCAGTGACATCCCACCATGTTATTCTGGTTTTTTTTAGCGGATTAAAACTCGCACTATCTCCAGCAGCGATATGGCGCTCTACTCCATCTACAATGAGAGCCACGTATGCTTTCGTCACATCCCCACCTCCAATATAGAAAAACAATTTGTCAGACCTGATTTGGAAAGGGGGAGATATGAGTGTACCCTGAGGTTCATCCCCTATCGAAACGGTATCTGCATCTGTATGTTTTGTTCTGTTGCTAGAAGTATCAATATGACGTTGACCTGTACATCCTGTATTCAATGAAGATATGGATTCAACTACAGGCTGCCATTTAAATGCCTGGCCATAATTTAACCAATTTAATAGTTTGGATTCAAAGTCAAAGATTGGGCATCCTAGAAAAAAAAACATAAAGTTTTAAAACACTACAAATTCATATTCTGCAAAGTAAGCTAGACAAACCGTACTTATTTGATATGGCATATTGTGCATTTCCGAGAAACGCTTTTCAGGGTGTGTAATCTTATTAGAAGGTGTAGGCCTTTTTTACAAAGCTGGGGAAGAAATACCAAAAATCAAAGTCAACCATGCTACGCTACTAACTGTTTTGTCGGAGAAGCGTTTGTTCCATTCGAAAAAGTAGCAGTAAAGTGAAAAACTGATATATCTGCGTGTTATTTGTTTTGGTTTTGGTGGAAGTATCTCTTGTATTTTCAAGGAGGTTTTTACTATAGCTTTTCCATAGTCTTAGCGTCCCTGCCAGAAACAGCCCGGCTTAGATGTACCGTATTATTTCTTCTCTTTATTCAGCCTCGAGATGTTGCCTTTTGTAGTGGTTATCAAGGGTACTGAGTCTTCTATTTATAGCACTTTTTACAGATGTATCTCTATAAAAGACCCTAAGAGAGTGAAAAGAACAAATAAACGTGTACAAAAACACGCAATACACCATGAAAAGCAAATATATGAAGCCCTCTTCGAAGCTCATTCACTGGAGGGCACTTCCTCTTGGTTGTTTGAGAATAAGTGGGTGGCCAAGCATGCCAGACCACTAGTATATTTATTATATCTACTATATCAGACATTACGTCTCACTATGTGGAAAAGGCCCAGGATACTACTACACTGACATTCATCACCATGGTTTGTTATCTTCTTCGTCAGATTGCGGACTAACATGAGATAGTATTCTTCAATGATCACAGTCTGTGGTGGCTACACTGAATTTGAAAGTTAATTTTGTATATGTATAGATGTTGCTAAGTCATCGTTTTGTTTGACATCCAATGTTACTCTTACTTCGTCATACCGTCTAAAGTAGTTTTGAGAGACCCACTTCTGATCGGTTGATATGCCTAAATAGTTTAAAACATTGCTTCTGATGATAGACATGGTTGATGAGATTGGTGGTTTCATACAGTTACTCAATTTTTATATAGTCGATGAATCTATGATTGATCATGAATCTCATAATGTGGTTCTTAAATAACTCTATCTTCTTCTGTAGCTTGATTATTCAATTGAGACTCTCCAACCTGCATAAAACGACAGGAAAAACATTCGTGTTGCACATTGGCTTTGGTGTGGCACGGAATTCTTGTTGGTATCAGCAGTACCTTATTCTTTTCAAAGACGGCCCATCCTAAACCGATTTAATGTTTGATAGCTGCTGTCTTATCGATATTGGCAGACGAATTATGGCTAAGGTAAACAAACTCAACAACTTGGTTTATTTGTTTGCCATTAATGAAGAGATGAAAGTTGGTAATTTTGGCAGTTGACATATTCTCTGTCTTTCAAACATTGGTTAGACGTTTAACTTCAGAGGAGTACTTAACTAGATGATCTAGAAAAATTGGGAGTTCATGTTGAGATCTCAACAGATCACATTGTTCAACTCCTTGAAAAATCTCGACAAGTCTTGAAATTCCCATGTCTGTTTTGATAGATGTACTTGAATTCTCAAATGTTAAATTTAACAGAGGTGAATATTTTAAATTTATGTTGGTATTTTCGAGACGTTTCCATAGGGCGTCACGTTGAATGTTTTCAAATGCCTCGGTGAAGTCTATAAAGGTTATGTAAGCAGGATTGTTGATTTCAATCAATTTTTCAATATTTTTTTCAAGCGCGGACGTTACCAATGTACAATTGGGAAAAAAGCTGTCAGCTGCTCTCAGACTGCTGTTCTTCATAATGTCGTAAACTTCTCTAATTTACTAAACAAAAAAAAAAGTTTTTGGTTAAATTATTCTTGCCGACTGTTTTTGCAGGTTTAATACTGCACTCAAAACCTTTATTATTGTTTAGTCCAAACAACGGTAGCAAATCATAACCGTGAATAACACACTTTCAAAATAAAAAATAGGACTTCGTACAGGGAAAGAGTTTAAAGTTTACTTTATGTTTTTTAAGGCAACTTCCATTTTTAGTTACTACAATGATAAAATGGAATAATGATGCTTTTTATCCAACTAACGAGAATGCACAAACTTTTATTTTCTAAAAAAAATCTATCTGAAAAACGAGCAAAGGACACCACTATAAAAACAAGAATATTTTTTGCAAAACAGAATAAAAAATACTAAACTTAGCATGGGACCTAGTGTCTAATAAATAGAGGAGACATCTAGAAAATGCATAATTTGCAGTATTACCAGTCTATTTCTACATTTCCTACAAATGAAGCTGAAGATAAGATTTCAAATTCACTGGAAGTTACAAAACACAATTGGAAGAATCACATCTTTAGTGATAATTCTCATTATTAACTTTTAAAAGCTACATTTGATTAGATACATAGCTAGATTTGATTGGTTAAGTATATAGAACTATGAAAAAAGTCAAAAAAGGTCAAGATGTAAGAGTTGATCTTTAAGTTAAAAATACTAAAGTCATATGATGGAGTCATATGATCGCTTCTCGGCCGTTTGGAAAAGATCAGGTATAGAGCTCTGGTCTCTCCTTGGTCGGATCTTCGGCTATAGGGCCCAACCATGCAGGACAGTGGTCTCGAGATGCTTGAGCCTTGGCTGATGACCAACCCAAGAGGAAGGGCCTTTCCATAGAGGGTACTGGAGGGGCGATCCGTATGTCTTGCATTTGATGGTGTCTTGCGTGCTTTCTGTCCCACTTTTTCTTGATCTGTTGCTTCCTTTCGGGTCTTTCATAGATGGATATCTGTGAAAGACAAAAATGGGCCACTGTTTACCAGGGGTTCCATCAATTAAAGACCCATATGATGAAGGGAAAAGATGCCAAGGCGGTCCACAGTCCAGCTATTTGCGTAGAAGAAACACATTCATAGAAACTTTTTTTTTACAAGAGACAACAATTTCATGCATTTAGTGGATTTACAAAAATCGAGACACATGCAATGCAACAAATTGAGCTGGGACCAGCAAGGGAGGCTTATCAAAAGTGTTCTTAGCCATAAGGTACTCTTTGGCATAATACAAAGAAGAAAAAGCTTTAAAGGAAAACTTACAAATAGAGTGAATAAAAGAATCATAGTTAAGATTAGAAGAAAATAAAAAAATATGCATCCTCAGTGATGACCATTCCTCTGAAGTGTTGTTTTGAGGTAATGTATTTTCTCCATGCACAAGAACGTGCCAATCCGTGGCAATCTTCGTCCCTTCGATGCTGTACTCAAGTCTTCGTCCTCTCTTTTTGCCTCATTCATTGGAAGATAAAAAATTTCTTGGTACTTATCTTAGTAATTTTCCACGTCTTACTCCTGTCAAGGAGAACTGGGACGAGAATTTACTTCAAAATGGAAATCTTTATTTGTTTACTTTAAGGTACGTTGTTCGATATTTTGCTGACTCTATTGATTGCAGCCCCGTCTTTTCCAGTTGGATATTTCGATAGACACTACCTGTTTTGGAAACAATTGCATATCTATACATTAAGTCCTAATCATCCTCACCTTGTTTCTGGTTGCTCATCACATCACTGTTCTTGGTATAAAGTCCCATTTTTGTCTCCTCTACATTGATTTTAAAGCCAATCCTGCTGCTGTTACTATTGATTCTAATTATTTACATTTTCATATTATTTCTCCTGATTGATACTAGTGCTATATCATCTGTGTATTGTAGTCAAGACTGTCTATTTTATCTATCTTTTTCCACTTTGTGGTCGTAATTTAAATTTTCCAGTCTCCCACAACGCTGACATGGTATAGGTTGGTTACACTCCCGACACCACATTGAAACAAACTCTTTCTCCATTCCAGCCTAGCTTAGTATATTTGTTTCTTTTGTGCTATGCCTTCATCACAGTCATGATCTTTTCAACAATATCGTAAGGTCGTACGATTTTCTACAAGCTAACACGGTGCACGCTATTAATGACTCTTTATATTCAACAAAGCATGCACACAAATTTGAATTCCATTTCACTACTTTTTCCATAATTTTTCTTAGCACAAAAATCCGCCTTGTGACTTTTTCTGCCCTTTTCTTCCCTGTGCCCTGACTACTCCTGACAAAGTATTTTGCCAACTCCGCTTTTGACAAGCAAAGTCATAAGCTCCGGTTCCTACCCGTTAGCAAATATTGTAAAGTTCCCCTTTTTTGCCATTACTACAAGGGCTTTCAGCTAATCCTTGAATACAGACTTCTGGTCCGAGATCTTACCAATAAGTCTGTACAGGAAATTGGTAGTGACGTAGTGATGCCAGTGGCAGCTATCAAAACGTCTGCAGGAAGAGAGTCACTCCAGACAGCTTTTTCTATATTCCAGTTTGACCTCTTGTCTGTTACTTGACTCTGTGATGAGTTTCTCAGTCTCATATCTAATCTCCATCTTCTACCAAATGTTATGGTATTGGCCGGTTCAGTTTGTATTATTTAAAAATGTTGTTTCTACCTCTTTCTGAGTTTCTACTTCTGTATCCTGTACCACAATCTCCTTATACTTGTTCATGAATGGAATTTTGTAGCATGTGGTCACCTCTCGAAACCGGCGCTGTAACAACTCATGCTTTTCCATCAAGATCTTTTAGATTTTTCGACTTGTGCAACTTAAGCTTCGCCTTGGCAACCACCAAGTTATGACCAATCCCAATATCAGCTGTCTGATAGAATCTTACCTCCTGTATTGATCTGACGAATCATTCACAGATAACAATATGATCAATCTAGTTCTTGTGTCTTCCTCCAGCGGAGATCCATCTATACTTATGAATCTCCGGACATAAAAACCAAGTTGTACAGATGACCAAGTTGTTTTTAGAAAAAAGACTGAGAATCTGTTCCTGCAGTCAATTTGTTGGCTTCCTTCAGATCCATAAGTTACCCAGTACATCGTCAGCTTAATACCGTCCCACCTTCGAATTCGAGTTGCCCATAAATATTACCCTATCATGTCTTGAAGAACTTTTTAAGCTTGTTTAAAGCTGCTTGTACAACGTTCCTCAGCTTTTCCTCTTCCTATTATTTTGAATTAAAAGATTCATTAATAAGTCTCTCATTTATAAACTTCAATTTTATCAAACATATTGCTGTTTCTTTTTCAAGCATGAGTGCTACAGTATGTTGAAGCATGGCAACCCCCTTCTAGTCTTCAATAAAGAATAACTTTGTCTGTAGTTGTTCTCAACCTACCAAACCGTATTCAATAGCCTTTGCTAACGCCTGATTCCTTCAAATTATACACATAATCCCAGTCGCTATCTGTTCCCTTATCCTTGTCCTGTACATTGTTTATGCATTTCAGCATCCAATTCTAACTAACGTTTTAGGGTCTGCCAGAGCCTTCTTTGGCCTAAAAGCTCCTTTTATGCTTTCACCAACTGAGATAATCTCATCTTCAGCGCTAGAAAATTGTTGTCCGGAGTTTAGAAGATAACTATGGTTTGCATATACTGTAGTTAGTGATGGGTTAATGGCTATCATTTACGTGCTTAGGTTATAGGGTTAGAGTGAATGGCTTCAACATTAGAGGGCTTTTTGGTTACATACTTTATCAGTGAGACTATGTGATCTCTCTTAATACGCATAATACTAATCACTTGGAACCTTCTCATGTTAGCACAGCTAGAGCCGTGCCCACTTTCTCCCACGTTCTCAGAGGAATACTCACATTAACGTGGAAATGAAGTGGCACAACAGTGGTCACTTTTACCTAGAAGATGCAAAAAGATCAACGTAGGCATATCGTCAAAGCAAGACCCATTAAATTAAGGCGGTAAAGTTCTTTCAGCATTGTCAGAGCTCATCACAAACCTTTTCTTCATCCAATCTTTTCCTGATCCAAGTTTTTCACATGCTTTTGTAATCAGGGAGACTATTTTCAGTAATTCTGTAAGCTATTTTCATTTGAGGATCAATTCCTCTTTACCTCTGTTATGTCGTGAGTCTGATATTTATTTCCACAGGATAGCCATTTACGCTAGGACAAAGTTTCAATAGTTAGAGTGCTTGTTTTTTTTAAAGTCTGTGGGTAAATCTTAGATGTATCTTTTAAAGATTGCTGGGTCTGTTGCCTTAGGAAGGCATGGTACGTGTCACTAAAGGCAGCTTTGCAGAGGTGCTTTAAATCCTACTACGTTTATTGTATCTTCGCGCTTGATGTACTCTAGCCAGAGAATATTTCAGCTAGATCTGGCCTTGTTTTCGACCTGAAAGAAAAACTGTGGTGCTGGGATATTTTTATTTAATTTATTGAATTTATTTTTACTACAGACTGGATCCGTTCCTTAATAACAAAACAGAGAGACATCAGAAAAATATATTTGTAGCCTTTTAAAACATACCAAAAAAAATGAACAAAATAAAATGACAGTAAATAATTTTTGACATTATCGTCTGTAGTCGTATTTAGTCAAGTTTCCCTTTAACATCCAGGTTCCCTTTGTAGTTGTAGTGTGCGTCAGACTTTAATCACTTAGTTTGTCAAGGAAGGAGCTACTAAAGGCTGTATTCTTGGTCCAGCATTCTTTCTTTTTACATTAATAACCTCTCGGTATGCTTTAAAATACATAGTTCCTGATAAATTTCAAGACTTTGCACTAGCTATAGTTGCCTCACCAGCTTTGAAAAGGAATACGTTTTTAAGCAGCTTGCGGTACTGAGTAAACACACCAGTTTCAAATTAAAGGCCAACGAGTCGCATCACCGAGAAGCGTTAGAAAATAGCAAGTCCCTTTTTGACATAAAAGGTGGCATTTCTAGTCAGATTTTTTTCTAACTTGGTCATTTAAAAAGAGTTTTGAAAATCAGATTTAAAGTTACAAGTCCTCCGACTTCACTAATGATTGTTTAGCGTCTCTTTTGTCGGTGGACGTTAAAAAGAAGCCAGCATGCATCGAGTTAGAAACCACAGCTTCTAAAGCATTTTTGAATTAGTTCATCGGCCTTTGACAATAAGCTTTAAATAATTATTCTTATTTTAATGTGAATATCTTTTTTATCAACACCAAGGCCAATACAGGAACTAAAATTGTCCTTATGGTGAGGTGTCTCCAACGGTGGTCAAGCAATAGGAACAAAAAATGATAACAGGTATGTTATTTTTTTCAGAACGGATGTTGCTGGAGATGGCTTTGATAACTAAAAATAAATTTTAAGTTTTAATTAAACCTGGATTAAGAACAAAGGCATTGTGAACCGTACCTGTTAATAAGTACAAGCCGCCGTCAATTCCAGTAGCTGCTCTTACAGAATGCTGACTTGCGCTTAAATCAGTAAAGTTCACCAGTTGTTTTCCACCCTGGTCATATTGCAGAGCTATGGTGTCAAAATCTCTGAAACCAAGTGCCTTCAAGGCAATCCCATTCGAATTTATCTTCCATGCTTCATTATATCCTGCAGCGGCTACATTGGTAGCGTCAATATCAATGACATATGATGTTGTTTGCTCAACACTCAATTTTTCACCAAAGCGACCACTCCACACTGTTTTGTTGTCTGTTGTAAGATACCAGCAGAAAGTGTAACCACAAGATAATTCCTTAGCCACCATTGTACTATTCCGTGAAACCCAGCCTTTTCCAAAAGGACAATTTTCTGTAATTCCAACTCTTTCAAAAATCTTTCCTAAATGAAATGGAAATACAAAGGAGTTTTTACTCATCGGGAGAATACATACACACACACATATATATATATATATATATATACTATTCACATTATATCTTTATTCCATAGGTTAACAAAGTATAGCCTGTTATTAAATATTCCTTAAATCTGAAAATAGCTCCAGGTAGATAAATGTTAATAAATTGCATCAAAGTATTTTAAAAGGAAAACTGACCAAACAACAAAAATGGAGTACGCGGTTGACACTGACTTTTTAATTAAATATAGTTTTTACAGAATATAGTTATTTTATAGCAAAAAATTGTTATATATATTACCTTTGTTTTGTCCAGAAACGTTTGTGGTTACTGGGTGTCAGGAAGTAAGTCATAAATGAATGAGGGATTTTTCATACTTGGTAATATTTCAGAACTTCCTTAAAATGATTAGATTATCTCTGTGCACCCTAAATTTGCGTATTAGCTGATAACAAGCTTATTATGTAATGTAAAGCTTTTATCTGTAATAGAAAGATGTAACAGTTAAAATTCTTTAGAAATGGAAGTTTTCTTCTTACAGTTCAGTATTCACTTCTTCTGGCAAGCCCTGTTTACTTCACTATCTGGAAAACTCATTTGAAGAAGCCACAATAACTGACATTATGCTGATATCGGACGAACAACACTCTTATTAGGGAAAATTGAGCTACAATTATTCTATTTCAGTAATCAATATAAAACCTTGCCCTCTGGGGTTTTAAAACCAACATCTGATCAGCTTAATGGCATCTCTGCTGTCTGTCCTGATCTGCCGGGGACTGTGGAAAAGCAGGGTCAATTCATCTGCGAAATCCAGATCATCTAGCTGGTCAAAGAGTGTTAACTAGACTCTTTACCTCTTGTGTGCTGTTGAAGTCTTAAAGGTCCAGAGGAAAGGCGACAAAAGAAAGCATGTTTTAACTCCAGTCTTTACTCCTTAGTTGTCTGTAATCTGTCCTCCGTGAACTAAGAGGCATGTCAATCCTTTGCACCAGTTATTGATCAAGCCGCCTAGTTTGCTTGGTACTCCATAGTTGCCGAAACGGCTTCTCATAGTCGACGAAGTTGATATACAGCGAGGAATTCAACTGCAAAGACTGGTCAGCGATGATACGTAAGGTGGCGACTTGTATGCATGATCTTTTCTGGTAAAATCCTGTAGGCTAGTCTTGCAGTAGGAAGTCGACTGCACCTTCCTTTATACTTGAATGATCCTGTTGGAGACCTGTCCCAGTACTGAAAGAAGTGTGATTTTTTTGTAGTTGTTGAATTTTCTTTTCTTGGATAGTTTGATGAGGTAACCCTTCTTCTAGTCTGCTGGTACTTCTTCTTTGTTTCAAAATATTACGAAAGGGGAGTCCAGCATCTCTAAAGTGATATCTTAATCTGTGAGTGCTTCTGCTAGGATGTAATCTGTTTCTACGACCTTACCATTCCTCGGTAGCTGATGGCTTTTCTAATCTCTTCTTTGGTGGGCTCCTCACAATGCTCCAGGTCATTGTCAACTAGGTTAATATTCTGGGGCTTTGGAGGTTCCGGTCTGTTCAGAAACTCCTCAAAGTGGTCTGCCTATCTGTTCAGTTGCCTCTCTGTTCCAAGGAAAGTGATTAACTGATTACTTGGGCCTGGTATACTTTCCTCACAGTTACTTGATGTAGTGATAGACAGCTGCTTCATGTTGTTGCTTGGTGCTTCTTTTCCCCTTTCCTCTGCTAGGCCATCGATGTACCTGCACTTGTTTACTCTTGTGCTCTTATTAATCTCTCTGTTTGCTTCTGTGGAATCTTTTTGTACCTTAGCCTTTAATACTCCTTCCTACTGTTGTTGACCGCAGCCTTCCTCTGCTTTCTCTTCAGGACATAGCGCAATGTGTCTGCCAATGTTCTATTCTCTTGTTGGTATGTTTTGGGGCCTACTACTTCATGGCAGGTTGACGTAAGTATCTCTTTTACTTTTTGCTGCTGGTTCTCAATGTTTATCTTTTTTTCAAGCATTTCCTTTAGCACTTTTGGTGCTAAAGGAAATGTTTGAAATGTTTGAGGAATTGTTTGAATTCTTCTGTGGTCTTTGAGTCTTTCAATAGGGGTCGACGTTGTATTTCTGCTTCTATAATGTTTCTGCCATTCAGTTCTTCTTCAACTTTAGTTTTAGCTTGATAAACAGCAGGTGGTGCTCAGATGTGATGTCTACTCCTCTTTTTACATTTACACGCTGTAGAGAACTCGGAAGATTTTAGGTCGATCTTGATTTCCGTCACCAGGTTGGGTGATACACTGGTTGCCTTTTAAACGTTTCTGTAAGAGAAAGTGCTGCCACCGATGGCCAGGTTGTTTAATGCAAAACTCTAGCTATTCTTGCTTATCCTCCAAATCCCTGTGTTTTCATAATACCCTGAGATCCTCTGTTGCTAGATCTTGGCGTTGTGGTCGCCCATGATAACGTTGACGTCTTTCTTGGGGTTGGTACCTAAACGTTTCTGGACTTGAGCTTCTTTATTATTATCGTTGGTCATCCTGATCTTCTTCTTCTGGGTCCTAAAGGAGGCTGTGATAATTTTTGGTTCATGTGCTTGTTTCCCATTCTATTAGAGCGAGCTGTACAGCTCCAGGCAGTAGGAGTGCTACGCATTCTCGGTGAGGAGGGTTATGTTCTTTGTGACTGTAATACAGGAACATCTTTCCGCTGAGATCTCTCACTGATCCTGACCGTATCCAACCTTTAACTGTATCAAATGATTTGTTCCCATGTGTTCTCATGATGAGGTCTCTTCCAGGGTATCACCCCCTTGGTTTGTTGTTGTTGTTTCTGTAACAAACCGGGGCTTTATAGGTGGGATTGCTGGCCCCATGCTCAACCCTCATCGTATTAATATACAGGTGGGTTTGTCATTTACTTTTGAGATATCAAGACATATACATCTAGACATCAAATAATTATTAAAAAACCAGACTAGACATACTACATACAGGAGTATTGAAAAATTCATTGGCAAAGTAGAAGTGTTCATTAATACGAAATGATACGAGATTTAACGAAATATATTGAAAATATATTGAAATTTGTGGACAAGATGTAATTGCTTCTATCGGAGGCCAGACAAATTCGTTTACAAAAGATTTTCAAAAATGATTTTTGAAACTTATTCAAAAGCTTATTGACTGCTTCAAAGCATTTGATGGTAACTTTTGTATAAAAGTACAGCTTTTGCATAACTTGATAGTCTCTTTATACAAATCCACATTGAAAAATTTTAAAGTTAGCACCTTTGTCTCAGTTTCATCTTTGCCTCCCTCCCCAAAGCCTGTTCCCAGCCTTTGTTTCTGGGGTGGAGGGGATGCGGCCCAAGTGTTGCGAAAACAAACATTGAAATGATAGCATTATTTATATTACTACGCTAAGGTTGGTAAAAACATGTAGATGTGAAATCAACTACATGATGTATTTAGCGATATCAAAGCCTGTTTCATCAAAAAAACTTGGAAATGTTAAGCCGTCAACGAGACTATATGTAGTTCAATTCACGATTAGTGGTACAAAATCTGAATATTGCAATTACAATTTGTTCGGTAGCTATTATGTTGGCACTCGACCGAACAAGATACCAGTCGAGTGCTAGCGAAATAGCTACCGACCAAAATGAACGTGATTTTAATTGGAATAATTCAATTTCCATGACACAATGCAAGGATGGTAATGACTCCATTAATTATTTCATTGTCAATGCAGCATAAACCAAGAAAATATTTTCTATATTTTTTTTGTTTTTTTTGGGGGGAGGGGGTTGTATTGTCCTCAAACAAAGCAAAGACTTCTATTTATGCGGACTTTACTTCCCAACTCACTGACTGTTTTACTGAGACTGTTTTACTCTTAGATGTTACTGGTATTGCTGAAGCAGGCAAGATGGCATCAGGCGTGAGGTACTCTCTTGCTCGGTACAAAGAATCAACCTTTTTAGAAGATGACTTACCAACGGATTGGGTATAATAAACTCAAAAGAATGATATGGAAAAAATTACAAAATCAAGCTCCGTTATTGATGAGCACTTCTCCAGAGGAGAAGCAGCCTCACCAGGATAGACGTCAAAGTGATCATCCATGAATATTGTAGAAAGATAAGAATTCAGGTTTCTATGGAATGATATCAATTACGCTTTTGCCACATGAAAAGAAACCAATCATCTCCAATTCTTCTCCATCCTCTAACAGATTAAAAATTCAGACTCCAAAACTTCTGCAAGTTTTACATTTTTCTGTTGAGTTGTCTTGTTTTTAATGTACAAGTGTCATCACTGCAAGTATTGATGAGGTAACTTAAGCTACCAGGAAGGCCATTTTTGTTAAAAAGGAAGAGTTAAACCAAGAAAAGAAACTTGAGGAAAGTCAGTATTAATGGAATGCTTATCAGATGTAATTTCATCCACTTTGGCACGCATTTTGCGATCTGCAAGAGAGTCCTGAAGGATACCAACGACTCTTCCACAAACTCCATGACCAGAAAACTTACAAAACAACCCAGCAGGCCATACCTTGTCAAATGCCTTTACCAGACTTATCCATAAATCAATTGATACGTTCTGTAAGTACAAACATAAAGTCACCAGTGGAAAAAATCCTGTACATCTATGCTGAACATCAGGAAAAAATCCTAAATTCTGCAAGAATTTCACCAGTGAATTGTTTGAAGATGGTTTAAAGTTCTTACTAATAACAGAAAAATGACTTACAGGTCAACTGTTTTCAGAATCAGACGGATCACCTGAATTCTTGTAGACAGATACAACATTAGCAACCTTTTAGGAAGATGGAAAACAAAAACTCCGATAGGCAGTGATTGAAACGTTTGAACAGCAATGAAGATAGCCCAGAAGCGCTCTCTTTCAAGGTAACTGCAGAAATCAATTTGAGACCAGAAGTTTTAGATCGACAACCCATGAGTAATCTTGGAAACCAAACTGAGAGTTATGATAACAGATTTCAAAATCTGGTCAGTTTGTGAAGGAAATCTGCCAAAGAAACACCAGTGCCATGCAGAGAAAAAATGGGAGAAAGCAAGCTAGCAAAGAGATCACCCTTTTCTCTGGAGGACAAAGAAAAACAAACACCATCAACGGTGCGGAATAACCGACTCCTAAAAATGCAAAACACTCTTATACATCTTCCAGAAGTCATGAAGTCAAAGATTTTTGGAAAAATAGATCCATATTCTCGATCGGGATTGCGAGATTTAGCATCAGAAACCATCCTTTTACAAGCACTGTTAGCCTGTTTGTAAAAGACCCTGAGATTCAACAGTTTTGTTACATTGAAACCAAGCACAGAAATGATTGCGATAAAATGACATAAGAATAATGAGCAATGAATCACGGAGGAGAATGGATTTGACTTTGTGACTACAACTAAGTACAAATTTTTCAGTACAGGTCTTAAATCATTCTGTAATTTCAGTTGTCATCAGAAGCTAATATTCTAAAAACTGAATTCCAAGGAATATCACCAAGAAGTTTGTGAAAACAACATAGTGAGCCTGAGAAAATCAAAAAGTCTTACGAAGATGTGGCTTGTCAGCAATATTTGAAGCAGTTGTCTTAAACTCTATAGTGACAACAGCAAGGCCAGAAGATCCAAAAGAAGGTAACGATAAAACTGTACAAAACTCTCAGACAAAAGTAAAAAAGAAATCCAAAAGAGAAGTATCTCCTAAATCTGAACCAGGAAACCTTGTTGGAAAATCAACAATCTGTGGAATATCATGGGCAAGAGCCAAGTTGTAAGAAACTTCTGTTAGGTCATAAATTGGGCATTAAAGTCACCAAAGACATAGATCTTAGAAGTGTAATGCTTGTTCAGAGCCTTATCAGTGGAGTCTGATACTGACTTAATAAATTAGCAAGATTAAGAAGAGGGAGGTCAATACAAGAAAAATAGTTAACAACTGGCCTGAAGAAGAGGCAATCTAAAACACACACAAAAATTATATTTGAATTCAAGCTCTTTTACTCTAACAGCTGGAACATCCTATCAAAATTAAATAGCCATCAACAAAAAGATGTTATTGTTTACACTGTCATTGCGGCTTCTCTCGCAAAGCGAAGACATTTGAGATTACTGAAAACTAATTTTAGGCTTTAGGCATTATGTAAAAAATGTAGTCACCAGAGACTACTACCATCACAACAAAATGTCACCGATTAAAAACCTCGAAATGTCATTTGGAAATTTTTTTTTCTAGTTGTACGAAGACTGATGACGGGGCTCATTGTCAACCTAATTGAGGTCTAAGAATCTCAGCAAGTTGATATAATTGGGATCTGAGGTTTTCAGGGCTAAAATTAATTTTCTGGGGTTTCAAATTTTGGGCCAGTCTGATACTTTAAAGGAGCAAACAATTATGAAATTTTTGGACAGTTAAGACACTGTTTTTAATAAAAAGCAACAAAATCGGATTATTTAGGGTTTTAAAGGCTGGTCAACATATGTGGGGTCTGAAAAATTTGATCAGAATATTTGGGCCTGAGAAAATGGTCTGAAATTATCACCCCTATCATAAAAGTCAACGAGATTCTCCATAAATGTTTTTGATATACACGGCTAACGCATTCTTTATGTTTGTAGTAAAATGGTAAAGAGTAATTTGCAGATTTGTTACCCTCAAAGAATTGATTAAATTCAAGACACGATATAAATTAACTAAATTTATGATAGAACTACTCAACTGGGAACCACTTTTTAAGAACATTTTGTAGGAAAATACTCCATCTAATTCAAAACTAATCTACATATCCAACAATTTAATAGCAAGAGAAAACAAAATAAACAAACACACACAAACAAACGTGTAAGCCTCATACCTGAAATGCAGAAGACCTGCCCCATCCGGCCAGACGACATCCTTTTACAAAAACCATCTGGATAGACGAGTGACTGTCCCCATGGTTGCTCTGCTGATACTCCAGCTATAGAAAAAATTTGGGATGAATTACGTGACCATATTTGATTGTCATCATTTACTGTTATTGTTTCAATGCCATGCAAGGAAGTATGCCGGATGACCTTTGATTCATTGATTGCGTGGACAAAGCTGTTATTATCTGTTACATAAATAGCGTAACGTCCTACAGTTACTTCGACAAAGCTGGAACCAAGATTTACTGGATTCCAAGTGTCAATCACTAAGAAAGGAAAAAGAAAGAAATATCAAATTAAACTCAAAAATATCTGCACCCTCATAAAAATTTGTTCATATATACCACTTAACGAGGCTATTTCATAAGTTCATGAAAAGACGCTCAAAGGCAATCTTTAATTAATACAAATATGGTTATTAATTGTTACTTTTTGGCCTTTAAAGTTCGATTTATTAAATGGATGGCTATCAGGAAGTACCTTGTAACAGGAACTGGAGTGAGAAAAATCTATGAAATTAAAATTTCAGTCTTAAGTATTTGTTGTTGAAACATGTTCTTTACTAACAAACCTGAATAGATCTTACTGTGTCGAAAACGATGCATACAAATGGCCCCCCAAAAGGCATCAGTCCCTCTTTGTTCAGGGGTGCCTTGTTTTCCTTCTTCTTAAAGTCCAAAAACTTATACGAGCAGTTCAAAAATTATAACATAAAAGCCAACTAGTAGAGTATCTCCTCCTGCTGTATCTTTGCTTCATCAACCAGGTCCAGCCACAATCCTTCATTTGTGCCCTTTCGTTGATACTGTCCTAAATTTCAATCATGAGCAGCCTTAATCTTTTCTTCCTTCTACTTAAATATTAATATCTGTTTTCATGTCCCGTTTTCTCAGCAGACACCCAAAAGTCTTTTAAAATTTAATACCTTGCCTTTCACCTTTATTTTATCCAGCACTCCGTAAAAAGCCTTTTTCACAATGTTTTATCCACATTTTTTACCTTCATGTCACAATTCAACACAACATCGGTCCTAAATCAGTACCTAAGGGTGAGTCCTCCCTAGATTTTGATTTATATAGAAAACTGCTTAAACTAAAGTTTATTTTAACTGCCTCTGGTTATAGATACACCTTGTTACTGTACAAATTTAATAGATCAGGGAAAAAATGTTCAATTTCTTACACCTTTAAAAATTTTTATTTGGCGTTCTCCTAGTCTATTGGGAATTTTTACTTCCATTTTTCTATTTAAGTACTGGTTCTCAATAAAACGACAGACCTTTATTAGCTATGCAATCTTTCAATTCGTTGAGTTAAGATAGTGCTGCAGAAATTGAGATGAACGGATAAAAAATCCTAACGACTTTGATAACTAAGTCAAGCAAACTTGGTCAAACATGACAACACTGGAAACACAGTTTCTTTCAATTTCCCAGAAAATGTATAGATGTTGATCAGTAGAAGTACATGTTTCATTATGCTAAATTAACTGTGGAAGACTTTAATAAGGCGATAGGCAGAACAACGCGATGTTGAACAAATACATAAATATAGAAAATAAATATTTACATTTTGAAAATTGTTTAACCTAGGGTAGTTTTCGACAATGACAGAAATGCTATACACACAAAACAAAATTATGAAATTGCCATTTAATGGTAATTCCATAACATCGGAAATAAAATCATTAAACAGAGACAGCCAGCACCCAAAGATAAATCTGTCAATCAATAGAAAAAGACACTGCAGTAAGAATATATTATTTTAATTTAAAAGAAAGATATAAATGTAGAAATACTGGCTTTTTGACTGCATTTTGTTAAGATAAGAGGGGAAGAAAGAGACACCTGGAACAAAGCAGAAATTGTTAATGGTAAGGAACAGCTTATCAGGCAAATTGATATAGACTCTAAAAATGGTTGAGGCTTGGCATAATGGCAGATAAAAAGAAGCCAAATCGAACTCAGAGAGATGAAAAGAGGCACTAGAGTGGCGGGGAAACTTTTAGAAGGATTGAAACCAATCGTTGCAAATGATAGAAATAAATGAAATGAAGTTTAGTAAATAGGAGAGTTCTTGTACTTAGATATCTTAGTGCAGGAAGACAGTTAAAGTAACAGATAACTGCAGAATAGAACACATTTATTCAATTCACGAGCATTTGCTTGTTTTGGAAATTAGCAATAGATGTTCTATTATTGAAAGTTTTTGATCCAATAAAAACAGGATCATTTGTTGCACCACCAATTAATAAATTACATGATGGTGTAAAAATTAATAATTAATTTATCTCAACCTCCATTATCGTGACCAAATAAAGCATTTCTTGTTATGTATGTACTACTATACGAATACAATTTATAGACAATGAAAACATTAACAATACATTATTTTGGTAAGCTTTGGCTACTAGAACCAATATTAAGATCAATATCAGATATCATTCTCTGTAAACCATTAAATTCAAGATAATATCTATTATAAACTCTATCTGATTTAGTACATAATGTTGGTTGGTTTATTTCAGTTGTTTGCTCAGTCTTATTTTGTGCTAATGCTTGGTCGTATAACTTAGACACTCTCAATGTTGAAAGACTACAAATATGTTCTGAAGAAAAACCCCTATCTATTTTATTAATACTGGTTTCATAAGTTGTAAAAAAAATTCCCAAAGCGGTGTTCCCACTAATTTTTCACACACACATACATTTAAGTAAGCATTAATCACAGCAGATGAATCAAATTTAGGTGGATATTGAAGACCAAAAAGATAATTTTTATTCACATCTGTACCATTATTCATTTTTCCACCAGTGCTTTTATCAAGATACTTATTATTTGCAAATCCCAAAGTCATAACATCATTATAAAAAACAGGATTCTTAATATTACTTAGTCTTTTATCATCAGCAAACTCATTTATCAGATTCTATTGAAATAATATTTTTTGTTATAACAGATTTAGTATGCAAGTCATAAAAAAGTTCCATTAGTTTATTACTAGGTTTCATATTTTGAAAAAAGTTATTAATGAATGATTCATTGTGAATAGTATCTCTAATATCAAATACTTTTATACCATCATCATAGCCTTTACCTATACTCGATTCATAAATAAAATAAATTACATAATAACCACAGTCCACTGAATTTTAAATCTTGATATTGACTAAAATTGTAAATGTATTTAACATTTAGCTTTTCAGATAATGTAACAATTTCATAACGTAGTTGTAATCCAAAAGAATCAAAATAAATAATTATACAGATTTAATTAACAACCCAACCCAATGGAGTGCAGGTTTGTTACTATCATCAAGATTAAGAATATAGAGTCTTGCTTTTATCTGATTATGAGTTTTTGCCTAGAATAAGTCCAGAAACTTTTTTAAAGTTTTCTTTTGAGTTTTTTTTCTCACTTGTCGTACCAGCACCTAAAAACGAAGGTTTATAATGTACTGACATATCAGAATAAGATCTATTTGGTAATTCTTTAGCTGATTGTCTTTTAGGTCTATTCCGAAGACCATTACCCTTTGATCTCTTTTGGATGCCTTTACCGCTTAAAGCATTTAATATCATAGGGACACCAATAGTGATTTGGTTTTTATTTGGGTTAATCGAATAATCAGCACCATTTTCATTGCTTTCATAAGTTCTTCTTTTTGTTTCTTTGTTAACAGGCTTTTAAAAGCAATCAATTCATTAATTTTATCTTGTAGAATTTAGTAGCCAGGTGTCTGATTTTATCCGTTTCCAAGCATTTTATTAAAACCAAAAGATCCAAGAGCTTGAACAGCACCAGTTCTAAGAGGAGGAGCTATTTTTGATGCACCTTTTGTTTCTGTTGGTAGTTATTCAGTACCAAGTGACATCAAAGTAGAAAACAGNTTGATGTTAATAGAGTTCCAAGGAAACCAACAGTGATTTGGTTTTTATTTGGGTTAATCGAATAATCAGCACCATTTTCATTGCTTTCATAAGTTCTTCTTTTTGTTTCTTTGTTAACAGGCTTTTAAAAGCAATCAATTCATTAATTTTATCTTGTAGAATTTAGTAGCCAGGTGTCTGATTTTATCCGTTTCCAAGCATTTTATTAAAACCAAAAGATCCAAGAGCTTGAACAGCACCAGTTCTAAGAGGAGGAGCTATTTTTGATGCACCTTTTGTTTCTGTTGGTAGTTATTCAGTACCAAGTGACATCAAAGTAGAAAACAGTGATCCTCTCTTTTGAACATTATGGCTAATCGGCGTTTTGAATTTTGAAGGCTATACCTTTTGAAGTATTTTTAGCCTTTTGAATTCTATTTATTTGTGTTTTAGTTAACATTAATTCATCTGGTCCAGATAATACATTATTTGTTAGTCCTAAAGTAATAGGTGCCTTGTTTACAAGAGCTTTAGCAAGTTTGCTTTTTCGATTTTCAGACAATTTAACACTATATTTATGATATTCAGTCATTGTACATCATATGGTTAGATAAATGTCATAAAATATGTATTTTCTATGATTAAGCTCTAATAACTGTTTTATTACGAAAAACATCAATTTTTAACGCTTTTGAGTATAAAATCAAACCAAACATAATATAACTTGCTGTAGGATTGCTTGTAAGATCGTATCGAAGGCTTAATTGAACTGAGTTATCTAAACCATCTTGTTGATTTGGTAGATCAAAATAGAGGATACAATGCACTGTTTAATAATTTGATAGTATAAGAAGAGAATCATTTTCACGCAAGCTATAAGCTTTTTCGCTGAATGATATGTTCTTCAAAGCCCTGTGTTAGGTCTTAAAGCTAACTGTGGGATAAAAGAACCATTATTTAATTGTAATCGAGACATACTAAATAATATTTTTGAGTTTTTAGCACTAGTGATTCCAAATGTATCAAACATACAGAAATTACCTTGTGGAGAATTCATTTTACTTTCATTAACACGCCAAATAAAGACACGCTTAGACTTTCTAATTGATATTAAAAGTTTGAAAATACCAGATCATTGTTGTTACAGAAACTATATCAGTTGTTACAGACACAGTTCTTTCCCTACCATATTCCCTTACATGATGCTGAAGATGTTTTTCTGAAAACATTTTATTTTTTTCAGAAATAAATGTCATTTTATTATTTATAAGTTGTTATAAGTACTTTTTATGTTATACCAACTATATGACATTTCTAAGCTGTCTAATCCTATGTGCTATGTTTTATTCTTTTCGAAAAATATTTCAGATTGAGAATTGATTATAAAATCAAGACTTTTTAATTTTTCAATTCCATCTTGACCATTAATACAAACTGGAAACTCCATATGTTAGTATATTACATATAGCATCAAATTGAGTCTTGTTAACTAGGATTAGACAGCCCTTCTACTAATATGTTTATTGAAATAATCACTTAATTTGATATTAGCAGGAGGGTAGTGTCCTGCTGGCTCACTCATAACTTTTTCTTTCTTGAACAGGTAGGTCCTTGCACTCCCCTCACCCTTAGGGACTTGGGACCCTCATGCCTCTCCTCTCTCATGGAAACACGTGGCTGGTTTAGAGTGCCACTGCGTGGATTAACTTCTTACCTGTACTGTAAAGTTACTGAACTCCCCCCAGTTCTCAGTATAGGTCCTTTCTCTAATCTGCAATCCTAGCTAGTGAAACACACTCAGTCATTCACCTTGAGTTGTCCCAGTGGCACCCCTTTTCTTTCGTCACGAAATTTCTCTTTAGCCTCCTCTTCCAGGCTCAATTTTTTTAGCGTCGATTTCTTGTGGTCTAATATATTTTGTTAAAAGTCATGTGGACTCCCTCTTTTTCTCTGCCACCCTCATCTGCCCACTACAAGCTCTTACTAGCTCTTCAAATGGCATAGAGTTCTTTGCTTCCATAGTCAATCTCTTGGTTTAGTCTCTTTCTCTTTCTGTACCACCCTCATCCACCCACTTCAAGTGCTGACTATACAGAACCTGGTTCATATGCTTCTTTAAAGTCATATTTAGCTTCCCTCTTCCTCCCTTTGTAAATGTGACTGGGTTCTTATTTCCATTACCTATCTTGGCATTTCCATTTTCTTTCTTTTTTTCTGTACCACCCTCATCCATCCACTCCAACTCCTAACAAATCAGGTATTTGTTTCAAACTTCAACAAACTGATGTTAGAAATATGATACTTGTGCTGTCTTTATTGAAGTTCCAGTAAAACATTGCGTTCCGCAGGGTATTAATTGTAACAAATAATTGTAATGATAATTTTGTTTATTACGATTTGTAGCTAAAAGATTAGATCCAGCAAATTGTAAATGTAAAGTCTGGTCAAGAAAATACACTGATATGTACATATATTAAAAAAAAGGTTGCCATAAGTAGGATTCAAACCCACGCCCACATATTTCAGAAACAGCGTTTTAGACCACTCGGCTATTGAGACATACATTCAGTTTGGGAGATTACTAGTGAAATAAGAAAAATTTGCTTCATAAGCAAAATGTTATAACTCGTTAACTACTGGGAATATAACTGCATAATTAATAGCACCTTAATTATTTTCGCCAAGCTTGATTCATGCCAAATTTCATGGTGGTAGTTTAAAAAAAAAGCCTCTTGCGCCACTTTTTTCTGCTGAATGAACACTCACCACCTGGTACAGGATAGAACATAGATTTGGGTGGGAAACTGCGCCTCGTGCTAAGCCTGCTGGTTCGCTTTGCTTGTCACCAGGACAATAACACCAAGTTTTATAAGATGACCCCAAATTTCTGAAATTTTATTGCGTAATTTAACTGAATTGTTTCCAGCTAATTTTGATCCTGTAAGTAATGTTAACCTGTCCTTTAATTGTTTAGGCTTTGTGTAGTAGAGTTGACCTCCTAATAATTTTGCTTTACCAGACGATTAATGCTTTGGCATACCTGCCAGTATATTCAGATCATTAAAAGTCTGTTTTGGTTTTGTTGAATACTTCTTTTCAGGATTAAATCTTATTGTTAGCAGATCAATTGTTGATTTGTCGGTCTTGTTTTCATCAACAATTTTACAAACTCTATAACCTTCAACAATCATATCATTTTTTAATTCTTGATAATTAATTAAAAGATTACCATAATTATCATGTTTATCAACTGTGTAAGCTTGTTTTGACTTTTGTTTGTATCTTCTGACAGCTTCATCAACAAAATTAGAATCATATTTAGCAAACTTTTTTCTTTCTTTTTATACATTTAAAAATTTTAAATCAAGCAGTTTCAAATATTTCTGTTTAATAACAACATCATTTTTAGCAACCATAGAAACATTTATATCACTACTATTTTGTTTTCCACCAAGAGGTTTAAGTAGTTTAATAATATCATTTCTCTTAGGGATCTTCGTAAGTGTTGGATTAAAACCATATTAAAAAATAATTACCATTCCAATATATTCTGCATCTTGTTTTGGTTCTTGTTTATCCATATTTCTGGTTCTTGTTTTGGGTTAAGTGATCTAATTAATTCTATGTGAGTATCATGTAGTTGATTAATCAATTGATCTTGTTTGTCATCAATTGTTTTTTATATCAAGTTGAGCATCTGTTATTGGTTTATATTTTATTTCATTTTTATGATGCAAATCTATTTCATCATCTTTATAATCCTCTACTATGTCTCTAATATTCTAACATTCTCTTCATATCATCAATTTTAATAGATGATTCTGTACGCTTCTTCATTTTAGCAATATCCATATATAGTACAATATAGGTTAGATAAATAAATCCAATTTAACATTTATCTGATAAGATAGGTATTTATTTAACACTTTTTAATATACTAATATATTATATATGAATATACCAAATTATGATAATAATAGAAAAGAGAAAAAAAAAGGAGATTATACAGTTTATGAATGAAAAATTTAGATTTTTAACCTGCGAGCAAAGTAATTGTGGTAAAGCAAATTTACTAATATATACACCAAGAAAAACATTAGTATACTATGATAAGCTTTATACATACGTTTATATATATATACAACGAACAGTCATCAAGATAAAATGCAAGATCTAATAATATTAATGGATGACCTTTCAAAGCAAGTTGGTTATTCTATTGTGGAAGTTAAAGCCTCTGATAAAATAATGAATACTGATAAATATTCAAATGATAATAAAAAAGTTGTAATAATTGATGATCTGATCAAAGCTTCAGAAAAAGTTTGAAATAAAATTAGTAATAATTTCACAGATGGTAGGCATCATTTTATCAGTCCAATCTATTTCTCACCAAGTTATTATGATGTACCACAAAAAATATGATTGAATTGCTCAAATGTATCTGTAGGCTTCAATGAGTAAAAATCTTTGCAATCTAATTGCTAAAAAGAATATGATAAATTAGGAGTATATGCGTTTCTGTTTCTTGATAAAGAAAAAAAGAGTAACAAATATTTAGCATATCTTTTATGATACTGTACGATAAAAACATGAAGGAAAGTCCAAGAGTAACAAATATTTAGCATATCTTTTATGATACTGTACGATAAAACATGAAGAAGAGTTAAAGTACAGAACACAAGAGAGTGAGACTTTGTGAAAACTGTAATGCAAAGGTACTCGAACTATCTGATGACGATAAAAGGAAATCCCTTAAAAGAAGCAAACTGGTATTCTTGCGGCATTTAGGATAAAATGCAAAAACGTTAGTTATCGAAGACAGGACAACTTAAAAATCTCAGCAACGACATCATACAAAAGCAAGAAACATATTTAACGCAAACAGCTGTAACTGCAAATGTTGAAAAATATAAGTCAACTCACAAGTCATTTAGTTTCAGGATTGTTGATGTCCACTACCAATAAGTGGGGAAATGTAAATGAGAAGTGCAGTGTCTTACCCACAATGAAGAGCTGGTTGAGTGAAAAAGCAAGACTTCCTACTCAAAGTCACCTTAACATTATGAAAACGTACAATTAAAAAATGTAAATGGAAAAGACGTTACAAGCAACAGAAATGTTGTTTTACAGAAAAAATATTACAAACAGACCAAGTGGCAAATGACAAGATGTTGAGAAGTGAAACATCAAGAAATTTGATTATGACCAGTGGTTCTTAACGGGAGGAAATTTGCTACCCGGGGACGAATTTAGAATGGCAGGGGAGAAAATTGGTTATGGGAAAAAAATGGGAAGGAATTTGGTTATGGGGAGGAATCGAGCTACCATATGTCCGTTTATACCGTTCATAGTTTTTTCATTGATTTCATTATCATTTGCGTCCATTTACACTCGACGTCTTGTAATCCAATTGATCTTTTCAACCTTTAACTGGGTCTGATTAATATTAGTGTCATTTTCATATCTGCGCCACATTCTAATCTTTCATCAAATACAGGTCACCCGAAACTTGAAATTGGTTAGCACAATGATGGTTGGCAGTTTAACTAGCTGGGTGAGTGCATGTGTAAAAACAGTCAAAAATCATGTACAAAAAAGGCCTCTCAGTGAGTTTAACAGTCACGTTTTGACAACTCCATTAATTATGTGATATAAAGCCGCGTAGCAATTTTAACGTTTCAGTTCTTCAGCTCTCCTTTTAAACGCATTTGATCCGTATCCGTATTTTATTTTCACTATCTTGTTTTTCATTTGTGCTTTTTATTACTTGAAGAATAGAAAATGCTGAAGCGACCAGGTAAACAGTCATTGAATTCAGCTAGCAAAAAAGAAGTTTGTTATTATTTCGTTGGCTTTTTAAAATACGGATTTATTCCCAACGCTAATAATGGAACAAAACCTCACTGCTTACTTACTCTGTGAAAGGGCCCTGCGCAATGCTTTCATACGGCGACAAAAACTTGAGGAACATTTGAAGCATGTTCACACTGAGCACGCCGGAAAACTACATGAATTTTTGAACCACTCTGTAACAAGACGTGGAAAACAAAGGAAAAGTCAATAGAATCCCTTTTCAAGGGAGTTGTGACAAAACAATAACGTGGACCGGTGGCCAACTACGAACTGAGTCCCTTCTTTGCAAAGAAAGCCCGGCCACATACTGACTGTTGTATTTCTGCTATATTAACATTGTGTTTATTTTTGTTCTTTTAGACTATATATATATATTTGAGTTATTAGTTGCTTTGAGCCAATATTACACGGTTTACTACAATCAAAGCAACTAATTGGCAATGGAGAGATTTATGAAGCCTGAAAGACTTGGCACTAATCCAGATACGACTGATGCTGATAAAGTATATAAACATTGATTTAGAACTTTTACTAATTTCATAGACTCCTTAGACAATAATCGTGAAGCCACTGATGGTAGTGGAGCTAGAGCCAGAACAGTTAACCAGTTCAATATTCTGATCAACTATATCGAACCAAACATATATGAGTATATCTCAGACTGTAATACGTATGAAGAAGCTATTGAGACATTAAAGAATGTATATATTAAACCGAAAAATGTAATCCTCGCTAGGCACATTTTATCAACTAGAAAACAGCAGGTGGGAGAAACCATTGACCAGTTTCTGAATGAGCTAAAAACCCTTGCTAAAGATTGTAATTTTACTCCTGTGAGTGCCGATGAGTACAAATCAGAAATGATACGAGACGCCTTTATAAATGGCATATCATCGAACGTTATACGTCAGAGGTTACTTGAAAGCCGAACACTTAACCTTCAAACTGCAATAGAAAAAGCTAGAGCTCTCGATACTGCACAGCAAAGTTCTAACCATTACACTCATTCTCCTGGAATAAATGCAGCTATACCAAAACCTGATGAAGAAAGTAGTTCGAACCCTGTTGCTGGTATTACCAACAAACCGCAAGGGAAACAGTCTACTTGCTGGTTTTGTGGAAATTCTCGCCACCCCAGAACGAAGTGCCCTGCCAGAGAAGCTACCTGCTACAAATGTAAAAAGGTAGGACATTTTGGAAAATTATGCAGATCTTCTACAACTACTAGTGCAGCAATCCTAGCATCTTCTCTGCAATTTGATGATGATTACTTTTGTGCATCTGTCGCATCATCTAACTCGCCTTTTCGTGTGACTACACCTATTCTTTTAAATGATAAATATCGAGCTGAAGCCTTGATCGATAGTGGAAGCACAGATAAAAGCTTTATTAGTGAAAAGCTAGTCAATTTACTAAATCTTAAAACAATTTCATCACAGCATACAATAGGAATGGCGTCTGCTTCATGCACTGTGAAGTCAAAGGGGTATTGCATAGTTTCAATAACCTTAGGAGAACAACGGTATCTGAAAGTGAAACTTTTTATTCTCGAGAACTTATGTACAGATGTCATTCTTGGTACAGACTTCCAAGAGCAGCATAAAAGTATAACAATTGAGTATGGTGGAAGTAAACCTCCACTGACATTTTCAGCATTAACTACCATGAAAACCAAACCACCAAAACTGTTTGAACACTTGTCACAAGATTGCAAACCGATTGCGACGAAATCAAGAAAATATTCCAGTGTCGATAAGAGTTTTATTACATCTGAAGTTCAAAGGTTGCTAGAGCTTGGTATCATTGAACCAAGTACTTCACCATGGCGGGCACAAGTTATTGTTGTTCAAGAGAAAACAAAGAAACGAATGGTAGTAGACTATTCAGAAACAATTAATAAATACACCCAGTTAGACGCGTATCCTTTACCGAAAATCGATGAAATGGTAAATGCTATTGCAAAGTATAAGGTATTCAGTACAATAGATTTGCGTTCAGCCTATTATCAAATTCCATTATCAGAAGAAGACAGGCAATTCACGGCCTTTGAGGCAGATGGAAAGTTGTACCAGTTCACAAGAATGCCATTCGGAATAACCAATGGATCGTCCTGTTTCCAAAGAGAAATGGATTCATTTATCGACACTAGCAAATTGTCTGATGCATTTCCTTATTTAGATAATATTACAATATGTGGGAATAATCAGGAAGAACACGATGCAAACCTTGAGGAATTTATGAAAGCTGCAAAGGAGAAGGATCTCACATTTAGTGAAGAGAAATGCACATTTTCTACAGATGTCATTCATTTATTAGGATATCGTATATCTCATAACTCAGTACAGCCTGATCCAGATCGATTAGCACCCTTACTTAACTTACCTATACCTAAAAACCCGAAGGAATTAAAGCGAGTGATCGGTCTGTTTTCGTATTATGCTAGGTGGATACACAAGTTTTCAGATAAGATTCGAATTCTGAATATTGTTACCAAATTCCCATTGTCCAATGATGAGGTCAAAGCTTTTGAATCACTAAAACAGGAACTTACAACAGTTGCAATGCAACCTATCGATGAGAATACGCCATTTACGGTCGAAACAGATGCTTCTGATTTTGCGATTTCTGCAACTCTTAATCAGGGTGGTAGACCAGTCGCATTTCACTCTCGGACATTACAAGGAAGTGAACAGTTCCATTCACCAGTTGAAAAAGAAGCACAAGCAATAGTCGAGTCTATTCACCATTGGAGGCATTTTCTTTTGGGTAGACATTTCACTTTAATTACTGATCAACGTTCTGTGTCATACATGTATGATTATAAATCAACTAGTAAAATAAAGAATGATAAAATCATGCGCTGGAGAATTGCTTTATCTCCATACTCATATAGTATTCATTATCGACCTGGTAGTTGTAATAGTGGACCTGACACTTTCACAAGAGTTAAGTGCGCTGCGATACCATCAGAAAATCTACACCACATACATGCAGCTTTATGCCACCCAGGAGTTACACGTCTTTATCACTTTGTCAAAGTTAGAAATCTTCCTTATTCTTTGGAAAATGTTAAGCAGGTATGTAGGGACTGTAGTATTTGTCAAGAAGTTAAGCCCAGATTTTACAAGCCCTCTCAAACGAACTTAATCAAAGCTACTCAGCCATTCGAGAGGATATCAATAGATTTCAAGGGACCTTTACCCTCAGCAGCCAGACATCAGTTTTTACTAACAATTGTGGATGAGTATTCTCGGTTTCCGTTTGCATACCCTGTAAATGATGTGAGTACACAAACAGTTATAAAATGTTTAATGAATTTATTTTCCATCTTTGGCATGCCAGGGTATATACACTCAGATAGAGGCACCGCATTCATGTCAACAGAACTTAAGCAGTGGTTATTCTCGAAAGGTATCGCCACTAGTAGAACAACACCATACAATCCAACCGGTAATGGACAGGTTGAGAGGTATAATAGTATTATTTGGAGATCTGTACTACTTGCTCTAAAATCTCGAAACCTGCCAATAAATCAATGGGAAAAAGTATTGCCTGATGCGCTTCATTCTACAAGGTCATTGTTATGCACATCAACAAATTGTACACCACACGAACGACTTTTCGATTACCAACGTCGTTCGGTCACTGGGACCTCAATGCCATCATGGTTAATGAGTCCAAGACCAGTCCTAATGCGAAGAAATGTACGCAACAGTAAATATGATCCACTAGTAGATGAAGTGAGTTTAATCGAAGCAAATCCGCATTATGCTCATGTTAAACTTCCAGATGGTAGAGAAACAACAGTATCAACAAAACAACTCGCCCCAATCGGAAATCCCCACCTGGATACCGAGCAGATGTCCCTAATTGATATTGACACTATAAATGATGGTGACAAAGAAAATAGCCAAACCGAGAACGATATTGTGGACACTCCAGATACTTCAGAAGCATTAATAAACGTACGAAGATCAGAAAGAATAAGAAGAGCTCCAAATAGATTGGACTTATGATTGTTTAATACATTCTGGTTGAAACCAAATTTAGGCAACTCATCAGCGTCGCTATGTTGGGTTGGCCATTTGTGGTGCTCCAATGCACACCACACATGTTTTATTCATTTATAGGCAATCTAACAGCGTCGCTATGTTAGTTTGGCCTTCCGTTATGTTGGATTATTTTGTGTTATGACTCTGGACAATAATTAAAAATAGCAGAGGGTGAATGTTGTATTTCTGCTATATTAACATTGTGTTTATTTTTGTTCTTTTAGACTATATATATATATATATATATATTTGAGTTATTAGTTGCTTTGAGCCAATATTACACGGTTTACTACACTGACAGAGAAGAAGTGTTAAAACCAGCGTCAGAGATCTACATCAATACCATGCAGGATAGGAAACGAGCCAAGCAAGAACTTGCCAATTTGACGTTCAGCATGGACAGCGTTCGTCGCTGCGTCAACGAGATGTCTAGTGACATTGAATCCCTGTTGGTGAAAATAAAGAAAAAGTTTTCCCTCTCTCTTGATGAAACTTCTGTTGCGATAAGTCTAAGAGTTAGAAAGTAACACAAGTCGTTATTCGTCTCATAGACTCGTCAATTATATCTTCATAGTATAACTCGTTACAATTTTATATCATAAATCCACACTGTTGAAATAGATCTAAGGGTTAGTAAGTAATACAAATCGTTGTTCGTTTCATAAACTCGTAAATTATATCTTGATAGAATTACAGTATTTCATATATCCGCAATGTATTGCTTGCCTACGCTAGATTTCATCACCAGTCAATATTTGTTGAAGAATTGTTACTCTGCAAATTATGCCAACAACTACTACAGCTCAAGACACTTACAACTTGGCTAAGGATTACCTGAATAAGAATTATATAACTATTTCAAACTTCGTTTATACTGCAGTGGATGGAGCACCAAATATAATGGGGCACCGTGTTAAAAACTTTTGAAAGATGACAATCCAGACATGCTGACCATTCACTGCTTCATACATCATGAGTATCTAGCCGTCAATGGCCTCAGTGTTGAGCTTCATCGAACCTTGAAAATGCCATCAAGGTTATCAATTTTATCAAGGCCAATCCCAAAACTGAGCGACTTCTCAAAGTGTTTTGCCAAGAATAAGAAGAGGATTAAATCAGGCTGATACTCCACGCGCAGGTGCGATGTTTGTCCACTGAAAATAGCCTGCAAGGATAGCTGCAATTTATGATACTGTGATAGATTTTGGTGGCGATCAAGAAGTTTTCAGTTTCTGAAACCCGTTGAATCGAAATATTTAATTTTCTATTTGGGGGAAGTTTTTGAAAAATTTAATGCCTCGAATAGGTATCTGCAAGGAAAGAAAAATTCTCTGCTTTATTGTAAGACAAAAATCTGTGCCTTCATTTCCAAACTATCTCTGTGGAAAGTACAAATATTCCGAGGACATTTGTCTAAGTTCACAACCCTCGCCCAGTGCGAACTCTGTGATAGAGCCCTTAGGAAAATTGCTGATCACCTCGTAAACATTCAGTTGACCTAAGAAACTGATTCTCTAATATGATGTTAATGAATTTTCCTGCGTAGTTAACTCAACACATTTCGTTTAATTATACCAGCGATGCTTTACTGAAACTGGACTCTGATGCCATTTAGATACTCGTGGAGCTTCAGAATGATGAAAGTGCAAAAGGAATTCATGCAACGAAGGAATAACTCAGGTGGATGGATGGGCAGATTTCAGCCATGCGTAATAGATTGGCTCTTGTCTGTCAGAAAAAGCTCTTACCCTTTCCAGCTACCTTCTTGGTGGAATGCATGTTCAGCGCAGTCACGGGCATTTTTTTATATAAAACGAAGTTCTTTGAACATTTGTAAACAAGGGTGCTTGAGACTTAAGTTGACGAATTTCGTTCCGAACATTAGATGCCCATGCAGAAATCACCAGGCTTAAGGTTCATATTAGGATTATTTCATGTAATATTTTCCGTCATTTATTTTCATCATTGCTAGTATAGAATCATTTTAATTCATTTTTTATTCAGCCAATTAATTTATCAGTAGAGTAGCTACAAAATTAGTTAAACTTTCCAGTATATGTATTTTTATTTTGTCACTATTTTTCAGTTAGTTTAAGTGCTGTAAAAAGGTTTAATGACAAGGAAATACCAATTTGTCAGTTCATTTGTACTTCATTATTGTTGGTCTATTAATTTTTTAATTTTTCTAAGGTGGGATAGAATAATACCCCCCAATATTCTCTCCAAAAGCAACTGACTTTCTCACCCATGGAATTTCTAGGCAGCAACTGGAAAACATTACGCCTACAGGAAAGATAGGAGCAAAGAGTAACATATCTGGATATCATTAGAAGATAGTTCAATCTAGGGACAGAGAAAACAGTTTCAAGAGCATACGACCGAAGAATGTGGCATATCATGATCACCAAGGTTGCAAAGGATACATTTAGATTTTCAGCACCAACATTAAAAATTTCAAAACGCCAAGCAATACCATATGCTGTTAAGTCAAAGAAATCTTATATAAACCTTACAGCTTTAACATAAGTAATTGTTCTAAAGTTATTCGGTTGTGGAAGTGACGAATCTACATGGCGGGAAATCTGTCCTGCCTCTTTTAGTCTTTATTCTCACATTTATGATTGTGAGAAGTGGAGAATCACAATACGTGATGTGAAGCACTTACCGATTAATGATAGTGATTTCATATCTCCTAAATTAGAAATAGTGATGTAATTATTAATTAAATCAACTTGTCATTACTAATCACTCTAACTTGTCATAAATGCACATTTCTCTTTTCTATCTCTCTTGCTGTCTGTAGGCTTGAACATCACTGTAAATCAAAATGGTTGAAAACGGGCGAGGAAAGCTAATGTCTTCACGAGACTTGAATATCGTAAAAAATAAATAAGTTGTTTTTTTCATTCAGACTTGAAATGTACTACGTAAGTTGTATGGTGACCTCCTACAAGTTGGAAAGAAGTCCAACTTGTAGTAGTTTACCATATTTAGTTGCTTTCATTTCAAAACATTTGAAAATGCAGTTTAATATTTTTGAAATCTCATTAGAGTCTGAGTATTTATCTTAATAGGTGGATGAAGGCAAGATTTTGTAAAATATCACCGTTGAGGAATGTTTATATGTTCTATGTTCATAATGATCATAATGTAAAATTGACTCTTACAGTAAAGTTGGCAACTAAGTATTGGACAGGAGTCTTCCTGAAGAAAATACAGTTTTTAAGATAATGTTCCTTTGTATTAAAGATACATAATAATATTAATCTGCATTTAACTAGCTCATATCATCGGCGTGCAGTGACGATGTCATTTATGTACTTTCATTGGCGAGAGCATAGTATATAAAAGAAAACTGAGTCTTATACTCACCAACGTACTGCTTTGTTATATTTTAACTTAGTATTTTCATGTTATATCCATGTAGCACTATTTAATGCACAATTTAACTCAGATAAAGTCGGTACACCATCGGTGTTGTGATTCAGAATGTCTATTTGTGCAGCCATGTTGAATTTTAGTATTGTTAGCCAATCCAGTGCAAGTCTTTAGACTCTTAGCCAATCGGTGCTACGCTTATGTGAAATTTACTCGCTGACCCTTTTGGGGGGGGGGGTTTCCTAGAGCTTGCACAGGAAAGGTAAACAAACACAGGGCTTTCCTTGAGAATATTTTGTCAGAAAGTTTGTTTTCTTTTTTTTAGAATATTGCTGTAGGCTATCCTATGCCACCGTAGTCGCGTGTAAATAAGGAGTGTATTTTTTAGGCCTCGGGCACTTTTCTGGCTAGGATTTTTCTCGTTGTAGTGAAATAGCTGAGTTATAGAATCGTCTCAGCGTAATAGTTTTAGAATCGTCAGACATACAGTAGTGGACTTGTACAATTGCTATCATTTGAATCATTGTTGAAGAACTGTTAAATTTACTAGGATAGTATTTCTCCATTTTTGTTGATCCTGATAGTTTTACTTGGATTCCTTCGTTCCAAGTATTACCAGCATTACCTGTAAAATTGAATTTGTTTCTTTTTTGGGATTACGTCTTTCCCCAAGGTCCTTGGTTCCTCTTGCCCCCAATTATTTATCCTCTGTTAGGATCAATTGACTCATACACTAAAAATAATTGCATTTTCTGGTTTTATCGATACACACAAGCGATTTAACAAAGACGTTTCACTTTTAAGCCAGAAAAATCATTTTCATCCATGTTTGGTGAATCGTATATTTACCAAGTTTGACATACTTCAAATGAGGGTTTTGAAACAAGTCCTGGGCTTAAGGTCAAAGCGGAGCTCACAAATGTAATGTAATTACTAAAGCGAGAACCAAAATTGTTCATTAACAATTATTTTAAAATATTTATTTTTTCCCATGCTAGTACACCAAATTACAATTATGTAAGAAGAGCAACATAATCAGGCAAAAAATTGCATTATCGACTATGGATAAGCTTATTAACTTCGGATAAACTTATCGAACTTGGATAATCTGCAGGGTTTTTTACAAGATTCTACAAGTCATAAATTAATAGTTGCAGTTTGACAGTATTCAACTGATGAATTTATAGTTAAGAGCTTCCCTGAATATCATTACCTTCTTCCTGTTATCGTATGACTGTGTACGAAAACCATTAATTTTAGATAGATATGACTCAGGAAAAACAGGTTTAAGCACTAATCTTAGATAAATACGACTTCTGAGATTAAGAATTGTTATCCTTTCTTTAAATATTACACAATAATGCAGAAAACCAGTTCAAAGTATTGCATAAACTTATTATTATTCGTAAAAGCTTGATTTAGCCTCTGATGTTAAATTTACGATCTTATAGAGGGGGCTAAAAAGAGAGGAGGTTTAATAGAGGGCAAGGCTTATTCAGAGAGTCAATATGAACAAACTGGAAAGGTGTTTAATTTTTATTTCTGTTATGCAAACATAAAAATATCAATGATTTTAAATTAAAAAAATAGCCTATAAGGATATTGTCATCATAATCGGAGTCCATCGACAAGCAGGTAACATAGTTCAAAATTAACATCATCCTCTAAAATTGATACGTAAGGGTCGATAGTAGTTTCTTCCTGCCTTTGCAGATGGTCTTGTTATTGGTACATGGAGAATATTATATTCTCATGATATTAAACGGAATTTCCATGAAAAGAGTCTTTTTCTAAGAACCTCCAATCTGGGGATCACTTTGCCACAAGATTGCTTCTCGGAGGACTACGACATGGACATCTTCAAATCAAATGTCAATAGACACTTCATTATAAGTCATCAAATTTTATTCATTCATTCATATTTTTCATTTATTTTACAATACTTATCATCATCTACTTGTCAGTCTATCCATCTCATTAACCCTCAACCTCGAGTGGCTTTTAACATTGATGTGTGGTGACTCACTAGTACATAAAAAAAATTACCATCCTTGGACACATCAAAATTTCCGCTCAGGGCAGAAGCATTAGAACTTTTTGAATGACGTCTTGTAGTAATGACCCCTCTATGTTTCAGATTAACTTTCAATCGTTTATTTTCTTGATGACGCCTTCATATTTCCCTGTGCAGTAAGTTGATGCTCTTTCTCTACAACCCACGTATCATGCATTTCGCTTAAACCCTCCTTTATGGACTTGTTTCAAGTTTTATCAGGAGCCTGGAAAATTTCATGCAATCCTTTGGAACGACACTTGGGTCAATGCAACCTACATTAGTTTATATGTCTTGCGTTGGCAACGAAATGCAACCCAAGCAAGAAGTCTGCTAGCTCCTAAATTGAAAGTACTAAGAAACTCTTTACGTTACTCCTCTGTCAACTTGTTATTTATTTATGTCAAAGCAGAAGTGAAAACAACACATTTTGAATGAAATTCTTTATTTAAAGCCTTAGTTATATAATATGAATATAAAAATGGCGTCTTCTTTATATCATCAAGAGCTGCAGTTAAAGAGACAGTGCATTTTGCATTTTTTCATCACCTGTGGTTTTTGTGTTGACAAAAATGGGACCACGCTCCTCAACAGTGGTGTTGGACACTATATCACTCCATATAGCTGTGTCATCCATAGCTATGATGTTCTTCTGGCAGTAGTTCATCCATTTATGGAGTCAGCGACCTTTAAGAATGTGAGTACAGAGCTTATCAGCTACCCGATTTGGGCATTTCTGAGCCTTCCTTCTTTTGCGTCTTAAGCAGAGACCATTTATGTGCATGAAATTTTGTGCTCATCCGTCACTGAAAGAAAAACTCTTGATCTTTTTATTCTGAGATGATTTATTCTGTGAGCCTGATGAGCAAGCAGAGACAAAGTTGTATGACGATTTCTCTGTTGGTATACATCTTAACAATAAGAAAAAAATATGAAAGGCTTGCTGACTGTGTGCAGATGGGATTATGGTTCCTGACTTATACATTTCTTGAAGGCAATCGCTGTTCACTCACATTTTCACCAAACGGACCAAGAATAGTAGACAATGGACCGGTTGTCCCTGGCGTATAATCAGTGCTGTCTACATCAAAAACACCATTGAAAAAACTGAGATCAGAATAACTCTTAAGCAAATAAAATTAAAAATCAGAGATACTGAGAAATAATTTTATCATTATTTGCGGGCAAATACTTATATTTTTCACGTTGCTTTTGGCCTACAAAATTTGGGGAAAGAAGCTAAAAAGAAAAATGGATCATTCCAAAATTTTATGACTTAAAAGGGGCTTAATGATGAGAGTGGAAAAAAAGGAGAGGGATTTAATAAAACTTAAAAATTTTGTCTTTACCGCTAGAATATTGTTTTCTGTCACCTCCATGAAGATGAGTCACCAATTCGACTGGTTATAGCAGAGTGGAGAACAGTACGGAGTTCTTTGTAATGTAAATTATAATATAGAGTTCAAACGACTAAAGAGAAACGGAAAGTCTTACCTGAGTTAGAGAATCTATTTTCTAGGTGGAAGTCCAAAAATCCAGTCAAAATATGGACAGCAACAATAAAGAATGTCAAAAGCCAAGACCATCTGCTACCATTTACTATCAACAATAAAACGATTGTAATTTTTACTTTAAAAAAATATTGATGCATCTTTCTAGGAAGCACCTCAACAAAAATTGCAGACAAATATACAATTATTTAATAGTTGAAATCTCTTTACTGATTAAAAATTATTCAATATGGCCAAGGCACAACTAAAAGAATCCCTTTCACTTGTAAGTGACTTTTTCTCTTCTATAAAATTCAGTTGGACCATTTTTGATCATTTATTACTTCTTTTAGATCTCAAAATATAATACAGGGTTGTTTTATTTCAATCTTACTCTTTATGAAATTCAAACGTTCCCACAGATACCTACAATGTAATTCAAGCTTAGGCATGGACAGCCAACCATTTCTCTCTAAGGGTATTCCACTCTCTTCAAAACGAGCATTAGATTTTGTTAGTGCCAACAATATTTTTTTTACCGCAAAAGGAATTTCTACAAACGTACATAAGATGAAATCCCCCCTCCCCGTTATAATCATCTACCGCAATGACATAGTAACTATTTTGATGTAGTTTGATAAAGTTTGAGTTGGTGTTGATTTCTGTTAGCATCTAACTAATTTTGTTTATCTTGCCTTAAAGACTTGGGAACAAAACTTGTCAGCCGCTTTCGGAGAAATCAACCCCATCGTCGGAACTGTTTTTGTCTCTCAGCTGCAAAGTCCTGTTCAGAGGACAAGAGAATGGCAAAAGAACGGTTTGGAAAGAGAGTAAAAGGGTGTTGTATATACGTAGGTAAATTGCCTTTTCAAAATAACACGGGGACGAGATGACTGCTGCATCTTTAAAAAGAACATGCTTTTTTCTTTTTGTATAAATAACATGGCTTTCCTTTTATGTATACTTATGTATATTTTGTATATTTATGTATATATAACACGACTTTCCTTTTTATATATTTTTTCCCTACGGATTGTGTATTTTTTATCTTTCTGCTTCATGAACCTCACATTTTCGTCTTCTTTGATTTCTTCTATTAATCCCATCCCTTCGAGTTATTATTCACTTCGATCTCCACTCTTTTCATGGAGGTGGCACCTGTATATCCATTTCGATTTTAAATGCCCAAAATGGTTGACATGGTAATCGACTGATGATCCATGATATGTATTTTATTAGTTTCCTTAGTCATTATTATCATCTTAATCATTATTCTTAGTGATCTATCATTTAACAAATTTCATCACACTTCACCATAGTTCTATCCTTCATACGTCATTATTTTTCTTTCTCTCTGCGGATAGTTCATTCTTATGTTTTTCGTTGTGTTTTCCTTTGTGTTGTGGTGTGGATTGCTCATGTATGGATTGTCCCATTATTGTCATTTAATCAGCCAGTTCCATCTTTGGCTAAAGTTTTCTGTTTCACTCCAATACTATAAATATATAATATTTTCCATACATTGTAATTTTTCCGTTATTCACTTTCAAATACTCGATGGCAAATGCTACATTAGATTTCCCTTTGGCTTGTTTGCTGTGACATTCGTGTGAAATTTTCCCCAGGCAACAAAATGCTGTTTTGAAGACTGAATATCAATCAGTATTGAACGGCATGTATAATAGTACCGAACTGGTAGAGTCATATAGAGTACCAGTTAACGTATAAACATACATTGATGCAAAACATATCCAAAGAAAGAGCAAATTTAAATATTTCTTGAGATACTCTCATTAGATAATTTTATGTAGCTTGGATGTTGGACAAAATTCGTGATAACAAAACAAAATTTTCACATAACAGTACAAAACAGTAATTGATACTTTAATTGTCCTTCAAGGTGGTAAAAATTTGACAGAAGCAACGCATTGATTCAAAGTTTTAATTTATAATATTTTAGTTGGTTTAGCAATGCCCTTGCAACTTGTTTCTAATAATTAGCTTATCTCAGTGTAGGAAGAAATTGCTTTAAAATGTCTCTGTTTAATTGGTACAGGACACAAACAACAATATCAAAATTGATCTTGAAATACAACGTGTTATTGAATGATATTATAAATTGCGAGTCTTTTTACGGTATTACGGTTACTTTATTAACTTCGTCATCACATGAATTGACCTATACATGAGGCAAATTACAAAATTAGATATCTAAACTTCAATTTAGAGAGCCTTCTACATTGCCGAGGGACTTTATTACTTACTGACTAATAGGGCGTGCCAATAAAATCAAAAGCAGGGAAATTGGCAAAAGTACTAAACTGAAGAAAGTGAAGAGTCTTACTGTAACATTTAGTATGCCAAAATGGTGATATCTTAGTTACTATTCTCCCTTGCTTAGGTTTATTTGAAAACCAAGAGAAACCATGGCTGAATTTTAGTTATAGTATAAATTATTTTTGTTAAGAAGGATGACGAGCATTACAGTACCCTATTTTAGGGTTAAAGCAGTTTCAAGTATTGAGTTAAGGGTTACAGTTTTACGAAGCCCTAACGGACTTAAGTATACGAGTAGCTATTGCTACGATAGTTGTATCTAACTAGGACATACTTAATAAGCATCTGTTTGCTTTACTGCCATTGAACATGATCTTTGTATGTTTGAAAAAAATGCGTATAATTTGCGAATTTTCAGAAAGAAGGTATTTTTTCAATGCCGTCTAGTTCTTCTGTCAGAGGCATTTGAAGCCTTGATAATCCTAATCCGATGGTACATTCCTTAGCCATCTTCAAAGCTCATCTAAACATTTTCATTGGGAAATTCCAGGGATATCTTCCATCACACCAGAGTGTGGATTTCTTTAACACCCTGGTTGGCTGGTGATTGTCACGTATCCTGTGTCTTTATAGAGTAAACAGCTTTTTCTCTTAATTTATGTAAGGCACAAAGTAAGATAATTAGTTCTCTTGGTGTTTATTACTCATTTGGTTAATGCAATTTACGTATTGATGAATTAAAAAAATACTTGTACAGTCTATTTTATTTTTGTACTTGCTTGCTATTCAAAGTCTTTTCTGTTCTTTTGCTCTGTACGCGCGTTAGCATTTCACCACAATTTAACAGTAGATTTATCAGATGGCATTTTTTCATGTCCATTGATCTTGTTTCCTGCTTTTCATATTATCGATTTCTTCTACTCCTTTCTCATCTTTCCTCTTTTGATACGTGCTTTGATCAGTTTGTATAGTTTTCCCCCTCTCTATAACTTCATCCCAAATAATGAAAGCAATATGGACAGTGTTGTTCCTTTCTGTTGATTTTTCTAATGAGTTTTACCAGACGTTGATTTTTCAGATAGCAACTTCGGGCACTCGTTTGCTTCATTGCTCTTTCAGTGCTACAAATTTTTTACTTTAGTACAGGTCTTTTACTCCAAAATCCTTCTATCCTTTTATGATCATGCCTTGGTCTTGGATTTCTCTTACATCTTTGTCAAGCAGGAAAACATGGTTGTTTCTGTCTTCTAACTTGGTCACTATCTTTATTTTCTAACTGATCTATTTTGTACTTCCTGATTCCTTCCCTAAATTCCTTCCTTGCAATTTAACATCTTTTCATATATTCAATATATTCTGCTCCAATATAAGCTGATTTCAGCTGCCGGCTTTTGTCAATTGATTATTTAGTAATGTCAGTTAAATAGTAAGAGTGTTCAATGTCACTGCCCTGTCAGATAGTAATAAAATTCTATTTTCATGTAACATTGCTACGCCATTCTTCATTTACAGCTGCACAAGTATTACGCATTTAAGCGAAAATAGGTGTTTTAATAAGTAAGGACACAAAATGCGTACTACATCAAAGAAAGCAAAGAAACTTAAACCTGGTTCAAAATTAATCTGTTAACAGAAACGTAAACACTTATTCCACGAAAGGTACTACTTAAGGTATTTAGAATATGCTACCTTTAGACACTGAAGTCCAAATAAAAAGCTAACTCTTTAGTAATAGTTTGTGTTTATAACAGACAATAATGATCTGAAAAATGTGTACTGACAAAAAATATTTGTAAATGCTACTTTGCTATATGTTTAGATAATTAATATCCTGAGTTTAAGAAATGACTGTATAGTTACCTTTTACAACCATAACGATTAAAAGACATAAAATCGACCATAGATTCCAACTGCAGCTTTCAAAGTATGAGTTTTCAGATTTCTCTCAATTTTAAGTAACTGGACTTGACTGAACCTAGTTGGAGATATTCAAAATAAAATATAACCTTTAGGATTAGAATGGGAGAGTCTTGTACAATCTTCAGCACTATTTATTACATGGACAATAAACAATACAGGTACATCAATTAATTGTAAAAGGGGATATTTAAAAGCAATATATAATTAATAATATATTTCCACATGGCATAGGGATTAAGAAGTTTTAAAAGTGAAAAACATACAAATCATGTAGTTCTAAAATGCATAAAAAGCAACGAAAAAGAATAATTGCAGCTAAATTAATATGTATTTGTGTTTATAGTTTTCATAATGTTGTGCTCTTCCAAGTAAGTTATCAGTGCTAAGTCCTTAAGTAAACCATTTTTGCAGTCTAATCTTTCATGTATTTTGTAATAATAACTCCTGAAGAGTTTTAAGCAATTTTATCCATGTTACAAAGCTTTTTGTAAAAAATACCAAAAGCCTTCAACCTCACAGCGTATTCTTGTCTTTCTGTTTGCAGCATCTACCAAGCTTATGATTATGTATAAATTTGTTTGAAATTTGTTTGAAACATAAAACTGGATAGAGAAAATGGAGCACTTAGTCTATCTCTACAATCTTTCTACGCTTCTGTCCCATGAAAAGGTTTGTTTTGGCCGTACCAATAATAGTAAGTTTGAGGGTTGCGCGTTTAAACTACTAATGTTGGCTGAAGAATGAACAATAGCTATTTTCTTAGGAAAACATTGTATGTAATAATGATACAGTTCCTCAATACCGCTACTTTCACACATACCGGTAAACCCCCTCCTGCGCAAAACATATAGGACGTAACTGCTAAAGCTATGCTTTTTTACCGCCTGTATATTGTGTGTTCACTAAAATAATAATCTGGGACTACCACTTATATCCCTTAAAGCCGATATCATAATTGGAGGCAAAGGGTCTTTCAGGGAGAACTGAATAAATTTTGTTTCATATCCTAAGCTAAGATTGTTTCAAGGCTTTGTTGAAATTATTTCGACTCATCCAAATATCAGAGTGGAAATGTTTCGACTCGATTGTTATATAGAGAAGAGTTGGAATTGATGCTTCACAGGTGGCAGGAAGGGATGGAGTCGAGAGGTTTAAAAATGAATAGCAAGAATACAGAAACAATGGTATCTTCAAAGAGTGAGCAAATAATTATTAACATCAGAGATAGACATGGGGAAGCGATTAAGCAAGTGGAGTCGTTCTGCTATTTAGGAACAACCATTCAACGACAAAGTGGGTGACAAGAAATTAGGACAAGAGTTAGAAGAGCTTGGGCGAAGTGGCGAGAAGTGAGTGGCATAGTATGCGACACGAGAATGTCAATAAAACTCAAGACGAAGATCTATTTATCAGTGCTACAACCAGTATTATTACTATATGGTCTAGAAGTCGTACCTTTAAAAAGGGCAGAGGAGAGGATGTTAGAAGCGACGGGGATGAGAATCCTAAAGTGGATAGTCGGAATATCCTCGCACGAACACAGGATGAATGGTGGCATAAGAAGATTTTTAAAGGTAAGGAAAATAACAGAGAAACCAAGAGAGGCAAGGTTAAGATGGCATGGACATGTAATGAGGAGAGGAAATAACAATGTTCTGAAGGCAGTATGGCAGGTACCAGTGACAGAAAGGAGGAGTAGAGGACGACAAAAGCTTGGACTGAGGGACGTCATAAAACGAGACATGAAAGAAGAGGGAGCGAGAGAAGGAGGTTGGGAAGACCGAGTCAAGTGGAGAAAAGGTGTCGAGCGGCCGACTTGATAAACGTCGAATGAAGGCCAAAGAAGAAGAGAAGAAGAAGAAATTATTGAGACTCCCCTGACTCTCTATTGGGAGTATTCATGTGCAACATTTGATACTTCTAACCGACACACGCCAGCACCCCAAAACAATATTGCAGTCAACTGGTAGATAGCAAAATAACATATTATCAACAATATGACTGCCAACCCTATTATCTTTAAATACCAACTGCACTTCAATATTCAGCCTGCAATCCATCGGGGAATCTGTTCATCTTTATTGTTAAATACGATATTGTTTGCTTATTGTTGTACCGTGTTGGCTTAGTTAACATTTCTGTCTCTTTTCTATGTTTTTGACAGAAGACAAAGTATGCAATTTCTTCCTCTATTTACAATGTCAGTTTTTTCCAAATATATAATGCCTATCTTCAATTTATAGTTAACTCACAGTGAACGTTATGAATGCATGGAAATCATGAGTATTCTTAGAACGTTAAAATCTAGATCTAGCGCCTTGAGCGACTAACTCATTTAAACGTATTAAATAAGGATCTTATACTTCCAAGCTACTTACGTTTTTAATATTTTAAATAATGAAAAACGTCCAAGATTAAAACGTTGCTTTTGGAAAGATTGACGTACTTGTTTGACCGAACGAAATTTGCCTTCAACAGTCAACATTACTTTCATTTGTTTTAACAAAATAAAAACGGATATCAAAAATTCAAAATTAACAATAGAAAACAAATGTAGGGAAAATACTCTTTTTGTGATTATTGCTGCAGTAGTTGGGAAAATTTTCTGAGGAAAAGTAAAGGAATGTCAAACAAAATGTTTCTCGATGTTTTTTTCTCTATTAAGTATTTCGTGAAAGCTCCATAGTGTAACGATTGTAGTAAAAACATAAAGTAAAAGATATCAGGCAAGAAATCTTTCTAAATTGTGCTTTTTCTTCGTTTTTTATTAGTCTGCTGACAAACGGTGAGACTGATCAGGGAGCCACTTGAAGTAACCATTATGACCATGTTCAGATTTATTAAAATTTGTGTGCCACTGCTCTTCTAAACGTTGTGAAAATAACATTATGATTTGGTTCTAATTGAATATTGAAAAACTGAAGTATAGCTTGTTGTTTTGGTTGTGCCAGGGCCGGAGCTGGTGATGAATTATTGAGGGAGCCTAGTGTCGAGCAAAGCAAGTCTGGTTTTCAGCTACCCAGCAGTTAAAACTTACCTAGGACAGTATCAATCATACAAACTCCTTCCAGCTATACTTTAGCTACTATGCTTTTCAAATAACTGGATATTACTAAATCCTGCTAATACTAACGCAGTTAAGCTCAATATAGTTACATAGACCTAAATAAAGAAAACTGACCACCTGATGAATCACCCCTTGTTACCTGCGCAACTAAATGTTGCACGGTCAGTTATTGAAAAAAGGAAATTGACAAATTTCTGTCGAATGGATCTGATCAACAGAAATATTGACGATGAAAGGAAATACAAAAACAAACTATATACTACAAAATCATAAAGAAAGGATAGAGTTGGGGGGAAGAAGAACAAAAACAAACACAAAACGAGTTGAGTCCTGTGCAGCCAGCGGCAAAAGAAAACAGATTTTAATATGCATATAATCATTGATAATAATTGGAAGAGGATGATAAGGCAGGTATAGCTTTCTAGACTAAAACATTTGGGGAGGAAAACCTTCGGTTAAGTTCTGTACTGTTAATGTATGGACATCGACTGTTCACTTTCGGTACAATTCCAGTGACCATAAAATTGTCAAGACCAGGTAGAAGCATGGTGGTTCTCTTTGATCTTTGCGTACATGATCACCGTTTAAGGACTTGACTTTGCATTAAAAAATTCATTAGTCAGCGTCTCTACGTTCTCATGTACCATGTTCTCACGGCTCGATTCGATATCATATTGGACACACTAAAACAACTTCAAAACGGAAATTAGATTTTTATCAGAAGATTGCAATTGTTCCACAACAACGTCATTGGGCTTTGGTACTTCCATTAATATCGCGTTAATAAGCACAAAGATCGACCCTGCTCGTTGTATCCCATTTGACTAGGAAGCCAGAGCATGGTCTTTACATTTCAACTTTTTACTTACTCCCACAGACAAAGCCTAAATAATTTGAAAATATTTCTTTTTCATGTGGCTGGTACTTTAAAAGTGGCAAAACCATCGCGCTGCAAGTGGACGTTTATGTGCTGCACCATCATATGACTTTAAAGCAGCTGCTTTTATGAAGAAGTTGTACAGTGTACCGATGACTGAAAAACATCCTCTTATTCTTCAATATTTTAGAAGGAAGTGGCTGTATGACGAATCTTATGTAAAATGCAGTGAACATACAATTTGTATTGATCACAAATATAACTTTTAAGGTAGAGTAATCCTCCATAACTTGCTGACGGCACACTAGGATCATGGACTCCTAAATAATAACATCTGGACTGGAAACTGGATTCCAGGGTGTACAAGATGAAGCCAGATTTTCTTAGAAGCAAAAGTACATTATTACACTATCAACAGCTCTCCTTACATCTGTCTCGTCATATGACGAAACTCCAATTCCCAAAAATAATTACAGTAAAGTACTGATAAGGGGTGAGTGTATGAAAGATATGTGTGAAGGGGGTCGGGGTTACAATAAATGGTCAAAATCAGTGATAAACACAGAAAAGTACACAAATTGCATGTAACTTAGTGATATTGATGTTGTAAAAACTCTATAACCTATTTGCATAATATTGAGGATGGCAGAACCATGGGAAACTGTCTTTAAAACATGAACATATGAAGAACCCAACAGACTACTGAGTATTTCCTCACAGTTTATTTATCTTTCTTTTTTTACTGCCTTTTTCTGAACAGACAGTCAACTCCTTTACAAAGTTCTTCGTCATGCAATTGAAAATTCTACAAATAAGACTCTTCAGAAAGTTGTGTCCATGGTCATAGTGGGTGCTAGAACCCAGATGTTCTTGCAAGTCTGTATCCGAAGACAAAATGGGCAGAATGAGCATTTTGAAGCAGTACTTTTGTGATGTCTCTGAGAGAAACAATGTCCTGAGTTCCTTATTTGACTTAATCACAGTAAATACTTTAAAACATGCCATACACAAACTATAAGCTGTAGTACGTGGTGGAAGTAGTCCACCTCTGTTGATATCCTCTAACAACTTTTTTACGTTTTCATTGACAATATCCAAGTCACTTTCTTGAAGGATTATTGATTTTCACCATCAAGTAAGATAGTACTGCAGGAAGGGCACCCAGATCTTTGTCTTAACTGACCTTACAATGGCCCCTGATACATAATAAATGGCATTTGCATCTGCAATGTTAGTAGTAGTTAAAAATGTATCTTCCATTACGGCAGCAGTGAATTTATTCAAATCACACTCTTGAAGATTGTTTTGCTTGCTCTCTTGAAGTGACCCAGATGCTACATCAAAATCTATACCAGAAAATTTAAGCAAGGATATAGCCTTAATTTTCCTCACACTTTCCAGCAACTGTCTCACAGAAATAAAATAATTACCACCTGACAGTTGTCTGTACCAGCCGAAACGGCTCTCAGTGTTGTGAGATTGCTGTTTTCCAAAAAGAACATATTTGAAGCTCTATAAGGTATTTGGCAATCACTGGAAGAGTCCTACACATGTGTGTTACAGCAGTAAATGTTTCCGTTGTCAATCCATGTTTCCCAAGTGATTTCCACCGTCCAGGAATTCTGAAAACTCATCCAGGTACTTCAGTTTCCAGTCATTAACTGAGCGTACAGGATCTCTTGTAATGTCACGACTGTGTTTTCCTGCAGTTGTTGTTCTCACATTTAATACATTCCATAATTTTAGAACATGAGAAATAAAAACAATGTTGGCACAGCATCTTTTCTGAGTCTCCTTAAACGAGAAAAAATGGGTAAAACATAAATAATAAACAGTCTTAAGTGAGCATCAATTTTAAACAGACTGAATTGTGAGCCTATCGGGTTACTTCTGAAGCAAAACAACATTCAAATAACAGAAAAATCTGAAGTTGGTGCAATTTACGTGTCTGAATCGTTACGATGCTGACATTTCCAAAATTTGTTTAAAACGGCTATATGCCTTACATACGCAACGCAAAATGATTAATTAAATATTAGTTTCATTATCAGATATGATATAACTTTTATCTTATATTATCAATGAAAGGTGTCAGTAGGCCTACCGATAACAAAGATCAGCCTTAACGGCCTGCTTCTATGGCAAAGCAAATTTCTTTCAACCGTCACTACTCAATCTTGAACATCTTAAACGTGTTATGAAGAAATTATGGCAAGGTCTCCTAAATACCTTCTAATAAGCTCTTTGCACTTCCTCGAACGCCTTGTGTTGTTACCCGTGCTTTGACTGACAAACGAATCCAAGGTAAAATAAAGAGAGGTCCGTGCAACAAAGTCTTTTCGTGAAATTTTTCTCATTCAGCATTGAAATAACTCATCGTCATTTAAAGGAAACTTATGAAATGTCAAGCCAGCGCGATTTTCTACTGTCTTATAGCCACTTCCGCAGCCAACAGCAGCACATTTGTTAACCGTGCCTGTATTCTTGACAGTCAAAAATTGGCACTTTATCTGATGGCGACAGCGTTTGTTGATGAGGGTCTGGGAACTACAGTTTGTTTAGGCCTCATCCTGCACACCCAACAGCAGATTTCTGAGAGGTTTCCAGTCCATATGTTATTATTTAGGAGTCCATGACACAATCTCTTCACCTTATCGTTTCCGTGCTGCCCGCTAACGAAACCCAATGTGTCTAAACGTCTTCTTTAAGGATTTCACACAAACACTTTGCATGGATAACAAAAGCAAGGGTCCAGTTTGTTCGTTGTACTTAACAACTCAAAGTTCGTGTACCAGTCAAAGGCAAAGCGTTGTAGTTTTACTCCAAATTGTATGCTGGGGTAAGCTTTTAAGTAACGTTGATGTGAAGCTCCTTTGTTATCAAAATAGATGCATAAATTCTGGATGATACATTTGTTTAAAATATTTCATCTCGTGTTTCACAAGGCTCATCAATATCAATTTGTAAACAGCACCGCTGTTACCAATCCAAATTAACAATACTCGAGTCATTTCCACTTCACTTTGCCATAGATATTTAGCCATAATCTTGTGAAGCAACAAGTTTACTCTCGGTCTCATTATCTTTTCTTTTCCTTCTCTTGCTCGTAGAATAATTAAATAAAGTCGTTATTTCCAAACATCTAAAGATCTGACTGCTTTTTCATCAGCACAGCACAAAAGCGGTAGGCCAACACCATTAAGATCAAAGCACAGACATTCTTTTTAGCTGACGAGTTAAGATCAGGTGTGAAAACGTCACACAAATGAAAAGCAAGGGTTGTCACATTGATGGTCACGTGGAATAGCTTTTCAAAAGAAAGGTGTTTGATATTTAATTTGAAGTGCAAAGGCATGCGACGGACTTTAAGAAAGGTCTCGTTACTGTTATTGGAATTGAAACAAATCTTATTAGACAATTTTAGGAGCCACAAGTTTCCTTTTTTTATTTTTGGGGAGGCCTGGCGCCCTTCTGTCCCACTCAGGTCCTTGCCTATTTGCGCCTTTTCATTCCACGTTAAAAAAATAAGGTTACATCGAGCTTTCCATAATATTGTGATCTTATCTGTATCTGTATCTGTATAAATACGTTGAAGGGCCTTGCGGCATTAACTCAACGGGGGAGAGAGCGCAGGATAAATTAGTCATGTTTATGAACAGCTGCACTGAAGCAGCCTACTGTTTGCACATGCACGACACTGCCATCCAGGTGGTTCCAGTCTACAATAGTTTTTGGAAAAAAAGATTGTTTATACAAATCGGTTTTACATGTGATGTTCTTGTAGCACCTGGTGTTATTTGTAACTTGTTTTTCAACAAAGTTTGTGCTATGGTAGTCCTTGAATTTTGTTGATGTAATTCTCCGTCGGTTTGTACGTTCTGGAGTCAGGAAATCATGGGGTTGTAGTGCTGGCACCAGCCCCTCGACCACTTTGTAGAAAAGTATCAGTCTGTTTGCCTTCCTCCGATCTTGAAGAGGTGGTAATTGAAGATGGTGTAGCATCCTTGTGATACATCCAGTGTCTCTAGATGAGTAGTCTCCCTTGATGAATCGAGCAGACTGACGTTGTACTTTTTCCAGCTTGTTGATGTCTTTTAGTAGGTGAGGGTCCCATACTACAGAGCTGTATTCTAGTGTAGATCTTACAAGGCTAAGGTAGGCTGCCTTTCTGCATTGCTCCGGACAGTGTTTAAGATTTCTTCTGAGAAAGCCGAGTGTCGAATTTGCTTTTTTGGTTATCTTTGTAATGTGGCTGCTCCATTTTAGGTCTTCCTGTATGGTGACTCCAAGGTAAGGGTTTTCTGTTACCTGTTTCAGTATGTGGTCGTTAAGTTGGTAGAAACTGGATGATTTCTGGTTGATGGACATTATATAACATTTCTTTTCGTTGAATTTCATACCCCATTTAGACGCCCACTCTTCTAGGTTGTTTAAATCATCTTGCAGTATATGGTGGTCTGTTCGGTTCCTGATTGGTCTGTATAGAAGACAGTCATCCGCGAAGAGGCGAACTGTTGATCTAACAGATCCCGGAAGATCGTTGATATGACAAAGAAACAGGATCGGGCCGAGCACTGTGCCTTGCGGTACTCCGGATTCTACTGTTACTGCGTCTGATTCCTCTCCGTTTACGACTACTTTCATCTCTCTGTTGGTAAGAAAGTCTTTAATATAATTATTTATAATGCGTAAGTTTTCTGCATATTGGGAATGTGATGAAGTCGAGTAGGTGGGAATATTACAGTTCTTGCATTGTGCATTCCCTTTGCTGTTGATAACACAAACAAAGAAACAATAAGGAAGTCATTTTCTGAGGGAAAATGCAATTATTTCTTGGATTCTTGAGAAGGAGAACAGGTCTGCCAATTTCAACACGAGGCAGGGCGAACATGACCAGATCCTGATGAACAGGAGATCGGATTGGGCATGCAGAATGTTGGGATGTTTGATTATTTCCTTCTCCCTGATACGCCGTTGCGTTTTCAGGTAAATCGCTATTAAAATACAAAAAAAGGACATGGCTATTAAGATTGTGTGAGCCTGTGGCTATAGTAAATTTATAACTTTTCATACAGGTACTTAAACTGTACCATGCTGGAGGACGACTTTGAAAACGATGAAGGCTTGGATGACGACGAGGGTGAACTGGTGGATTGGCAACTACCGCTATGCTTCATGAAAAAACGCCACAAAGAACAAATCGAAGGAACCGCAGCTTTACTTCAGACATGGAGGATGAGGGAAAGGGTAAGTGGTTCACTCATTCAGTGATGGCGTGAAGAATATTAATTCTTATTTGTGTTATGAATATTAATTACGAATCAAGGTTTTGTGTTGGTACCTAGACAGCAACATCTTGCCATATTTGGGCTTTCCTCACGTGAGCGTTGCCCTGTTCCCACAGGTAATGTAAACAGGCTCCTTGAAACCTGCCTTAACGTAAATTTACTTCCCAGACTTGACAAACTTGCCTGCTAGAGAATATTGGCAATTTGAAGTTTTGAATCCTTCACGGAGCCAACAGATTGAAACCCCGTGACAAGTGTCATGAGTGTGTGATGTAAACATTATGGGTGCTAGTGCAGTATTAGGCGGAATTAAAATAATTGTTGTCGATTTTGCCCTATCCAGCAGAGCAAGTCAATGTCAGTTGAACCAGATTTAATTTCCAATATCGTTAGCATGGCAAGGTTGCGGGCTATTTGATTTGCTTGTATTAGATGGATCAGCTGACCAGTGCTAGCAAATTTCTTGTTGTCATAGTTATTGTGTTATAATATGCCACATGATTTGTCTTTTCCATATTGTTCTTCCTCTTCGTCGTCGTCATCATCATCTTCATTTTCCACTTTCGGCCCGGACGTACCCAACGCATAAATATTTCAGCCACCCAACAGCTCCCATCAAACTCCTCCACCCTTTTAAGATTTTGATGATTATGCATCATGAAACATTTATCCATGCACATTTATGCCCCCAACTATGGGTTTTTTTCCTTTCAATGGTATGAATGCCCCAGCATATAAAAACAGTCGTATTTTACCAACGAAAAAAGGCGACCGAATATCATATGCGGGGTTTCCTGTACTTTACTTTGCATATTGAATTTAACTGAACTGGAATGGAAAGGGGATTACAAGTATTATAAGTCTGGTCAACAAGCTATTAATAATCTGTAAAAGTAATGTAAGATGCCAGCTTTCCTCGTTTGGTTGGGGGCATAGCTCCAGAAATATCAGTTTTATTATTACAGTCGATTCATACAGCCAATCAAATAGGCTTAAATCTATGTAAAAAATGTAGTTGTTTTAATATTGCACAAAAATAAGTAAGGAAAAGGGGAGGGTGTTTGTCCAAAAACTGAGGATAAAAATGGACAATGGACAAAAAAGCATACCAAGGAATGAAAACAAAGACAAGTAATCTATCAGTTACACTAAAGTTGGGTTAAAATGTCATTTGATGAAATAAAAAAAAAATCAGACTGGAGCTAAAAACAAAAGCATTGAAACATGACTGAAACTGAAGACACTTAACAAGACCTTCTTTACCTTCATAAAGCAATTGTAAAGTTGTCAACTTCAGGTGTTTAGCTTGATATGCACTATTGTACTGAATTTTTAAAAGGGAGCAGAATTGTGGATGATCTTTCTGTAGGTTTGTTGTGTGCTTTTATAATAATTTTGTGGTGGGAACACCATAAAATGAGTGTTTTGATTTTATGCTGTTGGGGTTGTGTTGGTAGATATTCAGGGTGTTTTTAGGCACATGCATTTGTTTGTTCTTAAACATGACAATTGCCTTAGAGTTTTGGTAACTATGGTCTTCTGGTTTTCCAAGTTTCCAGAAAAGAGATCACAATGACTTTGTCTGCTGCACTGCCAAGGAGTTGTCACAAAAGGTTATTTATGTAACTGACAAGACAGCAATAGGAAAACTAGGAAATTCTGATTTATTATTCTTTTCAACCATACTGGCATTATATCAGGAGGTAGAGTATTAAACATTACCTACAAGGAGGTTTAATCAACTTTTGATGTTAATATGAAAAGTGTCATATCCTTTTGCGAAGTAGTTGTTACAATGGTTTCAAGTTATAATTGAAACTTATAATTGAACATTAAATATCGAATATCATTATTACAAAGATTTAAAGCTGTAACCTAAATTTATCATTTAACAGTATGCTGAGACAAGGTTAGTCCTGAGTTGGCAAACTCTATATCTCTGTTTAATTCCCAGAAAGGAAAACCAGTACAAGTGATATTTGGGATATTCTCTTTCTTCAAATTGTATTAAGTGGCTTGTACAGACAAAGTGAAAATAGATTTTAAGGTTTTTTAAAAGGTGATTTAATGGACAGTGTAAACTTTAATAGAACTTCTTGTGTTTTCTTGTGATAAAACTACACATTTTTTTAAACAGAAATATTTACTTTTTTGATAGTTCAATACATTTAGTGGCTCTATGTTTTGTATGGTTCATCATTAAAAAGCAATACAAAAATCCTCAACTTTTATACACCATGAAAAAGCTCACTGCAAAAAGCTCACTACAAATAGTTCACTGTGAAAAGCCCACTGCAAAAACAGCTCACAGAACTTGACAGCACACAACATCAATCAGTGTGTTGTCTTTTCCAAAAATTATGCATTATTTTAGTTCAATTTGAAAAATCTTTAAAATGGTATTTTCTATCACAATATCCTGATGCTCCACAATACCATTTGGTGCCAAGTAACTATCTGATATGGCCAGAAATTTAAAATCTACCATCTTAACAATTTACAACCAAATATTGCAATCAATTTTTCAATTCATGATATTTTTCTTTTGAAAGAGTAGCAGTGCACATCTTGTGAACACATCAGTCTAATTCCATTGTGTTTAAATTGTTATTCACTGTGCAAAATTAAAGGCCCATTACTGAACATTTGAATTATTGTCTATAGATAATGATACAACCAGAAAGGTTTTGTCTTTTCTATGTCAGTTATGTGTAATATTTGGATCTGTAACTTCACAAACTATTGCTAAAATTTCATTATTTTAATGTAACTTCACAAACTATTGCTAAAATTTCATTATTTTAATGTAACTTCATTTTTAATTGTGAAAAGGGTGACCATATAGTAAATATCATATTCTTGTGATGGTAGAAGTTCTATATTATGTATTATGACTTGTGAATCCTTATTGTCAAGGTGAAAAGCACTTTTTCCACTTCTTCCTTGTGTGGGCAATTGCTGCTATGCCTTTCTGTTTCTGCTTTCCAGGCATGTTCTCTTGATCATTACTAGTGTTATTATTCATTATATCACAAAAACCATGTTTACTAATTCAAAGTAGCTATGTTCTTTCCATATGCTCTTTTTAGTGACAAAGTCTTTAATTTTCTGTTTTCTCTCTTTAATTTATTAAGTATGTAAGCTAAACAGGTTTTTTTGTCTGTATGAGAATATCTGTATTTGAAGGGGCCTAAACATAGCAATTTGGGTCCCTTGCAATACAGCACATGGGCAGTTCCAAGCAGAGTCAACAAAAGACAAATAGATATAAATCCCACTAAACATGAAAGAGGTACAGAATCTACATGTGCACATTTCACTAGGAAATTAAAAAAACAACAGGAAGGTTTTTCAATGTAAACAAATACAATTGTTGCAGTAATTGTCTTATATTATGAGAATGATCTTGGTATTCTCAGTCAAGGTGGCAAACAGACTGAAAGAAATAATCACATACTCTTAAATTTCAATAATCAATAATCTCCTCAGTTCTGATTCTAAGTATTGCTGCTGTAATTTTATTTTGTTTTTTGGTTCTGTGCCCAAAATGATACTGTTTCCATTTCTACCAAAAGCATTATCACATTTTTAACCTGGTCAAGCTTTAAAGCTGTAATAAATTTCATGATACCTGTCATAACTTTAATGCCCTCCAAGACTAACTCATTTCTCATCATCACTTCCTGGTCATGTCTGGCAAAAACATGATGGAAGAAAAACACTAAGCTTATATTAAATAGACATGTATCATCAGGTCAGAATACTAAAATGTATGAACATTGTTTCAAGATTAGATTGATAAAAGACTTTCCAAAGGAAAATGGAAGGAAAGGAGTTTACCTTGTTCAAAGTTTACTTTAACAGGGTCATTGCTCCCTTTATCTACAGCCTTATTTGTGCACATATCATTTATGGCTTTGATTTTCTTCTTCATGGTATTGTATGTAAGTTTTGATATTGTTGCTTAGCAAAAATCCCATTTTTGAGTGAGAATATAGACATTTTCTGGGTGTCATTAAGTTAATACTGCTTGGAGCTTTATTTTGTAATTAACACACTTTTATATTATTTCACAATTTAGAATATATTTAAAAAAATGATAAACATGGAACATTAAAGTGTTTGCCATGCCCTGGATTTAGTCAGATAGATATAGCATTAAAATACACTATAGTCATTTTATTTATAAGTTAAAGCCTTTGTATCCAAAGCTTTTTTTGCACAAAACTGACAAGGCCTCAGTATATCTTAAACTGGGTTAGGGTCCTGTAAAACTCTCCTGTAAAAATATTATTGAAATAGACAAATAACTAATTAATTAATTACTTAAATTAATAAATAAAAAATAGTTTTATGTTAACATTCAAATGATTTTCGAACATGCTGAAAAGTCTAAAGGTCTTAATATATAATAATTCCACAATTTCCAACTTAATTCCCAAGTTAATGTAGTTTATTTTTTGCTAATTTTGTAGCAGTACTTAGTATGTATATTTAATGTTGCAGTATGGATGGAAGTTATAACATGGTTACATTTAATGTTGATTATGTAAAATTTAATATTTTTGAATAGAAAATTGTGTAAAAATGTATAACTTGCTCTTTGTTTACAATATAAAGCTGTTTTAACCTATCTGGCAAATTATCAAAGTTTGCTTAACTCTTTCCAGATTTAAGGAGGAGAATTTCCATCATATTTACCCATTTATTAAGCAGACTGATTAACTCTTGCTTTTCCTTATATTGTCATCTACTACGAGAATTTTATGTGAAATTACCAACTATTCCATTTTTATAATAATCCTAATAAGTGTTGGTTTAAAAGTTTTCTGGGCTGTTGTAACAGTTGCAGTACATATTTTCATTGTAAATAAAATCTTGTTCAGTTGTTTATTTGGTGAAAAAAAATACCAGAAAGGATTTGCACTGGGTATAAGTATGACTTCTAAAGATATTGCTACAAAGAATAATCTACTCAATAGGTTTCTAAAAGTTACTTGTGAGGTAAATCAAAATCATACTGGTTTTAACCATCACCATAGTCTTAACACCATTTGCAATAGGGCTTAGATCTTTACAATTTTTCCCATCTATTCATCCACATAGAGAAACATAGATTAAACAGAGTTGATAATTGAGGCTGTTATGTGTGGTAGTTCCTTTGCTGCTCTTCTCTTTAACATGCTAATGAATAAATGTTTATGCGTGGGCCAGTAAACAAACTTTGGCTACAGAGTTAATAGGGATTTCCAACCAAAAATTGGTTTTAATTTACTAAATATCCAGATACAAATCTGAATAGTAAAAAATTGAATGTTTTAAAGAAATGATGAAAAAAGTGATTAATGATAACCAGGGTGGACAAGTGCCATTCATTTGGGAAACATCACAAATACCCAACACAGACTAAGGTATACATTGACAACAAGGTGATATATTACCTTATAATTAAAAAAAGGTGATATATCTTGTTTAACATTTTAATTTTAGGGGAATATAGCCAGGAAAAAACATATTCAAGACAAACTCCCACCCTACCAATGATACCCTTAATGATCAACAACTGGGTAATGTCATATGGTAACTCTTTAATATGCAGTAAGTGCCTCCAGAAATGTTAACACAGTGACAACAAATCAAATTTAAAAAACGCTAAAGAGAATTTACTGTCAGTGCTTTTTGGAAATCATGGAAAACATGCAGTTTTCAGGATACAAATATCTAGCACATCCAGAGATGGCTATTATTAAGAGTCCAATTTTATGCAATTATGAAATAATGCACAGCTTGCTCTACAAGTGCAGGCACTAAAAAGTGGAAAATGATAAATTCTATATATAATATATATGTAATATTTTTTAGTTTGACTCATGTTAGTAGTTAGTATGTTTCTTCTTAGTTAACTGGCGCTAGCTCAATAAACAACAAAGTCATAAAGTTGATGTGTTTTCCTCATAAGATGTTTTTTCGTTATATGAACTCTGATGAAATTTTGATGGTGGTGTTATTAATTTTTACTTTTATATCCACAAGTTAAATGGAAATTACTGTTTATTTAATATTATTTTTTATCATTGTTAAGATAGTTTAAGCTTTACAGAATTAGGTTCAGTCTGCAGGATTTTAATAGATTGGTAAGCTTGACAGTGTTATCAACTATTAATAAAACCTTTACATTCAATTAATAAAACCTTCACAGTTTGTAGTAAGGTATAACCTTTTTTTTTAGATGAAGACAGTCAGTGTAGCACTTGTTCTTTGTTTGAATGTTGGTGTTGACCCACCAGATGTTGTTAAAACAAATCCATGTGCAAGAATGGAATGCTGGATAGGTAAGGTTACATTTGCAATATCATGAAAGTCTTAGTTTTTATGTTCCAAACTATGGAAGTTAACGTAGTATGCTCCAAACACCTTTTACCAGAAATAAAAAATTTACTTGGAAGGTATAATACAATACTTCATGTTGGGTTTCAGCTTCATATTTAAAAAGTCATAAAAATATTTTTAACTTCATGCACAATGCTAAACAGAACAGAAACTTGTATTTTGGAGGTGCAGATTTCAAGCATTCAATTGATAAAGGGAGACACAATGTTTTTCTTAGAGAGAAAAGGCTAATAACTTTAGGTTTTGGGCAATGAATTATTTGGTACTGGAAAGATATTATTTTATGCTTTATGCTTTTCAATTGCTCCATTTTCAGAAAGGTGATATCTTGCAATCCACAAGCCACTCTTTTCCCTGTACATAATGTGATATTTTTCAAGACCACCAATATGTGATAATTCCTTGATCGATATAGCAAGGATTATTCTAAAACAAGTTCTTTGAAATGATAATTTAGTAACTGAAGTGTGTACAAACCATACCAGTGTGAATTTTGTAGGATCAAACAGGGCAAAACATCAGTCAAGAAACATTCAATACAAAATGAAGTAAAAAGGCCTTTATCAGGAGGAAATTATAGATTTTAATTCATAAAAATATTAAAATGCAAATGTAGTCTTCTTGTATGTATTGTTGAAATTGCCATTAAAAAAGTGGCATATGTGCATGCAAATTGGTTTATTTTTTTTAATCACAGCAGCAGATATTAAGTTTATCCACCGTATATGTTGATAAATTCAGTGTTTTATTTCTAAAGGGAAACCAAAATGAAAAAATGCATATTTATTTCATTTCTTTTGTAACAGATCCTTTCTTTGCCAGTCCACAAAAAGCACTGGAAACAATAGGGAACACTTTACAACAACAGTATGAGCGTTGGCAAGCAAGGGTAAGTTTTGTGTGTTTTGAATGTAGGCATTTCCTTTCTTATCCAGTAGTATCTTAACCTTTTTATCCACTATTGAGTGGTATTACTGTTTTATGTGATATTAACCTTATTTCTATTTTCATTGATTGTTTTTCCATGTACCTTTTTGAATTTCTGTTGCAAAACAAGCTGTCAAAATTCGGAATTTTTAAAGTAAGTACCTACCAAGTGTATCTTACTCACATTTTTTAAATACTGGTAAGGGGGTTGTGTGCTGTAGGTAGAGATGGTAACAGCATGCAAAACTAAGGCTGGCACCTGGCAATGCCAACTGTATTGCTGGCCTGCTATATGTCTGTGGGAAAATGTTTCCAAATTGAAATTCAACTTTTGGAAATTGCTTTTACCTTGTGACAACTTTGCCATGTATTTCTGACCACCTTGTGTGACTGATTTTTGAAAAGATTATTGTGGTCTTTCCCATCAAAAAGTTAAAAAAAACCCCAACGGTGTCAGCAATTAGAAAGGGACCTGTCGTAATTTTAGTCTGCCCAGGAAGAATCTTGCTTAACTTTTGTGTAAAAAACGTCAATATTTACTGTTTAACATTACTCAAGAAGAACTCTTCAAACCGCAATGAATATTCAGCAATGCCTCCCTTGGTGCCAAGAGAGTGCTGACCTCCAGCTTCTCATGTCCAGCAATGAGACGCCAGCACTCACGTGATGTTTTTTAGCACCGTGGTGATCATTAAATATCACACTTGTCTGTTGAATCAGTCTTTTGACCGCCTTTCTACGTCATTTTGTTGTTATATTTGACCTACCTTCTTTTCTTTGCATGATTATTATTCTGATTTATAACATAGCTTAACATTTTTATTTTCATTGACATTAATTGTATTGGGTTAAAATTTATTTCTGTTATGAACCGTCAACTAAAATTTCAACCATTTTCAATAAGTAATGTAATTATTGGCAGTGAGATTGACCATGCTTCCATTTTATTTTCTCCCGTTGAAAGTGCATGTTTCATCAAAGTATGTTTAGAATTGAAATAACTTTGAATGGTTACTAGGCCATTAAACATTAACTGTTTCAAAACTGAGATGAGTTCAAGTAGAACAAGGATTCATGTAGTCGTAGTTTGTCCATTTTGGAAAAAGTTGTGGCGGTCGAATATTTTTTGCCAGCTCAGGAATGATAAAGGCGCTAGCTGGGTTTAAGAACGATCAGCTCCATTCATTGATCCATGAATAATTAAGAGAATAGAGCCCTGGATTTCTTAAAAGAGGTTAGTTCTTTTCCATATGTTTTGGGGTATGTCAGGGAAGGAGTGTACACTGAAAGATGATAGGTTAGACTACCTTTTCAATATCTCAACACATTAATTTTTTAGGCAAGATACAAGCAAAGTCTTGACCCAACTGTTGACGAAGTGAAAAAATTATGTACTTCATTGCGCCGAAATGCAAAGGTGAGAGAACAATTTCTTTTTTAGATTGAACAGATGTTTTATGAAATAGTAAGATATGCAGATATCCATAAGTGGAGCTAGGCATTAAGCAGAGGATTACTTTAAGTACTTATTAATAAAGTAGTAGCTGACAGAAATCAGCAAGTAACTTGTAACGGCAAATAGGCTCATTCAGCGATAAGAAACTATGTGCTACAGATCGTAATGGATCGGATCGGGTGGATTGCCCGGGCCACTCTGATTCGTTGTCTCCATATGTCCCGATCCATCATTGCTGTTTGCAATTCTGTAGTACCAGTCCAGTGTCTTCACATAACAAACCCACATATGTTTTGCAAGGTCTTCCCCTAGACGTATGACCATGCGCTGGCAGGGATGAGATTAATTCGTCTTTGCTACGGTAGCAATGTCCAGCAAATTCATTCGTCTTTCCATTGTGTCGCTGACTGCCGGTTTATTTCCATACAATTCTGCTAATGTCGGATGCTCGGACCAAGATTTATTGAGAGTCGCCTTCAACATGCTAGTGTAGGTACCATCTAGCTTTTTCATTTGATCTTTGAGAAGCGTCCAAGTAGTCGATCCATAAAGTAAAACTGGCTCGACCACCGGTCGGAAGAAGTTCCTTTTAAGGTTGTTAGGTAAGGTGGATTTCCAAATACGTGTCAATTTATCAACTGTTTTCCAAGCTTTTGCGATGCGGATATCAATATCCTAAGCTGTTGAAGCGATCTCACTTCCAAGATAAGTAAAATTATTCACTTCTTTAAGCGGAATGTTGTTGATTGCAGTTGCAATGCCTGCTTGGTTAAAGTTCATCAATTCCGCCTTTTTTGCATTTACATGGAGTTTTTTACAAATCGTAATAATAACCCTGTAATTTTCCAACATGAATCAAAGAGGGAAAAAACATTAAGATAAACGTGGTATTGGGGCTCAAAAGTGTTTTAGTTTAGCAGATATTGACTACTTGACAAGAAAATAATATGTTAAGACTGTTTTCGAGAAATGATTCATATTCACACTATTGAAAGTTGGTGGATTTATGCTGGAAATAAGATCAAAGATGCACCAAGAGATTTTACGCCATAACTGTTATGTTATGAATTATGAATTTATTAACTGCTGGTACTAATGAGATTATTTTCTATTTTCACTACGTCGCGTGATAAAAGACAATAAAGACATGTATTTCCCACCTTCACTAACACCCAATTGCTAATGTGGTTATGGTGATGGAGAATTGGACATTTCCCGGTAAAAGTAGAAAAACTTGATAAAAGCAAAATATATCTGTACTGTTATTTACACACAGAGAGAAAGATAGGTAGATAGATAGATAGATAGAAAGATAGATAGATAGATAGATGGATAGATAGATAGATAGATAGATAGATAGATGGATCGATCGATGGATGGATAGATAAATAGATAGATCGATAGATAGATAAATAGATAGATAGATAGATAGATAGATAGATAGATAGATAGATAGATAGATAGATAGTAGATACATTATAAAGAATATAGTTTTGGAGAAAATATTAATCTTTTTACTAACCTCACAGTGTTTTTTAAATCCTACCTTTTTCGCTTTGTTATGGCATGTTTTTATAGGATGAAAGAGTCCTTTTTCATTACAATGGACATGGTGTTCCAAGACCAACTTTAAATGGAGAAATCTGGGTCTTCAATAAAGTGAGTTTAAAACTATAAATATTTTTGAAATGGCTCTTGTTTCCTCTTCACAGTTCATCAATACTGTTTTTACGAAAAAAACCTTATGTCTGCCACTGTATTGATTTGTACAAGGAGGTGAAGTAGCCTTGCATAAAATTACGGATACCAAATACTTGGATATCTTGCGTTCAGGCAGATACAAGTGTTTCATAAAAGTTAGTCTCCTTTGCATCCAGATATATAGAGCTGTTCTATTTCAGGCAAATGTGATGTTGTAGATTTAGTCATTAAGTTTGTACGTCTTGGTTTGGTGTTTGGGGTACAAGATTACTAATGGTTCTTATCTCTGTATAACTTAATTCTAAGGTACTAACAATGACAACAGGCTACGAGAAAAATAAAAATTGTTTGCATTGCTAGGAAAAAGAAAATGACGGCGAGGTATAAACAATTGTAAATTACATTCTAACAATGATGCTTTCTCATTTTTTTTAGAATTATACACAGTACATCCCACTTTCAATTTATGATTTACAAACATGGATGGGATGCCCATCAGTGTATGTGTATGACTGTTCCAATGCTGGTAAGATATTACCCATTACAGTTCAAGTCGTGTCATGTGTCATATTTGACACAAATGTAATCAAAGTTTGTTTATTTTTCGAAATAAAGATGACGTTTTTGAAGTTGCGTCCTTGACTACGCCTTGTCTTGATGTAAATGAATCATTTTAAACGAAGTTAAAGTGCTGGTACTGAAGAATTAAATTTTGAAACTACAGCGTCAATTTTTGCATTGTTTTTGTATGGAAAATTGAAAAAGCATGGAAGGTTCTGACGCTATGGAAATTATTAGCGTAAGGTGGCGGAGAGCTCCCGTTAGGCTTTCATAGAAGAATAGGTTCAGCTGTTCGTTTTTTCCATTCCAAGGGTTGGATAAACTTCTTTATTTTCTACTGTAACCTTTAATATTTTAAAGAATGAAATGATTTGTAAAGCAAGACTAACTCTCTACCCCCACCTTTTCATGCTTCAAGTTGACTATTCCAGGAGAAAAAAAAAGAAAAAAAGACGACTTCCAGGCCGTTTCGTAATTTTGGAGAAGATCAAGGCTTATTAAGTTTGTAGTTTTCAGATTGGAGGTATTCCTGTAAATGCCGAAATAGAAAATGTCATTATTTGTTGTTTGGAGATATACTATAATGTTAATCCATCAACATTTGGCTCTACTACAGGAACGAATCAAAGTAGAAGCCAGTTGTTCTTTAGGGTGGTCACTGTCTAGCACCTTATACTGGAAATATGACCTTTAGTATATCTTCTTCTAGAATATCAAAAGTCTGGAATACAAGCAAACCCGAGGACCATACTTCCGGCTTTACTAAACCCCCTATTAACATTTCAATTGATTTTGCAGCCTCTAACGCAGGGTGTGATTTTGTTTTCAGGGCTTATACTGGACTCCTTTAAACAGTTTTCAACACAAAGAGAACAAGAGTACGAGGTTAGAGTTGTTTTCTGCTATTTTTATTTGAATGCTTACTGTCACATTTTTATTAATAGCAGAATTTGAACTTGCCTTCAACTCCTTCCCTCCCCCTCCCCCCCCTCAAAAGCGATTTATTCTTTGCGCACAAGGGAATAGTTTTAAACTACAGCTTTTTAATTTAATCTTCTATAATATTTTCAATGTTATTCTTTTTGTTTTATTTCTTTAGATTGTCAATAGTATTTTGTAAGGTCGATGCGAGAGAAAATACAGATGCATAACTGGGAGCATTTCTTTTTAGATTTACTAAGAATTTGATCTTCGGTAATAATACATAAAAGATCTCATACGCTGTTAGACTGATCTGTGGTCTATGGTTCTCGTGTTACCCAAAATTGTAAATTTGCTTGAGCATGTGCCCTTGCTTGACCACAGTCAGTTCCCATATCTTAACTCTTGCAGTGATTTTTAACCCAAAAATATTTTTAGTACAGTTGTCAATATTGTTGTTTGTTTTTTTGTTTATGATACAAAATACTGTCTTTAACTTCTAACTCATCATCAATGCCTTTGCCTTTGTACCCAATTCTCTTGCTTCCTTTTTTACCCATAAGGTTAGTCTTCATCTTAACTTGTTATATGACAGACACGGGTTATTTTCATCTCCACCTCAACTCGTTTATTTTATCAATTCGTCTTGACCTTTGCCGGATAGAGTACATACACAAAACATTAAGAAAGGGTCCATCTTTTACGTTGCCCCCATTAGACCGTTAACCTGCCAGTTAAGATGCCTGTTTCAATTACTTTTATTGTACTGGTTGGAAGTTCTCGTTTCTCTGAATTCCTCTTTTGGTCAAACTTGGTTTTTCCCCGTGACTAATGCCAAATCTTTTGTTTTCTGCCTTCCACTGTTTGGCCTGTGCAGAGTTCTATATGCAGTCGTTTTCTGCAGTTTTGACTACGCTTCGAGCTTTGATACCCCAACAGCTTCTGACAGACTTGCTATTGTAATTCCCCCTCTTTGATGCATTTTACTGGACATACCAGTTTTTCACCACATAACAACAAGGTGCTCTTATCCTTTGGTACCCTGCTATTTTTTGATGCAAAGATCCCGAGGACTACAAGGAGCTTGTGAATCGTAGGAAAGCTGCAAAAGGGCAATTGTTTCCAAAGGAAGCTTACTTATGTTCTTCTTTCAAAAAAGGAATTTCATTTTATGTTTGCAATTACATTTACATTTTTTAGAGTAACTTTTTTTTCAAAAAGGATGATCTATACAACCTTCTTCCAAGCAATTGATACAGTGTCATTGCCAAGAGGCACACAGGATGATTAAATTTGGCACGACCCTGCCACTTACTTCATCAGCCCGCTAGCACAGTTTCAGTGCCACACACAGACGCAAGACATGAGAGGCAAAACCAAAGCAAACCATCTGAATGACATTATGTTTGCCCTCATTCAGAAAGCCGATATGGACAAACTTGACTTTAATGCAATTGCAAAGAAATATGTTCAGGAAAATGACCAAAGAAAGGAGTATTTTGACAAATGAACAGTCCATGATGTGTAAATAAAATCCAGTGAAAAACATTTCTGCTTCCAAATAAATTTTCGTATGCATTCTTTTTTTCGGTTACAATCGCTCGGCGTTTATAAAATTATCGATTAAAGTGACTTGTTTGAGTTTCAATTGTATGTTAACATTTTTCTCTTCTGTCCGAGGTCAACAGTATCATCATGATTATGATGATTACAGTAATAGTGATCCCAGTGATTCTGTTCATGATAAAAAAAGTGCCCGTTTACAAACAGTGTCCCCTTGCCCTTTATTCCTTCCGGCGTGCCTGACCATCACTGAAAGGATAAACTACCTAAACATGTGGTCGCTCGATATCCCCAAATACATTGTAAAAACTGAAAGTGTGAAATTAACACAAGGGAATGCTCTTGGGAGCCAAAAATGTATGGAGTTACGTAAGGTATTTTGTAGAAATAAAAAGGTTTTTTTTGTAATCTGAGGCGTAAATTCAAAGTTGATGGTGATGAGTTTTTTTAAGGAAGTATGATTTGTGTTGATTATTCAAACAGGACTATTGTACATCAAAAATTAATACTCTATTTTGACTTTTTAACCCCCTCCCCCCACTTTTTTAAAAACATAGCGTTGCCTGGCGCAAGGAAATTCAATGCCAGTACCGCCGCCAATTCGTAATTGTATCCAGTTAGCCGCATGTTCTTCAAATGAGCTCCTTCCGATGTCGCCAGAACTTCCTGCAGATTTATTCACTGCATGTCTTACTACTCCCATTAAAGTGGCACTGCGATGGTATGTTTCATTATCATATTTTCATTATTAATGACTGTACTGGGTATTTTATTAATACTTCATGTGAACAGTACGCTATTGGTAAAAAGAACTGATTTTTTTTCTGAAGGAATTACAGGTTCTTTCTTCTAGCTGATAAAGTGACCCTCTGATGTTATGTTGATGTTATGTTGATGAGGCACCTGAGGAAAGCACCTGGTGCGCATAGTTTTGCCACGTGTTTTTGTTCCGCAGTTTCCCTTAGTATTTCTGGCTTAGCTACGATTTTACACTAGTAGTGCTGATTCCAGTCATATAACTAAGATCAAAGTTACTTTAATCAGATGTTTGTTTTTGCATCTTTTTTTTTGGTACGTCGAGTTACGCACAAAATGTAGTTAGGATGCATTGTAATTCTTTTATTAGCCAGTGCTATACTTAACAGTACGTTAACTGAACATTTTGTTCATAGAACAGTGCAAAAATAGCCAAACTTTTTTTTATATGTTTATTTACTGCCGTTTATCTGGACCCCAATTTTAATGGTTATTTGGTTTTGGTGTTTATACACAGGTTCGTTACCCAGCGAAACGGAACTTTTGCGTCAGACATAACCTTGGATCACATTGAAAAGTAACTAGCCCGATAATTGATATTGTGACAATTTAGTTTTTTAAATTGCATTATCAAAATCTTTTGGGGGCTTTTGACGAAGTTCCCGTAAATGGTAGCTCATGCTTTGAGTCGTTATTACTGCTTTGTATATTTGTATTTTTGATTTTAGATAGCAAAGTAGAACTTTATACCAACACTGTTATACGCTGTTTTAAGCTTTGTTGTTATACTGGTACTTTTCACCTATATTTCGCCAACTGAATATATTTTCAAGTATGTTTCTATGTGTGTGTATTTATGCAGTATAAAGAGACAAACTTTTAAGGCTTTAGCGTAATCACGAAATTATGGGTGTAGTGGAGGTTTTATCTCACAGGTTGGTATTTCCTTTAACCTTTTTGCAACCTAATAATGTTTCTTCCTGATATTATCGACGTATGAAGTGACGTATTGTACCCTAGCGTTAGGAACTGATATAAACCGGCGGTAAACGGGCTAATTAGGGAAAATTTCTCTGCATAAACTAAATGTTTAGATATAAGTATCTATATGGTCTTTTTGTGTTCTTCCCAAAAGTGAATTGAGTCACAGGAAATTATATGCATGGTAGTGATTAGTATAAGTAAGGAAGCACAGCTTTGAGATGGCCTGTTTAAAAACTAACTTGAAGTAAAACGGAGAAGTGTTGTAGCTCCCTGTCGATATGTTACTTTTTTGAAATTTAAGATTCCTACTTTTACGCTTAAGTAGGTGAATGTTATGACCGGCATGGCTACTCGTTCCATTCCGTTGGACTTAATTAATTCTCAGGTTTACTATGAGTGATTGTTAAGGCATACCTAGGTAACAGTTATCAATGAACTTGAATGATTAATTTTTTACCATTGCACTACATTTGTCATTTTGCTGTCGACTTGAGTAATTACGTTTTCCCGTCGGCTCTTTGTTGAAATTGAAAAACCAGAAAACCAGATTTTTAGCCATAATTAAAAAACCCTTTAATGTAAACTCCATTTTCTTTTCATTTTTTAAGAATTCCTGGACAACTGAACGACCGCAGGACACCACTTGGAGAGTTAAATTGGATTTTTACTGCAGTCACAGATACCATTGCCTGGAATACGCTACCAAGAGGTTAGTTATTGGTCAATTTTTGAATCCCCGTTATTATGAAAACGTTGTTTACAAGTTAATTTGTTGGATAGAAGTCTGGTTTACTTGAGCAGAATGCGCCTGTAAACAGTGAAAACCTAAACAGTATCATGCCTAGTTTTTTTGTTTTTCAAGTTTACTAATATAAGACTGTGTTACCATAATTTTTTGTATCAGATTTCCACGGGCCCAGACATACTCGACATTTTGGAGATATTTACTCTACCGGAAAATGGCAAGCAACATATTAGAAATTAATTTTTTGTCTGAAATAACTGACTTAATGTTTGACATTTCTTTGAATATATATCTTATGCTTATATTAAAGCTAAAACCGGGTCTCTTTTGTAGTAAAATATATGGCTACTATTGGTCTGTCTTTGTCAGAGTTACTTAGCTTGAGTTTTGTATTTCTCGTTGACGATATGGATGATGACTGTTAATTGCTTTCTTTAAAATCATATTTGTTCTTTCTTGAATTTTCAAAGGCTCCGTGATTGTTTTCATAAAGTTTTAGTCTTACGTTGGGACATGAGACAAGTTTTAGTCTTATGTTGGGACATGAGATAAAAGTGGAAAAAACTGCGATGATCACAAAATTATAAAGAATTTTTATCTTTGTAAAGACATTTCTTCTCTCCTAGAATTATTTCAAAAATTATTTCGACAAGATTTGCTGGTCGCCTCACTCTTTCGAAATTTTCTCTTGGCCGAAAGAGTCATGAGGTCATATAATTGCACGCCAGTTTCAAGCCCAAAGCTCCCTCCAACATATCATCACCCAATGTGGTAAGTGTAATGATTATTTTCTTTATTGGTAATGTTGCATTGTTGTTGTTGTTGTTGTTATGTGCCGTCAAGTCTCTTTCGACGTCTGGTGACCTCATGGATCAGCTTTCTCCACTGTGAACGATCTTTAACCAGCTTTGTTTATTCGAACAACGCTTTATTTGATCCCTCTTTAACTCCATCTAACCATCTCATTCTTTGCCTCCCTCACCTTCTGCCTCCTCCAGTCTTTCCTAACATTATCATGTTTTCCATTTCCCCAGCTCTCATTGCATGGCCAAAGTATCCCAACCGTTGCTTTGCAATCATAGTTTCCAGTGATACCTCAGGTCCGATTGTGCTTAATACTTCTGCGTTTGCCTTCTTTTCTGTCCACGATATCCGGAGTACCCTCCGCCAGCACCATCGTTCAAATGAGTGGATCCTTTTTCTTTCAGGTCTACGAATTGACCATACAACACTGTTGGAAAGACCATGGATGTTACTATTCGAACTTTTGTATCTTTCTTTATAGTCTTGCCTTGTATTAATCCACTGAGATTGGCCATCGCCAGCTTACCCAGCATTACCCTTCTCTTAATTTCTGATGCACAATTTCCGTCACTATCAATTCTGGCATCTAAGAAGACGAACAATTCGACAATTGTCATTTCTTCATTTTTGAACTGAAATTTGTCAATATTGGCAGTTGACATCACTTTTGTTTTTTTCATGTTCTATGGTGCAACTGCACTAACCATTAAGCCACTGGTCCTCAATAATAGTAAAATAATAATAATAATAATAATAATAATAATAATAATAATAATTTGTCCTGGGTATTGACATTAAACTGCATCCGGTTGTGGAGTTTCGACGTGGGAGAATGAGGTTACCCTTTGCCACAACTACCTCCTGGTCACCCTTGAGCAAGGTGTAGTACCTGTTAGCTCTCCCTGAGACCAAGAAATTCCGGGTTGGCATCCGGCAGGGGCTAGTCTGCCTTATGGGTAGGGGGGACTCTTTAGCTTTGGCTGGCAACCCCCCTAGTGATGGTGTCACGATAAAAACACCGGTGGTTGTGCACCTTAAAACACAACCTCGCTTGAGTGGAATGATAAAACAAATAGTTAAAAACAACGGCGTGAATGGGGCTGGAGCTTCAGGTGAA